>OY720643.1:15677456-16305999 GCA_963169105.1 Ceriagrion tenellum | reverse complement strand
GACCCGCCCACCACGCCCCCGCCGCCCCTCACGGTGCCCGCCGACGACATGGACGTGGCGGCCACGTCGTCCGAGGGCACGGAGACGGAAGAGACGACGACGCCGGCGACGACGACGTGCGACCCCGAGGACGCCGCCTTCCAGCAGCAGGGCACGCAGCCCGCCGACATGGAGCCCGAGTGCGGCTCGCCCCCCCGGCCCCAGCAGCAGCAGCAACCCCCTCCGCCCCCGCCGCCCCCGCGCCGCAACAACGTGCCCGAGTGGGGAGTGTGGCGGGAGGTGTCCGTGGGCGGGGGGGTGTTCACGCTCAGGGAGTCGAGATCGGCGCAGCAGAAGGGGCACATGGTGAGTCACACATGGCATTCCCTTTATACAACCACTTCATCGTCTTCCACACACACGCACACTTAATAATAATAAAATTATTCACCAAAAATTGGCCCATCAAGACAAGTTAATAGATAACAAGACCCCCTATTATAAATATGACCCCGGAACTGTGCTGGAAAACGGCTCCTATAAACTTTATTATGATCTAACGATCCAAACAGACAAAACAATTAGCAACAATAGGCCAGGTATAATACTGATTAGTAAGAAAAATAGAACTTGTTATGTGGTAGATAATGCAGTGCCACTTTCCCAAAACGTTGAAAAAACAAAAGCTGAAAAAGTCCACAAGTACCAAGAATTAGTCATAGAAATAAAAAGAATATGGAATATGACAAAGGTGAATATAGTGCCCATCGTCATCTCTGCTACCGGTAGAGTGTCAAAAAACTTCAAAACATTTTAAAAATAATCTGAATCCAAATACATACATTAAATTACAAAAGGCCGTAATATTCTCAACATGTCATATCACGAGAAAATTTCTCAACTATGCAGAACAGTAAAGAGCTACTTCGGTAAAACCCGTACTTTTTACTTACAACTCAGCGAACACTGAAGAAAACTAAATAAAAAAAGGATAATAATAATAACTTGTCTTTATTGTGAGTGAATTTAGGACTGTACAGTCCTCTCTTACAATTAACTATTTAGCACACACAAACATCCGTGTCCTGGGCAGTGGATAATCTACCCAGGCGGGTCGAACTCGCGACGTTCGGGTTAGCAGGCGAGGACTTTACCCCGCCGCTACCGGGGCCGACGAACGTACACACTATAACAGGCCCTTTAAGGTAGTTTGAGCGAAATATCACTTTAATTAGAAATCAATTAATTAGATCTTATTTGAAAGAGAAATATCTCACCTTTCCAATGACACCAAAAATTCTACCCCTTACCACAATACTTTCAGAGATATTTGCCAGAAAATACCAGTCCTTTTACGTGGGAAATGGTACGTGTATCCACTCCAGAGAGACATTATTTTAAAAAAAAGGTAGTTCTAACACTTAGATGTCGCCAAAAAAGCTAACAGTGTGTAGTTTGTTTTTTCTCAACTATATTTGAAAAAAATCATATTGTCACCGCAGTAGGTTCTTGAGTATCACAAAAAATCTTCCGTTTTGAAGGAGTCTCAAACGCACCGCTCGAAAGAAATAAATAGAGTTAAAGACTTCTTTAGATATTATCATTTAATTACTTAAAATTTCTGTCAGATAAAACTATATTATCGCTCCATTAATAATGCAATATTTAACTGATGCGTCCTACAGCTGGTGAAATTAAAACGTATAATTCGAATATGGTGTCTATTATGACTAGGGAACTATCTCGCTCTCCCCAACAGAATATCAATTGAAAACAGTGACTTGAAGGTGGGATCCGTTGTAACTCAACGGGACGAATTAAATATTCTAACTAATTGTTGTTCACAATCTAAAGTATCCTCTCAATGTGGGATTCATATGCATATCCTCTGTAGCAGTAATTTATCGCATATGAAGAAATGGTGGCGATCGTCAGGGAAAACCTGGAATTGTCCGGAAATTTCGAATTTCTTGAAAATTCAGGGAATTCTCGTAACAGTCAGGGAGAAAGTGGAATAGGAATCCTCGTTATTTTTCTACCATTACGTTTATCGGCCAGTCCTTCCCGCCCTTTATTTCACCAACTGAAACTAACGTACGTCGCTGACGTTCGTGTAATAAGCCCCTTCAATTCGTGAAATATTCAGTTGTGAATCTTAGTTATTTAGTTGTGAATCAGACGTACAATGTAGCCCTTTTGTATATCCTAATTGCCCTAGTTGCCTAGTAGGGTTAAGATTCATGATCACAATGTGTTACGCTCAGCTCAAGAAATCCGAGGCTATGTTGTTCGGAGAATATTACCTCGCGTTTTATTTTAACTTCCGAAACTCGGGTCGAGAAGTAGCTGGCTTATAGTAAATACATGCTTGCAGCTCTAAAAATACGAGACGATGATTGGAAAATTTAAATGTGCCGTAGAAAATTATATTCAGCAGAAAGAACTTCCAATAATAGGTGACATTTTGGCGATCGGTCAGGGAAAGTGGTAAATCCATCAGGGAAAAGCCAGGGAAAGGTCAGGGGATTTAAAAATTGGATATCAGTAGCCACCCTGGAAGAGGTTTAGGATGAAATATCCCATTACTAGAATATTGCCCTATTTCTATAGTACATGATCCCTTTACCGGAGCCGTAAATTCCTCAGGCATGAGTCCTTAATAATTCTGCAGTTGCTGAGTAACCTCCTCAGTCCCGAGACATATCCAGCATTATTCTTGGAAAATTCTTCATATTTACGTTTTGCGTTGTAAGCTATGTTTGCAGAGGTAATATCTCTGCCACTCAAGCTTCTTAATGATGCTGCCACTTGTTAGCAAGTGTCATTGCCAATATTTTGGGTTGCTAAGCGGGAAAAAATTCAAACGTCTGTGTGTTGTATACTATACGCCAGGACCGAGGAGGTTAAATAAAAATTTCTAATGTTGATATAATAGTTGTGTTTACGAATTTGAAGCCATAAGCTTAGGAAGCCTAAATAAGGATAATGGAAGAGAATACGAAAATCTAATGGAAGACTTTAAAACTTCGATACTATCGATTACAATTCCGGAATATGACTGCAAATAATATCCTAATATCGGCCCCCGTGGCGACGCGGAAAAGAAGAGGCCTGCCAATCCGAGGGTCGCGGGTTTGAGTCCCACGTGAGTGGATATTTTTTGAAAGGTGTGGGTGTTTGTGTTCGTTTGCTATGAACACGTTAATGTTAAGGAGGGATTGTAAAGGCCTAAATTTGGTCGGAATAAATAAGAAATTATTATGAATATTTTAGGACTATCTTGCTTTTAATGAACAACTTTGCCAAAATTTATTCAAATATGTCGAGAGGTATGGTAGCCTATGGGATTCAAACGAATGGAATTGCATTTTATTACTTTGCAGTCTCGCGCAGTTTTATTTAAACGATCTTGTAAAATGGTTCAATCGCCAGGTGTGGCATCTGAATATAATTGCCAAGTATTTTTTCATTGCTACTTAATGAAATAATGCCAAAAGATAGAGTCTGGGGCGGCGTCATAATTGTTTCTCGTGTATCTTTGTTGAACCTCATTCACTATAGAATGTTAGTTTATAACTTGTGTGCCCACATAATGTTTTTCATGGCGTGCATTTTATTGTTGCTCAGTCGTAAGTGCTGTAAAACAAAAAAAACATTGATCTAGGTGTAGCCCACATAGTTAACCGTCTGAGTGAGGCCTTCGGTTGTTGTATTGATTATTAAATGAGAACTTGGAAACTTGATGAGGAAAGGCGTGAAACTTCTCACCATTGAACTTAGTAGGATTGCATCAAAATCACCATTTTAGGGGAACTTCTGAAGTGTAACCGTGAGGGAGGAAATTTGCCTGCGGAGGCTGAGGTGGACGGGTGGCAGTTTCCCCTTTTCCTCCGTAGTTGTGCTAATGGCTGTCGTCTAGATTACTTTCTGCCCATGTTCTAATTAACTCTGTGGCATCGCGATCTCCCCTTCCCGTTGAAAAAAGAACTTCACCCTGGTAGTCGCTCAGCCTTCTCTCAATAACTCCTCGCGCCCCCTTTGCCTGGAGAGGAATTTTACTCATTGTCTTTTAGCTATCGTTGTCTTCCATATTTTTCAGCCGTGGAATCATAACAGATTCGTTCCTTATACCCGGGGCAACAAGTCCATAGAATCTTCGTGTTTGTATTTCTTTTACTCTTCAATGACTCTTGGTGAGCTCGTAGATATTTTTATAGAGATTTAATATCCTTCATTTCCGACAGTGATCGCAGTATCTTTGGTATAAATTACCTCTAACTTGTCCAAGGTTATCCTTTTCTTAGTAATATTCCCTATGCACGTCAGAGCGAGCGGCCTGTTAGCATTATCATTTACGTTTTTCTACGTATTTTCATCGCGGGATTTGTTCCCAGAAAAACTTGTCATATTAAAATGGAACACGGTCCTTTGTTTTCTTTTATCATGCACAATTTACGTGCCAGATTTTCAATTTGTTAAATTGATCGGATAGAGATAAAAAATCTCAGTGTCTCTTAGGATCTCCATTTGCGTCCCGGGCATCCAATCCGTTAATAACAGATGTTACAATTATTCTTTTAAAAGGATGTATATTTTCTTTCAAATATTTTTATCCATTTGAAGGCCAGAAATTGAATAAAAGGAATTGTCTTGGCAAATTGGAGTTGGCAAACTTGAATTTTTAAGTGTATAGTCAATAAATATGATGTGCAACGGACGTTACGGCATTCGGAACATGCTATTGTGGATACAGAGCAATCAGCAAAAACTCTGTTCCTCAAAGGTAACTATAAAAAAATATAAAAACTATGTTCGGGATATTCAATATAAATCGGAATTATGCGAATTATTAAAACTTTCGCGGTCCATGTTCGTCAAGCAGTGATGGGTTTTTGGGATAACCCGCGTCAAGATTTAAAAAAGCCAACGTTTCTTCTCCTTTGTCGAAGACCTCATCAGGGCTGAATGACCTAATTGCCATTATTCTGCATCAATTTATACTGTCACGACGGTGCAAGAGGGGGTAGCTACCAGTAAATTCTAGAAAGAAGAGCGACGTCCAGAATACTCTCCGCCAACACCCAACTCACCCCCTCCCCCTCTTGCACCACCGTGACGATATAAATTGATGGATGAGGTCTCCGGCAAAGGATAAGAAACGTTGGCTTTTTTAAATCTTGACGCGGGTTATCCCAATAAACCATCACTGCTTGACGGAATTATGCAATTGAAATAAATACAAATCAACATTAATCAGTTCATATTAAAAGGAGTTAATCTGAAAATTCTCATTTAGTTTTGGTACGGTTGTTACTCTGATTTTGTAGCGGATGTTACTCACTCTAAATTTTCATCCGTTATATGAAGCACTATAAATTGTTCATTACATAATTCAATCAGCTAAGTAATATTTCTTACTAAATAGCAATCCGTTGCATTAGGTTCACTTAGCATTCAAGCTGTTCAAAGCAAAATTATAAATTCATCTTTTTCTCTTCTCTGGTTTTTCTAAATTTATTCTGCTTCCGGAGAAGTCTTTACTATTGAAATATACAAACAGCGTAGTTAATATAATCATAATTAACATTAAAAAATAAAATAATGAAATTTTTACTCATGTGGAATCATGCCATTCACTTACTCATGAGTTTCCAAGTTCCTTTCATCGTATGGTTATTACTGGTTAACGTCCCAATAATGCGGCCCATTAGTAAATATGTAGTTATTCTTGCGATCGCCATTATGTGGTGGGTAAAATATTAATGATTTGTTAAATAACTTTTTTTCTCCCCAAACAGTTTTTTTAATCGAGTTTTGATATGTGAAAAAATTCGAGGGAAAATTCTCTGCTGTCGGAAGAAACGCCCATTTCTATAATGCCGTTCTCTTCGTGCAAAGGCGCAAATTTGCCATATCGATTGACCACTAATCGATCAATCGTTCGGTGACCATTAAGTAACTGGATGACTCGCCGTATTTTTTTCGAATAATCTCGTTAGCCTGGGTTGTAATGTGCTCGCATTGTGTGTACAGATGGAGGGCTGTGCACTCTTAGCTTTTTATTTTTTTTCCTTCATCCATTGTCCCGCGAGGAGGCAAATGAACTCTCTTTGGGGCGGGCGGAATGTGGGCGCCGCTTGTATGTGTGTGTGTGTTGCTCCTCGAAGAAAAACAAAAGCGCAAACAGGATCTAAAATAAGACGATCACTCGAGCAAACCGGTTGGCAAGTTAATTCTTTGTCGTCGCGGAGTAAATGCGCTTCCCTTTGTTCTGCCGTCCGACTTATACTAGAGGTAGCCTAGGGGAAGGACAAGTGGGCAAATTGCGGGGTTCCGCGAATTGATAGGACTAACGAATTTTTAATGATCATCTTCTCCCATTAATAATCTAATGTTACTCATTCTCCCATTAATAATCTAGTGGTACATATTGCCTGATTCGTATCCAAGGGAAAGCAAATATACCCATTCGTTCTCTTCAGTTTAAAGGCGGAAACTCCCCTTCGTATAATTTACCATGATGCAGTCTTCATCATTATTAGACGTCTTTATTCTCATTTCCTCTTGAAATCATGTTTTTATGCAACGGTAGAGGTATCATTCCATCGTAATTTTAGCTCTGAACCAGATCCTCATGAGAATCTGATGATGAAAGCCGCTTCACACGGTACATTTTATTGCACAAACGAATGTATCATAGATTGTATACAAGAAAATCAATGGAATTAGAGCAGGCTCTATTTCCCGTTCAGTCATTCAGACAATAATACGATTCACCGCTTTACACGGTACAATTTTCCTCACGAAAGAGTGTATACATTCGTATGTACCATATAGTGTACTGTGTAAAGCGGCCTTAAGATGTCAACGGACCTGACCGGCACACTTCTGCGTACCAGTGTTGCGCAACTTCTCCTGAAGCGAATTGCATCATTTGTTTTTACGTTGTGTAGCCTGTGAAGACGCTTCAGACTATACGTGTAGTTCATTAATGGTTTGTGTTCTCTTGCGTTCCGTATGCGTCTCCTTAAATGTTTTATTTTTGTGGGAAAATATACATCAAGCATATTGATGGACTGAAACAGGGTATCCCATCTCTGCGATTCATGCTCGCGAAAAGATAAAGTTTATATGCTGAAATGAAGGTGATTTTAGCTGCCGTCATTCGTGCGTGTGTGAATGAAATTGGAGTGATATTTAATCTTGTGAAATCTTTTGGTATCTGCGATGATTTTTTTAAGAGCAACAGTTTCGCCGTGCTATTCTGCCGGATTCGTCAGCAGAATAAGTAAGCCTGACGAAGCGGGCAGAATGGCATGGCGAAACTGTTGCTCTTAAAAAAAATCATCGCAGATACCGAAAGATTTCACAAAATTAAATCATGAGCTACGAAAATTTACGAAAAATTTTATTTTTTTAATATTTGTTACCGGGAAATGATATGTACTGTAGGTTAATATCGCTGCTATGTAAAGAAAATCTCAAGTTTTCCGAGACCTGCACATTCTTCTTAAAAGAGCTGGCGATGGATATTGTTTTGTATGTCAGGGTGAAGCTAGATGCATACAAATCTTTGGCGATGAATTTTCATTCTCACTCTTCGGGCGAACGGGTGTTGCAATATCTTAATGCTGATGTGAGGAGCAGTGTCGTGTCGTGCCGTTCTCATTAATTCCGCCTTTTCACATTCCTCGCTCTACTCTGGTCCCGGATCCCGGAGGAACCACCGAGTTCCGACTCAGCCCACCCTCGGCGCTCTCCTTTTTTTCGGCAGAAATTTCCAATTTTTTTCCGCTCAGGCGTCAATGGACGGGTTGCCAGGGTCTGTTCGGGTCGTATTCACTGTTATCTAAGGAATGAGTGCTCCAAATAATCTCGAATAATCGCGCCAAGTAATATCTGTCCTCGGATAGAGGGAAGCGCGGTTTTGCCACATTAACGGTTAGAATGGACAACCATCACGTCACACCCTCATTTCTTATTTTTTTCGAACTGCGGCTGCCAATCGGTTGTCATTTTTTATTATTTAGCTCACCACAGGTCGTTATATCCGTGGATTAGTCATATCAGTATTCCAAGCTGCTTTTGGAGACCAATCTCGGCACTCTTATCCTTAAGGTAGAGCGAAATATCATTTTACGTAGAAGTCAATGAATCTGGTATCATTTTAAAGAAAAATATATCACCCCTCTATTGACACCATAAATTCGACCCCTTAGCGCATTACTTTCCGAGATATTTGCCAAAAAATACCAGTCCTTTTATGCGGAAAATGGTACGTGTATGCATTCCTTATTTTATATTAAAAATTAGGCCTTATAATAAAAATGAGGCGTTCCCAACACATATCTATTCAAAAAATCAACCGTGTGTAGTTTGTGTGTTTTCTCAACTATTTTTGAAAATTAATCATATTGTCACCTCAGTAAATTCTTCGGGATCACAATAAACTTTCCGTTTTGATGGAGTTTCAAACGTACCGCGTGAAAAAAATGTGTCAAGTTAAAGATTTATTTAGATAATTTCACTTCATTACTTACAATTTCTGTCATGTAAAACTATTTTATTGCACCATTAATAATTCAATATTTAATTCGTGTGTCTCACAGCTGGTGAAATTGAAACGTAAATATCGAATATGGTCTCTATTATGATTAGGGAACTATCTCGCTCGCACTACCTACCGAGTGCCCAGCGATGATGGCTTTCTCATGTAGTCTCTTTATCAAATGGTACATTTCCTGTATAGTCGTTTGCGCTGATAATACCATTTATTACTCTAAAAATTGCGTCTCAAATTATGCTATTATAGTAGATCTCCTTCTCTTCTCGTTATTGTCACGCTATAGCTCTTCTCTATGAATGGGAATGTATTCGATTTACGTCTTGCAAGTTATGTTATTATATTAGATCCCCTCCTCTCTTCGTTATCGTCACGCTATGGCTCTTCTCCATGAATGGGAAAATTTTCGAATAACTTCTTTCATTCAATACGTCCAATTAATGTAATCGTTCTTTTTGGCGTCATTTTTCCTTCGTTTTTCGTATTTTTATGTACTCTGCTATCATTTATTTCTCACGTAACAGTTCCACTAATCCACATCTAAAAAAACTCAGTTGTAATATTTTGACCAAAAGTTATTGACTTTAAATATTTTTTCTTCCAATGATTCCAATCATTCTTTTGGTGGTATGCTAACCAGATATGCCTTGCCTCCGAATCAACTGACATCGCCATAGCTTTTTTTTAAGCCGTCCCTGGTTTGAAAGTAACCACATCATGTTCATCGTCTCCATGTTTTCGATTCAATTCGCTTTCGACTGGGGGGTAAGACATTCGAACACACTGAAGCTTATTGTATAAAAATATTCATTTTATTAAAAATGGCATTTTTTGTGAGAGGATATACGATTTAGCGTTCTAAATAATCTCCTCTGCTTCTTCTAAATCCTGCTACCAAATTTTTTCTCTTTAAGCTTACATTCCACATGTATTCCGTTGTTATCCTCCATTGGTTGCTTGCCTTTGTTTTTCGTTGCATTTTTTTACTTCCTCTCTTTCGAGAGTAGCTTCTCGCCAAATGTTCTTTCTTTCACGGAAGTTCAATTATTACGTCCGATGAACTTGGCGTGCTATACGTGTCTGTGCCTGGTCCTGCATCTTCTCCCTAATCTCGTTTATTGATTTCATTGTGCATATCTACGTGATAGGTCTAGGATGATGGTGAGCAATCTTGTGTGACATCGACCTTCCTCTTCACTCGTCTCATTTGACCTCTGACTTCTGCTCATTGGTAAAAAAGAGCATTGTTTACCTCTCATTTCGATACTTAAATCCGTTAGAATGTTAATTTCAAGATTTAGTTTTCTTATTAGGGACCGCGTACTGCTTGAATCGATGCATAAGAATCAATGTCCGTGGTTTAATATGTTATTATCGATGTGTTAGTGAATCTTTTTGTCAGACTTCTTGTCTTTGGAATGGAGCTACTCATGATGTATTTATTTTTATATCTGCGGGATAAATGTATGTAGTTCCTTTGAAGTGGTTGGCCACGTCGAACATTTTCTTATAAATTACTCTTGATTGTTAACGGAACTTCTTCAAAAGATTTGTTTATGCCGTTTGTAAACTAACGTATTGTTCCACTATTTGACTTTTAGAGTATCACTGTCTTCATTTCACCTCGTCAGAGTTGCAGCCGCGTGACGACGCCTGAAATTAATCTGGAATTCATTTGCTAATGTTCTCTTGCACGTAATATCTTTCTGCGGCCACCGCCCCGAAAGTTTGTCCGGCCAGGCCGTGTGCCATTGCCGATCTCTCGCCCTCCCCTCCCCCCCCGCCTCTCATTTCCCCTTCACATCACACCAATCTCCCGTATTTTTGTATTTTTCGACTCGGTCCGTTCCTCTCGAATGCTCGCCACTGGCGAATGGCGCCACTGCAAGAAGGGTGGGACGCGAACGGAGAAGAAGAGATGGAGATTTCGCGTCGGGGGCGGTGGAAAAAAGGGTGCCAGGGAGCGAAATGTGGTGTAGAGGGAGGTGGAGGGAAGTGGAGGAGGGAGGGGGGCAGGAACGTGTAAAAGGGGGCGGGTGTGGAGGCCCGGGGTGTTTTTAATTACTTCCGCGCTCGCCTCTTATTCCACAAAGAGAAACGTCGGGGGGCGGGGGAGGGCGTCGGAGTGGAGGGGAGGGAAAGGCGTCGGTGGGGGATAATGGGACGTAATGGGGGGAGGGGGTCTGGGTTTGGAGTGAGGGGAGGCAGTGAGGGGTGGTGAATGGGGGGGGGGGGCGTCGGAGGCTAGATGTCCCCTCAAGTGCGTCGTCGTTGTTGTCTGACGCTCGTCTCGACGCTGCCGCGATGGGTCCTCGCATTTGTTTTTTGCTGCCTTTCCGCGGACGGAAGGAGGAGAGAATTTTTCCTAAACCTTTCATCTTGTGGTGGAGACGACTACTGCTGTAAAGAGCTTCAAAACAAGGCCAAGATCTTGCTTCTACTACTTTTCATCACCGAGAAAAAGTTGTTTCATAAACTTGATAATAACTTTTTTATGACAAGTCATAAAAAACTGAACGTTTAAAGATGCATTTGAATAGGTTTTTCGCACACAGTACTGCTGACTCATTCAGATTGGACCTCAAGTTTCTTCACTGTTAAATGTCAAAGAGAGCGTTCCGTTTGAAAACGCCAAAAACCTGGCACTTTTTTTGTTCTCACCGCAATAAAAAATCAAGTGTATTGTCAAAATAATCGGCAACCACGGTAAAATGCAAAATAAAACAAGTTAAAGTTTGGTGTAACTTGCATTCATATAAGTACTGTGGTTCATTTTTAATCAGCGTTCAAACTCGAGTCTACATAATTTTTGCACCGACAGTAGATATAGGGGACGAACCACGCTGTTGTCTTCCTCCCCAGGAAGAGTCCAGGGTTGGATCCTCCGGAAAAGTTATCGATTCGCGATGACTCGTACGATGCCTTCAGTTAATTTTTGCGCTCGACCTGTGTTTTTGGATTGTATACTCCCTACTGAATACTGCCCTATTTTCTAACGACTTAGTTGAGTACCTACTGTTAAAAAGTGGTGAACAGTTTGCGGTTTAGGATCGAGTGCAAGGAAATGGAATCTACTGCGAGGGGGGAGATTTTGATGGTACCCCAAGGAAAATAGCATACAATTTAATTTTCTTCAAACATATTTATTTATGTCTTATTTATTGTAAATAGAATGAACTTCAAAGGGCAACGAAAGGTGTTTTTTAGACAAAGGGTTAGTCATTTCGATATTATAAAAAAAGAGAAATAATTTACTGCTGTATGATTGATTGAGAATGTATATTTTCTTACTTCTATGCAAATTCATTCGTATCGCAAAATATAGTGCAAATCAGTTATGTTCTTCCGGCTGATTTGGGTTAGAGGAAGCCATTTATATGATGAATATTAGAAGTAGCATTTGTAAGTATATTAGTTCGATGTGTTTAAGCCTAAACTCTATTGTTTTCACGACTATTATTTGTATTGGATATATTTTACCCTACAATTTAGGTACATCCTTTCGTAATCATTGCTTGTTATTGTCCAAGGATTGATTTTCATAATCTTTCTTAAAATTACCCTATCTTGCTCTCTCGCACATTTCTAGTATTATCCTTTTCCATACCTCTTGATTTGGTCCAAGTGTTTGGTATGTATGTTATCGATCTGATCCTCCTAATTTACTGTTCACCCTCCTAAATCAACCCTTTCTCTGACATCAGTCAACGGATGACACGATACTGAATGATGTACGTCCAAAAACCGAAACAACCACACTTCTAGTGATCTCTTTTTACATCCCTCTTGATTTGATCCATATGTTTGGTATGTATATTCCCGACCTAACCCTTCTAATTTACTGATCACTCTCATAAATCAACCCTGTTTCTGAAATCAGTCAACTGATGGCACAATACTGAATGACGTACGTCCAAAAACCGAAACAATGCCGATAATGAAGCCGCGAAATACCCCGGTGGACCCTCTCTCGCTGTTCCGGAAACTTTTTAGTCGCGTTTTGTTTTCTCATCCATCGCCCCAGTTACTTACATTTCTAGGCGCCAGCTGCATTCTGCTACAGCGGATGACCTCCAAAAAAGGCGTCGGGTGGTGACTATCGGGGGAGAACGGCTCTTTGACGTCGGGGGGGGGGGGGGCGGGGAAGGAGAGTGCCGTGCGGAAGGTGTGCGAGGGAGAGAGGGGTCCTTGGGTCTTCATCCCCCCCTTCCCTCTTCAACCCCTCCCTCGCACGCCCATCGGATCGATGCCGGAGGGGGTGTGGGTGGTGCTCGGGGGGACTGGGGGGGGGGGGTCTTGGCCTGCGTGAGCGTGCACCGAGTGTGCGTCTGAGCCGAAAAATAAAAAAGAGCCAAGGAAAAGCAAGCACCTCTCCCAACAACATCCACCTCCATTGCCGGTTAGCACCCTCCTCCACCCTCTTTACCTCCCTCTCCCACGTCTCCCCCCATCCTTTTCCTTCCTCCCTCCCTCCCTTCACTCTCCTCTCCTCCCAACATTCTTTTCATGCGTCCACCGCTTCCCCTTCTGCTGCAACCCTTTTTTTCTTCCTCTTTCTTTCACCTGAACTCTTTCGCGGGGCGTAAAGTGGAAGTCGGCGGGGGCTGGGAGGGGTTGAGGTGGCGAGGGGTTGTTTCCGGGGAGATGAAGATTTCGAGTTTGTCGTCTCTCTCTCCCTCCTCCTTTCTCTTTCACTTCCTTCGCCTTCTTCTCCTCCTCTTTCCCCCCCCCTCCTCCCTCCCCGATCCCTCAATTTCACCATGTCTCCACTTCACCCTCTCCCCCGACGTCTACCTACGTGCTTTTATTTACGTTACTCCGTTTTATCTATAACCAGGGTGTCCAGCACTCTTGAAAACCGGGAAGACCGGGAAATCTCAGGGAAATATCGAATTTACTCTGGAATTTTCTATGGTGTCAACATATAAAACATCAACCGAAGCAGTGTGCCTTTTTCGGCAAGTTGCTAAGTCAAATTTCCCTTGCGTTGTCGCATTTTGCATTCCTGTAATCACCGAAAGTAGGTACGATGTTTTCTATACAGGTACATTGTGTTCTTATTGGTCATAGTTTGTAAATCAGTGTCGTGAAGAACGTGCCTTTATTGGCACGTTGCGAAGTCAAATTTCACTTGCGTTGTCGCATTTAGCAAAATAAGAAAAAAAGTCAATTACTTCAGTTTTTTAAGATGTTGATCATTTTATGTCAATGCTATTCATAGCAAAACCATGCTATTTATATATAGCAATGTAATTTTTGGCTGTAATATAACCTTGTTCCTGAGCACTAGCATGACAATGTTAAAATCTAAGAAAGGGTGGTGATGTGATTTTCGCTCAAACTAATTTAAGTTGTGTGTTTATTTTCCTCCAAATATGCAAGTTTTAAAATAATCCTTACTTTTAATCACCCAAAAAACATAGCGAACATTGTCTTATAATTAACGAGAAAAAATCAATATTTCCTCAGGAAAAATAAAAATTGTCTGGAAAACCTGGAAATCTCAGGGAATTTCAAATGCCCAGCTTCTGGACACCCTGATAACAGATTGCAGTTTACCCCCAATGAAAGTGTTTTGTGATTAAAAATAACATACTCTGCGACTCATATTTCTCATTGCCATTTTACTCGTGGCGCTGTATTGTATGTATATACAATCCGTTGTCTGTATGGGTGTGCATTGAAAGTTGCTTCGTATAAAGCAGTAAATTTGCTAGAATACGTGAAGAAATGCATAAACGAGAGTTAGGAGGCCCCTGCTCTGAATCAAAGCATGAATTCTCACATTTCGAAAACAGGTGCTACTTCAAATCGTGAAGTGGCGTTTAAACAAGGAAGAGACGGAAAGGGACCGGGTTTGGCTGTAGTTACATTGTACTGGCCCGGGTTCGAATCTCGGCGGTGAGGAAGATTTTTAATGGAACTTCGATTCAAACTTGTGTGATCCATGTAAAGCAGTTCAAGTGCAGTACTCCGTCTGTCGGATGGGACTTTAAAATTTGGGTCCTTAGTGCCTTTCGTGATGAGTAAGTTAATGCGGACGCCTGGTCTTTCTCCAACCTTCTTCCTTGCCAAAATAAAGTCCATGCGTATCGCACGACCAACTTGCCCTCAGTGGCGCGATTGACCTCAGTCGTTGATCGCCTTCTTTTAGAATTAGCCAGCCAATAAGATAAAAAATTATGTAATTGCTATTATATATTTTCAGTACCTAAAAGACAGCCATTTTGATATTAATAAAGTAGAAGATTTGAAGAAAATTCTTCAAAGATTCTTCATTTTCTATTTTTATGGTATACTCGGTAGCTGCTAAAAGTTATGTAATCGCTATTAAATATTTTCAATGCCTAAAAGACAGCCGTTTTGGTATTAATAAAATAGTAGATTTGAAGAAAATTCTTCAAAGATTCCTCATTTTCTATTTTTATGGTGTACTCGGTAGCTGCATGGATATATTTAATTTCAGATAACGAGTAACTCAGTCTTTTAATCTTACATATGAGATGATGCTTAGCAGTGCGCGTAGTAACGCGTAGTGGAACTGAGTTGACTGTTTTAAAAATATGTGAATAACCCTTTAAATTGTTTGGGAATATTGTTTTTAGTCTTTCAATGGTGTTAAGTATTTTTTTTGCAAATCGTCAGATGCTTTGATTTTCTGTCTTCGCCGCTATTCTCAAGTCGTTACATGCTCTAACGGCAGTAACTATAGTACTGGCTTTTTACTGCGACAGTGAGGCTTGGGATTCGTTGCACGGCGGATCACCGCTGGAAATACCAGTGCTTTGATAAGGCAGTGACTCCGTTGGGGGTGGAGAACAAATTCAGTGGGTGAGACACGCTTGGACGCGAAGGCATCTCACGGAAAGAGAATCCTCGAGATTTTACTCATATCCTCTCTGGATGTTAGGGGTTATAAGTGTTATTTTTCCGGAGCACCCTTCCGTTCTCTACGTATTAGACTCTGCTCTTCAATATTTGACTCGTGAATCCCTCTCTCTGCAATTAAAATTCTGCGTTTTCGCTGAGAATTTTTCTATTCCGTGTGCATTTGGCGAATTAGGCCGTGCAAGAAAGAAATTTCCTGCCTTGTGCTGCTCCACTTCCTGCGAGTGCAAATTTGCGGTATTTTTTAAAACAATTAGGCTCAAGGGAAGCTAGTATTTTCGCATTATTGGCTTATGTTGGCTTTTGGGAAATAGCACGTGACTTCGAACGATAAAACCTATGGCAGAAGCTATATTTTGGCAGTGGCTAAGGATTCATTTTCAATATTTTAACTTATTTTGCATGGTTTTGATTATTACACAATGGAAAAGTTATTCAATTGTATGAAATTCACAATGTAAAAATCATTCACCTGGACTGGGAATCGAGCCCAGATCCCTCGATTTCGCGCCGAGTGCTCTAATCAAATAAGCTATTGATAACCATTTCAAAATGACACACAATGGTAAATTTCCACGCAGATTTTAATAACAACCGACCATGGATTCAGCACCTAGTGCCATTATCAAGGCACTTGATAGTAGACAGCAAGACCTAGATAATGGCACTAGGTGCTGAAACCATTATCGGTTGTTATTTAAATCTGTGTGGAAAGTTACCATTGTGTTTCATTTTGAAATGGATATCAATATCAATTACTTCCACAATGGTAAACCTGATACGCTTCGATATACAAATAAGCTACTCAGGCGTCCTCTACCACTGTGAAACTAATGGGGGCTTTAAGGAGCAAGTTGTGTGATCACTAGCGGGTGACTCCGTTGAAGTTACTGCGCGGCTAGTTCCGTGGTTCTTTGAAAAACGAAAAGCTATTATTGCCGTACTGATAACGTATTTTTGGGTTAGTTCCTGCCCTTGCGACCACTGGTACTTAATTACTGGTTTAAATGTCGTACCGCATTGGAGTAACTTCCTTTGTACGGAATGCACTACATTGAGTCTCTCCTTTAGTGGGATACATGATTTTTTTGCCCAAAAGGCTACGTTGAGAGGAAGACGCGAAATGCCAGTGGGCGCAAGCGTTATAACCCATTACATGCGCGCAAACCCACCCCACATTAGGGTTCATTATGGATAAGTGACTTTAAGTGCTTGGCTGCGTGAACCATATGGCTGTGGTTGAAATACCTTAAGTACTGTGTACTCGTCAGACTTTGTTCATGTGCTATTTTTTTTCTCATGTTTCAAATGGTCAACGATTAATTTTTAATTTCTGGGTACGATTTCCTCTTCATGTATATGCGATTAATTCCTATTGCCGAAGCGGTCGGAGAAACTTGCTCATTTTCTGCACCGGTCAATATACTGCTCATTGCTCCGGTAGTGGAATTTGATGGTGCTGTTAGTGACTAAAACGGTTGAAATGTTAATTAGAGTCCCATAATGGAATATGAGAGGCATGTCAGATGGGATCGAAGATAAGGACCGTCGATCACGGGGAACCTCGACGGCTCGAAACCCAATTGCACTGACTCAAGATATTTTCCACCGCCCTCAAAAGTTCAGAAAGTCGGGGACATTTGTGGGACACACTCGAACCGACTATCCGTCCGTGGAAGTGAGATTCGTTAAGTGCAAAGCGGTCCACGACGCCCCCCCCCCCAATCCACTAGTCGTGTCCCTTAATTACGCAACGACTCCCGGAGACGCCAGAGAGTGCTGTGGCTGAGCCCTGGGATTGAAAGTTTTCGCGAAGTGGGGTGGAGATCGGACGAATTAAAGTCCAGAAACAGTCCCAACTCCCTTCGAATCCCATCACCGGGACACAGTTTGGACGACGCTAATCCAGGAAACGAGGGAAACGTCATTGGGGGAATGAGAGGGGGAAAGCGTCCAGAGGGGTTGAGGTGACAGGGCTGAAAGGAGCGGGCTAAAGAACGAAGCTCGGTTTGTAAACAACGCGTACCCGCGTTCAGTACTACTTGTCGAGGATGAGTCGACGTGTCGGAAATGTGTTGGTTATCGAAAATGTGTTGATGCGTCGTGTTTGTCGATTAGCATCGTGAATACTCTTTTTTTCCTCATTTCTCGCCCGCTTCACTTCGCTCTCATTTGCCCGGAGATGTCGACATATTTTTTTCTTCGAGATGGGAGTGTTGGGAATCGACGCTAGTTAAATGGGAACAGAGATTGCTTTGCAAAAACCGGGGAAAAAAATGAGAGGGGGACGTACTTTTTTCGCTAACCCTGCTCTTGCGAGAGTGGCCTTTTGTGGCCGCCGTGTGTTTTGGGAAACAGGAGAAATTATAGATCAAATCCCCTTTTTGCGGAAATATATGCGAATTTCTTTCTATTCTTGATCTTCTATTTTATCCCTTCTTGGAAGAATCTGAATGAGTGATGATAGTATGCTTTACGCGGGCTCTGAGCAGTTCAGCAGTTTAGCAGTTATACTTTCATTTGGTCTCTCATGTTCGGAGAATTTCAGTTTCGTGGGAATTACGCTGTGTAAATAATTTGCCTCCTGGAACTTTTGTGTTACTGGTTGGCGAAGTTTCGTTAAATTATAATATAGCATTCACATTAAATGATACATGATTCTGTAGTGAATAAAATTCATCTGCTAATTACTCTCGCATGTTACCCTAGGTTTTAGAAGGATTCTTTTCCTTACCTAACTTTAGAGTAGTCGGCTATTGCTAGTGTGTTATACTGCTTACTATAATGGATTTGCGTTGACTTCAGCGTTTCTTTTGCTTTGGCCGAGAGCTGATTCATCAATCGTACAGAAATAAGTAAAATTATTAATCAGTAATGAAGGACAACCGCATTATGGCCGGTAGTACTGGTGTGACACAATGCCATCGCCTTGCTAGAATATCTCATCTTTCTGAAATATCGCTTCAGCGATTTTTTGTAGTATCCAATTAATGTTCTAATGTTTTGTTACCAAATGTCAGTGACCCTCCGAAGGCCAAAACTGGAACAGTGAGTGGAGGGTATTGGTTGGGACGTTTGTTAGTGATTGGTGAAAGGGAATCGGGATTGCGAGCGAAATTTTTGGGATCAGCGGGAGAAATGTGTGGGGTTGGAGAGATGGGTGGGGGAAGCAGTGATCCCAATAAGAGGGAGGATTTGGGCTAATCCCCTCTACCGCTCCTTTCTGTAAGGGACCAGCTGACGTCTGAGGGTTAAAAACACCGTGAGGTTAAAACCACAGCCACTCGGTTAAACCTATGAATTAGCACCGCCCGACAACGTGGTGATTTAGGTGCCTTTGAGGCACCTAGACGGATGATTCTGACCTACCTACTGTATTTCAAAATAAAAATGCAGTACTCATGAGAATCCTACTTCGTTTGAATGTAATGACACAGTTTACAATGTGGAGTCATTGGTCAAATGTGCTAATAAATATGCTAATAAATGTGCTGAGCGCCAAAAGAGAAAACTGGCAAAAAGTCTACGGCAATGCTATTACCCCAATGAATCTTGAACCTTTTTGATTGTACAGTGATATTAAACGAAACGTTTTTTCTTATTGTTGCATGAAAATAGCTTTAAGGTTTTTCAGTGAAAAGATGTATATTTTTCGCCCTTGGTTTATTTTTAATGGGAATTTTTTGTAGAAGTAATGCCAAAAAATATTTGAAATGGAGTAAGTTTAAGCTCATTGTAATTGAGATTCTAAGAATGTCGATGTGGTGACTGTGGATTACCTACATATCAATATTAAGGTCGGAATTGGATACTTAATATTGCTGCGCAAAGTGCATGGTAGTGAAGGACTCCTGAGGATGCTTTGCTGCGATTTTTTTATGAAGATGTTGGCAGATACTTAAGGACTCATGGATAATAATATTTTTTCGTCGTCATTCAGCTGGTTTTTGTTGCCATTCACGTGGATCAAATGGGAAAACTGAGAATATCGATGAAGGTGAATTTCCATCTTCGAAAATTAACCTAATTTGGAAACAGTGGAAAATCTGGAAAGTGACGTATTTGTATTAAGGTCTGAGATTAATTCGTCTTTGCCGTGATGATACCCAATGTTAACTCGGATCGAATAATTTTATCATCAAATGTAATATTTAAGATGTACATGTAGTTTTTTTTTGTTTTACTCTGTTCCGATAATAGGTATCAGATTAAGTGAAGTCCGATACCCAGTTGAGTACCACAGTGCCCGGGTTAATTACCACTCTTGCGAGTGAGTCTTTGAAAATTACATCTTAGAAATATGTTTTCATTCGGAATTTTTTCGCAATTCAGGGATATGAGTGGATGCAGATCTAGCATTCTTGATGGTGGGTGTGGTTGGTACACCGAATCTTGGTATTTGCTGTGAACTATCCTTGTTTGACTGAAAAATTTTGCTCCTCACCTACGAATGATTTAATCTTTTCTGGCTGGCATTGCATCTCATATATACGTTTCGAACTCATATTTTCCGGTAATTGTCGGATGTGAAATGGTCCATGTCTTAGAAATCAGTCGTTATTACGGGTGAAGTGAAAGTATGCATAATTTTATGCCATTCGTTTTAAGGAAATCGTGCTGTCATAAATTATCTTAAATTTTGTCAAGTATTGAGTTGAAGAGGGGAATGGTTAGGAAGAGGGGTTAAGTGATTCTAAATGTTATACTTCTAGTGAAAAAGTCTTGGTGGAATCATTTAGAATGTGCGGTGGCTGAAGATAGTTTGGGCAAGATGGTTCCTTTGTCAAAATGGAGGCCATGTTCGAATCATACGTTTCAATTTCAGCAACTGTAGGCAGCATATATTAAATATTGCACTATTAATGGTGCAATCAAATACTTTTATGTGACTGAAATTATGAGTAACTAAATGAAAATATCTATGTCTTTATTTTGACTCATTTTTTCCGCACCTACGTTTCAAAGTACATAACTGTGTTAAGGTTTTTTTGTGGTCCTGAATTAAATACGACGGTGACAATATGATTTATTTTCAAAAATTATTAAGAAATAATCCTAACTGCACATTGTTATATTTAAGACAATATCTAGGTGTTATAAATTCCTCATTTTACAGATAAGGTCACTCTGGAGTGCGTACACGTACCATTTCCCATGTAAAAGGGCTGGTATTTTTGATCAAAAATCTCAAAAAATAGTTCTGTAATGGGCTGGTATTTTGGTATCCTTGGAAGGGTGAGATATTTTTCTTTAAATTGAGACAAAATTCATTGATTTCTTGGTGAAATTGTATTTCGCTCAAACTACCCTAAGTCAGTCGTAAGCTTCGAAGATGTGGAAGAGTGATTGGTACCCTAAAAATTAGTGTAGATAAGTAAAAAACGGCCATTTAACAAAAAATGGTGGCTCTTAACATTGTTTTGCTTAACGATATTACTGGCTGTTGATTATTCAGGTTTATTTATCGTATGAGAGATTAAACTGCTTTGCCTATATTGATTGGAACAGTGGAAGTACAGGAAATAGGCATCAACAAAATAAAAAAGTAGTTTCAAAGCATGGAGCCCGTAAAACCATCATAGAAACTTGTGTCTTTGCAGCCCTAAATTTATTTATCTTTGGTGGATGCCATATTTTCCTGGTGGCTTATTTTCCCGAAAGAATTACGTTTCGGGTGTACCCTAGGATTCGTGGCGTGTGGCGCCGCATGCTCTTTTTTGCAAACGCCCCACCTCGACTCATCGAGTTATTTTCCCGAACAAAAGAGAGCCTGATGAGTGAAGGAAGGCTCAGGGTACACTGACGTGTGATTTGTTGAATCTAGATCACCTATTCTCTCCATGGAAAACAGTCTTTTTAGCAGTCGGTCTTCGTTAGCCCATATTGATGTGTTTCCGTCATCGTTGCCATAATCAAAATGAGCCCACGTGCTGGGCTTGGATATTGATTAGAGGTTTTCGATTATACGCTTGGCTTTCAGGAAGTCATTTTCTTCTCGATTTTTTTTCTTTCATATGGGCAAGGTCTCTGGCCACTAGTTGATATTCGGGAGTGTATTTTTTAACCTTATTTGCTTGCGTTATCGCGGGAATGTTGTTTGTGTAGCTGAATTGGATGGAACCTCTTTGGTTCACGTCTTCGTATTATGTTATCTTATTTTCTTGTTGACTTTGGGCTAATTTACGGGAAATTCCTCCAATTTTCGCTGGCAGCGACGGGCCGGGTAAGAAAATGTTTATTATGCTTCCGAGGTGACTATTATTCTCAGGTTGAACTGCGTAATCAAAGGGTCTATTCACGTGCGTGTTTCATGGAAGATTTCCGAGTCGACTGCGGTGGTCGGTTGGCTGATAAACTTATTATTGCTTATTTTCCTCTGCTCCAAATTTCCAAGTTGCGTCGCGTAGTTAAGAATGTAGTGACGAGAGGGATTACGTGAAGGGAAAGTCCAGAGGCACTTTGCGAGAGTTTTTTGTGTTTTGAGGACGTCGACTCGCTTCATTTGAGCATGAAATGTGTTATTTCTTGGGCTTCCGGTGGCACACACAAACCGTTCACAAATGTCAGGCTGTACTACGATCGAGCTGGGTCGATTTTGAGCGTATTTTGAAGTCTAACCGTGATGGAATATTCCACGAATAGGTAGATAGCACGGGGATATAAAAAATAACGCCCACCACGACAATCTATTATCTCATAGTGCTACAAGCAGTAAATGCCGTGGCCATGTGTTTCTTGTAGATTGGGCAAGTTTTCCGTTGTGATTTTGTGCCGTAGCAATGGTAACGAGGTAACTTAAATGGCTTGGTACGTACTTAGGGTAGCATTGTGGACGGGAATATGATTTTCAAATAATGCAGAAGTATTGTTTTCTCTTCCAATATTGTATGGAAAGGACTAAATGTTAAAGAAATATTGGCTGTTTGAGGAGTTTTATTTCTAATAGTTTATAAAGGGTTACCTTGTGGGTCATACCAATTCTGTGTTATTGCGAGTGCATATTATCCTGAAGCAATTCAATTTGTGCTTGGCGAAAATTGCCGTTAGTCATCTAAGGGTGAGGTGTGTATGTAGAGGCAATTGGCGTTTCATGGGGTGGCTGTGGTTAAGTTTTAGTGTTAGTTCGCCGGAATCCTTTCCGTTGTTTCGGATTGAATGACAGTCTGGGTGTTTGGTAACCAGGAAAGCCAGGAAACTAAGGAATTCCGCTCTTTGAGACATTAGAGGGTGCTGTGCCACGTGCATATCGGGA
Organism: Ceriagrion tenellum; assembly: GCA_963169105.1. Taxonomy (NCBI): domain Eukaryota; kingdom Metazoa; phylum Arthropoda; class Insecta; order Odonata; family Coenagrionidae; genus Ceriagrion; species Ceriagrion tenellum. The sequence goes on along the minus strand of OY720643.1, from coordinate 16,283,317 downwards.
ATGATTTTGTGACAAAGGTCTAATTTGCGCTTAATGGGATCGTTTTCCGCCCAGAAGCGATGAAAGAGCAAGCCTCCTCTCTCTTTAATGAGGTTCCTTGGACCATGGTTGACTTCATGGACGAATTCACGATGAATATACTACTGTTAAATGTCATCAGGCGTTCTTTTTATTTGCTATTCGCAATCTTTGTTTTTTAAGGTACGAAAGGTGCTATTTAAGTGGTTGTTTTTCTTCAATACATCCAATGGTGGTGTGTAATGAACACGATATCGAGTAGCGATTTTCGTGTATTTTTGTTGATGATTAATTCTATTTTTTATTTTTAGCAGTGAAATTACGATCATACATTGGAGTACCAGGATAAGAAGGACGTCAGTATCCTTTCATTTCAATCCACAAATTACCACGTTTGTCTCAGGTCTGCATTCTCATATGAAACGACAAAAATAGCCGATATCGAAATGTTACTGCAACTCACTACTTACACCGCTTAACTCAATCTACATTGCTCCTTTTGTCATCAAATCATTCATTATCACTAGTTCTCGTTTAATGCAAGGTTTTGGTTTATGTTTCCTCTAAGGAAAGTCGCTGCTTTACGTAATTAGCGTCACCGAGATTCATAGCCAGCCATATATCTATAGCCATCACGGAAAAGACGAAGACGAATAAAATTTTTAATTCCTGATGGAGAAGGTAGTTGACCGACGGACCTAAAAATCATAGACAGGCGTACGGGAATCGGTTAACATCAACTTGGAGAGGATATAAATTTACTAATAATTTTTAATCTTCATTTGTCACGGATCCTCTCTGGAAACACTTCGATGTCAGTAGGGAATTGACTGAATACTTAAGGTCAATTTTTCGTGTCGCCAGTGGTCCAATTAGTATATTTGTTAAAAGCAGAAAAACCGTTCTCTCACATAGTGTAGATTGCGTCACAACCGAAATAGTTAGGTTTCTTCCGCAGTAAACTTGGGGTTGAATATGCTTCAACATCGCAGAACATTTTTGTAAAGTGCAGTTAATTTTACATTCCTTCTTCGGGTGCTTAAATCCTCCCATTAAAGGCCATTGAGTATCAAACTTACGCGTTCGCTCTTGCTTTACTTATTTTTTACGTAACGAGCATCTCTCAGCTGAGCGACCTCAATGTGATTACTAAGTAATCCACTTACGTGGATCCCATACTGCTCTATTTACTTCTTCTCCTCACATATCCAGGCATTGCTCATTAATAAAACGTCGGGAGGAGAGCACTTTTGTTCGCTTTATTTTAATTTATGATTATTGTGTATTCTTAAATATTGAAAATTATAATTGCAAAATATTCATATTTATAATTACTTATATGTACAGCGATACAGAAACTGAATTTTTGAAGAAACTATCAATTGCCTAAATATACAATTTTATGCTTCTAAATTTTACTTACTCCTGTAACTCTAAAAGACGGATGTGATTACACCTCAACATTGTAATGTATGGCAAGAGTCACGAACGAAGAGGTGTTTAAGAGGATAGGGGAGAGACGGTGTCAACTCAAAATGCTAAATAAGAGAAGGAACACCTGGATTGGCCATATTCTATCCGACACGAAAGCTTGGTTAAGACCATACTAGAAGGTATATACAGTAGGGGGAAAAAACCAGAGGGGCAGACCTAAACTGGACTATATGGGACAGTTGATGAAGGAACTAGGTTGCAAGTCGTTCAGTGAAGTGAAAAGATTCGCCCAAGATCGGATAAAGTGGAAGACTGTTGCAGAGCAATCCTAGAATTGTAACCAGAGAAGAACATTGTAATTTTGGAACCTGCTGATAAGCATTAGCTTAGCAGGACCAGACTGAAAACTTATAATTTTTAAGGTTAGGTTAGTTGGAATTTTTTGCAACCCATCCAAAGGGAAATTACAGCATGTGAACTATTTTTGTCAAATAAATCATTATTATTATGAAAAAATAATAATAAGTGACTAGCTGACCCGTGCAAATATTTCGCACAGTATGCAGCTTCTTCCTGTTTCTTCCTTCTTTCTTCCTTCTTTCTTCCTGTTTTTCTACCTGTTTCTTTCTATGGTCAATTATATGTTATTTATGTTTGTGTTAAAGGTACATGACGTAAACGGTAAATGGTCACACTGATTGCATGTAGAATGTAAACAATCTAACTATACGATGTGTTAATAGATGGCGCCTCCTACAGTCTTTTAAGCACCTAACTATAGCCGACATATTAGTTGATTATGTTATCAACCGATGTCACTGTTAATTTTTGATCGTTTTTTAACAAAAACTTAAATTTTAAATTTTTTAACGAAAACTTAAATTTTAAACCATTTGTCTATTTTTCGTCAATATCGGGGAACATAAGCGTGAAAACGATGTTTGAATCATTAAATTTGATGAAGAATTATGGAAGTTGTGGCGTTGCGACAAAAAAACACCTTAGAGAAATAATACATATGATGATTATAATCGATAACTATTGCTCAGTGTGAACCGACCTTCATTTCGGAGCGGAGTGGGAGCGAGACGAGTGGTTAGGAGTGGATTGCGTGACGGTGAAGCCGTGGTGGTGCCTTGCACTTTTTCCTTCCCCTCTCCCATCTCCCCCTCCTCCATGGGTGCATCGCCTCGTCTCGCCCCAATCTCCGCCCTCGTGCCCCGTGCACTATTGAGGGAGGAGTGGGTCTCTAATTAGCGGTGCACGCATTTGAGGGCCTTCGCATTCTCCGAGAGGGGTCGTCGGTGGTCGTAATCCTCTTACAAATCGTCTCTCTCTCTTTCTCTCTCTCCGTCTCACTCCATTTTTCTCGTCTTCTGCCGAACACTTTTTACCGCTTGCCCGTCATTTCTCGTTTCCATCGCTGCCGTCGAACTAAGCTTACGAAGGTTGCCGGCCTTGTAATCCCACGAGGATCGGGATTCTCAGACCGCGTTCCCGACACGCGTCTCAAGATGGAACTGAAGTGTTTGAGGCGGTTTATGTTCTCTTCTCACCGCCGCAGCCTTTAATTGTGAATGAATATAGTTGAATGATATACTTGCCTCTGGTTGAAATATACCGACTAAACTTAAAGCAGTTCCTGAAGTGAGCGATACCGCCCCCTGGGATGGTTGCTTTTACCTAGTGTGGCGGGAAGAGACTTCAGTCTCTTTCCGCCACACTAGGTAGTCGAAATAGCCAAGTGTAATGATTTCCAGATGTATTCGACACCGCATATACTACTTCCATTTTTGTGATGCACTGGAAAGTTATTTTTGCTGAAGAAGTATTTTATGTATAAATATATACATATTCGTAATATGCCGTAGACCAGCTGGAAAGTTAACAGATTATCGGCAATATATCTAGCTGAGTGGCGAATCTGCCTAGCTGGCGTTATATGCGATGCAATCGGTTACCTACTCCATCTGGCTGGAGAGCTATACCGTATTGCCGTCTTCCTAGAAATATCTATTTAGACGGATAGATGGCTCTGCTGGAATTTTCTCGCTGCACAGCTATACGTCTATATGTCCCATATACTGCTAGATTTTCTGACTGTAGAGCTAGAAATATAGCTGTATAGCCAGAGTTTTTTCTCAGTGTAGGGAGAGGCAGGGTTCTGCCCTAAAGAAACTTACTCTATGTACATGCATGACCTGGGATGAATGCACTATATATCAAATTCATTCGAAATAAACATTAAGCTTATCATCATTACTTTAATTTGATTTCATAATCCTCTTGATTGGGCCATGTGGTCTATGATTTTAAAGGTGACCAATGTTGAGCCTTAGGAATAGGTTTGTGGAACCAAGGGCGTGGTAGATCAAAAAGTTTGGGATACAATGATCTGGAGCCTTATCCAAATGGTTTTGGTCTTTTAGCAGTATCTCACATTCCCTATTAGCCATAATAACAATAAGACTTCCTTATTGGGGGGAGATTGAGACTGAGTCAGTCCCTTCTTCCGCCTGACCCTTCGTCGGAAAAACGCATTAAATAAGTGTGAAGGAAGATTAGTACATTTGTGGGAAAAGCATATGGAAGCCATGGAGTTATCCCGAATATTCCTAATAGAAGAAATTGATTGTGGCAAGCTCTATTACGATGAGTTATACATATGCTCTGGATGTTCTTCCAACTGATTGGAATGCTTAAGGAGAGTTCCCATCTAGCCTTCCCCATTTCTGGAACATTTTTCTTTTTTCCTTTTAGCTTGCCGTCACGACTCTCCTGGCTTCCTCATATCCTCTGCCTATCCTTATGTCGCATAAAATTCCTGTCCTCTTCCATGCTTACCCTGGGTAATCCTTTCAATTACCCTCCTCGGCATACCGTCAACACGTCCTTCATCCATCCTCTCTGCCTTCTCCGAATCTCGGCCACTAATTTACCTCTTCGATCATATTAGACTCTTACTCGTTCGGTGATGAATTGTTACTTTCTTGAAAAGGAACTGCAGAATCCAAATGCGGAGGTTTATTTTTTGTTATCCGAACTATGTTTTCTCACTTCCATCGTTTTATTGTACTTTTTTGACGTTTACGTGCTGTGTTCTGTCCCAAATTTTCCCTACAAAAATGAGCCATAAGATTATGTGTGTCAATTCTAACGAGTTTCATGATGGTTACGCGAAAGGATAGATTCTCTCTTCGCTCATTTCCCTTCCTTTGAATGGGAACATAAAAGTTTCTTATGGGCGATGTCGGACGCGCCTTGCTTGCGGTCTTAAGTCAGCCGTCTTGATTTGCCAACTCTTCAAGAATTTTCTTCACGAGGTATTAAGATCGAGATAAGTTGCTCTGCAGTCGCAGGCCAGAATTAACTTAATCGTATCGACACCCGAGTTTCTCGTGCATACGCTGGCTTGTCTTCTCATGACGCGATTTCAAACGCTTCCTGCCCAATATCTAATGGGTGCATATCGTACTAGTTATCCCCTATTGTTTATTTTTGTCCAAATATCACGAACTATTGTTGTCGACGACCTCTTTAATAACCAACCCGTCGTTGATTACGAATGCTGGGGAAATGTTCACTTTTTCGTTTTTTTGGAACTCTTTTTGTGTACAGTTTTTAAGTGATTCATATCAGTAAACACATATTACAGTCTAACATAAATCGACGGGAAAGAAATAGTTAGTTTCTATTTGTGTTTCGAGGTAAAAGGCGGTGTTATACATTACAGTTCAGGCAGTGTTAAGGGGTATTTTTGAATCTGCTAGAACTCATTTCCTATGGTCGCTAGAAAATAATTTGCCATCGTCGTTTTCTTATATTTAGGTTTAAACGCATAATGTATTGGCAGTAGTTAATTTAAATTGCAATACCTCTTCAGAGGATAAAAAAATAAACTCTAAAGGCTAGGTCGTATCTTTCGCCTTAATGCTTCTTGGTTTTATTAATACTCCGCTTGAAAGGTTTTTGAAGCCGCTGTTACTTGCAGATCGACCCTATTTAAGAATCTGAAATTTTATTTTATTCCGAAAGCAGCCTTTTCTGCACATTAAAACCTCGCGAATCGGGAATGCCTGGAATAGGAAATTCTCGCGTGGCCTAGATTTTCGTCGAAGGAATCCTTTGGATCGTGCAATGTATTCCTTTCCTCTTGGCTGTTTTGAAAGAGCCAGTCGGGGCGATTAATTGAACGTTAGGGTTTCAAGAATGGCGTTCAAAACTGGGTGGATATTACAAAAGAACGTGGGATCGCCCTCGATCATTTACTGGCGGAGACATTACCCTTAAAATATTTAATGCTCGCCTCGCCGGGTTATGTGGTCTTCTCGTTCTCTTTATGTGTAGGAGTATGGAAGAGGGAAACTGGTGCATGAAGAACCCCTCTCATTGTTGTGCTCCTGGGCGTATTGTTGGCTGCGACGCATGGTGGTGCACTTATCTTAAGTTCTTACTGTTAATGGCTAAGATCTTTGCATTCCGTGATAACGTTGAGCTATCAAACGGTCAAATTCGGAAATGACATTGGGCATTGGTGATTGACTTTTCCTTTTAAAAATAACTAGTACTAGGTGACCCGTGCGAATATTTCGCGCAGTATGCAGCTTCTTCCTGTTTCTTCCTTCTTTCTTCCTGTTCTTCTACCTGTCGAATATTTCGAACAGCATGCAGCTTCTTTCTGTTTCTTACTTCTTTCTTCCTGTTCTCCTACCTGTTTCTTCCCATGGACAATTATATGTTAATTATGTTTGTGTTAAAGATACATGACGTAAACGGTAAACGGTCACACTGATTGCATGTAGAATGTAAACAATCTAACTATACGATGTGGTAATAGATGGCGCCTCCTAGTCTTTTAAGCACGTAACCATAGCCAACATATTAGTTGATTATATCGTCAACAGATGTCACTGTATCATTTTTTAACAAAATTTTAATGTTAAATTTTTTAACAAAAACTTTAATTTCAAACCATTTGTCTATTTTTCATCAATAGCGGGGAACATAAGCTTTAAAACGATGTTTGAATAATTAATTTTGATGAAGAACTATAGGAGTTATGGTGTTGCGACAAAAAACACCTGTGAGAAATAATATATATGATTCCCCCGTATGTCACATCTACGTGCATTGGCATCTATATGATACCATAGAGTAAAGAATACATACAACATTACAAAAGAAAGATTGCATGCTCGACTATATTGTAATGTCATGTAAGCAACCTTGTGTGGCTAGGGATAGATTTTCTCGAAAAAACCACGTGATGCTAGCGTTCTAGGGACTACCAGTGTTTGAAAATTCTTATGCAAGTATGTGTAGAGCCAAAAGAATGTCGCTAGTATGGCAAACATTCGAGAAGTTCCGTGTCTACGTGTTACCATCTCATTAAAAAAGCTTTTGGTATCCAGCCAATTGACACAATCGGCCTCCTATCGAGCAACGAATGAAGTTCTAATTTCATTATGGTCTCTATTCGTCGGTGCAAAAATGAAATTGAAATGTTTCCGTTTGGTTTTCTAGTTCTCTAATGCTATGCTTGCTATCTAATCCACTCGTATGTTACAGTAAACTGGGGACCGCAATTTTTTTTCATATTTTCAGAATAAAATTGATTTCAACCTCACTAGCAAAGTTTCGCCAAATTTTAGACTGTCGATCCAATAATAATCGTCACCCTGGTGGTCGTTGTAGGCTTTAATCATTAATAAAATTATTGTTTCATTCATTGACATATCTACATACTACACGCTGTGCAGAGAATATCAATACGAAATCATCTAACTCCATGTTCAAATAGCGCTTGCCCGGTTGTCTGTCCTCATTCGCACTTTTATGTGATGTTCTGCACTCATGCACCAACTGCATTGACATTTGCTGTTACGTTCTGACAATACTCGAGCGTTTAACTCGAAAAAATGAGGCAGAGCTCGATTTTCCGCTTCATTCAACTTTTTACCACAATTTCTTTGAAGGCTTCCGCGACTCATATACTTGTTAATATTGCTGTTTTCAGGTATTCTCGTCGCGTGTTTAGTTTTTTTTTACCACAATGTCCTAAAATTGTGCAACTTTAACTTGGTGGAGCCTCAGGACAATTGACGAAAATGTCCAAAAAATTCTTGCGTTATATTTAGACCCAAAGACAACCTTTCTGACCCCAAGTTCAGTAAAAAATGAAAAAAGTTTTTGACGATCACCCCTAATGCACTCTTCCTGATTCTGTCTTGAAGCATACGTCTTACCGGAAGGACGCATTTCATTTCTTTTTGTAATTTTTGCGTTTAGCATACATGTTAATAGTTTTGGAAATTAAACCTGAAATAGCAGAAGATGATGAATCTTCATTTGGTGATAATGTTGAGGATCTGTTGTAACCTGTGTGAGTAAAACGACTGAAGGCACTGGTAGTCTTGAATTTACTCACTGTGGCATGATTGCATACCCATTAATTACTCACCCGTTTCGAGGTTTGAAAGATTTCCGGTTCACATGAACTCATAAATTTCGGTACCATGGGGAAAAAATTGTGCATTTTATTACTACCTATGCTGCAATACTTGAAACGATTAGAGACTTTCTTTGAAGACTTATATCAGGCAGTTATATCTCCTTGACTATGCCCATTGACTGATATCTGACGGTATTTGTCAAATGAAAGGTCCGAAGTCACGTGCTTGAAGAATTGTTCGCATCACGCAAAGTAGTAGACACATCAATCACCTGTCTCGGCTGAGCTTAACCAGCCGAGTTTTACCCTTTACTTTGAGATGAATAACCTTCTTCTACAGTCGGGTCATCTTTTTTCTGTTCTTTTTCGGTTTTTTGCGCCATTGAAGTGACGTTTCATAATGTTGAATCTGTTCGTCTTGCGGTGGGTAAACTGAAATTAGTGAAGGGGTAGAATGTTAAATTTTTATGTTAAGTTCTAATTTTTTCTTGAATAATATTTGCGCTCACTAACATTTTGCAAGGGGTTTAACGTGCATGTAATGCTTTGAATTCATGGATATGCTTGGCTTTTGCTTATAGTTGAATCGAAGATACGACTAGAAAACACGGTTACAAAATTCGTACAAATATCGATTCCTTATCGAGTGTACATTCGATCATTATTGATAATATCACGTGTAGAAATTCATTATGACTTAACCAATAATTACTTTGTGGAAATGTCACAAAGCTGTTATTGATTCATCCAATCAGAGATCTCTTTCTTTACTTATAAACCTAACATTTGTGTCTTTTGAAATGTGTAAGTTATAGTTCGTTCTTCAACGCGCATTAATTGAAGGTGTAAAAATTTCCCCCATGTTTTCCGCTTTTCATTTTGGATGTTGACGTTAAAAGGGAAGTGGTGTACAAACACTTCCTATCTCAGGTGTATGTGATTTTGATTCGGGGGATAATGATCCCATCCATCATGCACGCGCATCTATTTTTAACCTGCCCTCGGCGCAAAAGGGTTAACCTCTACAATTTTTTTTCTCTCTCTCTCAGGTTGAAGGTGAGACGAACATCCTGTTGGACGGCACCTTGATTGATCTCTGTGGTGCTACTTTGTTATGGCGATCAGCGGAAGGACTCGCGAAATCTCCGGTAAGAACTGGTTCTCTGTTTTTTTTACTCTTTACCCTTAATGTGTGGCCTTCGACCGTCGGTCTCTCTGGCGATAAGAGCCGAATGGCAAATGTAGATCGATATGCAAAATTTTCTGCATCATTCTAAGTCTAAATTTTTTGTAATATATGTTTTTTTAAATCCAATTAAATATTAAGTATAGGTCCGAGTTAGTGATTCAAACAATCACCCTTTGCCAACGTTTCGGAATTTAATAATTTCCATCTTCAGGGCTCAGAATTTCTATGTAAGGGTACAGAATAATTAACAATGCATATTGAGGTAAAACCTGTCATGGTCATAACACTTTGGATAAAAATAATAATAAAATTTAAGGAACATCATCCTGACGTGCATTGTCTAAATTCTAATATAGAGATCTCCATGTGACCAACAAGAGGTCGATAGCAGAATACTGTATATGTTTTTCGTTCAGATTTCCGCGGGCAGTGGTGAAATGCGCCAGTGAACTTGGGTTCGCTAAGCACTTATCATGACCCTTATTGTTTTTGAATGATTCATCTGACGGGAAGTACTCTTGTGGACCCCCATATCCCTGTAGGCACTCGTCTGCGTTATTAAAAAAAATTTCGAGTAGTACTATTTGATTACTTGTCACTATTTCATTTAACCGAATGTTTATTTATGTAATTATAGCTTTAAAAGAACTGAAAACACCTTAGCATTGCCATAGCATTATACTCTCGTAATTTCTCCTCGGGTATTATATAAGAATCGCCCTCTGTAAAAACGGAGACCGGATAAAGTCACGTACGCGTGAAGAGAGACTAAATGAGATGGAATGTATTGCACTGAGAGTTTATGTGAGCTTTATTTTTTTGTGCCTCTGAGTCGACTGACGCTCCATGTGACATTTTTACTTTAATTTTCTACATGGTTCGGGTGACATTTATTTGCGGACTGCCAGAAAATGTCATTCTTCTGAATTGGCGTTTCCTTGTTCTCACTTCTTATTGATTGTACCGCTGGGGAAATAGTGATGACACAGTGGTTCACGTGCCGCCCATTTCGTTGTTTGACCGGCGAAGCAAAACCCCCGCCTCTTTTTTTTCACTCAGCACCGACACCTTGGGGGAAAATAAAATGGGGTTTTTCGGATAAAATGATTTTGTTCGACCGGCGTTAAGATGAGGGTGGCGGATCAGGAAGCCCTTGTCAGGAGGTTGAAGAGCAGCGCGATGATCGGAAATATCTTCGCTGAGTTTGAACGAAAAATACTTTCGGTTTGCATTTCCGAACCGGAGATGGATATATAGATTCTTGAACGGCACGAAGTATCTGTTCCGAGGTTTCGTTCTGTTCCAGGAGATACGCCATCCGAATCCATTGGGGATTTCAATGACAATGTAAAACATTGCATAATTTACATTTAATTTAGAAATCTTTGATTCATTACTCCCTGTTGTAACGCATACGCGTCATCCTTAAGTACCCTAAACCGGCCGTGCAGAATAATTAAATGTCTATGGAAATAAAAAATAAAGTTGTGTGCTATCGTCAATGATGAATTTTCTCATAGTTGAAGCCGATTCCGTTGATTTCCTCTTATAGACAGGTTTCATTTTAAAACCGTTGTATGATATTGCAGGTGCTACGTTACAATCCGTACAGGTTTTTGTTTGTTGTGTGGTTTTTCGGGACGGTGGGCGACAACTGAGATTATTTTCGCCGCGAAAGATAGGTGTGTACTTTGACAGGGCAAGAATTATTTTGGGAATGAACTGTGGAGAGAAGTCCGGCGTCGTCACTCGTAAGCATTGAGGTAGATGGAATGGGTACTACCTCATCAAACTGTAGCCTGACAAACGAAATGATAGCCTAATTTAGTTATCCGTGATCTTTCTGTCTTTTCCTTTCCTTTGGTTTGCACGACGGAACTGACGAATTAGCGATTTTAAAGGAAGAATATCCACCATCTGTGTGGAATTAAGGTAAATACTGAAACACACATTGCTTGCTCAGTGCTATGCAGTCTGTAATCGATTTTACCTTTGTAGTTTTCACCGAGAATACGGATTATTATTAATTCACATGATAAAAAATTAAAAGTAAGAAGAATGCGTTTTGAAGAAGTAAATGCACGCTGATTTATAGTAAGTTATTGGCGGAAAACAGTGAAATCGAAAAATTAGTGCGTCAGCGCGTAAGCGGTTAAGGAAATCGGGGTGAACGAAGATGTCTGGCAAGCCACGCCCACTTTACAGCTTCAAGCATTGGCCGCGTGGCAAGCGCCTTCTCTATATACCTCAATGCTCGTAACGACAGGTGCAAAAGGTTTGATTGTTGAACATCCCTTCCGACGGATGGGAACATCACCCAGGGTGGGATTGGGTTTCCAATGGAAAATCTCTGCCCCAACCGAGATTTGTACCCGGGCTCTCAGATTGAGAATTCAGCACTACCTTAAGGTAATGTGGTGAATGATAATTTTATTACCCGCCGGTTTCGGTAATCTAGTTGGTGGAGTAGCTGTCTGAAAGCCTTGAGTTTGTTGGTTCATATTCCGCCTTGGGCAAGTATGCTGTGCTTAAGATTTAGGTCTTAGGTTAGACGATGCGGCTTATCCTAAACAGTGTAGCAAGTCAAACTTTGGTACTTTCACAATTTATTAAAGAATGTTCAACTAGTTTCGGAAGTTACGCCATCTTGAGGTAAACTTGGCGTAACTGCCGAAACTAGTTGTGTATGTATATATAGGTATATTCTATAATAAATTGTGAATGCTACAAATTTTGACTGGATACAGTGTCGACCTTCCTCTAAGTGAAAACTTTTGAATTTATCCTAAAAAGATGCAGAACCTGAAAACTGGATTCCATTAAAACTATCTTCGGTCGCGGAAACAATATTTTGAGTCTGGGACATGTTATTTCATGCTCTATTATCGTGCTTAATTTCGAATGAAATCCAGTGTTGTTTAGGTGCTCGAAGTTGTTGATTTTTAGTCATTAATCGAAAGATTCGTTTGACGGCGATTGTATTGGAATCGTTTAGTGGCATTTACGTGAAAGTCTTGTATTAGATTTGTCCGTAATGTTTAAATTTCGGGAAGCTTTGAATTTAAAAAAACAGTGCGTGATTTTCATTTGGACGCCTGTTAAAATATTTTGGATTTAGTGGCAATTAAGCACTTGACACTTAACCAAGAGAGAACAGCACAAGGACGTGCTCTTTTATCCGACTGGTGGAATGCGATCCCACTTCGATACTGACACATTTCGCTCCATTAATCGCGTATTCTCATAATCCATTTATATTTGCGGTTTCCATTTTTGGTAATACATTCTCCCTTGTGCATCAATTTGCCGGCGTTATGAAACGGGGTGGTTTGTTGTGCGTTGCTAAGCGGAGTTTTTTTGTTTCCGAGTTCCGATGGCCGGGCATGCGCAGTTCGACATTATCGAGCGTCAGCTGGATATCAAAACACCAGACGTTGAAGCGCGATATTCTCTTCCAAAGTCTGTTTTGAATTCGTTTCAATTCTCGCTAATGGCCGTCTGTTGCACTTAATCGTCGCCCTGCAGAAAGTTTTTATCACGTCATTTAGTTTGCCCTTCTCTTGAAGAATAATCGTACCATTAGGACGATGCTGATCGCGTATTAACTGCGTCCTTACACACCCTGCGCATTGATAGCCAGGCGCATGTGCTTCATCGAACGTTATCGGCGAATTTTTAAAGGGTCGTAAGTCTCGTTTGCCAATTTCGCCCTGTTACATGTTAAGTTACATTTATGATGGCAGCAATATTGCGAAATGAGGACGCGTAAACTGAAATGCAAAGTCTGAGTTCATATCGGGTCTTGTTCGGAGAGTAATGTCCTGGACTTGAAGCGCTGTTAAATATTAGTTCTAGAAAGATTTCGTGTTTATTGAGGCATTTTAAAAATAATAGTTAAAATTATCGTTCCATAAGAAATGAAGGTGTATGATTTTAAATAATTTCTTTGAGATCAGTTCTCCTACCTTTGCGTTTGTCGAACCTGGAAAATGTTGTGCCGCCTATTAGAATATACGTACGGACACATTTTGAAGAGAAATGTGCATGCATACACTTCGAGTTATTTCATGGGGTAGTAGGCACAGAAAGAATCAAAATTGCTGTTCGTAAGTCTGGGGAACTGGCTGTTTTATATTACTATTTTTGTCTATTTCCTTGCAGTTTGCCCCAGCGTTTGCGTATGTTCCAATCGCCTACAAAATTCATGCATTTCTTCATGCAACTCTCTCGAATCACTTTCAACATCGAGTTCCGTAGCCATTCCCTTTCTCCTCACCTTTTCTTTCTTCCGCCACATATTTTGGTCATACGTCTGCTTTTCATTCTCTCAGCCTGAACCGTCGAAGCCTGTTCCTTTCATATTGGTCCATTGCCGAAACATGATAGCCACTTTACTTAGCGATTCATTTCTCACCCGATTCGTCGTACTATGCAGGAACCTCTCGTGTTTCCCCTTGCACACTCCCTTGTTCATAAGACTCTTAATGTCACTACCATGAATTACTACCATCCTCCCCTACTGTCACTGCGCAATATTTTTGCTCTACTTAGAAACGATCCCGTGACTATTTTCGATGGCTCCCAGTTGTTCCTTTTGAAGCTTATTACTTGGAGAATGCTGGAGGCCTCTTTCCTAACCATCTCCGTTCCATCCTCATTTTGAGTAGGAGCAAGCAATCTCATTGTCCAGTCAGTTTATTGTGATTATCACGTATTGACTACCTTTGAGCGATAAATATACTGTTATTTGAACATTATTTCCGTTACTGTTTGTCGCCACCCGAATTTCAAGTTCATATTCGGTAAGTAGAGAATTGAATAATATTTCTTTTGGTAATTTCATTTCTCGAAAACATGAATATAACAACCATATTAAATCATGACTACCATCTGTCATTTGTGAAAGGAAGACTATAATCCGTGTTTAAGCTGTGGATGTGAAGTAGGATGGAGGGGGAACGGTGGACGGAGAGGGAGACGAACGAGAAAATGTTCGGTATGGTTGGCGAGGCAAGGAAACTTCTGATGGATGTTAGTAGGAGGCAAATTTAGGTGGCTGGAAGGGGCGAAGAGAGGCGAAGAGTTACTTAAGACCGTGGAAGAGGGGAGGGTTAGTAGGTAAGGTGAGGCAAAAGAATAGGTTTTGTGGTCCGAATGAATAAGGGTAGAGCGTTTACTGAGGTGGAAAAAAAATATTGTTATTGAGAGATAGGGCCCTATTCGTTTGAAAATTCAGAGGGTTTTTACTCTCATCTAATTAAAAACTACCTAAACCGGTAGATCACCGTTACTATAATGTCAGTCATTTAATTATTACATTCTTTTTGAATAATCATTATGATTATTCAGCGAAAGTTGGGAACAAATTGCCACAAACCACCTTCACCCGGTTGGAAACCCGAGAGCTTTGTATTCTAACAAATTTCTGTTCTCTATTCAAAACAAACAGTTTACACTTAATGGATCAGTTTTTTCATGTAGAGGCATTTTTTCAGGCTTTCCGGAGTTTGTAGGTGTTTTAAATAAAGGGAAGTGAAATAGTTGTTCCCATATCGTGACGTGACACACAGCACCCTTGCTGACAACTATGACACGCTGTCTCCTTAGCGTAGTGCGAGCCAGATAGTTCCCTAATCATAATAGAGGCCATGTTAGATATATACGTTTTAATTTCTCCAGCTGTAGGGGACGTGAATAAAATATCGCATCATCAATGGTGCAATAAAATAGTTTTACATGACGGAAATTGCACGTTATCAAATGAAAATATCTAAGTAAGTCTTTAACTTGACTCATTTTTTTCACGCGGTACGTTTGAAACTCCATCAAAACGGAAGATTTATTGTAACCCCGAAGAACCTACTGCGGTGAAAATATGATTAATTTTCAAAAACAGTTGAGAAAACACACTGACTACACACTGTTGAGTTTTTGACGAGATCTAAGTGTAGGAAATGCCTCATTTTTAATATAAGGTCTCTCTGGAGAGCATACACGTACCATTTCTCATGTAAAAGGGCCGATATTTTCTGGAAAATATCTCGGAAAGTAATGTGGTAAGGGGTTGAATTTTCGTTGTCAATGGAAGGGTGATATATTTTTATTTAAAATGAGACAAAATTCATTGATTTCTAAGTAAAATGATATTTCGCTCGGACTACCTCAACTTCTCTTCCCACCGCCGCAGCCTTTAATTGAGAATGAACATAGTTGAATGATATACTTGCCTGTGGTTGAAATATACCGGCTACACTTAAAGCGGTTCCTGAAGTGAGCGATACCGCCCACTGGGAGCGTTGCTTTTATCTAGTGTGGCGGAAAGAGACTAGGGAGAGGCAGGGCTCTGCCCTAAAGAAACTTACTCTATATACATTTATGAACTGGGATGAATGAACTGCCTATCAAATTCATTCGAAATAAACATTAAGCTTATCATAATTATTTTAATTTGATGTCATAACCCTCTTGATTGGGCCGTGTGGTCTATGATTTTAAAGGTGACGATCGTGGGGCCTTAGGATTAGGGGGGATCGGGTTGGTGTGGCGGCTAGAGTACTCGCCTACCACACGGACGGCCAGGGTTCAAATCGCTGCAGAGGCGGATGTTTTTCAGAGGAACCCGATCCCTACTTGAGTGTGTTGTGGAGGGCACTTCAAGTGGAGTACTCCGTCTGTCGGATGAGACGTTAAGCCGTGGTCCCCTTGGCGCCTTTGGTTAAGAGAAGGCTAATGCCGACGCCGGGTTTCTATTCACTCTTCATTCCTTACCTTACCTATCCCCTGTGGCGCAAATGACCTTAGCCGTCGGTCGCCTCCCCAAATAACCTAACCAACCAAACCTTAGGAATAGGTCTGGTCTTTTCTGGCAAATATCTCGGAAAGTAATGCGGTAGGGGGTTGAATTTTTGGTGTCAATGGAAGGGTGATATATTTTTATTTAAAATGAGACGAATCTCATGGATTTCTGGGTAAAATGATATTTCGCTCAAACTGCCTTAACACCTGCGCCTTCCCGAGTACGAGGGATGCTCTTCGTCCGCGCGGTCCTCCCTCCTTGTTCTGCACCGTGCCCCATCTATCGCCGTTCTCTCGTGCAGTTTGCATTAGCTTCTCTTTAAGAAGTTCGACGGATCCTCTCTTCGCCCGTTAGTCGGCGTCTACGTGACCATCCAGTCCTTTTTTCGAATTCCCTTCGGAGCCGAGGGGGCAGGGAGGGATGTGGGGGGGGGCGGGGAAACCCTTCTGGGGTTGGGGGGTGGGGAGGCAGAGGGTGCAAGGGCGGAGGGATGGTCGGAGTGGAGGGGGAAAGGGAAGTGAGAGAGGGGGGGTGGGAGGTGAAAGGCTTGCTGTCTTCGCTTTTACCCCTTTTGGCTTCTTTTTTTTTTTCATTTTTCCCAACCTCTCTTCTCCCTCCCTGCCTGCGCCTGGCGCATCGCCTGCGTTGCCAAGTATTGGCGCTGCTCCGGAGAATCCAGGGCAGATCAGCTGGCTTCTCCGCCTGGCTAAGCAGCGGCGGCGCGGCGGTTCAACAGAGAGGGCGGGCGGCTGGTTACAAGAATTGTGACTGGGTTGGGGGGAGGGGTGAGGTGGTGTGCCAAGGATTGGCAGACGCGGGGCGACTGCCTTATAACGAGTCGCTGTGGGCGCTCGGCGCACTTAAAACGCTCGTTCGCGGCAGGTTCTTTCCACTGCTCCGCAGGGTTCGGAACGCCCGTCAGCTGTTTTCTCGATTTCCGGGGTGATAGTTTGTTCCGCAGTTCTTTTGTTTTCGTGGACGAAAAAAATGTTTCGGAAGTCGTGGAGTTTAGGTTCTATCTATTTTGGTGAATGAGAATATCTCTGGCTCCTTTTCTTATGCCTGCGGCTCGCCGGCAATTGTACAGGTCCTGGGATATATTCTATACCCCGCCCTCTCTGTAGTGACTGCGATTTTAGTTTTACTTCGTGTAGAGTGTTTCGGTGTGGACTACGTTTATCGTTTCTTTTAAGAGTCCTCTTGTTCCTGGATTGAGCGCCAAAGAATTCCGGTGTTCGAGAATAGACCAGCTGCTTTCTGAATTGTAGATATAAGTCGATTCTTGGCTCTGGAGATTTTACGATCAATTTTTATTCTTAGGTTTCGTTTTTAAATGAGGTAAAAGATATTACTAAGCCGAAAAGGAGTATAATTTAGTGTGATGTGTTCAACGATTTCCGAAGAAGCGGAGTCAGTGTCATGCAAATAGAATGTGAGCTTCACTGGCTCCGATTTCCCTTGGTATTGTATTGCACTTTATGATAGCCACTTACACGTGTAATTATTTCCGTTGCTCATGACCGTTCCATGTCTCGAGCAGCCCAATTAAAATTAGTCTCCACATCTTAAAAATCGATTTTTAATCGTAGGGAGTTTTGATGTAGGAGACATGAAAAGCTTGCTGACAATTTTGTAAATTATTTCGCAATATCTTGTGAGAGACTAGTCACGACCAGTCCGAACGCTGTTAGGGGCTGGAAAAGAGCCACTATTCAGCTGCTCGGTGCTTTCGAGGACACTTCCGGTGCAGTCGCTCGACCGGGAGCTAAGTGCGCATTTACTGCGGCCGCTCAACCAGTCTCTTTCATTTGACATCACCAAATTCGCTGGGCTCTTGGCAACTCCAGTCACTGAGATCTTAAGGTTCAGTCCGGCCGCGAAGGCCGTAACTGTCATTTACATATGAACGTGTCCGCCTATCTAGCCTTAAAGTCGTACGGTTCTGGCGTTTACGATGTACTTTTCTGTCTACCAGCCGTGTTAATATATTTATTTGACGTAGATTTGAATTTGAAATTGGACCTAGAGCTCATCCAGCTTTTTATATGTTTTACAAGATCTATTCTCATCGACTGAATCATTTTTCAGCTTGTTGAACGGGTGACTCGTGTTGATAATAACAGAAGATTGGAATTGAGTATCATTCTTATTTTCCTAGTTGCGAAACTCATGTGGTTTCGAGATGAATTACGGCTTAAACCCATGGGACATGGGGTTTGAGGCGATTACTCTTGATTTAGAAGTTTTTTCACGGGATTTCTTCTGTATATATTTGTTAATAACCTACTGATCAACCTCTTCACCGAGTCGCTCCCTCGAAATCTTCCGCGAAACATTAAATTGGAATCCATCCAATGTAACAGGGAAAATAACAATTTCATATTATTTTGTCGTGTGCTTGTATGAGCGTCAATGCCTTGAGTGGCTTTGGAGACAGCTGAGAAGTTCATGGTTATATTGTAGAAAGAGAGTATAGTGGTGTATCCTCCTCAGTGTACCTGGAGAAATATTTTGTTCATCCTTTTTATATATTTTAATTTCCAAATAAATTTTGTACATTAACAAGAATGTGTTTTGGATGGTGTAATCCTAAACATTATCCATGCCATATGACTACATTTTTTGCAGTCGTGTTGCATGAATTATGGTATTCATGAACGACGCTGACGCCGCGGTCTCTTTGTGATTAATTGCGTGTTGTAAAACGAAAGTTTACAACTGAAGGTTTCGTGATGTTTCACTTTCAATCCACGCGTTCATTTGAAAGGCCGACCTTTCTCTCACTCTCTCCTTTTGTGATAAATACCAATATTGGTTTTTTAGAGAAAACTTAAAAAACTCTCTAACTCGGAAAAAAAATCGAGGCTTCTTCTCGTGCGGCCGTTGGGCGTGGATTATTTTTTTCCCTCGTTACGAGCCGTGCCAGGTGAAACGATTCGGAGCGGACGGAGAAGCCCTTTGAAGGCATTCTTTAGCTTCCCCAGGAACAGAGCGGCGAGAAAATTGACCCCTTGCTCTTCATCATCTGACATCGCTGAAGTAGTTAACTCTAGGATTAGCCTCGTACCCAAAGATCCTCTGCGCTTCCCTCCCCCTCTAGCACCAGCTCCATGTTGTCTGTTTAACTAAAACCGATTCGATGATTAACGTGAACACAACGGGGTCATTGTGTACCGATTTTGTCCAATCACATCCGATTGTGTAAGAGTATGAAGTGAGCTTTACCAGTATTGGACAACATCCTCGACATTTTGTAACGATTACATTTTGTATATGTTACGTTTTGAATTTACTTTTAAAAATTGTAAGGGATTTGGCTGGATTTTATCGGTTTTATTTACTTGGTAACGGTTGTTTATTTTTATGTGAGGGAGTTTGATTGTCATGCTGGTCCAGAGTAGACATGTTTTGTACCGAGAAGAAATTTTGAGGATTTATAAAGATATTGTTTGATCTTTAATTTGATTGTCTATCTTATTTTTATCCTCCTTAGTGTCCTGTGGACTTTGGTGGTGATTTTTCTAAAATCACCTGGGGCCCTGAAAATAAAAAGCCAACCCCCCCCTCCCTCCCTCAAGACACTGAGAGATATTTGGAGTGATAATTTCTCTTGCCGAATAAACTAAACCGAGTAGAGAACCGGACCTACGTGACTTTTGTGATTATGTTATTGGAGCCATTCCTCGGCACCTTTACTTATCGAATACTGCTGGAGGACCTTCGCCGAATCCGTGTTTCCGTGGCTGGCATTGATTGCCTTGCGCCTGGAATTCGTAGCGACGTGTTGTGCCATCTTTTTTATGGGTTTATCTGGCAATTTGTAAAAAAAAATTATGTAAATTAAGGGTGGGCATGTCACCCTTGAAGCTAGAAACACGGCACCCAGGAGAGCTATACCTCACCGCGTGGCGACAATCGAAGAGACAGGAAGATCCCATTCAGTTCTAATAGGATTGTATTGCTGCTTAAGCAGTCAGTTAAGCTTTTGGCTTCTAACTTTGGGGCCCTTGCTATATCCGGGCTTTGTGTTTTTGGATTTCTCCGCCTGTATTATATTTTTTGTGTCAGAAATAGGAAGGAAGCTCCGTTAGGTCCAGAGTGAGGGACTGCTTCCCTCATGTCGGGTCTTCCATACTTATAAGATGTATCTTATTGTAAGTGCCGCACCTCCTCCTTTCCCCATCTCCTCACATCAATTGAATTTTGGCCGCATGAACGTGTGCTCCTCATCTTTACCCTTCGAACAAGACCCTTCACCGAGGTCAGTTTATTCGGGTTTTTCCCGCGTTGATTCATAATAACGAACAACAGTTTCGCTAACGTTACAGCTAGCGTCGTCAGGTCCTGAACCTGACTTCAGATTCTGATGAAATTTCTGAACCTGATTTAAAGACCTGACGACGCTAGCTGTAACGTTAGCGAAACTGTTGTCCGTTAATATGAATCAACGCGGGAAAAACCCGAATAAACTGACCTCAATAAATCACCGCGAAAGCCTCCGTACCAAGACCCTTTACCCTTCGACAGTTCTCCGTCACAGAGTATTGCTTTAGAGTTGCGTTGCATACTTGACATTAAACGCTTTTTGTTTTGATGTATCGATTTCCCTCGGTGTAACAGAGCGTCCGTTAAACGAAAGTCTGTTTATCCTGGACCAATTAGTCGTTGCCAAGATCAGCTGCTGATCATTAGTGATATTATCGCACTGCTGGGGGCGGATTGCAGTTGAGCGGGCGGAGGATGGGTGGACTAACTATCAAATATTCTTTCTGTCTTCTCCGCTATAAAAATCACCGAAGTGGTCCACTAACTAAATGTCATCCAAGCCGAAAGAGTAGTCTTCCTAGAGTGTCTCATATGCGGTACTTGTTTCACGGTGATAATACGTGTGTTAAAGGGACATTAACAATATTTTGAACCACGTCAATAAGGTATATCTGTAAAAGTTCACCCATTAAAATGTTTTTCATCTTCTTGGCAAAATAAATGGACAATTTTTGAAAAAATGATTATTCATTACGAGTGGGTGAAACATTTTGGCAACTAACACTAAAAAAGTGTAGTACGCACTAGAATAATCATCACATCTCTGATTATAAACAAAAATATTTTTTAAATCTCTTTCAAAAGGTGTTTGACTTTTATTACCACCAAATAT
The DNA here is from genome assembly GCA_963169105.1 of Ceriagrion tenellum. Lineage (NCBI taxonomy): Eukaryota > Metazoa > Arthropoda > Insecta > Odonata > Coenagrionidae > Ceriagrion > Ceriagrion tenellum. The sequence goes on along the minus strand of OY720643.1, from coordinate 16,262,271 downwards.
TTCAACCCTGATGTTTTTTAATAACTGGGCAAACTGCCACGAATGGGGTTCGAACCCTAGCTCTTTAGAAGTTAGTTAGCTTTACTCTCAGCGTACCTCTATTTACCATTCCTTATCGTCCGTTTTCCGAAGACGACTTGACCGTCGCAACATTCAGCAAATTTTTTGTGTCCTTTTTTAAGTGTCTCTATGTATTTTAAGTATTTTAGTTATATTTTTTAAAATTATTTTTAAAAACCATTAGAAATGTAAGAGAAAACAATATTTGGCAATCTCTTGATATTTTGGGAGCGTTAAAACTTACATTGCCGTCAATTAACTTCCCGCAAAGAATAAGTTCAGCGTGCGAAGTGTCGTTTTCGTGGACAACCTGTGAACACTCTCAACAGGAGGAAACGATAAGAGGCCGTGAGTCGGTGACCTTAGACCTGAATGCCTTCTATTGTGACCCGCGGCTCGCAAAAAAAAGTGGTGAGACCGCTTTCCGCGATACTTACGCGCGCATTGTGAGCAAATCCGAAGAAACGGTTGGAAAACCATTCGCTTGGTGACAGAAACGAGGAGGAAGGAGAAGAAACGAGGAGGAGGAAGTTTCTGAGAAGATCCCAGGAGGAGGAAGGTTGAGAGGAGGAGGAGCAACATTGGTCCAATAAGCGCGTGGTGCATAGGTTCTTTACGGACAAACTCTTGGACAAAATATTTTAAACTCCTTGAGCCATTTGAAAATATTCAAACATAGCAGGTGAATTTTTGATGAAATTGCCATGAGCAAAATTCGTCCTGGACTGGGAGTCGAACCACGGACCTTTGGTTTGCCGGACCAATGCGCAGACAAAACGACAAACCAAAGGTCCATGGTTCGATTCCCGGTCCAGGACGAATGTTGCTCATGGCAATTTCATCAAAAATTCACCTGCTATGTTTGAATATTTTTAAATGGCCAAGCACGGCATAAGTGCTGGTGAAGGATACTGTCGCTTGGTGGCTTCTTTGAAGCCCTCTTCTCCCTTGCGTTGCCTTCTTCGATGGACCGCAAGGGCCTAAGATCTAGTTCTATTGCATCCACTAAAATTTCCGTGAGAATTAGGAAGCCTGGATAGCGTAGGTAGTGGTCTGCGCATTGGTGCGGCAAACCAGAAGTCCGTGGTTCGATTCCCGGTCCAGGCCGAATTTTTCTCATGGCAGTTTCTGCAAAAATTCCTTGAGCCATTGTTGTACAGACTCGTATTTGCTTTGATTGCGAAATGATTTTAATCCAACTTATCAAGTGGTCTTTCATACCTGTCCTGTCGGTTACTTCGCTATTCGTTATTAATTTCGATTAGTCTTAGAAATAGAAAAAAAGTCTTACGGGATACTTACCCTTTTTTTCAACACTTATGGCGACCCTTTTTTATTAGATTTTTTTTTGGTGGTTCCCTGCATGACTTTCCTCCGTGATTGTGCCATTATGCATCAACCTGCCGGCCTCGGTGGCGGCGGGGTTAAGTCCTCGGATAAGTCCTAGCCTGCCAAACCGAAGGTCGCGGGTTCGAGTCCCGCCTGGGTAGGATATTTTCACCTCCCTGGGCATGGTTGTTGGTGTGCGTCCATGTATTAAATACCTAGTAATTGGCTTCGGCCGTTAGGTATAAAGAAATTTTTATTATTAACTACATTATTGCGGTAGTCGTAATTTGTAATTTCCCAAGCATATCGTTGCTTAAGTATTATGTACTCGAGAAAGTCGTAGGAAAAAATAAGTGTTACTAGTATATCGCCCGATCATTAATTTTAACTTGAAAATGCAAGTTTTTTGGTAAATTTATATCGATACCTGACATGAGGTCACTAATTCATAGCAATATTGCAGTCCCTTACGCCTACGTCAACGTTAATCATACTGATTAACATTTTTGGTAGTTTGCGAAACAAATATTGCGTGTGTTGTTATCGGTTGAGCGGTTCGCAGTGCGAAAATAATTTGGAATCCTCGCGGTAGTTCGTTGTTTCGTTGATTTTAATTTATTTCATCGCTCTCTCTCTCTCTCTTAAATGTGATTTCGCGTAAAATCGCGCGAGGTTCCACCTAATTTCAATTTCCATTTTTATCTTGTGGTATTTTCACTGGGCATGCTTTCTATCTGCGGCAATGTATTGTAAAATTCTGCCATAAAAGGCCATTTATTCCTCCACAGCGCGTGATATTTGCATAGTGGGCTAAAATGAATAGCAGTGGGTGCTATTGCCCGCACTGTTTTATTTTATTGGGCTCAAAAAGGTTTGTCAAAGAATTTCGATTTAGTTTTAAGCGCATGTTCGTGATTTTCGTTATATTCGGGTCTTTGTGTGTTTAACCACCGCTTTCTGTGTGATGATGGTTGCGAATCATGCAAAGGGTTGGCAGCCGAGGACTTGCACTGGAGGGCAACGTAAAATGATTTTTTTAAATATAAAAAATTGTTCGTGCTATAAATGGCTGTGAAATGGTGGTGATTCCCGGACAAAAGTTCCGTGTAAACGCTTTGAAATTTGGGTGCGGAGAAATTTGTTTACCGCCGAAAGGACGGATAGAGTAAATATCAAAGGCTCACAGATGGCATTAGAATCAACCATTTCGATAAACATGAGGTAAAGAAAAGAATCAGCACAATTGCATAGTTTCGTCCTTTGCGCCGTAACGATAGTTTGGTGCGGGTAGGTTTATCTGGGGGAATATAAGAAGGGTGAAAAGAATCTTTAGGTACCTTTTAACCAAATGTGCCAAATCGTCCACAGCATAGCGTCTAATCCGATGGATGGAGTACTGTACTTGAAGTGCTCTCCACTCACTACTCGAGCAGGGACCGGAATTGTCAATATATCTCCGCCACCATCGGTATTTGAACCCGGGTCCTGAGAATAGGAATCGAGTACTCAAACCACTACCTGAACGCTCATCGGCCGCCTACCTTGTAAGAAATTTTTGTCGAAGTACAGTGAAATCCCTCTTAACGACCACTCCTATCATGTGACCACACCTCTCAACGACCATTTTTCAGCGGAACCGTCGGTGGTTGCTTAGTACAGGTTTCACGGTATATTGTGGAGGGTAGAGTAGAAGGAAGGCCAATAAGAACAGAAGAATCTCGAAAATGGAAAATGCGGGAAGAATATAGAATGAAGCAATTGATGCATATGATGGAAAGCATGCGTATTTGGGAGATGTGAAGATAGGATAAAGACCGAAAGGAAGAGGGAATCGGGTTGGGTTGGTGGCTAGAGTACTGCCCAACCATACGGTCGGCCAGGGTTCAAATCCCTGCAGAAGAGGATGTTTTTCAGAGGAAACCCGCTTCAATGTCTTGTGGAGGGCACTTCAAGGACAGAAGTCTGTCGGATGAGACGTTAAACCGTGGTCCCCTTGGCGCCTTTCGTAAAGAGTAGGCTAATGCCTACGCCGGGTTTCTATCCTCCCCTCCTCCCTTACCTATGCCCTATGGCGCAAATGAGTGTCAGTCTCTTCTATGATGATTTAAAATGGCAATTTTGGTGGAAATACGTGCTTGAGGTCGGTAACGCTTTCCCTTTTTCACACTTTGTCCCTGTCTCACGCTAATTAATAATTCGCGGACAGGCCGCCCCAAAAACCTGTGACCGCCCCCGCAACTATGCCCGCCCCCGCCTGTGGCTTTGGCCCGGGACGTCTTCGGTCGGCGGTGGGTCGTGTACCATGGAATGTTTATATGGGTGCATCGGCGACTACGTGTCCTTTTCCATCCCATGGGGATTGTTGAGGAAAGATGGCCGGGTATATAAGCAAGGAGGAGTTTAGTGAGGTCTGCACCTCCTTCCCCCCCCTCTTTCGGCTGCTGCCATGGAGACAACTTCGCGTGATCCCCTCCTTCTCCTCCTCTCCCGCACCCTCCAACTCCCCACCCAGTGGGTGTGTGTGTGACTCGGCGTGGTGTCTGTCCCCCTCGCGAGCGGTAAGGAAGGCGTCGTTTCTCCACACCCCCCTCCCACCCCCAGTCCTCTCTTCTCCGCCCCGTGCGCGCGGCAGGTGCATCGATCCGACGGCCGCGAAGGTCATCGAATGATGCACTGCACTCTGTTTTCCTCCTCCATCCGCCCGGGTGCGTATCTTCTGTAGCAGCGGTGGTTCCCAAACTGTGGGTCGCGACCCTCTGGCGAATTGCGAAACGATCGGTCCGAAAAAATATATTTATACATACAATGACATGACATACAATGGCATGAATTTGCGAAGTACATAATGAAGCCAAACTTTGTGGGAAAAAATAATCACCAGTTCAAGATAAAGTGCCGATCACAAAGGACAAATGTTAAACAGTTCTCCTTCTTGAACAGGACCATACGGGACTGGAACGACCTACCAGCAAAATTATTTGAGCCCTTCCCAAAAAAAATTATGTATTTTTAAAAATAGGTTAAAGAAGTAGGAGGTTTCAAAGTATTTTCTTTTACGCGGCTGTTTTTAATGTTACCACCAGGCCAATGGCCTACTTTGTAACTGTTTCATTGTAATAATATTGTAATTTGATTATGCCAGAATTTGAGGAGCACATGTTCGTAAACTTTAAGTTAACAATTTGTTAGTTAAGACCTCATTTTAGGTTGTTCGTTATTTTTTTGCATAATACTTCGGGTACTGTTATCCAAAATTTATGTAGGTTTGCGTCATAATTATGGGCACGTGAAACTGTCGTATGACTGTAGCAGAGAACATCGTGTCATGTAAAAAATACATACATACCAATCACGCCGTTCCCTTCCGGGGTTGGCAGAGCCCCTAAGTTTCACTCATAAATACATATTTGTACACATAACTCTGCTTCAATAATTTCCTCCATACTGACCTATCCTTGCAGACCTCTTTTGCCTCATTTACCCCATACACTGCTTCAGACACGCCCTCCTGTTTTTAAGACTCCTAATATTCCTCCTCCTAAGAATTTCCTCAACCACATTCAACCACAACTTTCTCGGCCTACCTCTACCTCTCGCACCATTCATTTCACTCTTATATATCTGTTTCGTTATTCGACTCTCATTCATTCTCTCAACATGGCCAAACCAGCGAAGCACACGTCTTTCATATATGTCCATTACTGGAGCTTCTAACCCACATTTATTTTTTACCCACTCATTCCTGACCCTATCCATCCTACTTTTGTCGCAAGCATTCCTCAGATAACTCACACCCGCGGCGTTTAGTCTACTTTTGTGTCTATCCTGACATACCCATGTTTCACTACCATACAACGAAGTGGGGAGAAATACACTTTTGTACACGGCGATTTTCGCTTCCTTAGACAGGCACTCATTCCTTGATATAATCCACATGCTAATATATTTATAATTTTGATAAATTTGGACATTTATTAAAATTTAGTTCTGAAGTGAAAATGTTGGGTTTATTCTTCGCGACTGTTTCTCATCTTCCAATACCACGTCCCCTGTGCTGTAGACGGAAGACGAGAGCCACTTAAACTGAGGTTTAAACCTCAGCTGAAATTCGCATTGAATTAATATGGCTTTGTTGATATGATTGGCAAACACACCTGACTTGCGATTGGAATAGTTAGATTTTTAAGAACGAATCTCACCACCTTTGGTTTTGATTTATAATTTTCCCTGCTTTCAAAATAAAACAAACACGAGTTGCTAGTATAACAGAAGGAATAATTTAGAAATATGTGTACTATACTGTGTGAAAATACAGTATATCATCGAATAGTTGGACGGCATCATGACTCGGCGAGTGCAGTGACATGTGCATATTGGGTCGGTCTTGAAAAATGTTTCTAAAATTATGGTGGACCTCATAACAGTTACCTGTGTCTGCGGACTGCTGGTATATAAATCAATGCTATAAGTGTGGCTCGGTTGAAATACCCTGACAATGTCGTAATATTCCACACTTTATTACTATATCTTAGACCACTTTCGATTTTACCTTTACATCATTTTCGAGAGAACAACAATTAAAACTTTCTGGAATCGGTATGTATATTTTAAAGAAAGGGGATATGAATTTTACTTTTGAAGATGATTTGAAGCTTAAAAAGTCAAAAGAAAACTGAGGTAAACATGGCTATGCCCATGGAAAGATAACAAGTTTGAGGATTGGGCAGTGGAGAGCGATGAAGGGTTGTAATGTCGTCAAAGTAATTCAATCCTACAATTTGGTATACATTACGATTTCAAAGTTTCCCATTAATTCTAGTTTGGTACTCTTGTTTCAAACCTTGTTAGATTCTTCGATTAAAACAGCTGCATATGTCATTGCAAAATCTTCAGCGAAGTATGATGTTTTGTAAATCTAATGAGATTTTAAATCCTCTGTCATTGTAACACTAACTTTACCAGCATAGAAACGCCGTTAACAATACATTTCTTTCATCTTCATTATCTGCAAGTTTCCTTTGAGCGACCGAATTCAAACTCCCAAATTCAAATTCAAGCTCTCCTGGTCACAGGCCCAGTGACATATATGCTGACCTTCCTCGGTGTTCCGAATTTTGATTGCTGGGGGGGGGGGGGAGGAGTGAAACATAAGGGGCAGAGATTTATAATTTGGATTACGCTTTGGTGTCAAGATCGATTGCGCTGTTTTGAATTTCTTTCCAAAAAGGCCGTCCCTTATTTTTTGTTCAATGTGTGAAAATGACCCTTTTCACACATCGAACTTCATACTGGTCATGCATTTGCCTCTTATCTTGCTTCTTTAAAAGGCTACCATAGACTTAAAATATCACGTCCGCGAATATAATTACGATGAATGTGTAAAGGAATACATTTTCTTCTTACAAAACCCTAAGTGAATGAAACGTTGTTATCAGTCGGCACTGGGAGAGAATCGAACTATGTGCCATTCAAACATCCCACAGTACTTTGGTCATAATTATTCGTCGTTCAGTCCTAAGATTGGTTGACTTCAGCCTTCCATCCTTCCTTGTCTGATGTTAGTTCTTTACTTCATAAATATTTTGATATTTATATAATTTTTAACTTTCCGTGTATGACTGGGTAAATATGAGTAAGTTGTGGATGGTTGAGAATGGCTGTTGGGTGAATGGGCAGTTATTGAATGTTATGAAGGCGATGTATGATACTATATACTAGGGCAAGTGTGAGAAAGAGTACGGCTGGGAGTAAATTCTTTGAAATGAAACAGCGTAAACCGAGGATGCGTTACGTCGATGTGGATGCTCAATATTATTTTATTTTTTTTTAAGTTTCAATAAATGAATGCGTGGGGGATGCGCTGGTACCTAATTTTTTGGTGAAATGGCTGGAGAAGTTAATGTGCAAATCCCGTTATACGCGGATGATGCTGTGTTTCCTTCAGCGAGCCTACGTAAGCTCCTGGATAACTTTTGTGATATTATATTGAGAGTGAATGCGTTAAAGACCCAATAAGAATGTTGAAGGAAGCTAAAGTCAGACTAAAAATTACAAAGGTGTGCTCCCTGCCACTCTATTGCAGTATAGCTGTGAAACATGGATATGCTTGGGTAAGCATAAATGTTGGCTAAATGCAGTGAGGATAAGTTACCTGAGAAATATTAGCGGTTGAAATGGGACGGATGGGATTAGGAATGAGAGGGTGATGAAAGACTGTGGAATGAACGCTCCGGTAAAGGACGTATATTAATGGAGCGTGCTTCGTTGGTTTGGCCGTGTCGATAGAAAGGACGAGAGTCGAATAACTAAACAGATACATGATAGTGGAGTGAATGCTGAAAGGTGAAGAGGTTGACAGAGGATGCCATGGGTGTGTGTGGTGGAAGATACTCTTGAGAGGGGATGGAGTCTGATGGACAAGAGAGCGAAGAAATGGTACAGGCGTAGATGCGAATGTCGGGAAATATTGAGGAAACTCTTACGACAGTCAGTTTTCTTGGTCGAACTCAGTGAACTAAGCTCTTTTGACCGTTCCTACCACGAAATGGAACGGCGTGATGGGTACATATGTTAATTTTTTAAACTTTTTTTTTCTAAGCAACGATAGTTAACAAGTTAATTTGGCCGCATCCCCCCCCTCCACCCAAGTCGATCCGGAAATCGCGAAACATTTTTTCCTTTTGGAATACTATAAAAAGTACGCCGTTCAATCTAAGCAGATGTATTCTAGAGCTTATTCCCTCTTCAAATAGTCTGCCTAACGTGCACTGGCGATACTCCTGTTCATGCTACCATGAACAATTGTGTTTTGCGGAACGCCATTTGGTGTGCACCCTATGGTGGCAATCTGCTCTGGAGGAAAGCCGTGACATGGACATTTTTTGCCTTCGCCATGTGACGCCGTATGGAACCCCAACACTGGCCAGGTGACGGTTGTCTCGTCCGTGTTTTCCGAAAATTTCAATTCGCCTGTGAAAGAATTCTAGACTTTGTTCCTTTTGTACTCAGAGTCTTTCTTTTTTTAATTTTCGTTGCTTCTGAATCTTTCATGAGTCACATTAAAAACATTAGTCGCGATTATAAGAAAAATAGTCTCCAAATCTAAGGGCCAGTTTAGCAGTGAGGGATGACAAAGAGTTATTTTAATTATAATTGTTATGAAAGTGTGTTGCTCTAATAGCATTTGGAAAGCAATTGCTTTCACCCCACCGCCTGTTGCTTCCCAGAGAATTCTTTAAGTCAGGTATTCTCACGGATTTGAAAGCGGGTTTGTTCTCTCAGTGGCGAATAAATACGAATATTCAAATTACGAAAATTCTGCCTCATCGTTACATTTGATCGTGTTCTTAGACTTGACGTGAAAAGTAAAAGCCGTCAGCGTTACCTGAAAGTTAATGATTTCTAGGTTGATTTCCCGTAAATGAAGTCAATTCGCGCAAATATGCCGTCGTGCCTACAATACACTTTACCTACTATTAATTCTATCGTGTTATTTTGCATGTAAATTCAGACATTTGGCAAAACGTGTAAATGCGTCCTTTTATAGACATTTGCATCGAAAGTGATAACAAACTCTTTCGCAAATGTTCTTTGGCCTCCTTTGGTAAGTTAGGACGCACTAGGCTCAGTGTTCAGCTGACCAGGGGCGATCCCAGGGGGGAGATAATGGGGATACATCTCCCCCACGAAAATGTTGGGTTTTACAAAACAGTCTTAACAACTAGACGTAGTTATCAAATACAACGTTAAACACTTCGATCACTGATCTGAAAAGTATGATAGTTATTATTATGCTCATTATTATGTAGATATAATGATGTAACAGTTTTATAGTTCTTTAGGATGACTGAAAATTGCCTTAATTTAATAGCAGTCTTCCCCCCCCCTACCCCCCCCCCCCCCGAAATAAATTCCTGGGATCGCCCCTGCAGCTGACTGTAGTTCTTTCTGAATTGATGAAGATAATTAGGGTATTTTCGTCGTATGTGTGTAATAGTTTTCTTGAATTAACTTTCATGCGTGTTTCTCAGAACGGTTTAAAGCATTCGATGGTTTATGTTCGCCAGTTAAACTTGTGGAATGGGTCGCTTTGGTTCCCCCCTTTTTACGATCGAGTCGCCGGCGCAGGTTTCGACTTGCTTGCTGGCTGTCTCGCTGCAAGGAGATGCATGGAGTTTTTGAGTGGGAGGGGGAGAGAGATGTCTGATGCTCTGCTCTCGACCGAGAACAAACCGCTGCATAAGGAGATAATTAAGGCATTCGACGCCGCCAATAGCCTCATGATTTTCGCGTGACAAATGTCCTAGCAACCCTAGAACCCTACCATTCCATCGTGCATATGTCCGTGACTCACTCCCCATAGTGTGTCAATTGAATAGGTGATGCCCTTTGCAATATCAATCAAAAGAAGTATTTATTTAAAGCACTGCTCGATATCCTCACTGCTAAAAAAAATAGAGGCACTCCGGGAGTGCCCACAGAAGTGAAAACTTGAAATAACGTGAGCATTTTTGAATGTAGGGAATAATTTCTAATGAAGTGTTTTATTAATCAGTAGAAAGTAGTTTCATGTATATAATAAATTAAATATTCATTTATTGCGCTATTGTACACAATTATTTTACATAAAAATTGTACACTTCAGAATAATCAACTTTCATCCATTATTTCAACAACTCTTTCATCATCACCGCCATCATCATCGGCAATATCTAAAACTGATACAATAGGCTTATGGTAACTAAAGTAAGAAACGAATAATTTTGATTCGAATTTGCTTAAATGTCTTGTAAATACTGCATCAATAGTAGTTTTATATTTCGTTGTGCCAAGATTGCGATCATTAGGCATCGTTAAACCAAACTCACTATTTAAAAATTCAATCAATGGTAGATTTTTATCGTCTGCAAAGTTTATGTTGAAATCTCCACTCAAAATCATTGGCAAATCATCAAATCTTTTCCCAATTTTTTGTTCAAGCAATGCAGATGCATCATGAGAATAAATAAATAAATTTTCATACAAGAAGTCTCGTATCGCCCTCAATGACTCATCCGGAGAATTATAAATGGCAACCATAATAATGAACTGATTATTCTCAGAGTGGCAACGACATATACACATATCGCCAATATCAGAAGCAGTAGTATTCAACATGCTGGTGAATTTCGTATGCACATCCATATAATTTGAGCAATAATGAACTGTGTTCATATTTTGATAAATAGCTACTCCTCCTGCTGGACGATTATTTCTTCTGAAACTTGCAACAAAGTTAAAATTTGGAATGTCAATTATTTCATCATTACCCATATGAGTGACCCATACCCATATGAGTGACTCGAGTCACTCATATGGGTATGGGTGACGGTGACGCGAGTCCAATGGTTTTTACCCATCCACAAGTACTGTGTATATAGCGAGTATACTGTGTATATACAGAATATACAATTATACATATATTTAGCAGCCGTGACGGTGACGGTGACGCGAGTCCAATGGCTTTTACCCATCCACAAAAGTGTATATACAGAATATACAATTACACATATATTTAGTAGCGGTGATGGTGACGGTGACGGTGATGCGAGTCCAATGGTTTGTACCCATCCACAAGTACTGTGTATATAGCGAGTATACTGTGTATATACAGAATATACATAATTATACATATATGTAGTAGCGGTGACGGTGACGCGAGTCCAATGTCTTTTACCCATCTACAAAAGTGCTCAACGCGACATATGAAGTTTTCACTTCAAAATTCCGTAGAAGCTGTTCTGTAGAACGTAAGGAATTCAACAGAAATTGACTCTTTTTCTTCAGAACTAGTTCCTTTTCTAAGGATCTGTACGGAACATGAGAGCCTGATTCTACAGAACATATGTTCTGTAGAGTTATTTTCTCCAGAGCAAAGTAACTCCTTACAAGCTGTTCTGTAGAACTTCAGCAACTCTACAGAAATAAGTGAGGTTTCTTTGGGCTCTTTGTAAGGAATTCTACAGAGCGTCAAAGGGCTTCTGCAGAACGTCCTAAGGTATTCTGCGGAACGTCGTAGGGAACTCCGTAAAATGGCGTTTCAATACTTTAAGGAATATCTACAGCACTTTTTAAGAAATTCTATAGAAGTATTTACAAGGAAACTACAGAATTTTTTATCAGGGCTTAAATTGGGTCTTTTGCCTGTACGATGGGTGCATTGTGAGCAATGGTGAGAAAGCCAGTAACGGATCTTGAAAATTAAATACCACTCATGGAAAATCAGCCATGTATATCATTTGATCGTTACTGAGCGATATCAAACGAGACGTCGTGGAAATGTTTAATATCGTCTGTAATTTTTTACTTAGGCTTGGCCGACGTTTCAATGAACAGGCCTGATGACGACGGCCGAGTTCGGCCGAGATGGAGAGTTTGACCCGATGGATAGACCTTTAACATCATCATACGCCGGGAAAGTCCAAGATCTTTCTTCATATATACGCTTTTCAACGTATTTGCGCTATCATGCGGCGTGAGCTTACGTCTTTTACTAATGGTGATGCTAAGACGTTGAAGGGCGTAGTTTATGACGTAACAATGAGTAGAAAGTTACTTGGCCATTAATTGCTTCAATTCGTCGTGTATTTATGTCTCTAAATAAGCGATACTTTAGAGTGCAACATCGTGGATTTCCTGATTTTTAGAAGAATGGTGGAAGACCGTGGTGTGGAGTTAGAACCCTATTTCGGCTCATTGTGAGAATTTTCATTGTTACCCTTGAGTTTTTAGAGCTCTTATTTATTGCGTTTCTTTATTTTGAAGGCCTTTGAGTCTACTTCGTTATCGATCATCCTCAAAAATCGCGTTTCGAATAACTCTAATTGTGATTCCTTAGATATCGACCACTGCTCCTCTGCCCGTACTTGCTGTTGGCAATCCATGGCCGTAAAAAAAGAGGTGTTTTGTGGTCGATATTGGATCGGAGGTAAGCGTGGGTAAAGCTGTTCAATTTTTGGTGTGGTTGCGGTTTTCATGTGTAGGTAACTGTTGCTGGATAAGAAACTTTCAATGGCACTTTCGCATAGAAACGTACATCATTACAATTAGCCACAACTCTGCAGCTAACAGTGAAACCACAGCTCAAGTTTACTTTTTATTTTTTCCTCGGATTTTTAACTATGTAGTGCCACTATGTAGGGTGGGTGAATTATTTGTTCCTTTGCGGAAAAAATCTTTACCAACGTATGATGACAAGTGAGTCGTGATTCACCTGTTACTTGCGAGGCGGAAATACGTGCATTAAGGTCTGAAGTTGGTGTTTTTTCCGTACTTCTTTTAGTCGACCTGCTTCCATAACTCCACGTTATACACTTATCAATTAAGTACTAATTAAATTTCGAAGTGCCTTCTCGTATGAATAAACACTGCGGCAATTGCAGAAAAAGGACGCTTAGAAATAGCTCGTATTTATTTGTGACAACAGCGCCCTAAAAGTGCATAGATTTATTGAATAACTTAACGGATGGTCTATTCAACTTTTTTTCTGTTGGATGATCAATCGATCTGTAAAAGAGTAGTTGATTATACAGTTCTACGGGTTAGTTTTCTTGTTATGACGCCTGGAAAGATTAATGAAATTGAGGAGCGTTTTAACGTCACGCCCTTCGCGAATTGCTTGCGAAACCTTAGAAGGCTCGCCGTCGCTGACTTGTCTGTCGACGAACCGGAAACGATGCAGCTAACCTTTAGAAGTGGCGCGGATGTAATAAAATAACTATTTAAACTGTTGAAATGTTTTTTAATTAGTCATCTGACAGTTGTTACTAATTGAGTCGACCGAAATCCGTGATAAACGGAGAATATTTTTCCGTGGAATTTTGATCAATCTACGCTAAAAAAAATTTCGAATCCCAAGAGATCTCTTTGATAGTTAGATCCTCGCGAAAATGGGGCGAATCAGGAAAGTTGAGTCCCTCTTTTAAACGATACTTGGAAAAGAATATTTCAATCGGTCACTACTTGAAATAATTTTACTCGCGGTAAAACCATCCGAATTTCTTGTGAAGTAAACTGTGGCAGCGGTTACTTGGTAGCATTGTAGTTTTTATATTGAGCAGAGGTCCGAAAAATGTTGGTTCAGCTTAAGAGAATACCCTGGGGAACCCTTTCACGTGTCAACAGCGATTTGCGTGCCGAAAGGCCGTAATCGACGTCGGAATTCCTCTTTAAAGCTCCTCTTCCCCACCCCCTCTCGTGAGAACTGAAGTGAGAGACGATCGGATTGGTGAGCTGGCTTCCCACGCTTCGGAGGGACTGGCGGTTGTGGAATTTCGGCCGCTATGCTATCCACTCTCGGTCTCTAGGTATTGGACACTAAAAGTGCAGTACTGTGTTCATCGCGTGGGACGTTTTTAGCTGTGGACTGCTTGACGTCCTTCGTGTGGATTGGGCTAATCCCAAAGACGAGTTTTCCTCTGTCCTTTGGCCGATTCATAAAATCCGGCATCCACCGAATAATTCACCTCTCCTTAATGGCGCTAGCGACCTCGGCTGTCGGTCGCTTGCCTTAATAGGCGAAACTTTACCCCTACCTCAAATGGCTTGTAATGGCTTTACTTTGAAACAAGTGCACGTCTTGATTTCAGTAGTTTTGCAGTAACTGTTACAGTTCATAGTCCTTTTCTTATCATCTTACGTCATACATATCTCTTCCATTCCGGTAATGACATTCACAGGTACTTGTTGGCTGATGGTGGCATAAACTCATAAGTGTAACAATGCGTATCGAATATGATAATGTACTAGTCGCATGGATTTAGAAATTCGTTTATAATTTCGCGCGTAGTGTATGTTGATGTGTTTGAAAACTTTGGGTTACGTTGGGTAAACAGGTAACTTTTCCGAATTTTTAACTTACCTGATGCGAAATACGTGAACATTTTGAACGGAGAGTAACAGGAAATTTTTACGCCCGAGGAAAACCCGGAAAAAGGGTGGGGTTGAGAAAACCCTGAAGACGCCTGTAAATCATAAGCTTGGGAAAGAAGGATAAAAAAATGTCGTGCTTCCATAAAAGCTCTCAATAAAATCTAATCCGTTTGATGAGATCTTGTAGAGAAGAATTTGGAGGTGAATCAAACCCAAATTGCTTCTGATTCATATTTCTCCGTATCAGTCCATGTTTCATTCGTAGTCGTAATCTTGTAACAGTCCCTGTCGTTTGGCACTATGCTATTATAATGAAAATTGCCTCCGTTTACCTTAATCATCTTAAACGACAAAGCCTGATGTTGTGCTTATAAGGTGGAGCATTTATTCTTTCTGAATGCTTTCCCTCGTTCTTGTCCAGACGACTTTTTGATAATAAGTTGTTCGAAGGAATTTGACTTAGGTACGATAGCAGTTTGTGGGTAATCTGTTAGTAGCGGTATTTAAAAGAATGACGTGTATGATGAAAGGTGGGCGGAAATGAACCGGAATTTTCAATGTTATCAAGATGGGGTACAAGTATCCTAACCTGAGGGAAGAAATTGTGCTAGGAAATGGATGCTTAAAATTGAAAATCAGCGTGGAAACTAATCCATCAGAGTCGTGCTTGGACTGGCAAATCAGGGAATTTTCTGTGAAACATAAATCTTCGGAAAAATAACGGAAGTTACAAAGATATAAGTGAAAATTAACCTGGGCGAAGTAATCCTGTGAAAGGGTGCAGTTACCCTAATGTTACCGTGTAACTATTCCTTTGTGTGTCCTATTCCTTTGAGGCACTTATGTACTAATGGAACACTTTCTCTTATGAAAATTGTTAGCGATGGCGATATGTTGTTTGCAGTTCAATAGCACAAATAACAACTGAAAGAAACGAAATTTTTGATGCTAGGATTGACAATTTGGAATCCAGAGGAAATCAAGAGAAATTTACTGAGCATTTTCTGCTGCCCACTTAACTCGAAACCTACTCTGGATCGATGGAAGATCAACAATAATATTATTGAAGGCTAAACGGTGGCCCACTTAGATGTTTCTCTGTGCGAGACACAGAATGGACTTTGGGAATGGGTGGAGAGCTAGCGCATACGACTAGGCCGATAGGAAATTATAAGTTATTGACAGTTGCAAGATATTTTGATGATAATTTTGGTTTCTGGCCGCTTTTCTTTTCACCGTGTTGACAAACTGCATTCTAGATATCAGAGAAAACTTGGGAGGAATTTTTACTTCACTTCTTCTGCTTTCGCTACTCCCATCTAGTGTTATTGGTCGAAGGCCAACGATAACATTAGTGTTAACAAAACCTTATTCCAGTTTGGAATTTGACCGTGCGAGAACTGGAGTAGTCGGGAGGATAGATCGAGGAGCGGGCGGATTTGACTTCTCTACGACGAAAACAAAATGTGCCTTGGGTAACATAGTTGTTGCTTCACCTTTAGTTGATCACATGATTAATAAGAAAATTTAGAACGCTTTCGCCAAACTTACGCTCTGTGTGCTTACATTACTCCATATTGGCAATCATATCTAGGACGGTGCTAAATTTACTGAAGTTACTTTAGGGAGGATTATTTGAAGATTGAAATGCTCTTAGGTGTGCAGGAAGCGCAGGGAAATAGCACATTTTTAATTCTCCTGCTTTGACAACATTACACCTCCGGCCTAATGGAGATGAATACGAAACCACCGCAAGAGCTCATACTATCAACCTAATGTAGAACGTCCGATACTTTCTCGTGGTCGCTTGTCGGTGCGACTGACAATTCGTGGTGACCAAGTCCTTGAAATCCAGGTAGGAAGCATGTGATGGACGTAAGATTCGTGTCCTGTGTGGAGGTGCAATGTTGAAAGTAGAAGCGGGAAACTTGACATAGCTCCAAGCAGCACACTGACTGCACATCATATAGTCTTCCCGTATGTGTAGTACTTTGTTCTAAAGGGGTGCACTCCTAGAATAATAAAATGAATTTATTATATTTATTATGCAAATAGGTACAGCCCGAAGATGACTAGCTCGGAGGGATAGATATTTCGCCTACTGGCCGCGGATAATCACGCACGAATCTAAGAGATGCTACGTAAGGACACGTCCAACTGCGTCCAAGAAGTACGTTTTCAATGGTATAATAGATGGATGGGCCATCTCAATAAGCATAGTGGCATTAACTTCATACGTGAATTGAACTCTCTGTAGGAAATGTGGTATAGAGATAAGAATTTGGAACATAAACTTGACAACAGCTTTCTCCATGAAGTATATGCTGTCAGCCAAATGCGGAACGGACTGCAGCGTTGTTGGGCTCGGATTAAGGATTTATATATTCGCGGTCCCGCGCCATACGGGGCGATTGTTTTGGGTGGTGCTTCCTGCATGCGATGGGTGGACGAGGGTGTTATCCGTAGCATCCCCCTCCGCTCACATGAGACCCCACCCTCCCATTCTCTAACTGTCGCTCCGTCCCTCAACGGAGGGACCCCTTCTTCTGTCTTCTTTAGTCGCGTGCACTGCGGGGGGGGGAAGAGGGGGAGGAAACACCCCTCCCCCCCACTTGCACACCCCCCTTTACTTCGGCATGGCGGAGGGCGGCTGGGGAAGACGGGAGTTTTCCGAATCGATATCTCCTACCCGTGTTGACGTTCACCCTCTTGACGTCATACTCCTTCCCCTCCGTTCGCCTCCCCCACCGCTCTCGGGGAGGGGGGGCGTCTGTTTGTGGAGGGGGGGGGGGGTTGGCAGGAAGGGCAGTGGGCGTCCCGATCGTCTGCGACGTCACTATGACGTTTAGGGGGCGGACGAGCAGCTGGGCGAAGGGGGGGCGTCTGAATCGACGGGGAACGCCTCGGGAACTCTCCCCCTCCCGGCTGCACTCCACCCCTCCCCTCCCTCTTCCTTCCCCTCCCGCTGCTGCCCAAACTTGCAGATGGGGGTGTTTTTGCGAGCGATATTGGGGTACATCCTTCCATGCCCCAGACTCCCGTGTGTTCCATCGCTTACCTCTGACGTGGGAGCATAATATTTGGTCCGAGGCTGCAGTCACGGAACCGTGCGATCGATGCGTATCGAGCGATATGGCTTCCAGTGTTGCCACGTCTGTGCTGTAAACAAATACCCAGATTCCCTCGGCGATGCGGTCGAGGCACGAGAATTGGCAGCGGTGGTGCTCTTCATCTCGCTGGGCGTATAACGATCGTAAAATTACGTTATGAACGTCGAGAGTTGCGGAGAATGTCCCATCCTTGTCGCCTATCTCTGAGATCGGTCGTACGTGTGCCCGATATCGACCTGCTTTATCGATTTCAGGCGACGACGAGTGCCACTCGCTAGCCTGTCGATGTTGCAGTCGTCGATCGTTGAAAGTAATGTGTTGTTGCCGCTGCACTATTTTTTTTAAATCTAGCATGCCAACTCCTACCCGTGTTTACCTTGCGTCGATATCCGGCACCTGCATCGATGTGGGCTGAAAAGTTTCATTTCATTTTTGTTGTACGTTTGAATAAAGAGACTTGGTTTTTATGATCATCATCGACTGTTGGAGAGTTGTAACTAGACTAATCTTCGTATTATTTTATGAATTATCTAAGTGCATACTTGCCCTTTAGGTATCTCGAACCCTCGTTCGTGTGAGCTTCTACAATTACGAGAATATTTCCGCCTGTCGATACATTTGGCGTCATTTTAATACTCAAGTACATTCTTAAGTACTGTTATCTCGCGCCCCATTTTTTTCGAAATTTTATAAACTACCCTGAAGTGTTGATTATTGATTACGACTTTTCATTTTAATAGTCTCATCTTCTTGGATTCAGAATATAAATATTGTACAAATTTATGTTCAAATGTTTCATTTCTGTTAATTGTGTGCGTTTTTCTTCTAGTAATCCGCGTAACTTAGTGGGCATAAATGTATTACGAATAACAGTGTCGCTTATACAGCATTCAATTGATTGGAACCGGTGCCATCGTCATCCTAGCGATGGCAGAGTATAATCAGGCTGAATTATATTGGTGGATGTCTTCGTTTCGAATTTCCCTATAATATTGACCTGACACTATTTTCAAGACATTGTGTTCCAGGGTAAAATACTGTGGGAGGTTTAGCATTTTTAAAGCGTTTGGTGATACCTAATTCTATCATTTTTCCTGGAGTACATAAATGAGTGTTTTTCTTTGGATAGAGGCTAGTTTGGAAGTTACATATTTGGACGCCGAAAATTTTGGCTGTCTTCATTTCAAATTGTTTCGATGTTATGCAGAATTGATATCCATTGTTCGCAGGTGTTATATGCATTAGTTTGCGCCCAGCTGATGTGATTGGGATTGTGGGATGTAGCTGATTATCCAACTAGTGTTTTAATTTTATTTTCGTCGCGGACGATCTGCAAACTTTGACTTCACTTAATTGTCTAATGCCAATGGTTAACGTCGATACGCGTGATATTTTAACCATACTTCGGTGTAAAAATAATTATTGACCCTTCGAAATGTTCTATTATGATAGGAACTATTATAATGTGTACCATAGTTGTGACATATCAGTATGATGAAAATTAATTGATAGGTATGATAATCGATGAGACTTCTCGTGTCCAAAGGGGCCAATATGGCTCTATATACCCTAAAGTTGGAATCAACTCGATAAACGTCGCCTCCTCGATAGTGTTGTCACAGAAGTCCATGTTGTAAATTGAATATCGCTCATCCCTTGATGGGGTTAGATTATGGTAGCCATAGTTCCTTGGCGAAAATGAAGAGCAAATCTGAAATGAAGTCTGAGGGGTAAATGATGTTCTTTAAATAGTCCTTAAGATTAAATGAATTCTACATATATTGCTTTGTATTTTAGAATCTATAGGACAGAACTTTGAAATGAAGGGCTGCTCGTAATGATAATGGCAGTTGGAAGATGAAGATCAAATAGACTGAAAAAATAAGAAATAATTAAGCATTCAGAGGAGTATAAAAGGAAATATGCATGTAGAACACTACTCAGAGAAGAAGAACCAAATGGCTTGGGCCAACTCAGAGGTGCAATGGATTTTTGGAGGAAAAAGTCCCGAGAGTTAGGCCAAGGGATAAATACATCGACCAAAATGAAGTGGAAAGTAGCCGCATATGAAGGACTACCTTGTAGTATAGGGAATTAGCGTTGGATTGGGAAGATTGGAGGTCTTCAGTCACCCGACCATATGATCGAACGACCAATAATGATGAGTCACCGTGGATATGATGCCACGGAATGGCGATTCTCGACGATAAGGGTGAGGCGATATTTCGGATATGGCATCACATGGCGCCGCGCACCGTGCACCATCCCGAGTGCACCGTCAACTCGCTTGCTGGGTCCACCCCCTCCTTAGCGACTCCACCTCGTAATATTCACTCTCCGCCCACTCCTATCGTTTATCGCAATCCTTCGGCACCCCTTCCTCCTCGTGTCTACTCCCACGGCCAGCCCTACCTCCTCCAACCTACCTCCTACCTCACTACCAGGGCCGGATTTAGACTTGATAAGGCCCTAAGCTATTTGAAATATGGGGCCCTTTATAAGTCCAGATATTCTCTGTCAGTGCCAAATATGATTTTCGGATACCTAGAGAGTGAAACTGAAATACAATTAAGAAGTATATAGATTGAGAAATAATAAATCTTTAACTTAAAATCATTTTATTTATAACAAATTTAAAAATGCAAACTCTGGTAAAAAGAGACAAAAGTTCTTTTAAAAGGTACAATTTACTAAGGCTTATTATCTAATCTCTTGAAACATGTTATAAGGATTATGGAATTATATTGAACTTAAATATTGTCTTTCTTGCCATTGCCAGAGAAAAGTCACTGATGACATCATCAAAACTGCGTAGTTTGTCACTTTCTATGCACATGTGACTGAGGTATATTTAAGTATATATGACAATTACTCACTCGGACTATCTGTTTTGGGGGCCTTCAAGAAAGTGGGGGCCCTAAGCTATAGCTTGTGTAACTTATACGTGAATCCTGCACTGCTCACTACCCCTTCCTACCTACCTCTGCTCCCCTAATCTACCTTCCTCCCCTATTCAATGTGTCCGCTCCCTGAATACATCTTTTCTCCACCCCACCTTGTTACATCACCCCCCAACTCCTCCGCCTCGTCTTCTCGCCGCACTCCTAGCTCCTCTGTTTGTTTGCAAACCGTCGTATTCCTTTTTTGCTTCAATTTTTTTATCTCCCATCTTTATGTTCGTTATATTTTATTCCTCGTGTCTTTATTATCATGGCCGCCCCTCTTTTTCTTCATCCAAGTTCCCTCTTCTTTCCTCGCGACGTCTTGCAGCTTGTTGGAATTCCGCGCGCTGTGTCGTCTCGCTCACAAAAGAGAATGAAGAGAGAGAGAGTCGGAGAAAAAATGTCGTGGGGAGAAGAAAACTCTTTCCCTTTCGACTTATTTTTTTTGCATTCGACCGTGTAAAAGCAGCTTTGACTTCGCTCTGAAAGCAGAATTTCGTGATACGTTCCGTGTGATTTTGATGGGGAGTTTTCGACATTACCTTCACGTCGGAATATTTTATGGTTTATGGTTCTCACGGACCGAGTCCAGTCCAGAAAAATGGCGCAGAAAACTGCATTTGATTGACGAGGCGTGAGTGGTTTAGTAAAGAAAATGACAGTCGTTATTGGTGAATTTGTGTTTCTCTTGGACAAGCGCCTACGCCTTAGTGCAGGGTGTTACAAATGGAAACTCTGCGAGTACTTTTCGCGAATGCAGAGGTTTTATAAATAATGACTGCATTACACTCAAGTTTTTTAATATGACCTTACCAAATTCCCATGAATATTCCATTTCTTCTATGATCTTGCGTGTTGTGTCATTCTTTTGACGTGTGCGAAGTCTTAATGCGAGTAAATAAAAGGTCGTATGCCGTAATGCATACTGAGTGTGCAATCAGATCGGCTGTGTGGAGCTTATTGCGCATTCTTCAATGGCGAGGATTTCACCCTCAAAAGGGCAAATTTTTGTTTAGGAATGGCAAAAAATGTGAAAAGATGTTCGTCAGGGAACACGTATCAAGAAAAACTTCTTTTATGGTTGCTCTGAATGGAATGTAAATTAAGTGCCTCTTTTTTCCCCTTCCGTCTTCATTCCTAGATCTCTGCATTTTTTTCGTCTGCTGCCATTGAAAGAACTTTCATTAATTTCCTGTCACTATGGAAACGTATGAGGTTTTTTTGCCACATCAAGTGTGGTGGCCCAGAAGTCAGCCTCCGGAGTCTGATAATTTCACAAAAGAGATTGCACAGTACTTGTTAAAGGATGTTCTTTGTTGAATTTGTATATTTTCATCATATAACCGTAAGATTTAAATGATAGTAGTCTTTAATTTTAAAAGAAGTGTTCCAAAAAAAATATCATGATTACTTCTCATAATCATTTTCCCAAACAGGTGACTGATGGAAAAAAATGTGGGTATTTTTGGAACAACTTATAAGGTGGTTTTGTACTAGGTTATTTAGTAAATTGATACATCTTGTGATGTGAACATGTGACATCCACTGTGGTAGCTATGCTAGAACTCTTAGTTTCAGGTCCTTTTGTGCAATGAGCCATTTTTTACATACCATGTAATTGTTATGATGAAATTAATGCCATTATGCTGAATAAGTGAGGCTATATGTTGAGGTTTTTTTCCCCCGGGATATGATAACTATCGATAGTCCTATTTTATATGTCCATTTTGTTTCACATGAAGTACTTTTTAGTTATTGGTCTCTCAATATCTTGACCTCTCCTTGCCTCTTTTGCAGACAAAACACCATCTAGAGCGGCAAATAGACGAACTGAATGCTGGGCGTCCTCAGTGTCCAGTTGGTTTAAACACGCTAGTGATACCCCGGAAGGTGACCCTGCGAATAAATGAGAAGCAGCAGCCATACGTGTACCTCAATTGTGGCCATGTTCAGGGGCACCACGATTGGGGTCAGGACAAAGACTCCCCTGGAGCACGCCGGTGTCCCATGTGCTTAGAGGTTAGTTTGTCCGTTGCGATTTTCAGCATCATCATGAACTTTGTAGCATGAGACCGATGCTATACTTGATGCTATCTTGAAAAAAAAAAAACTTCTAATATGTTGCATTTGAGTTTAATTTGGATGTGCTGGTGGTACGATAAGGTTAACTTTTTACGTGGCAGCTATTTGTGTTTCCTTATTTTGGGCATGGGTACTGAATTATGTTTAGCAAAAATGTAATGGGAGATAGAATTTAATCCTCTTAAAGTTACACAATTTGAAGATAATATTGATTTTTGATAAGTAATCATCTTTGATTTAAGGTTTTGGGGATAGTAACAAAACAATTGAAGATTGGTTGTGTGTTTCAGGAGGTAATTAATGGCTTAGAAGTCAACACTTCATTTAAATGCCTGGGGCCAATTTCAGTCCAACACAAACATGGAAGCCAACCAGTGAACTCTTTGAATGCCACCTAAGAAATTGAAGAAATATAATTTAACGCCTTTAAAAATATATATATAGACCTTTCATTTTGCTGAATAGTGGCACCAATCCTTCCTCAAAATTCTTTCTGGAGGGCATGTGGGGTGGGGAGTACAAGAACCCTACTGGTTGAGAACCTTTGTTCTAGATTAAAGTGGGGAAAAAAGAAGTTACTAGGGGTGGATAATGCCTCTTTTCATTTATGAATCTATCAATCTATCTGTCACTATGTGCTTGTATTGATGGTATACTTATATTTTCCCTGGCATATTGTTGTCTAACTAAAGTTGGCCTGTATCTGAAAGATGAAATCTATAAATCCAACTGCATGCTTGCCATAAAGTTATATTCTCCTTATTTGGGTGCCAATCTTATCAGAGATTAGAAATCATCATTGCTGGTACATCGTCATTTGTTCCTCTTCTAAAAAGTTCAGTGTATCTGCAGTTAAACCACTTTTGTAAATTGCCCATCCAGGTAATTTTTCTTCTTCCTCTGCCCTGCCTCCCGTCTATTTTATCTCAAATGATGTTTCATAATATTTGGTACTTCACATGGAACATACCTCTCATTATGTGTTGCAATGATTTAATGAAAATGGCTTCGTCATCCACAAGTTTGAATGAATCAACCGGGATTTCATCAGGTCCTCTTGCTTTACCATTTTCACTGTTTGTAGTGCATTTTCATGTTCACTCAGGAGAATTTCTGGTCCTCCTTCTGAATATGTGCTAGTAATATCCCCTCTCTCTTCATCATCAAATTAATCCTTCGTGTATACAGTCCATTGGCTCAGTTTATCTCTAATGTCTATAATAAGTCTACCATGTTTATCTGACAAGACTCTTTGTCTTCATATATTTATTCCTTTTATTTCTTAATTTTATGCCTATTTAAAGTTATGTTTTTCCCTTGATCATCAATCTCCTTGCTTTGTGTAGGTCGCTGTTTTGTGGCCTCTTTGATTGTTCTCTTAATTTGTCTTTGTATTTCATTATTTGTCTCATATGTTCTTTGTTTATCCATTAGTGACAATATTTCAACTGTCATTCATGATTTTGTAATTTATGCTCTGGTTTTAAGTTTTCTTTAATTTGCATTATTAATGCTTGTTTTATGTCTTCCCAATTCTCCTCTGCATTTCATGTGTTTAAGGTTTGGCTATTAATATTTTTGACGTATTTGCCTATCTTTTTAGCTACAACCCTTTTTGTTTGTTCACTTTTCAGTTTACTTAGATCAAATTGCTTGTGCTACAGTTTTTCAGGATTTATCCTGACAGAAGGTACAACTGGCTTGTGATCTGAACCAAAGCCAGCTCCATAATAAGCCTTAGCTGACTGAATGGCTTTTCGAAATCTCTGTATGATGAATATGAACGTGATTAAACTTCTAATTATCCTTTCATTTGTGCCTAGGGGTCATTTACATGCTTAGAATCATCTTTTATGTTGTTTAAAGAAGGTATTTGAAATAATAAAATTCTTTGTTTGACAGAACTGATCTATATGGTTACCTTGCTCTTTCTGTTGACCCTCCCATGTTCCCTTATATATTCTACTGATTTTCCTTGCATTATCTTGGCATTGAAATCACCCATTACCAAAGTAACTTGTCACCTCTTTGTTACCCTCAACACTTCTTCTAAGTTAGCATAAAAATCCTCGACTTCCTCTTTCTCATCTGCAGAAGGCACAAGTACTTAAGCTAGATTAATTATTCCTTTGTTAGTTTGGAATTGTATATTTATGATTCTGTCAGAAAATTGGATACCATTAATTACTGATCTATTTAAGTTTCTTTGAAATTATTAAGGCCACTCCATATTTATGTTTTGGGTCATTGTTTTGTGGTTTATATATTCCTCCATTATATGTATTACATTTTCCTGAAACCAGCCACTTTATGTCACCGATGCCCAATACCTCAGTGCTTAGTCTCTTCATTTCAGCATTCACATTAACTAATTTTCCTGCTACAGTATGACTCCTTGCTTTCCAAGTTGTGATTTTCAAAGCTAGCCATGGAATTCTTAGCACCCGCTGATCATTTAAGATCTGAAGGACTGAGCACTGTATTATTTAAATTTACAGCCATGATGTTATAACTTGGAAAAGTACTATTATGGTGGTCATTCTGTAGCTTTTGTCATTGATCTATTATCACCAAATACAGTGGTTACCACCTTGCCAATTACTTTCTGATACACAACCATATTTGAGTCAAAACATCTGCCTGTGCTCAGTTTTGAGACAGCCAATTGCATCTGGTCGATTCTACTCATGGCTCACCCTGAGTATTTCATTTCCTCATTACCGCCCATTTCTAGGTAACATTCCCGGATCCACTGGCTGGGGTGGTACCCAATTTTGGTCTAGCAACCTCACTTGGGTTGTATACACTTCCGCTATTAAACGTGGTTGGTTAAAATTTGATATATTGGTTACCTAGTGCAGTTTTTAAATTGTACCTTGTTTATTTCAGGTTGGCCCTGTTGTCACCTTAATTGTAGGCATCGAACCAGCATTCTATGTGGACAATGGCCCACCAACTTTTGCTTTCAACCCATGTGGTCACATGGCATCTGAGAAGACTGTTAAGTAAGTTATCAAAACTGAGCTCCATTGGGAAAAATTTGATAATTTGAGCTTATAAATGTATAATATATGTATATATATAATAATATAATTTATGTATATATGTAATAATATAATATATGTATATATATAATATAATGTATAATAAATGTATAATATATAAATGTATAATAGGCTTAAGATTTACTATTTCTTGACCAATCTTAAAACTCTTTTTTAAAATGTATGAATACTCTTCCTCACCCTGGAGAGATTGAAGCACATTTCAGTTTTTTCCTTTATTCTGTCATTGTGATCATTTTGATGCATAGGTTTGAATGACAGCCTTTGTGTAATGGCTGTGATTAGCTTCAAACTGTATTATACATGATTAAACTGCTGCAAAGATGTGCAATGAACTGAAAGTTGGTGAGGAGTACATGTGCTTTAAAAAAATTGATCTGACAATGCCTGAGTACTTAATGTTTTGTTGTGGGTAGTTCACTTCGTTGCTTAGTATACATGAAAACCTAAAGGCAGTGATTTTATTCCTATCTTTTCATTTTTATTTGCTGCTCAGTAGTTTCTTCAGTGTGTACTAGTGGAAGGTACACATTGAAATTCAACAGGTCTGATAAACATTGAACTTATTTTATAAGAAAACCACAAAGCCTGAAGAATACTGTCAGCGTGGTCATTTAAGGAGCTCGTTACGTATATTGTACTTTGTGTTCATTGTAGTAGAGACGCTGACACCAGGGTATTTATGTGTATCGTTTACTAGGAAAGTGTTCTCTCATATACATGCAGTGCCTTTATGAGAGCTTATTTGAAAATAGACATTGAAGAGTAAACTCGTTTTAAATATGCATTGAATTTATCGATTACCCCCTGAAGCAATCTATCACAGGGCCCTTGGGACTCTAGGCCCTTCTTATACAGATTTTCTTTCTATCTGCTATCATGGCCTGCAGGTAAACATGATATTTTAATGCTAGAGGTGTGAATAGCCTTTGAAAATCAAATCTCTGGTTGTCAAGGAAATATGTATGATTTTCAGACAAATATGAAGCATGAAAGAAACTCGAAAGAATTAGAAACTTCATTTATTTAGCCATCCGATAAAAAAATCCCAGCTCTCTATCTTGAGTAAAAGTACTTTTATAAAGTAAAAAATGAAACTAATGCACCGAACTCTGTGGGCTTTTTAATATGGCTTAGTTACAACCTGATATATTTTCTATCTACATGCAAAATTTCATCCCAATTGGTCCAGTAGTTTTTGCATGATGGAGCAACAGACAGACACACAGTCACCATTACATCTTTATATATTAGTGAGGGTTAGTTTGGTTACTATAATTCACTCTCTCGTTGCCTCCTCTAGCATTTTGACTCTGTAGGCTCTCGTAGTGATGGCAGAGACACTTTCCCATTGCAGCAGCACATTCCTGCAGGTTCATTCGAAAATTTTCTAGCATCACAATTGCGGCAAATTGAATTCATATCACCAATGATTATATTTGAATGTGAATGATAATCCACTTCAGGCTTGTAATTGAATGATGCTTTCTGCAAATCGACTTCCGACCTTTGCCTTGAATTAAGATTTTCCATACAATTACATTCCATTTGAGTTGATCGTTGCCATGCAGTTTCGTGATTTCTGAGCTCATTGTTCCTCTCTCGTTGTTGCCGTAGCCAATCATCATTTTGCACGTCTGTTTGATTTCTCTGCACAGCTGCCATTCTGTTTCGCTGGTCTGGGAGTCTCTACTCGTGTTGCTGAGTAGTTTTTTTATGCACATTTTCTTAATGCACGTGTTTGCAACTAAAGATAGCAATCGAAATATATCAATATATAACTGCAAAATGTATTTCTTATGGATTATATGGATTCTTCTATTTCAATTGATACGTTTTGTACCTATATTCACCATGTATCCGTATGAGGTCTGCTTCAAATATGCTATTGGTCATCAAGGGGCCAGATTACCAAAAGTGCTGAATTTTCAGCAATTTTATGATTATGTTTTCAAAATTTAAAGTAAATCAGTTGGGAAACAAAAATTGATTGCAAGAATAAAAATGTTTATTCATTTTTCTTTTCAATGGTCTTTGTTGCGACTTTTTACCACCATTATTTCTAATTTAAATATGCAAAATAAAAAAGGCCTTCATGCCAGAAAAATGGACTTAACATTTATTTCTTATGGAAACGCTTTTACTCTTCTGGAGTCAAACCGGAGACCATTAAATAAACAAAAAGTAGCCATAAAACTTCTGAGTGACATAATGACTCATGTTACAAAGTTTGACGCCAATCTGTGCAGTGGTTTGGTAGTTATAACTGACCACACAATCACACATTCATTTTTATCAGTGTTTATTAGTCATCATCAGTCTAAATATGAGCTTCTTTTTCACTCCATTTTTGTGCTTCAAGTTCTTTTACTTCCTCCATCCCTGCACAATATTATATATTAAAATATCATGCAATTTGTTAAATTTCTCAATTTGTACTCTTCGTTTGTATTTATTTATATCTTATCCTTCTATTGTTGTCTTTGGGAGACTTAGCTTTCGGCTGGTAAATAGCAATCATTAAAACTATTACCTTCACCATGCAAACTTGCCTTAATTCCTCTTATCCCTTGAAAAATAGTTGCCTTTCCATCCCATTCAGGCCTCTAGGTGAGAGAGAAAAACTTTTCATGCCTCCACTGGAATTTAATTCTATATCTGCATACTACCCCACGAGCCACTGCATGGTCGTGTGGCAGAGGGTGGTAGGTCACCAACCTTGTAAAGATGTAAAGTTTTTGGAGGTGAAATGGTGACATGTATATACTATGGGAGTGTATTTAGAGGAGCTCAGTCTTTATTGTGGTCGCTTACTGTGTGTGGAAAGAACGAGTTTTTGTACCTATCTGTTTGGCAGAGTATCTCTCTTATTTTATTGCATCTGTCAGACCTAGAGATGTAGTGAGGCATCATGATAATATTCTCTGTATCGCTCTGAAACTCACCAGTTCTGAATATCTCTAGCAGCCTAAGCCTAGCGTACAGCCTCGGAGTCTCTAGGGGCTCCCACCTTAATCCCTCTAACAGTTGTGTAATACTATATGTTCGTTTGTAGCAGTTTTAAACAAAGTGTGCTGCTTTTCTTTGTATTTTGTTAATTTTTTTGGCAAAATCATTATGACCAGGGTCCTAAATGCTTGTGGCGTATTTGAGGTGTGGCCTAACCAGATTGTAGGTGCGATTAGTTTCCTTGCATAGGGGTCATATTTAGGTGGAGATGATAACCATCTTGGTGTATCATTCTCACAACACCACCTTGGCCTGTAGTGTGAGTCCCTCAGTATTGTGTGTAGTGCTAGAGCCAGGTAAGGTATAAAGATGCCCTTCACCCTGTGCATATTTTTTCAGGTATTTTCTGAAAAATATTTTTAATCCATTGAGATGAAGGGAACTTTGATGACATAACATGCTAAAGCACTGGATGTTATATCTTGGGATCTGGCCCAGGCGAATGATTTTTACTCGTGGAAATTTTCCTAAGTCCATTTTATTTGAGCTATCTCAATGATACCATAGCATAGTTCAGTCATTTGAGCCATTTTGATCTTCAAAGCAGTCATTAGTGGCTCAGTGATGAGACATGCACTCATCAAGTTTGTGAGATTTATAATAACTAATCAGGACTGAGGAATTAAGAATTCAAATTTATCAGGAGACTAATCAAGAGACACTCATTGAACTGTACGACCCTAGAGTGTGCATGACCTAGCTCCAATTATTTAAGTTAAAAAGCTATCATCAGAAGTTAGTGTGTCAAGATGAAAGCCACATAAAAGTGCTGATTGTTGAGAAAATGATGATTGAAATTATTAATTCGTTTGAATCATATACCGAAATTAAACTTTTCATTTAATTCTCTTAATGGTTCATTCAGTTTTGAATGAACTAGTCATGAACAACTCATCATTGGGCAGAACTATCAAATGTATTTCCCTACCTATCATATTCCTTTTAGACCCATATAAGCTATATGTTTCTTATAGTAATGTTATTTTGGGGGTTTCATGCATTATTTTGTGTAATGATACTTAAATTTTCATCTGTATTGTATGCTATGTTTTGTCTTCATCAATTGTATGCCATGAACTACTACATATTCTTTTTCTTGTTAACTGTTCATGCTAATCCTTATCGTAATGCTCTGTCTCTCCTAGTTAGTGGATAGTTGATTATCTTGATAGTTGATTCTTGAAGGAAATCTCATCTATATTTCAAATTTCCAAATTTGATTTAAAATTCCATCAGTAAGTGTGACTTCTGATTTTTTTCTCTTACAGATATTGGGCATCAGTACCAATCCCTCACGGAACCAATGGCTTCGATGCCATGTGTCCGTTTTGTGCAACTCCCCTGGCTGGATTCCCTGGCTATGCCAAACTCATCTTCCAGGACAATGTGGACTGAGGAATTTGCTTTTCCATATCTGAGGATGGTCTGCGTTCCCCTCAGTCATAGGTATCCCCTCCCATTCCTCCTCCCCCTCAGCCCCTCTATGATTTGCACCAAGTCTGAGCTTTTTATGGCGTTTGGTTGTCAGCTCGATTGAAACCTGTGTTCCCCCATTTACCCCAAAAATGCAGGGAAGCTTAAGGTTTTTTCCTGTGGTTCTATATCGTTGTTCGTTTAGGGCCTGCAGGGGATATCTCCCTGGAAATCACCAAAAATATGCCTTTGATTATTTTTGCACCTGCCTGTCGTCTTTGTGAGCGTGTGTTTGCGCATGTTTGTCTTAATGGGTGCGTGTGTGGGTTTGCACCTAGTGGTGCATCCTTGTGTGTTTTTTAATGTGTACGTGTGGGTGGAATTGACATAGACGGAAGAGCATATCTTGTCCCGGTCATCACAGCAGGGCTTGTGGATACTTCTGATCATCCTTTGGTGCAGAAAGAAATTCTGGACACTTGAAGAAGTGTGATCAAGACTCTTTTGAGATTTCCTATCCATTGAAAAATTAAAAAAAATATTATAATGATGCATAAAGACTGGTGTGATCTGATAATTCAGTGCCATAGGGTACGGCTAGTGCCACTGAAGTGACATTTTAGGAACTCGCGAGGATTTTTCAACAAGGAAGTGAGTGTATTCTCCCTTAGGTGTACTGCAAGTAAAAGTGATTACAGTGGAAATAAATCTCTTTGTCATCATGTTACTTTTTTGCTCTTCATCTGTGTCGGATGTTCTGTTAAACGTTCCTAATCTTGTCATCAGGAGTCTTTTTGATCGATTGATGGAAAGGAACACTTATTGTTGCAGGGTTGCTCATGTCTGGTTTTGTTTTTGATGGAGGTGGAAATAAAATTAATTTAGTGAACTGTAATTGGTGGATAAAAATTGATTCACTCCCCATTTCAAACCAAACTTTCATAACAATTGGGCTATATCCATTCCCCTTAATCGTGTTGAGCCAATCATGTCCAAACTCCGTGGTTGGATGTGTGAACAGTATCTTTGTGTGTGTGGACAGTATTTTATGAGGTGGAGTACTCAGTGAACTGAATTTAAATTCCATTACTTATAGTTTTCAACCACCTTGTTATATACTATGTTTCCAGTATGCATATATAATTTTGGCCCAAGTGGCGTAGAGTAGGAGTAGTGTGTATTTATTTGATCCTCCTGACAGAGGGTGCAGTATGGCTGTAAGGTCTGCTACAAAAGACTGTAGAATTTCATACAAAGATGGCATTAAATATTGATTAATTAATTTCATTATGACTGGTTATTCGTATACTAAGTTGATGGCAAGATTAATTAATTTTCAGGCTCATGAATAATATATTTATTGAAAATGTTCGTACTGTTGTTGTTTGGATTCGATGCACAGGTATGATGTTGAAACTAGGACAGGGCCAAATGTTTTACATAGTGAACTTCAAGATGGATAGGTGAATAAATACCAATTCATTACCCATTCCTGAACTGCTTTTCTCTTTTGTACATATATATTGATTTTGTTGTGTATTTATAGTCAAATAATTTAATTTCCTCTCTCTTCACAGTCATGCCTTCATGCTCTTTCATATCATGTGGTTCAAGTTTTAATTCAAATGTATGTAATGATCATAAGGAAGCCTATTGTTCAGAGTTTGAGAATCCAACTCTCCTTTTTGCTTTGTGTGAGCATATTTTCCTTGCTCCATCAACTCTCACCCGTCTTGTGTGTGTTCAATTTTTTTTGCTGAAATTTTGCTGATGTCAATTTCTTTTTAAGGAAATGCCTAAGGTGAACCTACTGTTTCTGTTTTTCTTGGATCTTATACCACCGTAATAACAGATGTAAATGGAATCATAATAAAAAAAATCATAATTATAGAGTCTTCTCAGTTTCCTGTATCATTAGAAGTGCTGCAATGTATTAATAATAAGGATGAGTCGAATGCAAATGTCAATTCTCGATTCCACCGATTCTTAGGATTAGAATCGGTATCGAGAATCAATCGCCTAAATTCGATTCCGATTCCAGATAGATTCCAGATATTCAAAACAACATTTTGTTTATCACATCATATTTGTCTCAGTAATTTAGGGTGTAGGCTCTCGATTCGTACTTTTTATGTACCTGAATAAGCTGAGGATATATTTGCTATTTGTTAATAAACATGCTTTTTGAGCGACTTAATTGTCTTTGTTATTTTATTTCAGCCAATAATTGAATTTTAATAATAGTCGTACGCTACTTGTATATCAATATCCCACCTGTTATTAGGAATAAGAATCGATGGAATCGGGAATCGATTTGAAAGAATCAGAATCGGAATCGAAAAAAAGTGGAATCGACTCATCCTTGATTAATAATAGCAAGTTTTTCTTTATTTTTTCAAATAACCTTTAGCATAGCGTTAATGAATTACTTTTCTTCATATTTTTCGTCAAGTTTAGAAATGATGCTATGAAATGGAACATTTCTTGAGTGGGCGTGTCTCTTTTCTATATTCTTGCAGTAATGCCCATTGATTCTCAATGGGATGGATATAAGTAAGAACTAATGTACATAGTTGTTCGATTTATACAGAAAAGAATATAACTGCCCCCAGTTCTAATCCAAACAGTGACTGCTTCGATATTCAAACATAAATGCTGGTAAATACATCACGTATAGCAGCAACGAGGCCACTTTGAAATTGCTGTTCACTCAGTGACACTTTGTCACATCGATTCTTTTGTAGCTAAATTAAAGTGACTAAGACAGTGACGATGACAATATTCAATCATAAATGGATAAATTATAGCTGTAACAATACCACTTTGAAATCGCTGTCCATTTAGTGACTCTTCACCACGTCAATCTATTAACTGATAATGATGATGTGGATAACACTAATAGCACAGTTACAATGTTATGCTATGCTTTTAATTAATCAGCTATTCATTTAAAAGCAGTGACTGAGAAATGCTTTTAATTGGGTTAAAATTAAATCCTATGACATTAACTAATTTGAATTTCAAACGATTTCATTTAAAAAGGGAAAGAAAATAAAAATAAAATCCTGCTGAGTTAACATCAAATAGACAAGTGATTGATAACCGAATTGCAACTTATGATGTCCAAATGATGCAAATGAAAACAGCAAATCAGTTCAGCAAATGATGTTTTGCATCATAGCATGTATGGCATTTGGATAGTTTTACTCATAAAATTAATGTCTACTCACCACGTCTTACTTCAAATTTTTTTTATGATGTGAATTTGACTGATTAGTCACTAAACAATGCATATCATTAAGCTATTCCACTGAAATTCTTTTTTTTTCGAAACAGTAAAAGTCTGTCATTATGACGGAGTTTATGATGCTGTTCTTTTGTTTTTTTGGGTCTTTGCCTGTTCCCATACTTTACCACAAGTAAAATCTTTTGCATTTCAAATGATACGTTATGGTCCTTTTTCACCATATATCCATTTAAGAGTCTGCTTCAACTATGCTATTGGTCATCAAGGGGACAGATTATCAAAAATGCTGAATTTTCAGCAATATCTTGTATTTTTTCTTTCAAAAAGTTACAGTAAATCCGTGGGAAAACAAAAATCAATTGCAAGAATAAGAATTCATAGTCATTTATTTTTCCATTGGTCTTTGTATCAACTCTGTGTGACCATTATTTCTAATTTAAACATGCAAATGAAAAAAGGTCTGCAGGAAATAAAAATAAACGTAACATGTATTTGTTGTGAAAGCTTCCATGGAGTGGTCTTGAATTGTGATGGCTTTTGGGATAGTTGCATTGTGTCATTTTTGTGACAACAGTTTCACGAGCATTCCAGCTCACTTCTTCAGGTCTGAAGTGAAGTCACGATGCATTTTGGCTGCAATATATAGCCCGGCAGAAGGTCAAGTGCAATCTTTCTTTCTGTTTTTTCCCATGTTTTTTGGAAGACCTGCTTCCAATTGGTGGATAATGTGTAACCATCTTCTCTATTGAAGTTATTCAGTGTTTTGTATATTTCTATTGCCTCCCATATTAATCTGGGGAAGTACTTTGTCTCCTTGGCAATAATTTTTGCCTCCTCCAAATTCATGTTGTGTGATGGTCCACTCCATGAGTGTTCTGCAATGGCAGACCAGTTCGGTTGTCTATTTTTGATGGCTCTTTGGTGTTCATAGCTGCAGCACTTCAGTGCTCGGGAAAGTTGGCCAATGTACCACTTCCCGCATCCACATTTTCTTCGTAAACTCCTTGAGAGCCCTTTGGTAATTCATCCTTGGGTCTGCACCGTAGGTTCGATATTTTGGTGACGCAACTGTTCCTTGTCACCCTGTCAAATTTTCGGAGTATTCTGGCTATCTTCTCTGTGGTTCCTGCAACATGGTAAAATGGCATTTCTTCATTCTGAGCGGTCTTGAGGACAGGAGAGAGACCCACTCCAAGAATACAAAAGGAAACAAGATGGCTCATCAACCACTCTTTTATTCTGGAAGAAGGGAGAAACCGTCTGCTTGAACCTGCCCCTAAGCCACCAAGATTGTATGGGCTCCCAAAAATTCACAAAGAAGAAATACCTCTCTGACCCATTGTAAGTGCCATAGACTCACCAATGCACAAGCTGGCCAGATACCTTGTGCGAGAACTACTACCTTTTTTGGGTAATACTTTGACTACCGTCAAGAATTCGATGGAATTTGTTAAAATAATACAGGACACTTGGGTCACCAAGGATGACCTATTAGTTAGCTTCAAAGTGACATTGCTATTCACCAGCATACCCATCCAGGAAGGCTTCAATATCATCAGGGTACTCACCGCTGATGAACTTCCCGAGGACTTCCCAAAGCTGGTGGAATTTTGCTTAAGACATTCATACTTCATGTTGAAAGGAAAATTCTACCAGCAAGACCAAGGAATGGCCATGGGTTCTCGAATTTCACCTGTTATGGCAAATATTTACATGGAGAGCTTCGAGCAAAGGGCCCTGGCCTCATTCCATAACAAACCTTAACTTTATGTCAGATACGTGGCCAACATGTTCGTGATCTGGCCCCATGCAACACTAAGATAATTAATTATTGTTAATACATATTGTAATGGCAGCGCTCCACCTGTATTTTATGGAGGAAGGAATGGCCATGGGTTCTCCATTGTCACCTGTCACGGCAAACAATTACATGGAGAGCTTCGAGCAGAGTGCCCTGGCCTCATTCCACAAGAAACCTAAACTCTAGATCAGATACGTGGACGACACATTTGCCCCCATGGGAAACAAGAGTTGGAGTTATTCCTACAGCACCTTAAAAACCAGTACCCTTCCATTCAATTTATGATGGAAGAGGAGGAGGATGGCCGCCTGCCCTTTCTTGACATAGTCGTGTCCAAGAAAGAAGATGGAACTTTAGGACACTCAGTTTACCACAAGGAGACTCATACCGACCGATACTTGCACGCCAACTCACATCACCACCTGCATCAGAAGTTTGGATTAATAAAAAAACGCTTTTCCAACGAGTGCAACAGATCTCGGACTCAGACTCGATCGCTCATGAAAAGGAGTATTTATTGAATCAAATCATCATCAAATAATGAAAAACTCAGAAAAACATTCAACAGAGAGGATGGGTACTTGCTGGCCACAACATGAAAAAGACTCTGCAATCTCTCAACCAATAGAAATGCAGGACCTACTCGAGTAGGAATTTTGACGTCTATATATTCCAGCCACATCACTTTGACCTGAAGATGGCTCCAGTAATGGAAGAGCAACTGTTGTCAATGAACGTCGACCAATGCAGAAGTTCCAGCATGTTTACTAGTCACTGTGGAAGCCTTCGCTCCAACTATTGTTATAAACCCCCTCACTATCTTTCACCCCAACAACACCTTAGCTCATGGCATTATTGATGAAGTCACCAAAAATACTACTACCTAATGAACTTCCTCTATGAACAGAAATTGGTCAAAAGAGTAAAGAATCATCAGAGTAAGGTGCCATTGCCAAATTATTCACAAACTTACAGTAGAGGCAGGTATGAATTAATATATGGCAGTGAGAGGATTTGACATACCTAGTTCATATATATGTAAAATCTCATATCACAAAGTCTCCCCCCTTTATGTCTGATCAATTCAAAATAGACCTAAGTATGGTGCAATATTTACGACTGCTAGCCCCAAAAGTCTATTGGATATTTGTACCATATATGTCTGAGTCTGTCATTTATGTCTGAGTTTTTTCAGGCTCATGGATACCTTTCTTTACCATTTACAACATTTCAAACAGTGACATCTACTTTTATTCAGTGTTCAATGTCTGCTTCTGAGGAAAGAAATCCTTTGACACCATTATTTCTCCCAATAAGGCTTTATTACATAGCTCTCTACCGAGTTTTAAAATGAAAATTTCACCAACTAGTAAACTTAATGTGAATTAACCAATCAAGTTGCTTCTAGTTGCAAGTTAACTACCTTCCTTCCTTAACTTGAAGTCTTTGCACACCATCTTAATCATTAGGGTAACATTGAAACTAGTGATACCTCAAATAATTAAGGAACTATAACAGTTTTGTTTAGACTGCCCGAGCTAAACTCTGAATAACCCAGTGATGTTCACATAGCTCAAAGAGTTTTTATTTGAATGATTACCCCTTACGATTTGACAAAAGAGAGTCAAATTGCTCGTTGCTGCCATTTTGTTTTACTTCATTGTGTATGGAGGAGGAATATAAGATGTATATATATTCATGCATATTGGCCATTGGAGGGAAAGACATTACATATATACAATTCATATATATCATTGTTGTTTCACCTCACATCACTTGTTTCTTTCCCCAGGGGTTACCTTCTACAGATTCCCATTCTATCTCTTAATTTTCTTAGCAACCTTCTTTGGTACCCATCCTTGCCATAGTTTGAAGCACTTTTGCCTTTCCGTATTACTCTTATTTTTCTTCTATAATTTCACCAAACTACCGCCTCTAAAATATTTCACTGACCATGGGATTTGTTGCTGAAGATGTTGAGATGCCTCTCTCAAAGTTTGACAAAAGAGGCAACTGGCATTGCTCAGCTCAGGCACTAGCAAAGTTCAAAATTTACAAGCAAGAGGGCTAACCCCATGTAGAGTAGGGGTGGGTAAGGTTCTTTGGATCCATATTTTTAGAAGGGTGCCAGGCACACAGGTAGTACACCACCAAAGAAATCTTCGCCTCACAGCTTATTAAAAATAGATTCACCAATCTATCGAAGGATTTTAATTGTTGATATGAAGAACAGCATAATAAAGGAATTTCACTTCATTGCACAAAAAGTCACACAAGATAAATTAGAGTGTCTCTTCTTGACTTCCTTGAACACATCATAGAATCTTTAACAGACATCTTTAAGGAAACATTTACAGAGATTTAACTGTTGCAATAAGACTAAAAATTATTTCTATAAAAACACTGCCTTTCCTGGAATGCAAGATATGAACCAGAATGTTATTCAAATGCACTTTAAATATTATGAAAATATTATGAAGTTTTTTCTTCCTGAAGAACCTCATAATAACTCAAGAATCCATAAAACCACATTTATTTACCTACTCTTTACTCTCATAAAAGCTTTAATTTTGCAGCATATGAAAATACCTGAGAGGTTTTTCAAATTATTGGTGACTTTTTTATGGGCTCTAGTCATTATTGTATGGCAAAATGTGTATTTTGTCTTACAAAATTCAAGTCTTCATAGTATGGTCATTTCTTGTTCCTAGCCCATATCATTCCACTTCATATTCATCCATCTCTTTCCAAACTGTCGCATTCTAACCACCTAACCCTATCAGATTTATCTCTCCTAGGACTCCTCTAAATATGTATCTCTTCTAGTTCCCCACACACCCATCATCTTCCTCTAGCATATGATTACATGAAAACATGTATACCCAGACCACTACAAAATTCATTGGGTGTTATTTTATATTAACTGCTAGTATGCTGTCAATCTCCTGTTCAATTTTTACCACCCTCTTCTCCAATTTTTTATTCTATACCATAGCTTCCCCATTTTGACTCTCCCACTCCATATATTTTCCAATAAGTATTACCAGGGCAGTCCCCGATGTCCCTCCATCTCACCTCACTAAGCCCCAAAACATCTGTTTTTCTTTTCTCAATTCCCTGCGTAATAATTCCTAGCTTCTCTGCCCTTTCTCTCCTAACCTTTGGACTTAGTAAGGGATATCTTAATTCTTTCCTGTCAAATCAACTTTCATCAGGGATCAATGAGTAAAATAATTGATTTTGTTTTGAATTTGCCATTTATTGGCTAGGAAAGAATTTGGGTCACATGTCAATCATACATGTCTATTTGTCTCAAATTTTTATTATAAATGAAGTTGAGTATTGATTTTAGGGACAGGCAACCAACCCATCAAAATTGTGGAACACAATGTTCCTTGAAAGTATAAAGAGGAGAAATTGGGAGAACACTCCATAATCAAGCATTTATTTAGGTTGCTAATGGCACAAGGGCCTAATATTAATTGGCAAATTGAGGAAGGAGAATTGTGATCTTAGAAGGTTTGTGTGATCAAGCCTTTAAGGACCCAGTTTTGGATTAAGCTACAATGTTTGATTGTCAATGAATTTGATAATGATTTCTCAATTGTCAAGCACCTGAGCATCATGTTTCATGGGTTACTCAATCATGACTATTAAACTCACTTTCAGAATAATTTATTAAAATATTTAATGATGGTCTAAACACTGCTCGAATGATAACATGAAGATAAATAGATAAACTATCAAAAATGTTATTACCATGAGTAAATATTGATTGTATTAATGACTTTCTTGCTACACTGATGGCAATTCAATTGCAACAAGGAGTTTTATTTAAAGATTCCTAGTTTTTATTCACTTACCATTTGAAGTGTCCAGATTCTCACCAAAAGCTTCACATTGTTCGCTCCTTTTTATATGGGAAAAACATGCCTATCATTGACATTTCACATTTTTTGCTATAATAGGACTCAGAAGTGCCTAAATCTTGTAAATCCTGAGATATGATATTTCAAATGTTTCAAGAAGAATATGAAATGGATATTGTATTAGACGTAAAAAAACTTATGGGAACAATTTGATTAAGTGTTCATTAGAAAGGCATTTATACTACATATCCACTAATGCTTGCTCTAAGATATCAACTACATTTCTCTAAGGTGGAGGGACTTTGTAAATTTCTTTAGCAATGGGTTTGGCAATGGTTTTAATCAAATTGCATTAATCATTGGACTAGTATTATAGATGAGTTTTACTTGTATAACCCTGAACTACATGCTCAACCTATACCACAGTGTCATTTCAATGTCTTCAGCTGTGTATGAAATCCATTCTTCTTACCCCATCAATGGTGTCCAGGTTGAAGTTTGAGAACTTGGAAGCATTCATGCTGCCTCCTCTGATCAGAAAGCCCATACACTTTCAATTGTTTCTTTGCAGAATATAGCATCTAGCCTTGATTTCTATGAAAAAACTAATCTATCTCTCTTTTAGGCCCTGGGTGCAATTGGAGGACCCAAAACTCATGTTACCACTTCCACCAGGGGTCTTGAATCATCAACCTTGATGAGTGTTTCATGGTGTTTCAAGATCGTAATAATGACTGATAATTTTTAAGGATAACTCATAATAAATTCAAATCTCAGGAGGGTGCCTTAGACTGTTCAGTGCCTCCCACTTATGTAATTCCTCCTAATGTATCTCTTAGCCCTGATATGGTTAGAGTCACATCTGGTGTTCCACTAGGAAGCGTGATCTGCCCTCTTTTATTCATTATTTTTATAAATGACCTAAGTTCTAGAGTTCACAGTAAGCTAAGATTACTTGCAGATGATGTAATCATGTAATGTGAAATTGGCTGAGATGCTGACTTAGAAATTCATACATCAGATCGGAATAACGTTCATTCATGGTGCTAGGAGTGAGGGCTAGATTTAAATGTTAGTAAATGCACCACAGTACATTTCTTACAAAAGCCATCACACAAATGCCAGATATACACTGTGGGTGGAGTAAACAAAAATTTTTAGATAAAGTTAAATATCTTGGAATTACTTTAACTTTGGGTATATCAGGGGGAACACACGTACAAAACAAATGTGGAACAGCATTAAAGGAACTAGGATTTGTTAAGCGTATAATAGGAAGGTCCTCAGATGAAAAAGTAAAAGATAGGTGCTACTTCACTCTGGTTAGGCCACATCTTGAATATGCTGCAAGAATTTGGGACCCCAGACAGAAAATTTAACCAAAAAAATTAATAAAATACAATGGAAAGCTGCACGCTTCATTAAAAACTGCTACGCCCAAACATATAGTGTTTCACAGCTTTTAGAGGGATTAAGGTGGGAGTCTCTAGAGACTCAGAGGCTACATTCTAGGCCTAGTTTGCCTGA
The DNA here is from genome assembly GCA_963169105.1 of Ceriagrion tenellum. Classification (NCBI taxonomy): domain Eukaryota; kingdom Metazoa; phylum Arthropoda; class Insecta; order Odonata; family Coenagrionidae; genus Ceriagrion; species Ceriagrion tenellum. Next base: position 16,221,908 of record OY720643.1, on the reverse strand, counting down.
GAAATGCAAAACTGGTGTATTTCAGAGTGACACAGAGACTATTGTCATGACACTATCTCTACATGTCTAGGTCTGACGGAAGAGATAAAATAAGAGAGATACATTGCCGAACAGATAGGTATGAAAACTCATTCTTTCTGCACACAATAGGCAACCATATTAAAACCTGAGATCCAATGAATACCTACTTTCCCATAATACATGTCACCATTTCACCCTCCAAAACCTCATACCTTACATCTTTACACCTGTTGTCCTGACACCCCCTGCCACACACCTGTAGGGTAGTACGTTGATGTAGATGAAGTGTGCATCTGAAGCCTTTCATGCATATTTATAGGATTTAAGTGCAAAGTGCAAACATATTACAAAAATCTAGTTAAACATTATTTTACTACCATCTTAGGACTCACTTTGAGATAAAAAGGCCCCAATAATTTTCATCCATTTTTCCTTCCCAGTGCTACCACCATCTATAAGTGTATAAAATTACAAGGTGATCATTTCGTCATTTTGTCCATTATGAGTAAAGGAACGAGCTAAAAAAGCATACTTAAGTGGGATTGCTGGTCATATGTTCCAATTGAGTACTAATGAACGTATGTGATGATTGCATGACTAGTACTAATATAGGTTTTAAAATTTTGCATGACAGTTCTTTGAGATTAACTTTTTTCTTAAATGCCAATCCAAGAACCCGAGATCAATATGTTATAGAAAGGAATATCGAATTTTAATAAATATGTTCCTGTGATCGTCTTGAAAAACAGCCATCATAATTATTTGCAGCTTCAGTCTTTACAATAGTGTCCTTGTGTGTACACAGAATACCATGCATTTTTCCTGTGCATAGCCCACTGACATGCTATGCAAAGCACACCACATATTAAAGAAAACTTTCCACTTTACCTGGCAAAAGTAGAAGCAGGAGCCTTGAGAGATAATAGTAAGGCTAACAATCTGAGAAAAACTCGTGGCAGCAAAGGAATACTTTTTTCATCAGCAAAGAGTGTGTTATTCCTGGGTAATGGATTATTGAAAAAGAAAATTTAAAAAAAATGGAAAGTTTTACCTCTTTTGGAAAGGAAAATACTAACACAACCATGGAACCTGTTATCACTCGAAGAAAAATTATCTGTAGTATGGCTTGAAACATGGAGGTAGGCTGGATTTTGAAATGCCAACTCAATAATACTATTTCATGAATGATAATAATTTTATGATTTTTAAGATACACAGTTTAGAATAAAATGTGTAATTACTAAGATATAGTTCTACCTGAGGCATAAGAGCAGAGTCTTGACTTAAATGCAACAGTTGCTGAATTTCATAAAATTGATGGACTAAAACATTTTGGTGAGAATGTAATGACATGATTGGTTTAGGAGAAAATGGAGCCCTTACATTTTGGTTTTTCTTGGATTGTATCTGATGGATTGATGTTGTTTACAGTTATTGTTTGATGCGCTGACTAAACTCAGTTGCTTTTGTCACACAATGCCTCAGCTCACTCAGGGGAGACTATGTTCACTTAATGATGGAGCAGGGGAGAAGAGTCCACAGAATTCAAACCATTCGGCAGTGCCAGATCTACAAACTCTCTCACAATGTCTTCCACATGAGACCTATACACTGGGTCCCTATGGAAGCGAACTTTGACTTTGTCAGTGTCCCCGGTTTGAAAGAAGTCCTCAATTCTTTCAGCGGTCATATCATCGGCATTTGGGAGTAGAAACTCATCCCCTAACATCATCATTGGGGAGAAAAACATGCAGATGATGAGACCATACGGTTTGAATTCACCCGTCAAATCAGACATTAATTCTGAAAGAGAATAGGGTGGTGAACTACCATCGAGTAACTTAAGGGTTTCGGTTAAAGATTCGTAGTACTCTTCAATCAACACACTGAAATGTTTCTCCCTAAAGGCCCTCCTTGTGCTTAGATACAGGAAATACAGTAAGTCAAGACTTGGATTGGTTATTTTTGCAATCTGCAGATCGTAGAATTTAATATCCACGGGCTCCTCGACGTTATTTTCTTTCCTCTCGTACCGGAACATCATGTTGTTCATCCAGCAATCCCCGTGAGTGAGTACTTTGCGATTGTTGGAGGGAGTTTCCTTGAGTCTGCAGATTGTGGGCCATACGCCCTCCATGACTTTGTCGAGCACTCCAGAAGCTTCTGCCTCCTTTGGAAGTCCCTCAACCTCCCTGGAGAGCTCCTTAAAATTCTTAATCATGCTCTTTACCATGCTTTCCATGATGGGCGGGGGATCTTCTGGGCCAGGAATGTAGAATACATATTCCCGATCGATTTCTGGGAACGATGCAGACCATCCGCCTTTCCCGAGGGTCTTCTCCGCTGCCAGCGTGAGGGCGTGGTATCTGCCCTGGCCCTTCATTACCAAGCTGCAGTGCGCGTAGTCCAACCCGTCCAGGAGATAGGCGCGATTGACTGCACGGAAGCCGCTATAGTTCAGATCTTCCATGTAAAGCCCCGCTCTGTCACCGGTTGCTATGCCGTGGTAACATGCCGGTAGAGGAACTTTCACCCTTCCCGCAGAAACCTTTTCCATGAGAGGGACCGCTTGGCTGAATATGAACCATTCTCTGGAGAAGACATGCGCCTCTTCAACGATCTTCCTTTGGAACTCGATCGGAGATAGCGTCTTGACGACGATCAAGTGTGACTTAATGTCTTCATCTCCGGGGACGCGATAGGAGAGCTTAACCCGGAGCACTAATGAGGTGAAGCCTTCGACACCGCTGGTCGCCCGCTCAACTTTATAACCGTCGATGAGTTGCACGTCACTCCGGCCGGTCAGGTTCTGGAGGGACTTCACGAGAGCTTCGCGGGGCACGTGCGAGGACAGGTCGCTCATCTTGCCGCGGTGAAAGCCTTGGGAGGACTGGGTTGTCACCGCCTGCTCGCCTCAACGAGTGGCGTCCGCTCCCCCCTCCCAGCGAACATTCTGCCTTCAAAGCTCTAGGTCGATTCTTACGCAATTGAAATGGGAAGAGATAATCACAGGTGCCTTGTTTCGTTTCGCACGAGGGATCTGAGCACTATTCGCACCTCGTCTTTTCATTTTCCAATCTGATCGTATTTTAGTGTTCTGATAATACATCAAATCATGGGTAGGCCCGTGGACATATGAAGATTTGCGTCTCACAATACTCGAAACAATATTTCTTTATATGTTTATTTTTATTCTTTTTAAGAACTTGTATCGTTTGAAGCGACGATATAATTGCTGGTCTCGCACAATTTGCCTGACTTATTATCACAATGGATAACGAGCTAATATATTTGGCATTATGCTCAAGAGCTTCTAATTTTTTCCGCGAAATATTATTGGAATTCATGCCCTTTGGTCAATGAATGGATTGTAGTCCACATTTCCATGGTGAAGGATTTAAAAAATGTGTGTTACGTTGTATAAACTTCGTCTGAGCACTTATCAATCCAGGGAGCTGGCATTTACTAGAATGCCTGGACGGTCGTTTCTGCAGTAGTCACGTAGGCGCTGTCAAGAGAGGTATCTATTGAGGCAGGATTGTTAGGCGAAGCAATTGGTGTGATTTCTCAATGAAGAATGCCCTTGAGCTGAGATGCGCTCGAGTTTGGTGGAATGGTTGTTGGGACAGTGGGAGGTGGTCGAGTCTATGATGGAGGGAGGCACTGGGAATCTGTGGGGAATGCCTAAGGAGCAATCGCTCATTGAATTGCATATTCGTTACATGCTGGACGGCTTCCAATTTCTCCACTGCGTCCCAATTATGAATTATCAAGTCTCCATTCAGGTACTAACGGTGCATCGGAGCTGCATTTGTGCCATGTACTTATCAATGAAATGTTTTGCGAGATGGCGCTGCTGTTTTTCGAGCAGTTCTCCGAATTCATGATTTTAGTCTTAAAATTAAGAGGTATATAAATTGTGCGACTTATTCTTACCGTTGCTGAGGCATGTGCATCGGTAATGCAAAGAGGGATCGATTTTATTTTTAATTATTATTGCGAATGCAAGTGGACGATTTTTGTTTTGCCCGTAATTTAGGATAATGTATATGATTAAGGCTCCTTTCCCACGAAAGGGGTTCAATAGGTTTCTTTGCTTCTTTTATTTAGAGACAAGAAGTCTCATTATTACTTAGAGTAAGATCAACGAATTCAGGTGCGTGCAGTTTAGATTAAGTTTGAATATGACGTGATAAGCGTTGTCTCGGTGGATAGGTCGTCAGGACTAGATTTCAACAAAATACCAATACAGTTGGAGGAATATGGGGAAAATAAGGAAGAACATTTTCAAGGTACTCTCAGAAAGAGCGCAAATGCTTAAATACATGATTTTAAAAATAATTGAAAACAAAACGGTAGTATATCGTGATTATTTTCGTTGATTTCATCAAAAATGATCACTCCAATATATAAGGTAAAGGCGGTAGTTCTTTCTTGTATTAACTATTGTACCTAAAATTTATTTTCTCCACTTTTATTCCATTATGCGTTCCTCAGACACGTTATTATGAGCCCTCCAAAAGTTTGACTCCTTTTTTACCTTATCTGTTGTGTCTAGCTTAGAGGAGATCCGGCCCAATACATTATCAAAGTAGGTTTTAAATATTTTGTGACAATGTTTTAGGAATGAACCAGCAGATGACGTACTTTTTCTAAGTGCTGTCATTTTTACACTTTTTTTTAATACTCTTTCGTTGGAAAACCCTTGCTCTGTAATTTATTATTGTTCATGGCTTTTCCGATTTGACGGACTATTTTGTCTCCTCCGTACGATTTTTTCGCCATTTTCATCCTCACTATTATGACTTATGGTCCTCCCACGATAACGAGTGCAAACAAACCTTGAGCTTCTAATGCCGTATACTGATTCAACACTCCTTGTTCCTTATCTTGGAAACCGCAGAAGAATTCGTCCTGACCCGCAATAACTCACAAAACTTTGGGACCAGACACAACCTAGCGTTGTCATTCCGCGACCTATTCTTTTTGAATTACCATTGGGCTCGAAAGCTTCAATAAGAATCAGAGTGATATAAATAATATTTTTAGTTTACTGCTGGTTATCGGATGTGATCTTACGCCATTATTATTTATACATCACCTCATATGAGGGAAAAGGCCTTTGTCAAAATTCATCAGTTTTCTCTCGATAATAATGCTGATTTCGCTTAAACTATAGGTTTTTTTAGGAAATATATTTCCTAAAAAAACCACCCAAGAAAATTAATCAATAAAATCAAACAAACCCGGTAAAACTGTTTAATAGGGCTTTTTTATTTGGTTTATATTTTAGGGGATGTGTTTGTGGGAGGTTTAACGTTTACTATTTGGTTTCAGTGAATTTTTGCTCACTGTTACAATGTATTAGATTTTAAGTTCCTACATTACTGTTAGTAAATGATGGATACACATATTTTTGGAGTGTAATGTGCGTGATGCATGTTTTTGCTTTCTATCTTGGTAGACTGCTTTTGATCTCCGTGCTGGAATTACATGCTTTAAATATTGAAGATGGGATTTGGATATTTCCCAAAGAGGAGAAATGTATGCCACCTACCGTTACAATTGTGTATTTGCTTTCTTTGAGAATTTAAATGGTGTAGAATGTCAAGATAGAAAATCCAGATTTTTTCCGACTCGCACGAGTTTTATTGCATCTTCTCATTCCAGTGACTTACAGTTTAAAAAGCTTGAATTTATTCAAGTTACGTTGGATGTGGCAGGCATTCGTAGCAAATCGACAATGTTTTCTCATTCTTGATTTCACTGATTTCCCAGCAACTCCTGCCATTGATTTGTACCTACCCATTGATAGTCATCAAACCGAAGATTGATTTGTTGCGAAAGCTTCCGCGGTTTGTTGTAATTCAGAGTTGTTCGGATTCCTCCCAAGTTTCAGCATATTGGTGGACATAACCTGACGATGCCGACTGGAATGTCGGCGAAACGGTTGTACACCAATTCAGCAATTCCTTTGTTCACTGTGAAAATGAATAATACTTTCGCATATTATTGCTGCTGATTTGAATATCTTGAGGTCTTATAAGATATAATATAATTGATATAATATTACTGAAGGCAATATTTTTCTGGTGCTTCAAGAAGTACTGTATAGAATTCTGACCTCCGCAGCAAACGTTTGGGGGGCATCAAAACAGGCTACTTATTCTTAAGTCTTGGAAGTACAGAAAAAATTCTTCGACTTATATGTAGATATAATTCTTAAACGCGGTGCATTCGGGGCATAGAAGGCCTCGTCACCCTTGCCAGCGTTCAAAATGCGTTGCGTCTAGTGCAGTGATCACATGATTGATTTTCCAAAGAACAGCTATGTTTGATGCACTTTAGACCTATTTCTCAAGACTCACGAGAATATATTTTGTGATATAATTAACTTAAAGAGATATTAACGGTTGACATTAGGCACATTGCTGTTACGCGGGGCGAACTCTCAGACATCTAGTCATCATGAGCATCTCTGCTCGACGACTCTCTCTATGCAATAGGCAACATTGTTTGAACTTCAACTTGGACAGTTGACATTATAACTAATCTTATCCGTTAATCTTGTGGTCCAGAGACGATAGCAACGTCTCATGGTCGTCGGTCTACGATTAAAATTACGGGTTTTGTGATTATTAAGGAATTTAGCCGTCGCGTCGTAGGGTTAGAGATTAGCAATTGAGGTCACATTTACTCTCAGAGGAGTAGAGGGAGTGCTGAATGCGCGAAACTTAGTTTTAGGGTCTCATTTTGAGGTCTCACGGGAGTGAGAGGGAGAGAAGTTGAACCTAATGTCGAAGGACAAATCTCTAAATGAACTGCTATATTTAAATTTCACCATGCGACATGGTTGGTCCCGTTTCACATTTTATATTGCATAGATTTAGAAGAATTGTAGCTTGCTTCTTAGCTTTGAGAAAGTCTTCCCCGTGTTCCTCGTATTCCAATTGCATATTTTGAGCCAAACTTGAAAATACAATGCTTTTTAATGAAAATGTATTGAGAAATAAGGCATGAAAGTTATTTGTGAACATTTACCCTAGGTCGGGAGTAATCTACGTCACAGATATGAGCGGAATCTCTATCCTCAAGTGTTTAATGGAGGTCGCACATTATGAAATCGTGTTGCTTGTTGTAGAGGATAATTTCTCAATTAGCCGATAATGGGATGGGAAATCTCGTTACCATTATCTTATCTTTATTCTGTTAGGAGTAAGTGTCCAACAAATAAGATCCGTCCGATAGCCGTTTCACTGGAGAGCTTTTTGTTTTTCAAGAGCTGCCATGGCGACTAATATTCTCTTATCAAGTCGACTCGTAGCCCTGCAGCTTTCTCAATTCTCTGTTGAAAATCGCCGGAGCGAGGATTGTGCGTTTCTAGGTTTTCTAAATTGAGAAACATGGATATATGACGGGGTGTTGACTAACCAAATGAGATCAATTTCTGCTACAGTTTCAACAGATTCATGCGAGATATCGTGGAAGTTCGTCATATTAAAACAGAAACAACAATTGCACTATTCCTTAAGGTATTTTAATGTGTCGTCACGTGACGTCTTGTACCTGATGATGGCTCTGTGAGTTGAAACGCGTCTTACGCATTAAAAAACCTTGTGGAATAGTGCAATTGTTGTTTATGTTTTAATAATTCTGTTATAGTGTTGGATTTCAAGTGATATTAAAGAGAAAATGAAATTATTATCAAGGAGATTCGCGTCAGGAATGTATCGCGGTCTTAAGTATCAATAATCAATGCGATGCCATCAAAAAGTGCCAATTTTTATTTATTTGTACGCTCTCATCTCACCGAGCTCACCGAGTAATTAATAACTTTTATTGCACTGCGTGACTAAATTCGCACTGAAGTCGCGCTTTTCCGTGGCATTAGTAGCCCATTATTACATTATGCTGAAAACAATTTCATTATTACACGAGACTCACTTAAGCCACGCTCGAGTAATCGACAAATATTGATTTCCATGAGCATAATTTATTAAAATGACAGTTAAGTGGATAGTGCATGTTATATTAATGCAATTGAATATAAATCAAATCTTAAACAAGTTCAATTATAGCTAGTTACTAAGACTGAATCAGTTAACTTGTTATCCTTTGAATCAATCCTTATCTGCAGCTTTATTAGTAATAAGCGAAAAATTTAGAACACTTTTGTGAGCCAACTTCTAATGGAGCATCATAATGATTGAACCCAATAGACTTATTTGATGTTATATCTTTGTGTCTAGTACGTACATACCAATATCTGAATGATAAATAAGCTGATAATCTTGGTTCAGGTGATATAGCTTGTTGAATTTGACTATATTTAAATGAAGTACTCATGATGGAATTCCTAGTCATGGACACTTTTGGAGGAAACCATAAAATAAAACCATTGAAATATCGGTGACAAAAATATCGACCATCAGACTCTAATTGTTCGTTGAATGTATTTTTTTTAATCGGTTATTTGCTGACCCATCCTGACAGCTCTCGCCAAAAGTGGTGGCAGACGCTTCGTCTCGGAGTAAATCTAGTGGGAGAGATAGGGAAGAGCAATGGAAATGGAGAAATAGGGAATGTACGGAATGGGGAGGAAAAAGTGATTATTGACGAAAGCCTGATTTTTTCCCATGGCTAGGCAGAATTGCCGCGGCATTACTGGCGATTCTATCAAGTGTACACAAAGCCACACATCCATGCACATATTCGACCGCAGCGACCGGTTTTTGGGGAATTAGATCCTTCCCGACCCAATAATCATCCACTTCGCATCTGCCACGAGCCATTCCGAGGTCTGTTCATTGTGGTACCGCCTCTCATTTGTTTTTTTTTCTGGTGGAAGAGTGGGTCTGTTTGTTCTGGTCTGTCGCTTTGTGTACACCGAGAGAGTAAATTGAACCGGGAGGCGCCAACCAAGATAAGTTTTCATGCAGCCGTTTCTGCATCGCTTAACCCCAGCCTTGTGCGTCACACACTAACCGTTTCCATGGCAGCGACTGCATCGTATTGAAAACAAAAGACGATAGAAAACCGTGACGCGTTCGGTCTTAATAATTATCTCCGTCCATTGGAGAGAAATAATCTAAAAATGGACGTTGACGAGGTGTATTAGAGATGGGTTCTACCGCCTCTTCACATCAAATAAGTTCAACTTTTATCAACAGCCTGCAGATGACCCACAATTCTTCGGGAAAGAATTAGGTGATCAGGAAATAACCGGCAGTGAGCGCTGTTCCTCGGTCTCTGCCGCAGCTCTGGCGTCGCAGGCTGCGTTGATGATTTCGCCTCTGATTGGTTACGCGATGTCTGACAACACAATAACGACTGCTCGACAAAATAGCTGAAGACGAAGGCCTTTGGGATGGGCGCTACGAGGTGAGCATCTATTCTTCTCGGAATGTAAGGCGCCTCTCTCGCACCAGAGAGTGGCGCCTTATTTCCCGTAAGTATGGCTTGAATGTAAGCTAATGATGCACAAATGTGCGGATCGCCAGCGAGTGGAGTGGAGGTTGTTGCTGAGGGAGGAAACTTTGGGGAAAACATGACCTCAAGTCAAAGAGACAGTGGTTTCATGCGCCTAAGTGATGCTATTCGCCATGGGGAAAAATTATTTGACTCGACTGTGATTCAAACTCGGATCTCTGCATTGCCGGTCAGGTCTGTTCAAGGATTTTGAAAAAAATGGGGGAGGCTTGACTCTTGAAGTAAACTGCACTCCTACGTTTGGCATGATGTAAGTTTGTTGTAAGTAAGATGATAAAGTAAGACTTTATCTTATTTTTCCAATGTTAATGTTTGATTTTTGTCAAAAATAAGTCGAAATTCACTGGCATAGCGATATATTGTAATTGATAGGTCTAAAAAATTTAGCACAAAATCTTTCCCTCGCACTCCTGTCCTTAATTCACCTTGGAATCATTGAGGGTCATGGTGTCTTCCTATCTCCGTGTATTCGGTTTTGAGGGGCTGATTTGTTGACCAAGCTTCGACTTGGCCGTTTGTAATGTATGCATAATGTTCACCAGTTCACCCTTTGCGTTCGTGATATCAATAACATATCGTCGGTATAGGCTAATTATGAGATGCTTTTGTGATTTACATCAGACACCCCGCAAATTCCTTTTATCCAACTCACTTATCATGTTCTCTCGAGCAAGATTGAACAGAATTGGTGATAGTCCGTCACCTTGCCTTAGTCCTGTTTTCACTTGAAAACTAGACGTGATTCTTGCAACCCACCCATGTTATTTAAGTAATCTATCTATTTTTGCATTCATGGACAAGTAGAAAAGTTTCTTATTTTCCAAAAATCAACGAGGAGTTTCGTCAAAAATTGTAAATGAACCGAAAAATGTGAGGAATACACTTCTGAGATTATACAGTGCACAGAGTGTAACAAAAAGGTGCGACCAAACTTTCTGGATAGGACTTTGTTCTGTTCCTATGTATTACCCATACTTAGTACATTATGTTGAGTTGTAGAAAATGAGTTCCAACATGGAAATAAAACAGTTAAGGACTCTTGCTCATGTAAAATATTTTCTTCTTCTACGTGTGAGGAATGTGTCCGTAAATTTAGCCGCACCTTTTGTAACACCCTGTATTACCGGAGTGTTGAGGAAACATATATTTACTCTTGATCCACTGCGTAAGCAAACATCTGACCGTGAATGCATGCTCTGGGTGGGCGAGTCCCGAAGCGGACAAAAAGCATTCCTGCGCAATTTCTTCAAGAGAGCACCGCACAGAGGATTCTGAGATCCTAATGGCGGTCGCTTATGGAAAATATTTTCCATTTAAAGTTTCCAGCGTGAAAGGGTTAATCCTTTTCATAATTTAATTTCCACGACTTTTAATCACAATGAGGCACCCATTTTCCAATTTTGTGAGAATTTCGACCGTGAAATCACTTCGTATTTCATTTTCTGTGTGTTGAACGGAGTTGGAGATACCATAAGCGACCGCCATTTCACAGTAGTTCTCTGTGCGGTGCTCTCTCGAAGGAATTGCGCAGGAATGCATTTTGTCTGTTTCGGGACTCGCCCGCGCAGAGCATGCATTACACGGTCATATGTTTGCTTACGCTGTATATTAGGGTATTTATTGCATCCAACTATGGTACAAAAATGTTGGCAACAACATGAATTGGGATGCTTAGGTAACCTTAAAAGGTTATTACCTGTTTAAAGATTACCTTCTTAAACAAACAAAAACACACATTGCTCTCGAAAAGAGTAAAACTAAAAATAGAGATCGGTCAAAGAAATTTGCCTTGAAACCCCGACTTACAAACTAGTGAAGTCAACAATAAGCTTGGAAGTGTTATAAAAGGATACACAAAAAAATCAATGCAATAAAAAATGAATAAAAGTACGGCATCCTTTCACACATGGTTTTTAAAAAAGTTTTCAATATTGTGCTGAGTGAATAGACATGATTTCACAGAACACAGAAATTTTCGGGAATTACTCTCCATTTTTATATTTTATGGCAAAAAATCGAATGTCTTAGGCCCCATGTACAGAATAGATTTTTTTAAATATGGTTAAAATTGGTTTACATAAATATACATTACATTTTCTCCTCATTTAAATAATTATTTGCTCCACATTCCGGTAATACAGGGAGATACAGCTGTCACCACACATGTTCTTTTTCGTCCTACCGTTTTTCCGATTTCTATTCCCTGTTACACATTCATTGCTTGCATATGCTGGAGTTTCCATCGCGATTGTATAAGTCAAGACTGATTCTAGATTCCAACTTTTTTTTGATTGGTTAAAAAAATTCTGCTTTCGTTGCTTACATGCGTCACCAAAAGCAACCAAAATTAAAGTACAAAGTGTGCAGATTATCCAAGGAATATATTTTCAATGAACTTCATTGACCCCAAGGTCCTTCAATATCGATTGTATTCTTTCTTCGATACAGGTCTTCGCAACGTAGTCCGCCATTAATGTGCTAAATTTTGCGTATTTTTTTGCAAGCGTAGCATAAGTTTTTCAACATTCTGTTTATTTGGTAGTGTATCTTAATTCGCAATGAGGACTTGCGCCTTATTTTCGCTTATTTCCTCGGGTGCGCAGTAAATGCTCAGTGAGCACATTAACGGCACGTATGCTGTGGAAATGGTTGCTATGACCTGTGTCGAAGGATGAATACAAGCGATATCGAGCGACCTCGCATTGACGCAGACTGCAGCGTCATTTCAATTGAAAGGCGGGTTTACACATGGAAGTCACTTCCATGACGGAAGGCTTGGAAGTCGCTCGCAAGCGACACTTCGTTGTGTGAGCACGCACTTCCATGGTGGTAGTGGTCGATAGTGGTGGTATCCGACCGCGGTTGATACTTGCAAGGAAAATAGACTGGTTTCTATCGATTTTGCGATAAAATCCCATCGTATCCGGTGGAACATTGTTCACACACACGGAGTTTAAAAATGTAAACAATGAATTACTTATGTAGGATTGAAGGCTTTCCCAGCGAATGCTTAGAATGTATAGCTCTCGGGTTTCCAACCGCGTGATGGTGGTTTTTGGCACCTGGTGGATGGTGGTTTTGGTGCCAACAACCACCATCACCCAGTTGGAAACCCGAGAGCTATACATTCAAATGAATAATTACTTTGTAGGAGGATGACTCATTGTTGCTTATGTATAAATTACTTTGTTCTTGAAAATATTTTAAATGCTCAAGAACCATTGAGTTAAGCTTCATGACTTATCTCTTATTAGATAATAATTATTATTGTAACAATTGACGCACTTGATTCGATGGAATTAGGCATAATTATTGTAATTTCTACACATTTATAAAACCAACGAATGCCAATGGGACTCAAAAGCGGTATACGAACCAAACTTGGGCGATTTTCGTAATTCCCACATTCCTGGTTTACTTCCGTCATACATTTATTTGGAAAAAGCCGGAAGTGAACGCAGAACAATGCCCTGCTAGTGGCGATACGAGTCGAGACTTCCCTACACTCACTACTTCCATAGAAGTCAACGTATGTACATGTGTAAACCCGCCTGAATTACCGTATCTTGACTTCAATTATCGCAGTAAATAGCTAAAAACTAATAAAAATAAGGCGCTAAGATCCATGAATTTTATTTTTATGAATTATTTCCCCGTAATTTTTCGCTTCTCATGTACAGTTTTCTGTAAAAATGATAAAAAAGTATATTAGATAGAAAAATACAGCTTCCTTCGTTTCTCTCCCATTGTTGCATTTAGCACCATGTTTCTTCACATTCACTTTGCTATAAAATCATTGAGAGAATGTAGCATTTTGTTAGCTTATATGCATCAGATTGAGGACATGCTTTTCTACGACTACGCTGAATGTAAATACAATGACGTCAGTGTCCTTTTACTGCGGGACCACCTTAAGGTAGTCCGAGCGAGATAGTTCCCTAGTCATAATAGAGACCATATTCGAATTATACGTTTTAATTTCACCAGCTGTAAGACACATCAATAAAATATTGCATTATTAATGCAATTCATAATATAGTTTTATATGACAGAAATTGTAAGTAATTAAATGAAAATATCTAAATAATTCTTTTACTTGACTCATTTTTTTTCGCGCGGTGCGTTTGAAACTCCTTCAAACGGAAGGTATTTTGTGATACCCAAGAACCTACTGCGGTGACAATATGATTAATTTTCAAAAATAGTTGAGAAAACGTACAAACCACACACTGTTTGTTGTTTTACGACATCTAAGTGTTAGAAATTCATCATTTTGTAATTATGTCTCTCTGGAGTGCATACACGTACCATTTCCTATGCAAAAAGGCTGGTATTTTATGGCAAATATCTCCGAAAGTAATGAGCTAAGGGGTTGAATTTTTGGTGTCATTAGTAGGGTGAGATATTTCTAATAAATAAAATATTGTCTATGGTTACTTTGTGGTATTCCATATTTAATAAAACAATGGATAAGTAATAAAAACTTGTACTAAAACCACATATATAAAAATTAAAATCACAATTTAAAAAATCGTACTTTAAAAGCACGACCCGGGTTTCACACCCTGAAGATGGTGTTCAGCGCCGAAACCCGGGTCGTGCTTTTAAATTACGATTTTTAAAAATTGTGATTTTAATTTTTATATCTGTGGTTTTAGTAGAAGTTTTTATTACTTATCCATTGTTTTATGAGATATTTCTCTTTAAAATGAGACCAAATTAATTAATTTCTAAGTAAAATGATATTTCGCTCACACTACCCTAACTCTTGATGCCGCATGATTTTTCCGAGGCCGGCCGGGTTGCTCGAAGATGTGGATGCATGAGTACTCACGGGGAAGCTCGATGAGGGATCTCCACTCCCGCGCCGCCCTTGCCCGGGATTGCACGTGACCTTGCCACGCAAGAGGCGGCGGATTCAGTGATGGCTTTATGAGAGGGAGTTAATTCAGGGGACCGACCTTGTGACGACTCGGGTGCGACATCTATGACTCCTCCCTGCGAACTGGACATCGTCAATCGCACCCCACTTCAATCGGTTATTTACTGACTCAGGCGTGCACAAGCGACTGTCAGACTGGCGAAATTTTCATTTTTTGAGGAACTAGTGGAGCCACCCGGCTTCCCGCGGGTAGTAGTAAAACTTTTGATAACTTTTGATTGCACTAATTAATGATAAAAAGAACCAGACTACAGTTGTAAGCCGTGGAATGCCCGGGCGAATTTTCCCGTTCTCAGCCAATCTTTAGTTAGCCAACGAAAAATGCATTTTTGAAATTCCAGAAGATCGAATTGAATTAAAAATTTAGTAGTCAAGCAACATTATTTTTGTTATCTTCACCTGAAAGTTGATTTAAGATGAATCTGTATTTTCGCTCATGTTTAAGCAGTAACCTGCATTGATCAACTCGTCAGCCTTTTTTACATACGATATGGCTGCTACCTTCTTTACAAGTTACAGCCTAGGCTATTCATTTTAAAATCATGGAAAATGTAAATGTTTTAAGATGGTTGCATAATTGTGAAGGAAATTTCTTAATATCAGTGGATTGCATTTGTGTTCTGGATACAGATACGGAACGGATACGAAATAAATTGAATTATGTAACGAAAAAAATAAATAAACGTAATCTCCTCGTGGAACCTTTGGATGTCACAACATTGTAGAGCAATGAAGAACATGCCAGGCGAAAAAAAAAGTGGGAGGATCAATATTAAATGGCTTTCGGACAGCAGAGGCATGAAGGTCCATGATTGTGACTCTTGGTCAAAACAATTCATCCTGAAATCAGAATTTGCTTGCAAGGGACTGGCTGTAAAAATGTGAGATACAAGAATTGCCTTTTTACTGTATAAAGTGGTGATTTTTTGACATCAGTTATTGTGAATTTAAAGCCCAATAATAAAGTTATTTGCCACGGCTCTGAGATCTCCGTGTCTCAACATTTTGTCGAATGAGACTAACGACTGAACGTATGATTTAATGGATTCATTTTCACCAGTTCACCGGACGCAAGAAGTTTGCGCAAAGTGGGCAAAATGGATACCATAAATTGTTTCCATACAAATTATTACAGCATTATTTTCATAGTCAATTCTTATAGAAAATCCTATAGAATTATGTATGATGATCACAAGCGTCTTTAAAAACTGTAGATATTCTCAGGTAGTATCGCTATTAGAATTATTCTTATTTATTATTTCAGAATCTTAATGCTTAGTTTTATAACTATGGGTATAATCTCAAAGTGCTTTTTGGGTTATCTTGAGTAAAAAATGTGTTGTCAGTTGCAAAGTTCAGAATAAAATTGAATTCTTACAATTAAATACCTCTTCTGATTTTGTTATTCCTTAATTCTATTTAATATTTTCCGTAAATAAGGTACAACATATACATTTAGATGCTAAAATACGTATGGGTTTGAATGTAGTTTCACAAGAATTTTGTTATGGGATTAAGAGTGAGCTATTAGTATCATGTTCATTACAAAATTATGTGGTGAGATACGGTGAGCGGGTGTGCTGAATGGTCATGCTCAGTGATCATGAACGAGGTGGTTCTTCAACTTTCCGCGACATGTCGACTGAGGCGAAAATCAAGAACTGCGCATCCCTGAGTGACTTCCTTCAATTTCACAGGGGTAGCCTTGAAGCCAGGAGTATAGCTATACTCCTTGCCTTGAAGCTCAATCCAGCGGGGAGAATTGAGAGTTCGTCAAAATTAATGATAATTGGTGCACTTCAATGAATGTTTATAGCTGCAAAAGGCGTGCTAATAAAAAAATGTCGCCGTAGTCGGAGTTAGTTTCGCAGTGAGTAGACTAGATGCTTTGGGCAGCTCTTGCATTTCATTACTACATTTATCATCTGTAATCTACAGGTCCGAACAGTTATTTGTAATGAAACATGATCCACTGTGATGACAAACTAGTTGCCATCCGTGTCCTCGGCCTCTTTTCGTCAAGTCATGCTCACAGTTAGTATTGGAGAAGGCGATAGCACATGAATTTGTGATATCCATTAATATGCAAATTTATTACTAATTGAGGACTGATGGAGAAAAAGAATTAACATTTGCACCCAGCAAATTCTATGACGACGTTGGAAACTACTTGGAATGCGTAATAGACATGATCAGTAGTTATTCGGTTTAAGTCGACATCGGAGAAGACGATGTTTAAGGCATTCCTGAGATACTTCATTACGTCAATTTGTGATAAACGGAGACAAATATAAGCTTTGGAACTGTCATTCATATAAAGGAGTTTCCCAAACGACTCTTGAATGTAGTTTTCATGCGAAATGGCAGGTTATCTGTAAGTATTAGGTTTCCAATGGCATCGAAGCAGACAATGTTGTAGGCATTTGCTGTTTTCCCTATGGCAGCTAACTTTCGTGAATTAAAGAAGTGAAGCAAGCATCGTTTTAACGTACAAAGGTTAATATAAATAAATATATGCTAAACCTTGGAATCACTTACCTGGAATCAAATTTACCCTTGGGACACGACTTTAGGCATTTGGTGTGATAGAGAAAAAAGTTACCGAAGAAGAAAATTCACTGTATTCATCCCCATACATTTATTTTCAAGCTTGGAATTTATTATGTTATAATAATGAACAATAGGTTATATCATATATAAATAAAGAATATTAACTTTTTCCTTGCAGAATTAGCGGAGACGAACTCACAGATTCCAAACCATTTGGCAATGCCATGTCCGCAAACTCTTTAAAAATTTCCTCTACTTTAGACCTGTATGTTGGGTCACTATGGAAACGACTCTTGACAAGTGACGCGCTTCCTGCGTTGAATAGATCCTCCATTTTTTCACCAGTCATGTCCTCGGCGTTAGGAAGCATGAAGTCTTCACCTAACAGTTGCACAGGCGTGAAAATCGTGGATATGATGATACCAAAAGGCCTGTAGTGCCCCATCACTTCTGTCTTGAATTCATTCAGGGAAAAAGGAGGCGCACTTCCGCCTAGTAACTTGATGTTTGCGGTCAAAGATTGGTAGTACTCATCAATCAGCGCACTGAAATATTTCTCTCGAAAGGGTCTTCTAGTGCTGTTGTACATGAAATACAGCAGATCAATACTAGGATGGCATACTTTCGCTACTTGTAAGTCAAAGAATTTAACTTCCACGGGCTCTTCTTCATTCTTTTCTTTCTTCTCGTACCGGAACATCATGTTGTTCCCCCAGCAGTCACCGTGAGTTAGGACACGATGATTGCCCGTCGGGATTCCTTTAAGTCGACATAGGGTTGGCCAAGCGCCGTCCAGGACTTTCTCCAGGGCTCCAGAAGCTTCTGCCTCCTTCGGAAGTCCTTCCATCTCTCTACAAAGTTCCCTAACGTTTTTAATAATCTCTACTGTCATTTTTTGAACGGCTGTAATAGGCTCTCCAGGTCCGGCGACGCAGTGCACATATTCCCGGCCGAAATCAGGGAATGATTCAGCCCATCCCCCCTTGCCGGTATCCAGGATCTTCTCTGCAGCCAGAGAGAGGGCGTGGAGTCTACCGAGGCCCTTCATAACCAGGCTGCAGTGCGGGTAATCAAATCCATCTGAGAGATAGGAGCGCTTGATTAAACGAAATCCACTGTAAACCAGATCTTCCATGTAGAAGGCAGCGCCGTCGCCATGCTCAGTGCCGTGGTAACAGACCGGTAAAGGAATCTGCACTCTTCCAGCAGAAACTTTGGTCATTCGAGGAACAACTTGACTGAAGTATAGCCATTCCTTTGGGAAAACTTTCAATGAATTCATGACCTCCCTCTGATAATCGATGGGGGACATTCTCTTAACGAAGAGCGTGTGGGATTTCAAGTCTTCATCTCCGGGTAGGCGATAGGAAAGCCTTACCCTGAGAACTAATGAGGTGAAGCCATCGACACTGGTGGTCGCTCTTTCCACTCGGTATCCGTCGATGAGTTGGACGTCATCACTGCCGGTCAAGTTCTGGAGGGACTTCACCAGATCTTCGCGGGGCACGTATGAGGACAAATCGCTCATGTTGCCGCAGCGGAGGAATAGATACGACTGACAATGTTTCCCCTCGAATTACCCCGCCATCTCTCCCTCCCAGCGTCTTTGCTTCACGCATGACGCTCTCTAGGCAAACACTTAACTCGGCGCGAAGCCATTCCCCGGCGATGCTCATTCCTTTTTCATGCTAGATAATTCTTTATACGTGCATCTGCGGAGGTATCCTCTTTAAACTGTCATTTAGAGCTATCATGAACTACATGACTGCGTTTAGTTGTTTAATTCTTAAGAGCACTTGATTCTTTCTCCTCAACTCATCCATCTAGGTTATAGAATAATCAAATGTCGATAAGGAAAGTCATGCAGTTGCCTTACGTAACACTCGTCCGATCATCATGTGTCATTTAATCGTATGATTTAATCGGCTGCAGCCCTCCACTGTACCCGATCCCATTCTTACTTTTTAATGCTCTCGTTGTCCCTTTCTTTTATATTCATGTAACTCTTGTGCTTCTTAAAATGACTCGTTGGTTGAATCTTATGAATGCAATTAGTATCGATCTTCCCCTCTGGGAATGAAATTCCAGTCTGCTTTTAAGCAATCTGTTCGTCAAAATGGTCTTTTTTTATGTCTAATACATGGGAAAAAATGAAAATATGACGCGAAGATGTGTAAGCTCATTTTTTATCATACATCCTGGAAGAATGCCATATGGCGTGGGGCTTTTCGTATGTTAATGGTCGATTATGCACTGCGTGCTTTATTTTCAATGACACACTCGAGAGCGTGCGATCATGAAAAAACTCTCTCTCGCTCTCTCTGTATGTAGGTACGTATATATTTTCTCGAAAACTGCGGAATCGTTTCTCCATAGATTCGGTATTTAAGGTCTGTAGGGCACGAGGAATCCATCGAACCAAAGGCCTCAGGTCAGCAAGAGCTCCAAAACCCCCAAAATGACCCCTTTTTAACTCCCATAATGAAAGCACTGTAATCAGTTCAGAGGTTTCTTTTTGCTTTTTTAAAATTTCTTGCAATCACTATATAGGGTTCAAAATGTCATTCCTTTAATCATTCCTTTCTCACATCAGTCTTCCCATCTACTTGGAAAAAATCAATAGTTGTACCTATAAAAAAATCTAAAAATCCTAAGACCATTAACGACTATCGCCCTATATCACTATTATGTGCTCTCTCAAAAGTTCTTGAGAGAATAGTACACCAGCAAGTTCTCGACTACCTCAACAGTCAAAATAAACTGGATCCCTATCAATCGGGATTCAGGAAGAGCTTCAGTACGCAATCTGCTCTCATCAAAGTTACCGACGACATCCGTCTTGCTATTGACCAGTCGAAGGTAACAATACTTGTCCTGTTCGACTTCAGTAAGGCCTTCGACAGAGTTGACCATGCCTGCCTTCTCAGTAAAATGAAGCTGCTCGACTTCTCCGCTTCTGCTCTTAACTGGTTTCTCTCGTATTTGACTGGGCGGCAACAGGCAGTTCGGGACTCTCAGGGTAATCTATCTTCCTGGCTACCTACCGTGAAAGGTGTCCCCCAGGGATCCGTCCTTGGTCCCCTGTTGTTTGCTATCTACATATTAGATCTCCCTAAAGTAATTTAAAATTGTAAGTATATGCTATATGCGGACGACTTGCAAATTTATTATCACTGTCATCTGCAAGACCTAAATGAAGGGATCGCTCAAATTAACAGGGACGTTGACGCCGTGGCAAACTGGGCCAAAGCGAACTTTCTTACCCTAAACTGTGAGAAAACCAAAGCAATCATTATTGGTACAGCGAGGATTATAAATAAAATAAATTTCGGTGAAGTCCCCAATGTCATTCTAGACAACCTTGCTGTTCCATATTCCAACGTCGTTCGGAACCTGGGAATATTAATGAACACGAACCTCACTTGGCACGACCATGTACTACAAATTTCAAATAGAATCAATAGCACAGTCTATCGACTTAAACTTTTCAAGCACCTACTACCTTTTCACACTAAAAAGTTACTTATCACCACACTCGCTTTTCCGCACTTTGACTATTGCTCATTAGTCTTCAGTGACCTGACTAATGAACAAAAAGAGAGACTCCAGCGGTTGCAGAACTCCTGCATTCGATTCATTTTTAATATTCGCCGAGCCGAGCATATCACTCCATATAGAGCACAACTAGCCTGGCTCAATATAGAAAACAGACGCCAATACATGCTCTGCACATTTCTTTACGTGCTATTTTCCCGGAGAGAACCTCGGTACATTTACGACCTATTTAGTAGACCTCCACTATCTCGGAGCATGTCTACCAGGAGTGACCCTGCCAATCTGTACTGCCCCGCGCATCGTACCTCAAAATATCACCTATCTTTTGTAGTCAGCGCCACGGCAACATGGAACTCTCTACCGTACCATATAAAATACAGTCAGACTCTCTCCACCTTTAAATCCAAAACATATCATTACCTGCTTGCAAAGTAATTCCAAACTTGGTACTTTGGACTTCTCACGGTTGATATCTAATAAGTTTTTCTTACATATTTTACTCTCTTGTGGTACTTAATGCTTGGTTTATTGTACATTGTCTTTGGTTCCGAACCTTTTACTTTTTACCATGGATTTCTCACTGATAAACATTGAATGAGTTTTTCTCACACCTTTCTTCACTCTCTGTGGTTCTTAAATGCTTATTTTGTTGTATATCGTTTTTTATGCTTCTATTGTTGTATATTGTATATTGTGAGAGCTGAAAATCCCATTGTTCTTGATAATTTTTTTTTATAATTGTTTTTGATAACTTTTGTTTTAGATAACTTTTGTAATGCTCTTAGGGGTGATGTACCCAGAGCAAATAAAGCATTCTTATTCTTATTCTTAAAATGTCACGATCGGTTGGCAAAAAGAACGAAGCATATAATTAATTCTTGCAATCAATTCAGTTATTAAATTCGTTTTCGTTTAAAAATTACGTTTTAAAAGACAAAATTATCAATTTTGTCAATTTCAACAATAGCCTTTTTCCTTGACAACCTGAGTAATTACTATTTACGGGAAATTTCCCGCGGGGGTTTAATGGCTTTTGTGATCTTATCAACTGAGCAATATGTACGAATATACACTTATCATTTCCGCACACTAACGATGATAAACTGTGTGAGCAACCGGTGCAGAATAGCTGCAACAAGTGCTACTTGGGCGGCAGTTCGAAATTTATGAGAACGAGTGTAATTCAGGATTATTTTCTTTTATTTAAGTAAATAAATATTTGAGCTTTTGCGGTTTCATCAAGCTTTTCTTGCAACTGTCAAATTATTTCGTGATATCAAGATACGTGCACTGACCCAGATAGGCGGGAGATAGCTAGTAGGTACAAATGAGCATTGATATTATGAGTAATTATTGTAATAATTGATGTAATTATGATTTCTGATTAACCAATGACGGAATCATAACGGTGTCTAGATTACCTGTTTATTTGATTGGTTCTTTGATTTATTTGATTTTGTTCTTTTAAGAAAGAACTACGAGGCACGACTCATCATGCAGCAGCCTAGTTAATATCTTCACACGATCTTATCTTGGGAGAGTGTTTCCATCGCTCTCCTATGATTCAGCGTATTGCTCCGTATCTCTCGGCAAAATATATCCGCTGTGGACATTGCAAGATTTTTCGATGATCAGAGCAATTATTAACGGGTATGCCAAACCCCATTATTTTCCTTATTTTCAATGAAGACTCTAGAGCCTATTTCTACGTCTTGAAAATATGGTAGGTCTTACGATCTCCCATGACGGCAGTTCTTAGTTTAAAAAAGAGAATACTTACAATGCTCTTAGAAGCACCTAAGTGAAGCCAGTTTTATGCGAAAAATCATCCCCTGTATATGCTCCACTATTTGCCCATAAATTCAACGAATAATGCAGTGCTATTTTTGGAAACCACGTCCATTTTGCATTTTTCTTGATGGTTTTACGGTACGGCGATAATTCCGGTTTTAATGCCTATTTTTTGGCGTATTAATTGCTAATCTGATCCATACAACATAACCGAATGTGGCTTTGATATTATCCTATGCTTTCGTTCCGAACGATTCCGTGACTTATATTCTGTGATATTTGGGGCGGTACATTAACAGGAAGTATGGCTTCACATATCATTTGTTATCATATGTTACAAGGAAACGGTTTCAGCCAGTGACGTCCCAGGTTTTATTTTCTGACTCGCATGATGGTCGGCAAAAAGTCCACTGCTTATATAATTGCAGTCAACTGCTTGCATAGTCACCGAATCTTACCTCAATTCTACATCTACGAAGTACCATGCAAGCCACCACTAGTGTGTGTGGCACGGAGTGATTCCACACCAGGGGGTCGATTCTGTAAATGTCATAAGCGTGATAGCTATGACGGGCAAGTTATACGGCTATGACGCTCGAGCGATTCTATAAGCGAGCGTCAGAAGGCTTATGACGCTACGTTGTGACAGGGAACCAAACTTACCTATTAAGTACGTTGGTAGCCCTTCGTAAACGACGGAACCAAGAACCAATGGAAATCACCGACATCCCTTCCACCCATCCAAAAAATTGACTAACGGCAACCGTGGAAACTATCGTCTCCCAACGATCAACAAACCACATCAAACAGCCAAGGATTCTTTTTAGTACCTACTTATGTAAACAACAAACGAGTGTTCCATTGAAACGTTAGCAGTCAAAATTCTTCCTCGGCTTGAATCCCGAGAATTATTTATAACCCTCACCTATTTACCCACCAATCACCTGTGACGCAAAGAACTTCGGTTGTCATTGGCCTCTCTCGAATAACGCAGCGACAGAACAGATAGAGGCTAACCCTGATTAACTATAATGAGAACACTTGAAAGAGGTTTATCGGCTTGGATTGATGGCCAATGAGCCGTGGTTTCCCATTCCGATGGGACCTGCTTCGAATCATTGGGTCAGGGCTGCAATTTGAAAAGGAGTCGAAGGAAACTGGTTTAAAGCGCCACTGAGTTGTGAAGTTTGCAGATAGTTGAAGTACGCGCCTGTTTTTGGGTGAACGGAGAATGCTATTTTAACCCCGCACTAGACATATCTATACATTCAAGAGATGATACAAGAGTTAATTAATTTGGCTGAAGTTGTTTAGGCAAGTATTAAATCGACCTTATATCTTAGGTAAATGCAAAATAAAACGTAGCAAATCGCTATGTTACTCAGTGAACATACATTTCTTATTCGTCCCCTCTCTCTTCCATTTGTTTTATCCTGTTCCCATCTACTTTCACAGTCTGTTGTGGTACCAACACCACTTCCCCCGTGCATGAGTAGCAATTGGACGGGTGAGATGAATGAAGAGTTCTCGGGTTTCCAGCCGGGTAATGGTGTTAAACTGCACCGACGTTTCGATGACGTAGTCTGCATCGTCTTCAGGGTGAATGACAAATTAACACCATTACCCGGCTGGAAACCCGAGAACTCTTCATTCTAAGCATTCGCCGGGAAAGTGTGAGTGAGAGAGAAAGGTGAGCAGAAGTTAGAAATTTCACGTTCATGTAGGTTTCATCCTGCAAATTTTCCAGTGGGACATTGGTGACGGGGTACAGAATACCTTCCGCTCTTTATTTTCATATTTGGGACAGGCTGTTACCATCTCTCGCCCTCTCTTTTCGTAGAAACTTCGTCAATCTGTCCAAAATAATATAGATCCGAGGCCATAGCCATATGACTTGGGTGTGCTAAGAGATGGTACTGCGATCAGCCGAGGAGAGTGACGTAAGACAACGTGAGCATATTACAGGGCATTAGTTCATTCTAGATTCGCGCGAAGTTCGTCGCTCGATGAGAATCCAACCGAGCGATGAGAGATTGACGTGTGTTAACGATGAGGAGTTTTTCATGTGAAGTAAGAGTGTTGCTTTCTGTTTCCGAAGTTTCAAGCTTACACGCTCAGATTTAGTTTGTGCACGGTGAAGGATTTCTTAATTCATATCGATGCCACCAAAATACCCGTGTGGAGCCTCGATCCATTTACAAAAATAATGGACAGTCTTTATCTTCAAAAAAAGGTTCACGCAGTTTCCCGCCCTCTACTCTGCTTAATTGTGTGTGTGTGGTACGAAGTATCTTTTCAGTGAAGTGATTTGGTGTAAAATTCTAAGTGCACCCAACAGTTACGAATGATGTGTAATATTCCCAGGGATCCACGGCAGTATACAGTGCCCCAGGGTTTCTTGTGCGCCTAGTTAGGCTTCATAATTCCCTGCAAGCAACCTCGAGGGTGAGTGGCAGTATGGTCTGGAGTGAATTAAAAATCAACAAGTAACGCATAGCACATCATATATATTTCAGGTAAGTAATTATACAAATCAGTGATTACTATGCTTCGTGTATCATGTTTTTTCTATCTCTAAGTTTGTCGGTCAGGATGAAGTTAGTAATCGAAATTTCATAAAATTAAGTACATGATTACATTTCATTCTAGAATTAGATGGAAAAAAAAGTTTGGTCTGATGATTCCTGTACTATTCGGCTGTTCATTACGTTGCTTGGTTCCACTAACAACGGTTTCGCCCTCTACATTGACCGGTAAAGTCCCGAAAGGAACGTGAGAGAATCAGTTGTCCGCAGAAACAACCAACTTAGTGAACTCCTAGAAAAATGCAGGGAACTTAGTCTGAAAGCCGCAGAACCCTACGTTTGATGAAGTGAGAAATACTTTGGTGAATTACTGTCTATCTCAGTATTTGTCGTACATGAAATCAAACTTAAGGGAAGAATGACGTGTTGTACCTTTCTTCATCCCGTAATATCAATTATGATGTTCTTCTTCAGTGGATGACTTTTGTCCCTCAGTTTAAACCGTGACCACTGACTGTGTGAATTGAGAAGGTAACTACAGTACTGACTTGCAACTGGGTATTTCTAATCGATTTTCAGAGCTTAACAAATGTAGCGAGGGAGTAATATACAGGCCTCCGAGAGAACCCCAAACTCGTGTGATCTGAATTATTCTGCTAAATAATATCTTGCATAACACTTCATAATTTCTAGCCTGTTAAAAATCAGTCCTGCTCGTAGCTCAACATTTTTTATTCAATCAATCTTTTCAAGCGCATGGCTTTCGTCTTGATATACACTAATTGGCGACATAAATCTTTCTGACTCCAATATCCTTAATTCATGCTGGGAAAGAGGATAAAGAAAGATATATCTATCTTTTTCACTTCATACCAGGTGAATTGACTTGTAACCAGTCTATTCCAATTTAATTGGATGAAAAAAGTCGTACAGCCTTGTAATTTTGTTTTACTTAATATGTCGGCCTACAATTATCTGCATTTACGAAATACCGTGCAATCCACCACTAGCAAGTGTGTCAGGGGGTGATTCCACACCAGGCATGCCGCACTCATTCCAGCTGAAATGAGAACCGCGCACGTTTCCCCGGATGCCAGGCGCAGAAAGCAGTCGGGATCACTATGCGCGGTCAGACCAGAGACTAGGAGAGTGCTACGTAGACGAACATTCTATCATGCAGAACACGTTTAAAGATACAACTACTGGTCAGTATCATTAATGCGACTGATTAATAATAACAGGAGGTACTAAATCATGTTATAGCTATATCATGCCGAAAATTTCATGCGGGATTAGTAGCAAATAATGATGTAAAGATATGTAACATAACTGCAAAACCTATTCTACATCTACGTCATACCCTGCAAGCCACCCAAAGGGTGTGTGGCAGGGGGTGCTTCCACACCAGGCATGCATCAATAATACGACAGAACACCGAAACTACATTGGAACCAATGTACCATACATGCAACGCGCCCATTAAAATCTACTAACCTAAAACATTCTATCGTCAATCGTTCCAACATGCAAGGGGTACAAGGACTACTAATACAGATTCAAAATCTCATGTATAAATAAGAGCATCAATATTTACATCATGCATAAATAAGAACGTAAAATATATAAATAAAGAGATCTAAAATCTAGCTAATGTCACTATTTACACTATTCATGACGACGATCACAGCTGTTATGGTCCCGAATGGTACGCGGTAAAAATGACATTTTATACCTATCGGTTCTACAATCGAGCTCTCTAATTTTATTGGCGCGATCTAATTGCCGTATTACGAGGGGGTTAATAGTATGTTTTTCACGTCGTCAGAGAAATGTTTTTCCTGAAATTTAGTTAGGGGGTTAAGCCTATAATTTAATCTACGCTGTGATAGTGATTCCCATCCCAATTCTTCTAACAATCCAGACACACTGGCAAACCTATCGTAGCATCGTTTCACAAACCTAGCTCCTCTTCGCTGCACGCGATCTAATTCCGATATTAACCCCGCTTCATATGGATCCCATATACTGACAGTATATTCCAGATGAGGCCTAACGATTGAAAAATAACTACGTTCTTTCACTTTCTCATCACATTTTCCGAGTATTTTCTTGATAAAGCCTAGCTTCCTGTATGCTTGACCGCATATTTCCCGAATGTTTTCCCCAAGATATGTCGTGAGTAATTATGGCCCCTAAGTACTTAACAGACTCGGCGTGAATAATTTCCGTATTATTAATTCTGTAAGCCCTACCTGGCCTATTTTTCTTTTTCCAAAAGCTGACTGCTACGCACTTTTTTATGTTTAGTTCCATCTGCCACTTTTCGCACCAAGCATGAATAACAAGTAGGTCAATTGTTAATGAGTCTTTATCTTCGGAATTGGTAATATCCCTATACACAACCGCGTCGTCTGCGAAGATTCTAAGCTTACTTTCACCAACGTTGCTAATATCATTTATGTACAAGAGAAATAAAAGTGGACCAATGACATTTCCCTGAGGAACACCCGATGTAACGCTGTGTCTGACATGATACCATCTATGACAAGCCTTTGTTCCCGCCCATGTAAGAACTGATTATTCCAACTAATAATTTTTTTTATCTATTCCATATGCTTCTAGTTTTGAGAGTAACTTAACGTGATGTACCTTATCGAAATCTCTCTTAAAATCTAGGAATATCGTGTCAACTTGAATATTATTTTCACCCGAGAGTAAGATGTCATGAACGAAGAGGGCCAATTGGGTTTCGCAAGATATACCCTTTCGAAATCCGTGTTGGTTATTTTTTAATAATTCCTCCCTATCTAAATGACTCATAAGGGTGCTTACGATTATGTGTTCAAATACCTTACACGAAATGGATGTGAGAGAAATAGGCCTATAGTTACTAGGGTCTTCCCTGTCGCCGCTTTTGAATAAAGGTGTGACATTTGCTACTCTCCAGTCCTCAGGCACTACGTGATCTACTAATGATTTGGTAAATATTAATTCTAAGTAAGGCGCTACGTCTGATGCCATTGTTTTATATACGCAAGCAGGAACTCGATCTGGACCATGGGATTTGTTGGGGTTGATATTTTTTAGCTGATGTTCTATGCCGCGACAATTTATAACAATTGCAGGCATAAATGTTTGGGAACGAACTGGCTGCGGATCGAAAAGATGTGGTGTGCAAGTAGTGAAAACGCTTTGGTAGAATGAGTTTAACGAATTGGCTTTTTGTAGACTGTTGGTTAGCTTTTCTCCTTTGATATTCTTAAGCGTGTGTACTGTTGATTTATTTCCTTGAGTGTACCTAACATACGACCAAAATGCCTTGGGATTATCGTTCAAGTGTTTTCCAAGTAATTTACTTTTGAAATCGGCTAACGCCCTTCGGCACACTTTTTTTGCTACGAATTTAGATATTTTGTAATTTTCGGTGACTGTGTATAGTTCTTCGGCGGATTTGTTTATTTTTGCCCTTTTTAACCTAGCATGACATGTTCTCTGGTGCTTTGATGTTTTCCTAACCTCCGCGTTATACCACCTAGGCCCTGCATTGGCTCTTTTCCATTTACTTCGTATGTATTTGATAACTACTGATCGTGTAACATTGAGGAAAGTATTCCACAAAACCTCAGTATTACTGTTGATACTTATTTTTTTAAATTATTAAATGACTTTTGCAACTCTCGTTTCATACCTTCATAGTCAGCCTTATCAAACAAGTAGATTTTTCTTTGTGGATTATGTTTCTTGATCATGCTCACGGAAAAATTAGCTTTAACTACCTTGTGGTCGCTTATTCCCTTATCAGTACCTATGTTTACAACCATGTGTGGAATATTTGTCGCTAAAAGATCAAGTGTATTTTTCCCTCTAGTTGGAGCAGTGACTAATTGATGCAGTGAGTGAGATGTGAATGTATACAGAAGTGACTCACAAAGGTCTTTGTCTATCCCACAGTGATAAAACTGTATGTGTCCCAGTCTATGGACGGATTGAAATCCCCACCGATTATAATATGACAGTCTTTTTTTTGATTGGTTAATTTACTGAGTTGACTTTCTAGTCCTTATATTGAGCTTACATGGGTATCTGGTGGTCTATAATACGCGCACACATAGATTGTTTTTGCTTTATGATTTTGAATGGAGCACCATACGCTTTCTACCTGATCGTCGGAAAATGACTCCCTCCAACTAATAAAATAATCCTTCACTGCAATAAAACCTCCTCCCCCGGTTCTTTCGACTGTATCTTTTCTATAAACTGTGAAATTCTTCGGGAATACTTCATTATCTGCGATTTCGTTACACAACCAACTTTCCGTCCCTATAATTAAGTCTGCGTTAGTAGTTTCAATAAATGGTAGAAGTCAGCTACTTCATTTCTTAAGCTACGGCAGTTTACTACCACGACAGAAAAGGATTTATCAATGAGCGTATTCCCGGAAAGTGTATTCTCATTACAACTAGCTTTCTTAGGTATATTCCAAGTTAAATTACTGCAATTTTTTGAAACTGGCCTCTTACTGTTCTCGCTAGACTCAATAATTGCTTGGATATTTTTTCTATAAAATTTTGTTCGCGATGGTACCCGATTCGACCCACTAGCTGACGTACTCTCTACCCTAAAAACGATTCAAACCAGTCAGGGCCAATGAGTCCAACAACTGATCAATCACAATTCTTATGGTCCCTTATTATGCCTGGAAAAAATGACGTTTTAAATCTATCGGTTCTGAAGTCTATTTCCTTAATGTTATGCATGTAACCTTTTCAGCCATATATAATAGTTTTGTTCTAGAAAATGATGATGAATGTGTGGCAAAAAAATCTACAGTGAACTTTCTTAAAAGATTTAATCTGTATTTATTCCTTCGTTCGGATAGAGATTCCCACCAAAATTCCCTCAAGAAATTAGTACCACTAATATGTTTATCATGACACTTTTTTTAACAAATATCACTGGTCTCCGATATACTCGATCTTTATCTGAAACTAGTCCTACTTCGCAAGTGTCCCATACACTAGCGGCGTACTTCAAGTGAGGGCTCAAGAGAGGAAATTAACATCGCTCCTTTTTCTCGTCACAGTTTCCTAGTTTTCTTTAGTAAATCCCAATGTTCGATGTGCCTTTCCGCTTATTTCCGATGTGCGCTTCCACCAGGACTAGTCCTGAGTATGGGTCATCCCTAAGTACGGACTCTACGTTTAAAATTACGGCTTGAATAAGTAAGGCGTTTCGTTGGGCAAGTTTTTATTTTTCCAAAAATTGATGGCGACGCACCTTTTAAAAATTACTTTTGACTGCCAAGTATTGCTCCATTCGTTTATATCATCTAGGTCTTTCTCGAACGCAATTCTATCAGACTCGGCGTTAATAGTTTTGAGCAATACTGCGTCATACGCGAAAAGACGAATTTTTCCCGTAACGACAGTGGTGATACCATTAACAAACAACAGAAATAATGACTAATGATACTTCCCTGGGGTACACCCGATGCTACTTCAAATACATCTGAACTAACGCCAGCTGGAACTACCCTCTGTTTGCGGTTACTGAAGAAATATTCAATCCAGCATATTATATCAAGATGTATTCCATGGGCTTTCAGCTTGACAAAAAATTTCGAATGCGGAACTTTAGATATAGCTTTTTTTGAGATCAATAACTATCGCGTCTACTTGGACGAACCTCTCTCCGGTGGAAATAATATTGCGGCGAAATAAGGCTGGCTAATTATCGCAGGACATGCTTTTTTAAGAATCCATGCAGATTTTGAATTTACTAGTCTTGACTATCTAAATACCCTATGACTGAACTGACAATTGTATGACCTATTAGTTTATACGAGATAGACTTGATGGGGATAGATCTATAGTTACTAGAATTTCCTTATCCCCGCTCTTAAATATACTTGTTACGTTCCCGATTTCCCTATCGTAAGAGACGTATTATCCGGACGTTTCTTTTGTATAAATTACTCAAAAAGGTTATTGCATAAGACCAACAACGAAGAAATATTTCCTCATACTTACATCCAAACGATATATTCAAATCCAAACAATATCAGGGGAAGCTACGCAGGAAAAACAGGTGAATTAAACATTTTTTTTACCATTAAAAGCATCATACAATCGTTAAGACTTTCATAAAATATATTTCATACTTGAGCATCATTCGTGGTTTTTCCAAATATTTTTTAGGCTTTCCCTTCTGTTTATTCCTAAAGTCAATTCATCCTTCAACTAAAAAACTCTCGTGCTATATTTGTATTACTTACACCAGCTTAGCATAATCGACTTGGCAGATATATTTCACCCAGAAAGTATTGGAAAACGTATGACTCCGGAACTATTTGGTCTTTCGTAAAGTGTATAACGAATGCCTTTGAATAAAAAGCACGGCATTTATAGCGGAAATCTCTACCTGATTGAGCCAAAAAGTGCGATAGCCTTGGTTAATGTATTTTAGGACCATTATCATGAATAACTGACAAGATGTAGTACAACCAAGCGTGGTGTTGTTATTATGCATTGCGAGAGAGATGGTCTTCTCTGATCTGGTCTCTGAGATTCTTTTGACTTAAGAGGTGGGAGATTGTTTTCGTTTATTTCCACGGAAAACCACATAAAAAATGACTTGGCCTTAAGTGAAATATTTATGCATTTTGAAACGCATTTATATTATTTTACTGAGACTCTTAACACCGTTATATTAAAAACTGGGTTTAATATTTAATTTATCATCACATACTTGATCAATGAACTTGATTCATATCTACATCCTCATAATACCCCGCGAGTCACCGCATGGGCGTGTGGCAGGGGGTGTTAGGTCACCAGCCGTGTAAAGATTAAAGTTTTTAGGAGATGAAATGGTGACATGCATTAAAGCAGTGTATTTAGTGGAGTTCAATTTTTATTGTGGTCGCTCATTGTTCGCGGAAAGAACGAGTTTTTGTACCTATCTGTTTGGCAATGTATCTCTCTCTCAGGCCTCGACATGTAGTGAGGAGTCATGATAGTATTCTCCATGTCACTATGAAAAATATCAGTTCTGAATTTCTCAAGCAACCTAAGCGTAGCGTCTAGCCTCCGAGTATCTAGGGGCTCTCACCTAAATCCCTCTAAAAGTTGTGATACACTATATGTACGCTCGTAGCATTTTTTAACGAAGCGCGCTGCTTTCCTTTGTAATTTATTATTTTTTTTGGTTTAATCTTTATGACCAGGGTCCAAAATTCTCACGTATTCGAAGTGTGGCATTCCGACGGAAGTGAACCTATGCTCAGTCGTTGCATTAAGAATAGAGAAGGTGCTCTAAGAAGTTCAGATAGGCTACTTTAGGTTTTGCATCTGAACGCGAAATAATGCTTTTATATCATTCTTAAAATTGCTCCCAGCAATATCACGGTGTCACGACGAGTCCAATTTTTCTAAATGAACATGTTTTAATATAATTTTGCCAAACTTTCGAATACCACGCCGAAATCTTTAGTCACAACATGCTCTAAAGAAAAAATTTAAAGTATAAATCTTGCCATTTCCATTGCTGTACTTATGGTGAGATCTAACCAGTAATAAACGCTGAAGTAAACAAACCTTTGTTTTTTCCACAAATTTATTTTTATAAGCACAAGCGTTTTCGCCAGTTACGCCATCAAAAGGTTCGTATCAGGTATCATTACAGTGTACCTGATGATGGCGTACATAAAACTCGAAACCGGATGTGTTTGTATTAATAAATCTATAGGATACACAAAGTTTTGTTTACTACAATTTCGACCTTTCACCAAATGAAAACTACACAATTTGAGTCTTATTAATAAACGCAGTTAAATGAAATGTGTCCCAAGACTTATTTCTCTGCGTACTGCTTATGAAGCTTATAACTTCTCTCCAAATTTTATATAATCCCATTTTTCAAATAAGCAACATTACGTTTCGGTTTTACAGTGGACCATACTGTTCTTTCACAGTCGTAAAAGTTACTTTATGATCACTTATGCTTTCGAGGGCACCGACGTTTTTAATCAATTTTGTGTGACGAACAGCTAAAAGTCCTAATATTTTATTACCTCCGGAAGGTTTGTTTACTTGAGTAAGAGAGTGGAGTAAAAGTGTATCAAGTAAGGCCTCGCTTATATCACACTTCCTTGAACTTATGCCAAGACTATTGGTTTTCCATTTATAGCCGGGAGTTTGAAATCTTCTCCCATAATTATCACGCTTTTGTTATAATTCGGGGTACATGATATTAATTGAGTTTCTAATTTGTACAAAACGTCTATTTATGAATCTGATGGTCTGTGAAATGAGCATACATGTATATTTCATTTGTTTTTTAACAAAATAGTACACCAAACGCTCTCTATTTCATTGTCGTCTAACATGTGTGAGGTCCTACTCAAATACGACTTAACTGCTATCAATACTTTGCCCCCAATCCTATCTGTTCGATCACGTCTATAGATTTAATATCCTGTCGAAAAAACTTCGCTATCATTATTATCCTCCGCAAGCCAGCTCTCTGTTCCGAGTACAATATCTGCGTTTTCAAATTTATGCTCGACTTCGGCACGTTTGTTATTTACACTACGGAAATTTCATAACAATAAATATAACACATTTTACTTGATGTATGTTGGTTCGCTGTTTTCTATGATTCTGTGTGTAATCTTTCTGATGTTCTTTGAAACCACAGAGAAACGAGTTTTTCTTTGAATTTACGCAGTTATCTTGAGAGGGCGTGTTGGAATTATTATTGTCTTTAACATGAATTATTCCTATCATTAAATTTTCGGAGGAATGGATACGGGCAATTACAAGAAGTGCAGAAAGAGATTTTACAATCCCATCTGTAATTATTAGCGTTATTATCAGGATATTTATTGGGTAGTAATTTACCCCATGAACAAGGAACGGAATACATCAGGGAAACCGTTTTGAATTATGAAAATACAGCTTTTTAAACAGTCAAATAATTGCTGTGCTTCCGTTTGTATATGATGGATATGAATGAACAGCTAGTAATAGTCCGTTCTATTTTTCTACCCTCGACCTGCTTCTGGGAAAATAGACTTAAAGGTACCATTTATTGGCCACTATCACATGGCAAAATGGGCAAAACAAGAGACCACCAGAGTATCTACCCCACCTACGTTCTATTAAAAATGACTGACAAAAGACAAAGAAAAATTTAAAAGAGCAAAATGACACTAGAAGGCTCGAGGTAGGACGATGATTTACTGTTAGCGATCTCATGGATCAGGAAAATATTGTTGGATGACTTCCGATAATGTTATTATCAGTTAATTTATTATAAAAGTCCTGTCCAAAATAATGCGATGGATATCAAGAAACAACTAATATATCATGCGAAATACTTAATTGTACATTATTGAGGGGATTTCACTCTACTACAAAACGCGAGTATGAACTATATTCATATTTTTCCTGCCTACTCAGATAAATGGGAATACTTTAAAATAAGTTTAAAGTCACCCATGCTCTATGAACACATGCGATGGAAAGAGATAATAACGGAAGTTTTGCGCTGAGAGGAACAGAACTTGGTAAAAATTGAGGGGCTCCTACGCACAGAAAGCACTGGAACCCTCATAAATTATGATACTATCCATTATATTTATTTGAATTATCATCTACAGACAAGACCCGCTGTCGGTCTCATAGCGTGGGAAAATATCGCGGGATGACTTCCGAAAATTTTAAGAGCATATTATTTCATTTAAAAGTCCTCTCCGATTTTAATGCGATGGATATCAAGAAATAATTTATTCTGATGAAGTCCTCTCGGATTTTCCACCGGGTCAGGTCGTTATGAGTCGATGTTTCGATAGCTACCATCGCCATCCTCCTCTGGGCATGAGATGCAGTGGCGATGGTATCTATCGAAACATCGGTCCATAATGACCTGACTCGGTGGAAAACCCGAGAAGACTTCATCAGTATAATACGCCGGGAAAGAACGAAATCATAAATAATCGATACGTTTATGTATATTACTTAAGTTGTAGTAAAATTATGTTCTGAAATCAGTATTAAATTAAACAACCGAGATATTCTATTACAAGGTTGCTACATTAATGAATTCTACATTCAACAAAAGTTATAGGTGACGAATTCGTATTAAAGTTATACTTCGCGTGAAAATCGAAATTCACCGTTTAGAAATAAACCTTAACTGTTAAGCAAGATGATTCATTAATAAGACGACGACAACGGTATTTCTGTAAATCGATGGCCAAAGCGGATCTTCAGTGGGTTCGCATGCAAGCGTTCCTACCTACCGACCTATCCCCACTCCCCCAACCTCGTGTACCTATTGGACCGCTTTCCCGCCGGAGAGCGGAGAACAACCCTTTCTGCCCCAGCGTGTGAGAATCTGGGTCTGAGTTAGCCAGACCACGCCATTGTCTGTGAGGGTCGGGGTTTTGATTTGGTCCCTGGCCTGCCTAAGAGTGCAAAGGCGGTGCAATGGCCAGGGGTGTAAAGTGGGGCCCTTAGCCAGGCCAACGAGTGCGTCGGGGGCGGCTAAGGGCTCTTTCGTGTACCAGCCGAAGTCTTCTCGACCCCCGGTCCCCCGACCGGAAGCCATTCTCTCCAGGCCGGAACCGCGGACCTTGATTCCCCGGGCGGGGAGGTCCCTTCGGGAAATTGGGTGCGTAAGATAGGCTACGTGGGTCGGGCCGCTCTAACGTTCCAAATCCCTGTCCCTATCACGTCGTCGATGAACCTGTAAAGAACTGTCATCACGTCGGTGTCCTATGTGCATCTGGCAATCATATCAAAATTGCCGCCCTTATATAGGTAGATAGCTGACGTCACAGAGCTGCGAGAGGTGGCGGGGGGCGAGGTGATCTTGCATCGTCCAATCACGGATGGGCGTTTCCAAAACTTCCTAATAAGGTGTTCTTCCTCATCGCGTCTTACCGAAGGTTTCTTCCCATAGCAAAAGAGAACCGCCACTTCCCCAGACTCATCAGGGAGGCCATCGAAATCGTAAAAACACCCGAAAATATCAACAGAGATGGCTACACTCTCTCCTACGCCTGGAAGAGAATTTTTGTTAAGGAAAAGAAAGCGACCAATGACAGCGCACCAGACTGAATTGGCGGGAAAACGACCGGCTATATATGACGGTCACATTCACTCGTATCGTCACTTCTGACCTGAAGGAGACAGCTGCAACGCTGTCGTCTTCGACAGTGGAAACACGCGGAAGAGAACCCGAAAAGTCTTTGATAACATCTGAACGACTCCGCGGAAGCCTTAGAGTTCAAATGACTTACTTTTCCCACGAAGGTTTACTCAATGTTGTTAAAAATATGGATAGTACCCTAAGGCCGATACTCGTCAGTGACTTGTGTGAATATTACGGAATCGATGGTGAAAAAGTTAATGTATTTAGTCAACTGTACAAAGTTAGCCACCCGAGCATTGATTTATCAGACATGCTGAGCTTGGGTGACGAGAGTCTGAGCCAAAATAATGACGAAAGTGACACCCAAGATTCTTGTGACGACAAGCCTGATGGTCCAAGTACAGATCCTAATATAGCAGAACAAAGACTTTTGGATCAATGGGTCAAGAAAGGATTCATTGGGCCTTTTAGGTGTTTATGAAATATTTCTGGATTTCCTTACCTAACGAGGTTATACCAGATACTTCTGGCATTGCCAGCAACAAGTAGCTCAGCAGAGAGGGTAATGAGCAGATTTAGAATTGTCAAAAAATGTGCTGAGAAGCAGCTTGGGAGATGTCTGGCTCTCCGACATGCTTGTCCTTTCTTCCGAAAAACAAATTTTAAAATCAATTCATGTTACCACCACCACCACTACTGATTTTATCTGTATTATTTTATTATTACTATTCAAGTTTTTTTACCAGTATAACTTGTAAGTAAGAGCTATGAATAATGATGTATATGGGTCCCATTTAATTAAAGACAGATCTTAATTTAAAGTGATTAGTTTATTTAGAAGTCCTTATTTTTTTAAACATTTCACTGGTACAGCTCTCGCAAAAGCTTACGGTGTTCGGATGCGCAGAATAAGACATCGTGGAGGGGTAAAGTTTGGTGGAAGGGGTAGGGAAAAGGGACGTTGGGGAAAGCGAAGACATGGCATTTGTGTCACGCATGAGTGCATTTCAAAAAATGGAATTTATATGACGCGGACAACACAAATGCTGCGTATCCGAACGCCATAAGCTTTCGCGAGAGCTGTATATAGCTGTAAGGTGTGGTATAAAGTATCATAATAGTGTCTTTGCAGTAAGTTGACCATCAATTGTGTTAGATACAGGATCCAGCTGTGTAGTTTTAGGAGCGCAATATGCAATGTATATATTTCCCATATTTTTTCCTAATTCGAAATATGAAAGAAGCCTTCAGTAACTTTTATAAAATATAAGAACTAAATAATTCTAATTTTTACAATTTATTCCTTTTTAAAAATGCTATCGTAAAAAATAAACTCTCACATCCTTATGGTTTTGAGTAGCATTGTATTAAGTTTTAATTAGTTCCCCTATACAAGAGCAATAGTTTTCTTAAGATTTTATTTATATTTTTAGAGTTAGTTTTTGAGGGTTTGGCCATAAATCATTGTAGCCAAACCCTCAAAACTAACTCTAAAAATATGGATATCACAGTGGTCGACAACGTGTATGATGATTTAAGATTTTATTGCCATAAAAGTGTTAAAAACGATTTTGTGAAGCTAACAATTAAAAAACTTCCCGGATCCTCCGTTCCCCTCGGCGTTACTCCATACTACCTTGGACGGGCTATCAAATTATAACCTGATAAGTAGCTATATATCGATGAGGGGGGGGTGTTCTTGGTTTTGGGGGGGAATGCGCCATCAGCATTGGGGGATGGGCACCCCTGCAAATATCTGTTAACCAAAGACGCTCAGAAGGCGTGGTTTTTAAGTAGGTTACTTCCCAGAGGAATTTGCGTGGCTAATTTAGAAATTGACGGTTGTCCTTTAAGTAAGAGATTAGCAGCAAATGAAGGCCGTTTGATCTTGTCGCATTTTCAAGGTAATTGACAATGCCTACTTTCAGGCGAACCCAGAGCAATTAGTGGATACTAATTCGTACTTCCTAACTAGTAACTTAGCTCTCTAATTAAGAATGAGTCCTGCACTTGACTGCCATGTATATTATCAGCAACTCCTGACCACAGTCCCAGACCACCGCCATCTATAGTAACAATATCCCGACCCTTGCACTTAGTTTCACGTACACACAAAACATCCATTCGTCTCACTTTTATTTCATTCAACAACTCGTGCTCCTTTCCATATGCTCCTCTCACATTCCAAAAGCCGATAGTCCAGTTCGTTTTGCTGAGTCCGAATCTTGATGGGCCAACCTTATTCAGCTTCCGCCGCCCATCGTGGCTTCGGCCGTCCTAGGCTACTTTGTGCCTCTTATGAGTGAGTTGTAATAGAGTATGCAAGGTTACCAGCCTTTGCAGTATCCTCACCACGTGCAGCTTTCCCTGCAAACGGTTACTGCGCTCTACCGGTCAGTTTTGGTACATTTTCACCAATGTGCCACAAGAGAAACGAAAGCATAGTAATACCCTAGGCCTTTCACTATTCTACTCAAGCTGGGAGCCCTTCTGAAAGGACTACCTTGAGAGCCAGCATACCGTTGCCCGCGACCCACCACTAGGAGGTATATACTGACACACCGGATCACATGAACACATCACTTACGGTCCGAAATCTCCCGAGTTCATTCGCGAGCCAAAAACCTATCGGAAATTATGTAACTTCGCGGAAAATAACGCTTACATTCAGAATTTCGCCATTCATAAGAATTAAGTATTACCAGGGGCGATCCCAGTAATTTATTTCTGGGGGAGGGGGGAGGAGACTACAATTAAATTATGGCAATTTTCAGTCATCCTAAAAAAAACTATAAAACTGTTACATCATTACATCTGTATAATAATGAGCATAATAATAACTATACTTTTCAGGTCAGTTATCGAAGTGTTTAATATTGTATTTGATAACTACGTTTAGTTGCTAAAGTTGTTTTATAAAAACCCAAAATTTTCGGAGGAGTATCCCCCCCCCCTGGGATCGCTCCTGAGTATTACCTTACCTTAAATCGCACGAGCTAAGACGGAAACAGAACAGAGTGGACTCCGATTGCTCCATAATTGCAGAAAAGCAAAGTTCACGCACGCGAAATCAGGCAATGTGCATTTCCTGATGTTGCCTGTTCGTCTCCCCTCCATCTTTAAACTCGGTGCATGATGGTTGGAGGACTACTGAAGTCATACTCTCATAGATCGCGTTGTAAGCTAGGCAAGCTCAGATAATTAAGATACTGATGCTCCTGCCCAAATAACATCACAACAATTGATTGAATTAATTTTCGTCTGTGATTATCTATTTGCATATCAATAATGAGTAATAATGTAATAAAGGTTGGGAGATGTTAGAGATGAAAAAGGGTTCGGGGCACATATCGCTAACTTATACTTATTTTCTACCAAAGCAAATATTCCTTGTGCTGGCTGGGTTGTAGCCTTTCTCCCATCGCTGCCAGGCATGAAAACCGACAGAAGGGACCGAGTTCCTTAGTTGCCAAGGTTCGTTTTCAAAGAACACTGTGATGTGATATCGAGGTTTAAGCTATGGAGTTGGTATTCTGTGGTCTCCCTGAATAGTACTATTCAGGCTACACGTGTTTTTATGTGACACCAACCTGTCAGAGGCCGCCCAATTGGGTCTGATGCAAATTACGGTTACCTCTATGTGGCACAGATGAAATGTGGACTACCATTTGTCTGTCTCCAAACCCTCGACCTTTTTGACATGCGGATGACCCTACCACCAACATTTTTCATTTCTTCCGCCAGCTCAGCTCTACAAAGCAAACAAGCGCCCCCCCCCCCCTCTCCACTTCCCCCATCAAGACATGGTTGTAAATTTTGTAATCCCTGAAAAGAGATGGCCATTGGGATTATGAAAAATTTCTGAAACAACTTTGTATAACGTTCAGATCCCCGCAGGGCATTCCCTTTGCCAATTCCCCGCAGAGAATTCCCCGCGGGGATTTACAATAGGACGTCCTATCCCAAGTATTTTTCTGAGGTTGTGCTCGAGAGTCTGTCACCCTGTGCGCTTTGGTCTTGCAGTAGAAAACTAATAATACATTTTAAAAGAATATTCAGAATTTTTTTGACCGCTTATCGTATTTTTCAGTCAACGAACTCAAGTACAGGCATTTAAGCATATAATATATTTCAATATCATGCAGCCTTAAAACTACAGTCTAAAAGTCTAAAGACCCTATTGAAACTTTACAATTGTAAATTTTACAATTGGATTTAGGCAATTTTTACAGTTGTATTTCCCTTCTTTACAATTGTATTTTCTATTTTTGTACAATCGTATTTCCATTTAACAATTGTATTTCCATTTTTACTATTGTATTTATCAAAATTACAATTATAAATTTGCTTTTCCCCTTGTACTAAGTGGTATCACTTCTTCCATGTTGGTACCCTCCAATAATTTCGATTTTATCTTGTGTAAGTTTCGACCCAATATAAGGGGGCTATAGCCCCCTTAGCCCCCGCCATAGATCCGCCCCTGGTGCCGGCTAAATCTGTTGTCTTCAAAGTCTTTAATTCTGTAATAATAATATAAGAAAAATGCCTTTAAGTATTGATCGTATGCTTCTGTGACCACACCACGGTCATTATAAATGTAAATGTCGAATATTCTTGGGGCATACAACTGCCAAAATTCATACTATTGCAGCTGATCTCAGCTATTGCCGTTTGAAGTTCGCCGCAAATTTGCCCATGGGAGAATTGTGGCGCCAGCTATATTTTTTGAGAAAATTAAAAGAAAAGACGAATGAAAACATTTCGCGCACCATTCATTTCTTAAAAAGTGGGTTAAACGTAAACAGTATATGTTAATCGTCTGGTTATGTGCATAGATCCGTAATAATCCTCTATCATCTGTGTTTTTTCAACATATTAACACGTCGAGTATCCATTTTGGGTTTGAATTGAAGTCATGACCTCCGCCTGTTGCCGTAGGATTGTGTCAATCTCTCTTTCGAAGAAGGCCCTAGGTTCATCATTTGGAGTCGTGAGAAGACACGTTCACGATGAAAAAGTACGGAGTAAAAACTACGACATCATCATAGCGGGAGGGGGTATGGTTGGCACTGCTATGGCATGTAGCTTGGGTAAGTATTCTGAGTCAAAATGTTGAAGAAAGCATAGAATATTTAGCATTGTTTTCATATGATTAATTGCGTGTATTTCGGTGGTATTTTCATTGGGGACTAACCTATGTTTCAATGCGTCCACAGTGTGGAAAATTAAATGATGCATAAGTTGTATGTACTTGCAAATATAAGCTGAATGGGTCGCAATGTGATGCATGTCTCACGTGCATGCATCACTCATTCATTCCCATTATTTATATGAAATCCTGCTAATGTTTAATTTACAGGTAAGAACCCTAAGTTTTCCAGACAAAAAATTCTCCTTCTCGAAGAAAGCCCTGAGAAAACGTGGGAATTAAAACCTGAGTATAGTAATCGAGTTTCTGCTTTGGGTGCCCATTCGAAAACCTTCCTAGATTCTATTGGAGCTTGGAGTCACATTGAAAACTCACGATTCAAAGAGGTGAAAAAAATGCAGGTAAGGTTAAAATTATTGTAGCCATGTTAAGGAACCGATAGCACGTTGGTGAAATCAAATATGTGTATTGTCTTCGAGGTAGCCAAGATCTTCATACTATTCTCTAGAAACATCAATATTTTACATGCTTCAACCAATAGGCAGCACTTCGTTTTTATGTTGCCTATCCAATATGTCCAATGCATGTGTCATTACCTCCTCGAAAGCTAAGGTTGCCCTCTTACATGCATTACCTATGTTGTGGGTGTGTAATTGTGTTCTACGTTTTGCGTGGAATTAGATGTTAAAATTGAAAAAAAAACTTTGTATTGACGTAGTGGATGATGAAATCATTGATATTTGTGGTGGAAGTGTCGCCATTGATTTCATCTGTCATGATTAAAGATCATTGATGGCGCTCGTATACTATTGATAGGTGAGATATTTGCCCTGTGCTCAAACTGGTTAG
The DNA here is from genome assembly GCA_963169105.1 of Ceriagrion tenellum. NCBI lineage: Eukaryota > Metazoa > Arthropoda > Insecta > Odonata > Coenagrionidae > Ceriagrion > Ceriagrion tenellum. The sequence goes on along the minus strand of OY720643.1, from coordinate 16,179,880 downwards.
GTGCGGATGAAAGTTGTCTTGCTGCCATCCTCCATCTAAAGTTCTGAGCCCACCATCTATTTGTACAGTGTCATAGACTAAGTATTTCTTTAATATTTCCTATTAACTACCCCTGGCTTTAATAGATCAGATATTTACTTTACATTATAATGGTTGCTTACTCAGTAAGAATGGTATTAAACTTTTTTGCTAGCTGCAAGAAGATTTCTCAAGATCTCCCTAGAACATAAATCCCCCTACTAATATTGCGAAAGTTTCCTTGTCCATAATAATCAGAGATGCTGAGAGGTAAGTGTTATCATTATAATGGATAAATAAACCATCAGAACATCAGAATGAATGGTACTGACCTGGTAGAGATACTGGGAAAATATCACCCAGCTGAATAAGCAGGGAAAAGTAAGCTATGATGTGAGGCCCTAAGAAGAAGAAAAGCGTCTACTAGCACTAAAGAGGCCAACAAGTCAGTACCTAGTAAATTCAAACTGATTATTCCTGTTGGGGAGAAGGGAAAGGGAAAAGGCCATGATAGAGGACCACCAGCACCCGACCGCAAAGTGCTGCGGCTGGGCACACTTGCAAAACCTGGTCTTTATTGACTCAATGGATGATCAGCCGAACCTATATAGTGAGTGACTCTCTACAGCCCTTTGAGCCGGAAGCCAGTGCTCCTTTGGTCACCGGAGAAGCGGTGCTCTGATCCAGGCACAATCCCATTCGGGGACGTGTCAAAGTACCGGGAGCCCCCTCCGGAAACAAGAGTTCATACCACGACAAGGTAGGGATGGTGTATGATTCATGCTTACTGGGCTCCAACCATGCATACAGCAGCAATCCATCCCAAAAGGTGGTGGATGCACCCTTGCGAACTGATGTCAGGCCCTGCAAGCTTTTGCAGTGTTTACAAAATATTGAGTCTGAAGGCTTGGTAGTGTGTCAAAAAAAATGTTGCTGAATTTTGACTATTTGGCCATTTATAAGTGTTGTTTAGCTATGAATAATTTGACAGTTTGTGACAGCCTTCATGTGTCTGTGCACTGTTTCTTAGGAGTTGCTCATGGCAATTTTCCACCAATGGCATCTCTAGGATAGAAGTGCTTGAAGAATTAAACATTACTTTGTGAAAACAATATGCTACTGATGCAAATCAGCAGGGCAAAGCTGCTAACATCCCCCAATCTCCCTTTTTACTATGGCGGATGCACTGCAGAAGCACTTCCACTGCACTCTAGGCCAACAAACACAGCAAATCACTTGAACAGTTAGCCCTATCCAAGATGGGGCAAGGAATTACTACAGAGTGGCATTGTGCTGCATTTTGTCATGCTGATTACTTATTATCAGTCTGAGTTAAGTTGCACTAAATGTATACTTGGAACCTGCATCTCTGTGTCATACCTCATGATGGAAAAAGCTGTCACGTTAGAGATTTTTTCAGACAATTTTCCACCTGACAGATGGGAAAGTCACAAAAGTTATCTGATGAGTATTCTTTAGGAACCAATTATTTACATTTCCACCACTTCGTACACTTGCTCTGGAGATCACTCCACTTATATGATCTAAATGCTCATTTTAAGGGTATTTCAAGGGTTTTATTATGTTCTACTCAGCAGTGACTTTGATACCCCAAGACATGTACCTACTTGTCAAACCCCCATTGTGATTGCCTCAATGACATAAATTGTACCTGTGGTAACATTGAAGCTTCCCTAATAATTACATGGTGTTAAATAATCCACCAAAGCCTGCGGTTGGCACAGCAACGATTGACAATTCATCGATAGGCTTAGGTTGCTTGAGAAATTCAGAACTGATATTTTTCAGAGCGACGTGGCTAGTCCCGGATAGCTTAAAATCTGTCAAATAGAATGAACGCCTCTCTGTGTTCATAGTAAGATCTTTCCTCCTCGTGGGCAGTTGCGCTAAGCGCTCAGTAGCGACTGATTGTTACATTGTATGTCCGGCAGTCGAGAACATCTGGTCCCGTAAAGGTCACAAAAATCCACAGGGAAAGAGGACACCTCGGTAGCTTAACTGGCTGCAGCACTCGACCGGAAATCGAGGGATCCTGGTCAAGGCAGATGATTTTTTTCTCTGTGGAATTTTGCACAATAGAGATAATTATCATGACTCCTCACTACATCTATAGGTCTGACAGATGCGATAAAATAAGAGAGGTACTCTGCCATACCGATAGGTACAAAAACTCTATCTTTCCATGAACAATGAGCGACCACAACAAAAATTAAGCTCCACTAAATACACTCCTATACTACATGTCACCATTTCATTTTTAAAAAAATCGTACACCTTTACACGGCTGGTGACCTAACACCCCCTGCCACACGCCTAAGCATGTCTTCATACAAAGGATGAGGGTTATCAACTTATTTCTGAATGAGGAGTCTGGCCCACTCCCTGCCCGGGAGTTGGTGCTGGAGTTGGCTCAACGGGAGTGTAATATGTATTGAATTGTCTGTATGTAAAAGAGATACATGTTTGATCGTGGTAAAAACTGAAGCAAAAACCTATTATCCTGAGGAAACTGACTCAGGATGGAAACCAAGCTTGACAGATGTCTACCTTGCTCAAGTTGGTGATTGAGTGGCTGATTGCTGTCGCATTGGTGTTCCTCAGCGTTTGATGGGTGCTCTGCTTGCTCCGGTGGCCCAACACTTGCCCGGCATAGATTCAAGCGCTGCCTACGCTCCTCTTGGGCCTCCTCATCCGGAGGCGCGTATGCAGCATAAATTTCCTCCACAAAGGCAAATTTGCACTTCTTAGGCAGCATAACACCTCTGGGGAAGACGGCAAGATCGGATATGGCTCGGTAAGGCTCAGGGTCCCAGCAGGCATTTACAACAACGGAAAGCTCTCAGAACTGATATTCAAGTCAAATGATTTTTTCATGGTGAATTTCAACCCTTGGCATACAAGCACCCGTGCGAGTGACTTTGGACCTCATCATTTGTCAACGCAATGATTGGAAATTTGTCCATTCATTTTTATATAAACGACGATGTTGGGTTTATCCACTGCGGCAGTGGCTTTGTAAGCATGGCTATCATATCATGTGCTACAATGTAGACTTGAGGCGTTTAAATCTAGAATCCTTTTCAAATATCCGCGAAGCCAGCCAAGACTCTTGCCCTTCCTAATGAGCCACATGTTACTAAGAGGTTTTTTGTTTCCATTCGCATACAAAGAAAACGTGGCATCGTCCACCTCTCTCCGTCCCCACCTCACCTCCCGATTGTGTCGGAGGCCCCACCTCCTGCCACGACACTGCCCATCACCCAATGAAATCACCCAAACAGCTGTATGGGCCAACACAGCACTATATATATATATATATATATATATATATATATGATTGGTTTGGGCATATAGGTATTTCCACTCTTGGCTATAGTAAAAATGGTATGAGCTATATCACCTTTACTAGATTGCATTATAATTCCCATTCCACAATGACTCGGCCAAGTACCCAGCATTTCAGATTATCTTCATTCCTATGTTGTTGCTGGTTTCAGCCATAGTCATCAGAAGTTCATGATATTTTAACATCAGTGCAAATATTTTCCAAGATATGAATAATTGTATGTACCAATGTCAGGAAAACATCTGACTTATTCCAACCTTTTAATTTGAAATATTTTACATCACAACTAAACTCTTTCTTCCATTTCCATTAACTCAGTTAACAGGGAAGCCCCTGTAGCCATAGATATGCCACCAATAAGACCTTTGATAGTTGCTATTCTAACAATCTTAAATCTCTATTTGCCTGCAGTGTATTAATTTTTTATGCCAATGATGATCATTTACTGAGTAAGAATGATCCTGTTCAAGGACTCTTCTCAATGAGAGGCCCACATTATTGTTTTTTTTTTAACTAAATCATTCCTTTTTTACCCTCTTTGTGGATGTGCTGCTTAATTGTATCATTTATAGTAATGTTATACAAATGAAGTTTGTTCTCAATTATTCTTTAAATTCTCTGGTGTCATGTTCCATTCTGGTCTCTGGTCATGGTCAACTCTGGTGTTGTGATCCATTTGGTTCATAATACGCTGTCTGGGATAAAATTGATGGTGAAATGTAGCTGAATGTTTGTGCTTAAAAGTTAATTGAGGTAACTAAACTTTAATTACCTTTTAACCCTCTACTGCCCACAGAGAATAATATGTTAGTGCTTTCCCAATGATGGAACATAAGAGATGATACAATGTTAAAAATATATACCAACATTTTTACAAGTCCGAAAAAATGCGAATAGTGATGAAAGAATTAATTTACTTGCTATGTGATTACAGGGAGTAGAGAGTTGGAAGCTTAAAAATCTATTGTTCGAGATTTTTTCTTTATCTTTGTGATCTTGGATGCTGCTTACTCTATTCAGCTTTAGTGAGTATAAAAACTGTATGAAATTAATTTTTTTCATAGGTTTGGGATTCCTATAGTGAATCAGTAATAACATTCAATGATGAGAACCTGCAGGATGATATTGCCTATATTGTGGAAAATGATGTTTGCATGTCGGCAATCAACAAACAGTTGAAGGAATGTGGAGGCCCTGTGGAAACAGTATATAAGGCTAAGATCAAATCATTCCAGCTTCCTTCCCAGACTGAGTATGCCAGAAGTGGTGCGGTTAAGGTGCAGTTGGAGGATGGAACTGCCTATTCATGCAGTTTGCTGGTAAGGAGGCTGTCTCTTGTGTCAATTTTTACGGTATTTACCTTGGAAATTAGAAAAATTCTTGAAATTGTTCGACTTATATTAAGTCGTGGAGGTGGCTTTATTTGCCAATTTTTTTAAAATTGCTGTTTCTAATACTTAAAAAAGTGATATTTATCACCTATATGCTATGAGGTCATAATTTGCCTGCCTATTGTCTGTTCCCTTGGAAGTCATCACAGCTGAGTGATAAGATGCCTCTCACATTGTAAATCCATAGCCTGTAGCCAATAGTAGTAGCAATCATTTTCAAGGTAGGCATTCCATTATCAGAAACCTTTTCAATAGCTATCCATCTGCTGGTAAAATATCAAATGTGCTGGGGTGACCAAGCATTCAAAGTGATTATTTTAGCAATATGCGATCTCTGTTCAAGGTGAATGTCTCAAACATTAAAAAAGCCCCTTTTTTCAAACCAGTGCGGTTTCCAACAACAGTTCCACTTTCACTTTCAGATGTGCACTTCCCATTTCATTCACAAGTACATTCCTTTTTATATTAAGCTAGTTACCAAAAATGTATTAGTTTATTGAAATCAAAATCTCAGTGCTGGTAGTAAAATAAATGTAGTTCACCTTTCATGGCGATAGTTCATTGTTCATGCCCATGAATACCATTACTCATTGTAGACATAGATAGACACAAGGCAAAATGTTATTCAGAAATATAAGCTACTAAAAAACAATTATTCAAATAAAATTAATGACAGATCAAGATGTTTTTCATGATAACAGTTTATTGATTGTGATCTGGGGCCTTATTCAGTAAGGAATCGACGCGGTCGAACCTCGGAAAATCTGTGGATGTGACGTCGAATTCCCCGAAAAATGTCAACTTTCAAATGCTCCCCTTTGAATTTTACGTGGCTCTGACGTCAAAATTTCGTCACCATCGAAACTCGGAAATTCCGAGGATATACAGAATAGACCCCCTGGTTATGATCACAATAGCCATCGCTTAACAAACTCGTAATTTCAAGTTCATCAAATAATTAAGGTTTAGTTTTATAATTCTTGGTTTAAGATTTTTTAGTATCTTGACCAATTCGGATGTATGTAGTCTCTTATTGACTTCACTCATGTCTTCTGTTTGAACTCTGCCGAAGAAATGAAGTACCTATTTAATCTCTCCACTGATCAATCTATTTACATTTCATCTTCCTTCTCCTGGGCACAGCCTTTCTGATGGCGTGAGCTTCTGTTTTAGCCATGGTTGCTATTTTACTGCCTAAAGGGATTTCTCTGTAAACCCTCCCAAGAACCTTGAAAGTATAGTCTTTGTTACACACACAATATTTTAAATTAATCTATTTAAAACTAGACTCAGCTAGTGTGAAGAACATTTACACCTCTTTCCTGCAGCCTCTTCAGCACTTTTAACTATGCCTAACCTAAGGAGAATGGCAATTAGAACCAATTAGTTCTTCATTACATGGTTTGTAATGCTTAATACAATTAGCTGGAGCCATCCATGTAAGCCTATGCCTGTATTGTGTTTGCTACATGCTAGCCCCAAGAAAGAGCCGACGGAGGCAGGCATGAGAAAAATTCATCTGTGTAAATAATATTTATAAGCCTGATTTTAGAAAGGAAAAGTTTCTTAGGTATGTGTAGATGATTTTTAAAAAGTTTCAGCTGATTCTGATGTGGAGTATTTTAGAAATGGTAGTGAGAATGGTTTTTTACACTTTGAAATTAAACAATAATAGACAATTCAATGAAAGCCATTTAAAATAAAATAGCTACCTTTGAAATAGACCAATTTGTTATGAGGTATATATCCTTGCTCTGTGAGGAATATTAGCTGAGATAAAAGTAAAAACATGATTCAGGGCATGCATTTTTAGCAAAAATGTGAAAAAATTCAAATGCAAATTAAATCACACAAAAATTTAAACGGAAAAACTGTTTCAGATTTTTTTGTTTGAGGTTACATGCTGCTCATATACCCAATTTGAACCAAATCTGAAGTCCAAAGGGACAATCAATGGTGTCTTGAATTGAGGTGGAATGACCTATGTATGTGGCCCAATATACTTGTGTTCAAGTTCAGTTAAAGGCATTACTCTTTCTAGGCTCATTGAATTCTTGTAAGTCAATGCCCACAAACATTGGCATATTTCCAGATTGGAGCTGATGGTGCTAATTCTAGAGTCCGAAATGCAATGGGGGTGAATTACCTCTCCTGGAGTTATGGGCAAATGGGTGTTGTTGCAACTCTTCAACTAAGTGAGGTAAATATGTCACATCTGAGAGCTTTGATGGTGTATTGTGTTCTGAATGGATAATTTGTTGGTACTGATAAGAGTTTTTATTTCCAGCCCACAAACAATATTGTCGCATGGCAAAGATTTTTGCCTACTGGTCCAATTGCCTTATTGCCGGTAAGTTGGCATGGATATTTGACTCAAATAAAATCACTGAGTAGATTTTCCTCCATTTTATGACTAGCCATCGTTTTACTCTTCTTCAAGACCTTGACAACCAGATAGCACTTAGTGTAAAACCATGTTTGGCTGTTAATGAAGTGTAGGTAACTTTAAATGGGAAGATACCCATGCCTGCAGCAAATGTGGCATTGAAGTATGTAGAAATTGCTATGAGAGAAAGTCAGCGTGGACAGAAGATTAGGAAAAATCGCCATAGGAGTTAGGAACCCTGTGTAGCATGTGGTCTGCGTATTGGTTCAGCAAGCCAAAAGGATAACTTAACATTTTTATCCTTGCTGTTCATCAGTCATGTTTTTTATTCTAAAACACCTCGTTATCATTCTTATGTCTAATTGAGATAAAGTATTTCTATGTTTTGTGTCCATTAGTTTCCATTTCATGGTGACCATTCTGTTCCAATATCAGTAACTTTTTCTTGAAAACTATTGATTTGAAACCTTTTAAGCATGGTAATATTGTTGATGAAAATTTTCTAAAATTATGTCACCCAATTGACCTGCGGAAACAGCAAGACTTTATTCATAAGCCTCCCTTGATTTAGAATTTTTTATGAGTCTTTTGTATTAAAAAAGGTTGATGGCATGGAATGGGAGGAAATTATTTGCTGACTATAATCAGCAAGTTAGGGAGCTGACATTTACATCAAGTTAGAAGAGCAGATACAATTGGGGGAAACCTAGTTTCAGAAACTCTTATGTAATAATAATAATTTTATTTTGTCTAAAGATCATATGCCAAAGAGATCAATGCATAGATATAAGACACGTCAAAGTTATTGAACAAAGAATTACATGTTTCCGTGAACATTTATGTGTGATTTCATGTGATTACTTATTTTGGTTGACGTTGTATTGTGGTGATTTTGTATTTGTAACATATATCCCATTGTTTTGATGCCTGAGGAAACCTAATGTTAAACCTTTGTTTATCAGCTGACTGATGAGCTGAGTTCTCTGGTGTGGTCAACCTCTACTGAGGACGCTAAATTGCTGCTTGGTCTTGAATCAGAGAGCTTTGTAGACTACATAAATGAGGCTCTGGTATGTATGATTGCCGTTTACTTGTATATGTATATCTCATGTTCCTGTGTGAGTTTAACTTTGCAATGTACCTTTGTAGAATTCTTCAACTTTTACCATACTATAAAGTTGAATGTTATCTCTTCCCTCAAAATTGTTGCTTCTGTATGCTCTTCCTTCTGCGGTAATTTATCAGAATGTATTAATCTTTGGTGCTTGTCCAAAAACTGCTTCTACCTAATATATTGGTGAGAATTTTTATGTAGGTGTGTGCTTGCACGAGGAAAATCATGAGTGCCAAACAAGGTGGGCTTGTTGAAGAGTGAGAATAGATGTTCAACTAATCAATTGTTTGTATGATGCCTTCCCAGTAATTTTCTGCAGGATAGTAGAATGTAACAGTGCAGATAATGAGAGGTAACTGACTAAAGCCCTCTGTCAAAAATCAAAGTATCTGGGTTTGAGTCACAGTCTAAGTGAGTGATTTTTCCTAACAGTGTTGAGATCAAGGGGCATTAAAATGAGCCATTTTGCTATTTGACAAAATTATTTTGCTACCTCTGGGCAAAATTTAAATATTGATAGATATAAAGTGGGTGCAGTGATACTGGTAGCCAAGTCTTACCAAACCTATGATTGATAAATTAATGCAGTGTGCTGTGAATACAACAGTAAATCTACAGAGATAGTTATTGTTGGTGGATGTTCTGGAGTACTTATGTCTACCAGTGGGGTTTTAAAAGAGGTAGCCGTGACATCTGAGGATGCTTCAAAACACATTTTTAACTTAACGTCATATTTTCAGACTGAATCCATAATGATTACTGCAACTTTGTTTTTCTCTTGTAGTGGAAGCAGTATCCAATTGAGAAGCCAGTTGAAGCCATCACCAAAAACTTGAGCAACATATTGCACAACATTTTTGGGCCGACAGCTGCAGCTGGAGCTCGGCAACTTCCACCCAGTATTAAGTCTGTTGTTGAGGGATCGAGGGCAGCTTTCCCACTAGGATTTGGCCATTCAACAAAATATGTTGGACCAGGAGTGGCTCTCATTGGGTGAGGCACAGTTGAGCATTTATGCTGGGGATATTGTGGTACGGTCTTCAACTCAGTAAGGAGTAATAATGAAGTGTCAGTGCTTGTGTGTGGCCTATTATATTTTAACCTATTATAAGCCCCTGTTCTGGGGGGCATCATAATGATGGAGGAAATGGCTGTAGATGTGGTGGTTTTGGAATAATTTTTTTATATTACACCAATGTATCTGGAAAAAAACTCTGAACTTCCATTTTTGACCAAGGTAAATTGTTAACATAAACATGTCTCAACTTAACCCATTGACTCAACTTAACCCAAGAGACGGCGAATCGCTGTTGTCGTACATTACGATTTTTGGCTGCCTCTAATTAATTCACGGTGTGTTATTTCGTAATTTCATAATAGTGATATCTTTCATGGGTAAAAATTTCGAATCCATAGAATAAATAATTTTAGAAATAAAAAATAGAATTTGAAAGCGACATTTTGAATAAATAAATAGTTAGGTACCTAAGGAAAGGCAACCTTTCAAAAAATACTAAGTCAATGGGTTAAAATAATAAGCCCCAAGTTGAATTGTCAATGAAACCACATAGCTACCATCAATACCATTTCAAAAGAATGTAACGGTTACCTACACAAAGATGACAAGGGCTGATCAATGTGAAGAGCACAGAACCCTGAGTCTTTTGTTGAGTGCATCAAAATTACTTATGCGTAAAATGAACAAGAATGATGAGAAATAAAATGAAAAACAACCTGTCAGATTGCCTATTTGGATTAAGAATGAAGAGCAGAACCACATAGGCTATATTTTTCTGCCTAAGAATAATGGCAGAGAAAAAAATTCCTGTGATGAGACAACTATGTGTGATATCCGTAGACCGGGAGAAAGCCTTTGACAATGTTGTGTGGAACAAAAGGTTTTGGCTGTTGGAAAAACTTGAAATGGAAAACGTCAGAAGAATAATTTACCTACCTTACTAGAAGCCTGTTGTGACAATGCAAATGAGGGATGAAAGACAAATAGAAGCTATAATTACCAAAAGCATAAGACAAGGTTGCAACCTCTCTTCAGCACTGTTCAAAATATACTTTGGAGGAGACAATAATCGAAGTACAAGAAATCGGATTCATCAGAAGTAAGATTAATATGGGATAGTGGTGGAGAAATAAAAATGCTCCACTTTGCAGAGGATATTGCTGTCATAGCAGGAAATGGTGATGATCTTGAATGATCTCGAAGTACAACAGATCAAGTTATTGAAGAACTTAACATGAAAATAAATGTGGCTGAAGACAAAAATCCTACTATGTATTCAGAAGAGAGAAGCTTAATACAGAGATTACAATAATTGTAAGAGGAGAAAAATTAGAGCAAGTGGATTCCTTTACTTATCTCAGATGCACCTTATCATGGGATGGAAGAAGTGCGATGGACATACGGCATAGAAAAGGCCAAGCTAAGCAATAGCTTATGATGAAAAGGTGAGTAGTGTGCTCAAAGAAGATGGGAGTGTGAATGAGAAACCATTCATGTGAAACGAGGGACAGTGAATCAAAATCAATGACCATTGGAAAAGCGATCCAGAAAAGAAGTGCAGTTTTTGAAACCTGGTGTTGGAGAAGGATGCTGAATATCAAATGCAAATATATAACAAGAAATGAAGAAGTATTCAGGAGAGTTGAAGAGGAAAGGGCCCAATGAAACACTACAGAAAATAAGAACTAAATGTATTTGGCACACCCTGAGGCACAATGGTTTTATGAAGAATATAATTGTAGTAAAAACCAATAAGTTCCAAGAGCAAGGCCAATAGATAAGCACATGGGCAAATAAAGAAGGAAGTGCAAAAAGTACGTAACGAAAATTGGCACAAAATAATCAATGAAAATGTGAATCAAGTAAACTGGAGAAGAGTATTTACAAATATAAACACTGCACCACACGGATGGGGAGGGATGCAAAAGTCATCGCGAACTCAATGGCGTCATGGCGTGGTCGCTCACGTTGTCCGGTGTACACGATAAATTACACGTTGTCAAGGGTCTTGGTCACGTCGGGGTCACCACTGAAGGGAAATAGGTATGGTCTTATTGCACGCCGTAGGGAAACACGGAACTGTTGAGGACCACGTTTATTTCCTTCACCGTATTACAATAATGCGCAGAGTGTTACAGTATGCAGTAGATGATGCTATGCGTCGAGCGGTTGGTAACAGACTGAGCCATGCTCTCCGGTCTGGCAATCGCTGGTCCGGTCGCGTCCTGGCGGTGGCGTTTGGTACCACGAGCAGGAGACCTAAACCAGGTGGCGCCAATGTGGCGTGCTCCGCAACTCCGTAACAGACAGCTCCGCCACACTAGCATTAGATAGAAAAGGATGGAGGGCTGCAGGTAACCAATTTTAGGATTGAAAAAACAATAGTGATAATGAAGAAACTTCAAACTCTGCAGACATCTTTAAAGACTGTCATGCACATGCACACCAAAATGCAAAACTTTTTCATTCTGTAATGTAAATTCAATTTACTAGAAATTTGTTTTTACTCAACCTGATGATTTTGTCACTCTTGCAGACAAACATTTTTTAGTTTCTGTTGTATAGTTAAAAAAGTATTTTGTTTATTTGTGTAAAAACTAACACTACTGTGATATTCATGATGTCAACATTTTATTTTTGTTTAAACAGAGATGCCGCACATAGAGTACATCCATTGGCTGGAATGGGGGTTAACCTTGGCTTTCGTGATGTGAATTGTCTCCAGAAGAAACTAGCGGAGGCTGTGTACAGTGGTAGTGAGATAGGTAAGATTGCTATATGTATACCTCTACTGTTACGTATCTCCTGTGGACCCTCAATATCCATGGGTGATACATTTCTTAAATTTTTTTGTACAGAATTAGGAGACACCAGTGTACATTATTAATTGGCATTGTTTATTCATGTATGAATAGCTTTGTAGTGAGATCATTTGTGTGCAAAATATCTTCTTATTTATATTCTTTGAACTAGATGTAGATATTCCTCCGAAAATGATTGCCAAAGCAATTATCAAAACAAAAAATTTTTCTATATGCAGTTTCGAATACTCTTGATTATTTTAACTTGTGGTGACCACCATTGGTGAAGCAGATAATACTCACTTGATTTTGGAGCTGAGTTTGAGAAGGCTGGTTATGGAAACAAAAAAGAACAAAATTGCGCTCTGAACCATATAAATTGTTCATATTCCTCAATGCCCACTCAGATTCATTACAGTTAAGGGATGTTCTGGTTAAGGTATCCCCAACTTTTAATGATGTAGGAAAAAGAATGTTAAATGCTTCGCTGAAATATCGCAATTTTTAATAATAAACCCTTATTTCGAGGCTTTTGGTTGAATATTGCTGTAATAATCCCTAACAAAATCAAACTAGTTTATTTTCTTCATTTTTAAGTGCATCATAATATTTTTGTGTCATCATTTTCTGTTGTATTTCTGCAATTTGTCTGTAATTCTTAAAGGCCATCAAAGACATTCCTGGCTCTTCTTGTCTTCGGTGGGAATGTTCTTCTCTGTGTTTAAGCGTACTTTAATTGATGCCCTACTTATATTCTTGGGGCTAGTATGGTCATTAACAACTTATCTCTGAGAAATTGATTCTTCTGGTCTTTTGATCTACATACAAAGTATCTCCTTTGTTTCAGGAAACTCTCAGTACCTCCTTGAGTATGAAACAGAATGTCAGAGGCACAATTTTCCTAGAATGGTTTTCATTGATGCTCTACACAAATTATATGGCACGTCTTTCATGCCTGTTGTACTTCTAAGGAGTGTGGGACTTCAGCTTACTGATGCACTTTCTCCATTGAAGGTGGGTGTAATAACATTTTAAATGTATATGTAATGAGTTGCTTGGGAAATATGCTCTGCTAATCGTCCAAAAGAAATGTCATTTTGAAAATATTTCCTAATTGGTGGAACTTTATGCTTTGAATACCTTTGTTAAACATTGTATGTGAAATCATGTTGTTTTTACTTTTCATAATTTTGCATCTTTTCCAGAAAGTAATAATGAAGCAAGCTGGAGCTTGATTAATATTTTATAACAAGCAGTTTTATATTGTGTGCTGATTTAATGTAAAAATATGCAATGGCTGTGAAGGCTGAAATTAGGATGCCTGATATTGTTTATAATTGTAAGTTATGCTGCATGGTTATTCTGGTAATGTTATGATATACAAGAAGTTCTGAAAGAATCATTCAAGGCATAGTTGCCCATTGGAATATTGGGTACTCATTACCCTATACAACCAGAGCCAGTAATAAAACACAAAATTATATTTCAAATGTATTTGTCATAACTTGCAATATCAGTTTTTTCATGGATGTATATTATCCATGGTTGAAGGATAACTTATCAGTTTGTACACTTTATTTTCCTGTGTGTCGCTAATTAAAACCACTCAATTCATCTTTGCTGTACAAATGTTTTCCAACTACACTTTATCTTCTGTTGTCCTGGTATTGGAAGCAACTTCAAAATCATGATCAACCTCCATGTCTCCATCAACAGACTCATACTTTGCTTCATTTATTCCATCTGGATTACTTTCCATGTAGGACTTCAGAAAATAGGACTCCATGGAGTCTAAAAATGAACAATGAGGGTACTCTGGCCATTTGGAAAAATCTTGAAAGAGCTTAAGCATTTCTGGTGGCGAGAGTTCACCAAATTCAGTATAGATGGTCTTATTGTTGAATATTAGCCGGGGTCCACAGCCAGGAATCCATTTTCTGAAAGAGAATCCATAAGGAAGTAAATATGTTACAATGTATGCATAAAGAGGCAACAATGTTGGTTATGTCACAATGTATGGAAAGTAGCAACATTGTGGGTGTGAGTCTTGAATCCATTACATTGTCGTTGGATTAAGAGGCACAAACTGCGAGTAGGATTATATGGTATGGGAGTATAGATGTGAGGCATGATGTGAACTGTACTCAAATGCATTACGACCTGTGTACATGTAAAAACTGGTAAAGAAATAAAGCCAAGAAATATACACAACACAAGTATAAGACTAATATGTATTCACAATCTTAAATGAAATTTAAAATAAAGATGCCACGGCTGTGGAGGTCTACCTGCTTTTATTTTAAGACTCTGCTATGCTCCTTAAAGCAAATCTGTTAAAGTAGGCCTCTGGTATAAGGATTGATATTTAGCGTAAGTGATATAACTCTTTACTTGTAGCTTTCTACAAAATGATTTCAACCACAGAAGATGGGGAGGGTACGCAAATGAATAGAAGAGGTGAACAGATGTGAAATTCCACTGAGGGAAAATCATTTGCTTTCACTGAAACTCAAAAATGGATTCCTTAATATCATACCAGTTAAGCCAGCAAGGCATTCTCTCCCATGCATTTTTCTGGGCTTTAAAATAACAATATGTCAAAGACTTCCAGACACAATTTACTAAGGAAGTCCAAGGCAAGCACTAAGCATTTTATTCCTCAAGGTTAGCCAAACTTTGAACACTGAAGGTCTATGTGATCTCATTTACAAATTTGTGGACACTGGCACTTGCCACGGTCTTACTTTTACTGAGTCACCGGTAAGTACACGAAAGTACTAAATCTACAGAGGAAAAAACTTCTCAAGGGAGGACATATTAGCATCTCAACTGACTAAAGCGCTTGGAAAAGCGCATACTCCACAGAGGAAAAATCATTTGCCTTTGCCTAGAGTGCTTTAGCCAGTTAGGCTACATCAGCATCATCTTCCCCAGTGGATTTTGGTGAGCTTTGGGAAGAAACAATGTGTTCAAAACTGCTGCACCTGCAACATAAATAGCAGTCCCAGGCATATGCCAAGTGCCACAGTCCACAAGGTTAACGCCAAACATTAAACTCTAAAGGAGTGATTCTTTCCTCTGTGGAATTTGCACTCAAGTACACTTACAGGTGAATCCATAAAGGTATTGCCATGGTTAGTCCTGGTAATCTCAAACTTAGCCCAAAGAGCTTTGTGCTTAGCATAGTCTTAAAGAAGGTGAAAATATAATGTTGAACAATAATAACTATGTACCAATCATATCCAAAAGTGGTGGCATAGCATTGTAGCATTTTATTCATATGTTCAAGGCACTAGGTGCACAACAGGAGTCATCTGCCCCTGGGGTGAATTATTCTCACGATACACATGTGGGGTTCATCCACACTGAAGATATTGCTGAGTAAACTAAATGTTGACCTAGGATATGAAATAACTATTCACAGTTGTGGAAAATGGTCTAGTGGTCTGGGAAGAGAAATTTTATTGTTATGTACAGGCTCTAAAATTAGACTTGACAATTGCTTGGAAGAAATAGAAACTCTACATATTAGTATCACCAGTAAATTTCCATATTCAGATATTACCCATAGGAGACCACTTTATGCACGTTGAAGTTAACCATACATTCTCCTCCCCCATAACAGTACCTTCATGACTGAATCATGAAAATCAAATTTCAGGGCCAAGTCGATGATTTTTAAAGCCTAATAATTCATAAAGGTTAACTGATAAGCTAATGAGATATGATTTAAGCATGTACAAACTATCCTTCTGATGGAAAATGATTCTCAGAGGCTACATCACTTCCTGAAAACCCATAGAATCATAAATATGGAGCTATATTTAACCCTAAAAATATTTCAAACTGGCATGCAAAAAGCATACATACTCAAGAGTGGGTATGACTCTATTCCTTCGGTGTGTAAAACACTGACGCACAAAGTGCCAGAGGGCCTTGAGGTTATCCTCGCCATGGACGAGTTCATGCAAGTCTTTGCGAGGGGTGACCTTCACTAAGAACATACAATCTTCATCAGCATCTGAAAGCTGTAAAAAAAAGTAAGCAATAGATTCTGGTGAGGATTGAAACTTACGTCAAACGTAAAAACAAAATTTGGTCCATACTTGAGGAGTGAGTTTCCTCCTGTGAGCTGATAATGGTTTTATCCATGGGATAAAGTCTTTTGCTGGTAATCTGCATAGAAGTTTTCTTTCAAACATGATTTGAAATAGGACAGCTGTAGCTCGATATAGTGTATAACTTGATGACTCATCAGAGGTAACATACTGCAGTCAAAAGTACAAAATAATTCCTGATCAAATAAGTAATGGGAAAATGACATCACAGTATCACTATTACTTCATTTGACATGATGGCATAGATAACATACAATGTAATCATATGGTCTCATTGCAAGGTAAAATTCCAATCTACCAAGCCGATAAAATCCTTTTTGAAATACTATAGATGCAATCATGTGATGTATAAATTCTCTATTAGATACGGCAGCATAAATCTTCGCTGGAGGTCCTACAACAATGAAATGTATTCAGTTAGTACAAAAGAATGCCTTCAAGACAGATGACCGAATATGTCCCTCTTACAAACCGTCACTCCATGACTTAGGCTTCACAATTGACATTAGAGCTTTGACATCTTCTTGGAAATAGTAATCCAAAAGAAGACGTTTCCATACAGCAAAAAAATCGTGTTTGTACCAAAATAAACGGACCGAATCCTTTTCCTGGAGTTCCTGTAACTTAATTCAGTCTGTAAGTATAGAGCCCACATTCCATAGATTTCAAAACAAAACGCAAGCCCTTTATTGGCACTCACGTATTGATCCCCCCAAGAGGATAATTGAAAGGCGTGGACCTCGCACACCCCCCTCAGTAGTAGGGCTTTAGTGACAACGCCCGCGCCAGGGTTTACTTCGATAACTGATGTATTAACATCACCTCCAATCACTCTTTCCGAAATAGTATCTGGAAAGTCATATATGCTTAATGTAGATATTTAAAAAAATTGTGCAATGAGCCAGTCCTGAATTGTTAGCGCTAAATTAACGTACTTGCAGTTTCTGCGCCGACAACGTATGAACCTTCTGCACTGCTAACCGATGAGGAAACATATTTTTCAGGAATTGCATTGATGTCCAAATGTTCGTTACGCAGGCGTATATAGCTAGTAACCTTTTCGATATGACGCTCTTGAGCAGTCTGTGGCTTTTTCCTTCTCGATTTCTTTGTTTTGGGCGTCTGCGTTGTAGTTTTATCAACACACTTTGACGACAGTAAGTCACAAAAACCCCGACTACTCTCACGATGGGATAGGCGACAATTTTTAGATGTTTTATGAATGTGACGCAAACTAGAAAGACAGTACTTAACCCCGTGGCCGAGATTCATGGCATGGACTAATGCTTAGAACACGGATAATAGAAATATTTTTATAGTCCGTGGCTTTGAATGGAGGAGACATGACCGCTGAAAACAAATGAATGCTGTTAATCGCAATGTAAACAACCATCCCAATTCGGCGCAGACCGCGCGACATTTCAATGAAACACTTCCTAATGCAGAATGATACAGTTGCAGTATCGTCTTTAACCTAGAAGGTTTATTTATTTTGACTTAGGAGATAGGCCTTTTATGATGAGTGAGCAGCCATGGCTGGTCACTACGTGTGTATTCAAAGGGAATCAGTATCTAGTGAAAATGAACACAAACAGAGGCAATTCATTAGAGTTGTCCGTAGTTGATAAACGTACTGGCGAGGAATGGAGTTCTCAGTATGACGATAAATGTAAGTGATAAGACTCTGTCAGTTTAGTTTCCCGTGAATTTATTGTTTATTAGCCATTTTTGTGGAATGATACCCGTTTGTAATTGTTGATGTGTTCTCATTCTAGTTATTGAAAACCTAACTCTCAAAACAGGAAACTATAAGAGATTTGACATTTTTGTAAGGATGCTGAAATCTGGACTTTTAAGGGTAATCATAATATACTTCTGATGGTTGGTCTACCTTGATAGTTCTTCCAATCTGCTCTTCATTCCCAAATTGATCGAGGAAGTTTCCATGTCTCCGGTTATGTCCATTAAATTTATCTCCCAGTTCTCATATACCGTAATTTCTCGCCTTTCAATTCCTCACTGGACTTCTTTGGTTATACTATCTATTGTTATTAGAAGTGATGTAAATGTTATGATAGTGGTGAGGATACTTTCACAACCATTTGTTTGTTATGACAGTGGTGAGGATACATATACAACCATTGGCCAGCTATTAACGGTAAATTATTTAAATTCAGCCTGCGAGAAAACCATAAAATTTCTCGATTTGAAAAAGGTTCTCTTTAAATCCCTTGAAGAATGATGCCTGCTTTGCATTTTTCTCCTGTTAAGAATTGCACTCTAATATAAAACCCTCTTGTCAAATTTTTACCCCCTACCAAAATAGGATGTCTGGAGGACTTTGTGTTTACTATTTACTTGTACCTTGCAATTTGTCAAACTCATTTGTATTTGGATGTCTCTGTGTCACAAACCTGATGCAGTAGCTCTTGTGAAAATGACTATTCTTCATTTTCTCTAGACAAGTGATTGTGTTTCATTGGATCTCCTTACGTTTGATGCCCTTGAGCTTCTCCGTGGTAAAAAGCAGGATAAAAATGGATGCAAAATTGATTCTCCACCATCGAGTAGAAGCTCTAGATTCATTGCATCATCAAATCGAAGATATTTAATTCTGACATACACTGTGGAATTTGACAGGTGAGGAAAAGGGTGATTATTTGTAGTGTTATCTGTGTTTTTCTCTTAGCATAGTTTTTATCTGAATTCTCTCATTTCCTTAATTGATATTGAGAGCTGAGTGACCCATGTAAGTTACTCTTTGGTGTAGGAGCCTCATGAATGTAAATGCTTCCTCTGTTAAGGGTAGCATGAGCATTTCCTATACTCCTCTGTACAGAGCACTCTCATGGCAGAGAATTACTCAAGTATGATCTTCACATCTTTAGAACCAAGTCAGCAGGGCACCAATTCCTTTCCTTGGCAATTGTTCTCTACCCTCCTACCCATTAGCAGCCTCTCTTGCTGCATGAGTCAAATGATGGCACCAGAAGTGTTTTTTATATACATATGCTTCACACTCCTGAAGTTTAAGCTGCGAAATAAATTCCATGTATTTTTCTGAGCATTTCAAAGTTTTAAACTAAATTCAAGTATTTATATTGACAAGATGTTCATATTTTTTTCCAATGATTCAGTGTAAGAGTTCAGCATGAGAACTTCATTAGTTTTAATGGTAATTTTTCATGTAAAGAGTGCAAATTCTCAGAAAAACATGAATTCATTTCCAAATTGATAATTCTACATTTTACAACAATTATTGGTGTAGAGAAACAACTTCAAAGTCACTAAGTTGTCAGCAGATTCATGACATGAGAGGGGATGCTAATAGGTTGGAGGGAGGAGTCCAGATGTCAAGGAGAGGGTCTGGTCTCTCATGGATTTGGATCTCAAGGGGTAGCAGCATACCTGGGGTTATTGCTCTGGTAGCAGTTACTTCCCTGCTTGAGTCAACTCTTGCCACAAAAGGGTTGCTACTCACCCCTGTTTACCAGATGTTTCCTGGTTCCATTGATTTAAAATCCTGAAGGTTAAAGAGGTGCATGAAAACTGTAGGTTGATAGTTTACATATCAGCTGTGGCAGCCTCATACCTTTGCTATAACTGTGTGGTGCAGAAGAGGAAAAGAATTATTTTTGCCTTCTAGAGATGCTAAGGGAGTAGCTGATAGTAGACCTGAGTCAACCTTTTTCCTCTGGCTGAGGGAAACAATCATTTTTGAATAATGGAAATAAAACTGCTTAAAATTATGTTTTTTTTTATTGAACGTAGATTGAATGGTCTCTCCACATTTACTTTCCTTCTTGTCCTCTGATTTTATTACAGCAGGTTGTCACTTTCTTGATTTTTAGCCATTATATGTTATGGTTAAGTAAATAAACATCATTGTCGCAAACTTCATCTAAGTATATGCATGCAGTCCCCCTTTGACTCTCAAATGCGAGATTGCACTGCAGAACAATGAGAAAGTGAGACCAGTCAAACCTTTCTTGGGAATGTCAAGCTATTTAATTCAGAGAGGGACTAGAATAGGAAAGAAATTGAAAGTCAATCATCCCTAAATGTCTTCCCTGCAGTTTCCCTTGCTAATGTTGAAGTAAATTTTGTGCTGGTTGAAGGGTTGAATGCTCACCAATTCAGCATAAAAAATCCTTTTAGTAGTAACTCTAGTAACTTTTTTGTCTACATGTTTATGAGTCAGGTTATAAAATCAAAGGAAATAGTTGTAGGCTTTACTTTGAAGAAGTTATCCATAACATGGTAGTATGGTTAGTAGTATAATGATCCATAATGGACCAAAAAATGTCTTTGTTCTCTCCAACTAGACCTGGAGACCTTGGAGTTGACCTGAAGAAGGAAAGAAATTGGACCTGAAGATGACACGTAGTGTCGAAACCCGGGTCGTGTTAATAAACATCTAGAGGAGTAAACAAAGTCATTTTTATTTGGTCCATTATAACATCAACTAAAATCAAGAATGTGCCATGGCTTTGTGTGATATCTTTTTAAGGCTTTTTTCTAATTTGATTGTACATATTACTCAATATTTCAATCCAAATGTAGGATACACTATCCTCTTCCCATGGAGTACATTGGTCCACCAAATCCTCAAATCCTCCAAGCAACAATCAGACGGCTGGAGGCAGAAGTACTTCACCTCAGAGGCAAATTGACTGACAAAAAAGAAAACTCCTCTATTGAGCGTTGGAAGGACAGGTAAAACAAGGTGAAACTATGTTGTAGAACAAATGATTCATAGATTTTCAGATTTTATAGAGGTTAATGAGTTGTTTGCCCTGGGATGTCCTAGAGCTAATTTCCTTGATGAAGACTTCTCAGGTATAGCACGAGGTTATGCTTACATGAGCTTACATACTTACATGGTGAGCCTTTACATGGTGTCCTTATTCACAAATGTCTGACTGGAAGATATGCTGAAAATCCTGAAAACAATATTTTACCAGGGAATGGTAAAACAATGCCAGCCTGTCCTAAAGTCCATGTATTTCCTTAACCAGGGAAAGTTCTACCAGCAAATGGATGGCAGTCCTGTGAGTTCCTCACTATGTCCAGCAATAGCCTCTCTCTTCATGGAGAACTTCAATGAATAAGCACTGAATATAGTACCACTTCATTCAATGTATTTTTTCTGTTACGTGAACGATAATTTCATCATTTGGCCTCATGGGTGGGACTCTTTGGACCACCAGCAGCACCCCAGATTCCAATTCATGATGGAAGGGGTAAATAGCATCTGCCTTCCTTTCCTGGACATTTTAATTGTCAGGAAACCAGATGGAACATAGGGGCATAGTATCTACTGGAAGCTGACCTACACCAGTCTATACCAAAATGGGAGCAGTCTCCTGCCAAAGGCTAGGTGTCCTGGCAACACTGATTCACCAGTCAGATCAGTGTTGCCAGGACAAAATCAGTGGCCAATGTAGACTGCCTACCTTCAGAATTGGAACACGTAACAAAAATGTTCAAGCAAAACGAGAATGTCAACAAGGATTTTCTCATGGCCGAGAAATGGACCCCCAAGCTGACGACATAATTGGAGGAAGATTGCAAAAAATCATTGGGAAGAGTCTGTATCCCCTATGTTTCCTTGGGAAAATAGCAAGGATATTAAAGAAACATAACATTGAAGCAGTCCATAGACCGCAAGGGGAACTCTGGGACTACCTTGATACAGCATAGGGTACCCTTGGCCTCAGGACACCTGGAGTCCATTGCATCCAGAGGGAATGTGACCAGGCCTACATTGGGAAGACACATGCACACACCATAGAGACCAGAATGAAGGAACACCAGAGACACATCAGTCTCTTTTTACTCAAGAAATCAGCCTCAGCAGATCATTGCCTTGATAATGCTCTCCACATAACTTTTGATGAAGCCATAATCCTCAGCCTTGCCAATGAATACTGGGATCATCTGGTTAAGACATCCATGGAGATTAGTCTTGAGGAAATCCCCTTGAACAGGGTTAGTGGTCACACAGTCAGCAAACTCTGGAAGCCAGTGATTGTCAAAATAAAAAGTGTGCAGAAAATGAAAACAACACAAGCCACCTAGACAGAATTAAGTATTTATACCTGGTCAATTCCAACCCTCGGCACTCAGTTCTTTGCCCTGAGGACAATGGGCATGCGGTTTGTTAAGTCATCGGCCATGGAAAGCTTAACCTGGAGCCATTTATGAGAAGTCATTATCAATATCATCCACTGGGAAAGTCTATGATTCTTCCGCTAATTACCCATGATAATTTTGAACTCCACAATCAATCTTGCCAGACTTTGTTCAAAGCTTGCCTTCCATGGTGCCTGTTGCAGCCAATGCACCGGAAAAGCATAATTATCAAGAAAAAAATGTACAGCAATCTGGATTATTTAATGAGGGATCAGCTCTTTTAATCTTGATGCAGATCAATATATGATCTTAGTTTTCTCTTCAGTTAACCTTTGGAGCACTTGTATATTGAGTCGTGATTGGCTGATAACAAAAATTCGATGCTCAATTCCTGATACTATAATTTTCATGATACCATTATTTCTCAGTACTTGATTCTTCATACCATACTTCCTTGACAATATCAGGCATCACTTTGTTGAAGAACTTAACATTAGTATCCATTTGAAAAGAATACTTTGAACTTTTCTACAATTATTTTATTTGTACAATGCTCCACAGATTTAGTGCATTGTACAGTTGTTTATGTTATAATTCTTTATTAATTCAATTCAATAATTGTAATTAAGACTGCATTAATAAGGAGACTTGTCTACCATTTCTATTGTCTACTGATGCATTAATTCCCATCAATAGATGAGTCAATTTACTTCTGGAATGAATTAGTATCCATGTTGAAAAGAATACGTCATTATTTTCTACTATTATTTAATTTGTACAATGCATTTCTAAGCTTCACTGCATTGTCAGGTACAATTGTTTGTATTGTTTTTGTTTATTAATTTTTGTGATAGTAACGTGATGTGTGGGGGGAGGGAAGTGGAGAAAAACTAACTGTTAGGAGGGAAGGCAGGGGAACATAGGTTAAGGGCTTGTGAGGTGGAAAAAGCCTAACCTAGAAATCTAACCTAATCTAATCTAACCTATAACCTAAAGCCTAGAAATATCAACTAATCACTAACCTTTATACAAAAGCTCCATGTACTGCATAAAAAGCTGAAGTATCTCATTACTTTTTTATAATTTCTGTGCTAAGGGTCAACAAACTGGAAGCTGAGAATCAAATTCTTGAAGAGGAAGTTGCTCTCCTCAGGCAACTCTTGAAACAGTCTGGCGTGAATGACCTCACAGGTGCCTCATCAGAAAACCTCCCCAAGGCACTCCTATCTCTTGAGGAGCAAGTGAAAAGGGAGAGAGCAGCATTTAAGGCAACCATCCTGGGCCTACAAGAGCAAAACCACAGGTTGAGACGTGAAGTACGCTCAGGTGACCTTTCGTACCCTAGTCTAGTTAGTTAGCAAATTTTGGGTTATAGCCTGCCTAGTTACCCAACAGACATATTTTCCTAAAAACATACACACTCCAACACCAACCCTCATATTGAGATACCATTTTTTTATATGTGCATCTATAGATCCCATCATTTAACTTTTTGAAAAAATTTGGGATGTTTGTGTTCAGCTCATTTTAGTCTCAGGAAAATAAATTTTCTCATTTCAACATTTTTACTTTTAAATCTTTTTTGTCCCCATGCTGACAAAAGTGTCCGTTAAAAGTCACTTGTTGTTCCTCATACTGGGCTCTCTTTAAATTTTTACTACTCCCAAATTTAAGTCAAAGATCCATGTTTATGTTGGTAATACAGTAGTGTAGTTTGTGCAATAATTCCACTGAGGAATAAATTATTCACCTTGACCAGGGCTCAAATCCAGTTCCTTCAACATTGCCAGTTAAATAACCAAGGCATCATACTGCTCAGTGGATTAATTCAGGTTTCAAACAGTGAAAAAGAATGCATGCTGAGTGCTAAATTATAACAGATGTCACAGGCATGGCCAGCAAAAACATAGACACACACAAAAAGAGGAAACTCAGAGGGTCTTATATTTTGGCAGCACACAACTGCCTTCTTCAGTGTAATAGAAGGTGATGATGGGTTAAGGAAGGAAGGGAGGGAGAGGAAAGGAGGAGAAAGGAAGGGGGGAGAGTTCAGTGGAAGACATTGATGCTGAGGGGGTGGAAGGACTGATAAACAAAATTAATGAGAGGTCCACCATTTTGAGTTCGAGAGGGAGTACGGAACAGAAATGTTGTAACAATTATTAAAGAATTTTTTGTGTAGTGAGGTGTGTATCACTACAGGAAGAGAAGCAGATTGGGAGGATTTTTTGCAATTATTGCAGTTATTGTTAATGCATATTGTAATGGCAGCGCTCCACCTGCATTTTATGGAGGAAGGAATGGCTGTGGGTTCTCCATTGTCACCTGTCAAGGCAAACATTTACATGGAGAGCTTCGAGCAGAGTGCCCTGGCCTCATTCCACAAGAAACCTAAACTCTAGATCAGATACGTGGACGACACATTTGCCCCCATGGGAAACAGGAGTTGGAGTTATTCATACAGCACCTTAAAAACCGGCACCCTTCCATTCAATTTATGATGGAACCGGAGGAGGATGGCCGCCTGCCCTTTCTTGACATAGTCGTGTCCAAGAAAGGAGATGGCACCTTAGGACTCTCAGTTTACCGCAAGAAGACTCACACCGACCAGTATCTGCACGCCAACTCACATCACCACCCGCATCAAAAGTTTAGAGTCATCAAAATGCTGTCCAATCGAGTGAAACAGATCTCTGACTCAGACTCCATCGCTCATGAAAAGGAGCATTTATTGAAGACCTTAGAGGAAAACGGCTTCCAGCGGAAGTTCATCCTCAAGACCCGTAATGAAGAATTCATGGACCCGAAGAGGGCCATTCAAGAGATGAAGGAGTCCAAGCCATCATCAATATGACATTTTACCCTATGTTGCGGGAACCACAGAGAAGATAGCCAGGGTACTCTGGAAATTTGATATGGTGACCAGGAACAGCTGTGTCACCAAAATATCAAATCTACTGTGTGGACACGGACCCAATCATTGCTCCCCAAGCATTGGACTCCCAGAGGGCTCTCAAGGAGGAGTTTACGAAGTGAAATGTACATGTGGGAAGTTGTATATTGGCCAAACCTCCCAAGCGCTCAAGTGCTGCATCTCTGAGCACCAAAGAGCCATCAAGAATGGATAGCTGAACAGGTCTGCCATCGCAGAGCACACATGGAGCGGACCTTCGCACAGTATGAATTTGAAGGAGGCTAAGATTATCGCAAAGGAGACCTGGTACTTCCCTAGATTGATTAGGGAGGCTATTGAAATTTCAAAAACACCTAATAATGTCAATAGAGAAGACGGTTACATGCTATCCACCAGTTGGAAGCATGTCTTCCACAAAACAAGGGAAAAACTCAAAAAAAGGCAGAGAAAAATTGCGCTTGACCCTCCGCCGTACTATGTAATGTGGCCAGAAATGCATTGTGAGCACTTCGACCTGTAGTAAAAAAAATGACACAACGCTGCAGCAATCCCGTAAGCCTTCATGATTCGGCAATAATTTCAAGCTGTACTGTTAAAGAACTTGCTAAGAACATGGTGCATGTGCGACGCAGTCAATACATAGAAAAGAATACGGAGCAATCAATATGGCCTATTGATGTGTGTATAACAGTAGCAAAAGAGCCTGGTGCAATTCTGCATGGTGGAGGGGGGAAGGTGAAGTGCAGGAAATGAAGTGAAATGACTGAGAGGAAGTAAGGGGGGACATGGCTGAGAACGAGGCAGGGAACAAAATTACTTTGTCAGAAAGATAACATTTTACCTCTAACTGCTTCATGCAAGATATGAATTGTTGGCATTAAGTACCTTTATGAACATTAGCAATTTTCAACAATAATTACCGTTATGCATTAAAAACATTCTTCCGTAAATGTAATAGTATTTAGCTGTTGATAAATACTATTGGCCATCTTTGGCGAGATATAGTGGAAGGCTTTTATTATGCAGAAAGAAAATAGCACTTATCCACTTCACTGACGCAATGTATCATGGCACTTTAGACATGATCGGGTGACTGGCAAGTAATCCTAATCGCTATAAATAATTCCACAAAAAGCTCCAAATAATAACAAATTATATGTTTCAGCTAAGCTTACAAGACATAGTATGCATAATTGCTTTTTCTCTAAAACACGACGGAAAAATAAAAAAATTTATTTAGTATAAGTTATTTATTTAGTCAAACCAAACTCAAATCCACTTTCACTTGAATCACCATCATCATGCAAGTTTATTATGACACTGTCATGAGCACCATCAATTACTGTCTCCCTTTCAATATATTCTATTTCGGTGTTCCTTACTTCCTTACGTACCCTTTCCCAAGACAGTTTTAAGCAGAAAGAGGAAATGAAAGTAAGGAGGTGAAGAGCTCTGAAAAGAACTGTAGCAAAAATCGCTAGGATCTCCAGAACACCGAAACGCACAAGGCAGGGGCATGAGGTACACACACACACCCACAAGGCTAGTAGGCAAGTGGTTTTGCTTCATTAATTCGATAATTCCTTTCGAGACGGCGGAATTCTCTCCTATGCATGTCTGCTGAACTGAGTACTAAGAGAGACTTTCTTACTCTGTGTACGGACCATTTTTTTACTCCATCCATGGAGAGAGTTCTCGCAGGTATACACTCACAGTAAGCTCCAATCTTTTTCGACCCCTCCCTGCAGGGACCTTGCCATTATCTCGGACTCTGGGGACAGTTAAGCTCAACTCTTTGCTGCTTTAAAACCTTTCCAGCGGCTTGGGTTTGCGGTGAACTAATTGTTTATTTATTGGTTTTACTACATTTATATTTGTTGCTTGCTTTAAAACTGTTGGCTTTGAAATGAATTCCTCATTTTTTACAGTGCCTTTACAAATTTTAAACGAAACTCTACCATCAAAATTAACGGATTTAATGCATAAACCCATTCCAATGCAAACACACGTGCTCCTGAAATACCCTTTTTTGATTCCAAGTATGCCCTCGACAAACCGCATTAATTATATATTTCCTTGAAATGAATTAGCTGAGATTAAAATTTCTTTATCAGAAAAGCACATTATCTACCACAGCTATGACCTCCATGGTATCGTTTGGAAAGTTCGATCCACCACAGGTATATAATACTCCTGTGGAACTTCTCTGGAATTGCATCCATTGGCATAATTACGTTTTTCTCGGAATAACTTAT
Source organism: Ceriagrion tenellum (assembly GCA_963169105.1). Lineage (NCBI taxonomy): Eukaryota > Metazoa > Arthropoda > Insecta > Odonata > Coenagrionidae > Ceriagrion > Ceriagrion tenellum. The sequence goes on along the minus strand of OY720643.1, from coordinate 16,152,363 downwards.
TCTCATTCTCGTTTGTATGTCCAAAATGCTTTTCGAAAAAAAAGTTTCTCCTTAGTTCTGTCTCAGTCTTTAGTGGCTTCGGTAGTTGAAGTTTTCATTCTGCGCTTTAGTACCTCTCCTTCTCCGCCGTGAGAAATCGCTGGACAATAAACTTTGTACAAAATCAATAAAAAGAATATTTGAGCGAAGTTCAAAGTATACTAGAAGAAATGATGTAACAAAATATTCCGGTTATGCATTATCAAACGTTGGTATGCTATTTATCTTGAAATCAAGATGTTAGTTAATATTGATGGTAGAATTTCATTCAAAATTTGTAAACGCTCACCAAAAGACAAGAAGTTCAATACTGATTTAACAATTTTTAAGAAAGCAACAAATGTTTATTTAGCAAAATCACTGGATAAACATTCATATGACCGCGCTCCCCAGCCGAAAAGAGGGTGCTAATACGACAAAGGGTCCAGGTACCTGCTCCTGGATTCAGAGGGAAAGGCCTGACCCCCGCTGCGTTGGGTCCCAAAACGAAGAAGCGGAGTACCTGCCAGCGTCAGAAAGGGGGAAAGCATAGCGACGGATATATATGACGTTCGTTCGTTTGTGTCGGAAAATCTTCGTTGGCTGTATATGGCGTTTGTCTCCCCGGTCAGGAAACCTACTGTCGTATATATCCGACGTTCGTAGTGAAAGGGTTAACTTGTGTACTTCCTTATCGTGTGCAAGGTGTGGTAGTAAGAATTCTATGTAACAAACAGGATGGCAGATAGCTGTGACTCATGGAATTTACCGAGGCACTAAGGTCCGCAGCAACTAGAGGTTCACTCACTTACGCCCCATAATTTACAACCTTCCTCCTCCGCCGGGCAGGGTTTTAAAAGTTCTGAGGTCCATGTCCCAAAATCATCCACGGCACTGCGAGGGGAGCTTTTTTGTGACTACTATACTGTGGGTTCATATCCTGTGAGAGTAGGCAACACAATTCAGCTTCAGTGTGCTGTGGATTGCATAAACACTCAGGACAGACATGAGCAATGAACCGCACTCGTCGCTATTAATTTACCTTGTAGTTAGAAGTTGTTGCAAATGTGTTCCATTGAATGATTTTTTCAATATCTAAAAAGTATACTTAGTGGAAAGCACGAAAGAATAGACAGACAAAAATTTGCTTACAGGCACCTCTGACCCTGAATGTGAATTAGATACATGAATGTCTAACATTGCAATAATATTATTGACTTTATCACATAATCATATCAGAACCGATTTTCACTCAAAATACATCAAAATGTTACACACATGACAATTAGGACATAGAGAGTTACACATGGGGAAACCTTTATCAATATAAATAAAATTCATCCACTTAATTCAGACATTTTTGTAACAAAAACGTTTTTTGCTTACATAATATTGTCTATGTATTTGGAAATTATTGTCTTTGGATCCATTGGAAGTAAATTTGATCGGTAGTTTGGGTCCTTAACAATATGGACCTTCACTACTTAACTCTACTAAATGATCAAAAACAAAAAGTAGAAATTGTTGGGTTATTGCTCTGTGACAGACAGAGGTTAGTGACATCTGATGACTACTGGGAAGCAGATTGGCCTCCTGGTATCTAAATGGTATTTGCTCTTAAGTTTACAGCAAAATTAAATTTTTTGCTATAGATACATTCATCTATTGGGAAGTTACCACCAAAGCAGACTTTGAGGCTCTCTCATTCAATTTTATCAACTTTCATACTTAATGCTGGGGCTGGGGACCCTTTGACCCCTGGACCATATTTCACTTTGACCACCCAAGGTCCCAAATTTCTTGTCATTAGGATTGCATAACCACTTTTAAGTTTCTTTTTCTTCTAGTGGTACATTAGTTCACATTTTTCATTCAATCATTGCATAACCACTTTGAAGTTTCTTTTTCTTCAAGCTGTACATTAGTTTACATTTTTCAATCATTGCAATACCACTTTTAAGTTTCTTTTTCTTCTAGCTGTACATTAGTTCACATTTTCATTCAATTCTGCATTTTGTAGGCATTTTTGTGTTATAAATTTATATAAGTAGATATATAGCATGTTGAGAAATAATTTATTTGCTATTAATAGTAATTTTCTATATTTTTTCTCATTTTTTCATTGTTTCTTCAGAAAAAAGTATGCAGAATTCATGTAAATATTTCATTTCTTAATTTTTCTCAGTCACCTAACCTTCCCCTCAGTTTAAAAACACTGCTTTGGACTTTTTGTTGGTCTCTCTCATGGTGAATCCATAAAGCTAGTCAGAAAACACTAAGTTGAGAAACTCAATTGGTATATTACTCATAACATTTCTTTAGTAGGAAAATGATCTATCAAAACAGTTACTTCCTCCATTTACTAAGCAGTTACAAAACACTATCTTCCTCCATTTCTTTGGCGCCACCAGAAACATTGTCTGAAGATAATATGAATAAAATGATAACATTTAAAAAGGTAATAGTTAAAAACAGAATGGTTGAAAGGAAATAATAGCAAAAAACAAAATGTACGTTAAAAATACATGGAAGAAATGATACTTATAAGCATGGAAAAATAAATCCATAAAACAGGTAGCACACCTTGCTGCAACACATTTAGGATGCAGGATGCTTATTGCCGACCAGAAAAATAAGAATAAGAAGTGGCTGGAGCACCAATGCCAAAGGTGATAGCCACCATCAAAAGTCAAGTGCCATCCGAAGTTTAAAACTTAATCCTAGTGAATGTACAGTTGTATACTTCTTGTGAAGAGGTTCACATCAATGCCATGGCTATGGAGTGAGATTAATAAAAATGTACTAGGTGAAGACAAATATCTGGAGATCACCATGAGTGCTAACTTTTTGTGAGCAAAATGCTACAGGAAACCTTGCTGGAGAGGTGTTTTATTGAAGATATAATAGTTGGTAGGTCCATGATTGAAAATTTGAAAAACAGAAGTTACTTGACTCTGGTTAAACTGAATGTCAGATTTGCTGCAGGTATATGGGACCCTAGGTAGAAATATTCAAACTATAGAATATAATAAATATAGAATTAGGTAAATATAGAATTAGGAAAATACAAATGACAGCCAAATTCTCTGTTAAAATACTACTATTAGCAAACAGGGTGTGCTACATAGATACTCAAAGGACTGGGCTTGAAGCTACCAGAGTTTCAGAGGTTAGACTCTAAGTTACAATTATTGGAAAAACTCCAATCAGACGAGTTTCTTGTTGACTCTGAGGATATTTCTTAATCCCTGCTGTATATCTCTGTTACTTACATAAGAGACTAAATGTAAAAACTGTCCAATTTAACAAATAATAGCAAAAATTCCTTCTTCCCACACACCATCAATGGCAGTGCCAGAATGTAATCCATAGAAATGTCTCATTTTTTGTCCTCTCCCTCTTTCCTTCCTTCTTTGCGGGTAGTTACCTAACACCCCTGCCATACGTACATATATTGGCTCATGTTGATGAATGTAAGATTTAAAATTTTGGCTAAACAATTCAGAAATCCAAAAAACTATAAGCTTTCCCAGTGGATAATATTGATGAAAACTTCTCAGGTGTGTGTTAAGGTAATGACAATAATTGCCACCAGGTGGAATCTGTTCCCATTTGCCCATTTGCTTGCCAGTCCATTCCAGTCTTCTGTATTACTTTGGTCAATAAACATGTTCGCACGACTTGTGAGACTCGTTCGCCAGCCGAATGCGAAACCTCCAACCACATGGTTTCAGGTGTGGTAGGTGTGAGTTCATGTTAAATTACTTTTAAAACGTGATCAAAACCTCCAACCACAGTGTGGCACTAGGTTGGGCTTCCCATGGCCAACGTTTTGATGAGCTACTCACTTGTCTTCCTGAGGCAAAAAATTGATTTAGTTTTGGCATTAGCCAGGTGTAAATACTTAAGTTTCACTGTCCAGCTGGCTCATAATTGGTTTGAATTTTGAGACTAGTGATTGAACTTTGAAGACCAGTGATTGACAAGATAAAATAGTTATAATCTCAACCAATCATAAGCCATGTGGACAGTGAAACTCAAGTATTTATACGCAATCGATTCCATTACTTGGCACTCAGTTCTTTGCCCTGTGGAAGATTAATGAGTGGCTCATTGAAACATCGGCCATGGAAAGACTAACCCAGTGCTTCTCTTGAGAAGTTTTCATCAGTTCAGATACCTGGTTTCCAAATGTGCTCTTTTCACCCTGTCTTTGTTTTTTCACATCTAATTTTTGTTGTGAAAGATGACAGTTGTTTTGATACATATTCTGTAGCAGTCATGACAAAAGTTCAACTCTCTTTGTAGTTTTCATGCATGATAAATATTTATTTTATATTGATATGATCAGGACTTGGTTATGATATTAAGCATCCAAAAAAGATCGTATTATAAATATTTCTCATGGTGGAAAGCTGCTTTGAGAGTACTTCTGTTATCATGCACCAGTTTCACCATATCTTTCCTGAGTCTACATTATGAAATCATTCATGCTCCAAATATTCATTGAGCTCCTAAAAACTATTCCATCTTCAGCAATGAATGAGCGAGTGTTTTCAATTTTCAGTTGGATGAAGTGGATTACATTCAAAAGGATCCCCAGGCCCCAGAGCCACTGAATTTACTCTGGAAGCATCGTGGTAGAAGTCCAGCAACTTACCACATGAATACACCTCCTGGCTCAAATGAGAAAATAGTCAGAAAATCTCCCATTACAACCAGGTAAGGTTTTGGAATTAAGTTCATTGCTCAGAAATGCTATACAAATAATGATATGTAATGGAATTGTTGAGCTAATTCATAAAATCAAATCTCATGGCAGGAATGAAGTTTGGCGTACAAGATTGAACAATCCAAATTTTGAGGCACCAAGGCATAATCTTGAAACAAGTGATAAAAGAAGCAGAATTGACCCAAATGGTAAGCTTTCAGGTAAATAGAAATCTTTTTCAACACAAATGTTTTCTAGCCAAGAAAAATAAACGTAGCTCAGTGAAAGAATTCCTTTTTCACAATGATTAGGTTCCACCACATCTATCCTGTGACACATCACTCATTATCAGCTCCTTTTAAGCATCACTGCTTCATCGTCCACTATTATTCAGCAAATATTTCAATTTTAAATTAAGTTATTTATAAGAGGATCATAATATAATGTGCAATGTAAGTAAATGAAAAATCCTATTTTTCATTAATGCAGCTTTATAATGATATAACATAAGTTGGAAGGGTACCACCTGAAACTTTATTGATGCCAATATGTATATCAGGTATAATTATTAAGAAGGTCTAATACCCCATACCCCTCAGTGAAATGCCAAATCATAATGTGTCATTGAGTTTTTTGGAGGAAAAATGGTTGTCACCTCTTCATTATAATGAGCTTCCAGCCTGCCTACCTAATATAGAATGAAAGCCATCATGTTTTTGTAAACTGCATAGTAAAATTATTAAACCTTTTGCAGTCTATGTATGTCAAGCACTGTTGTTTTTTGGTAACCCATGTCTGAAATTTGCTGAGCCAACATTTTTTCTCCTTTGCAGAAAACCTTTTCAGGGCTAAATGACAATCATACCTTTATTATGCATCAATTTTATATCCTCAAGGAGGTGAAAGGAGGGGAGGGGGTGTGGGTGGGTGTAGATTCTTCTGGAAATTGTTCTTTTTTCTGGAATCCTGAATTTCATGCGGGCCATTCAGCCCGGATGAGGTCTCCGGCAAAGGAGAAGAAAGGTTGGCTCGGCATATTCCAGATGTGGGTTATCCAAAAAACAACAGTGCTTGACAAATTTCCAATAGTCCTCCAGAAATGCAAGTTGATATTGGGGTCACAGGACAACTGAAAAAAATTTTAGCAAACATATACAAAGAGGTTTCAGAAACAAAAATTGAAGCATTCATCCTTTCCCAAGTGTATTAGAGAAAGGTAACCTTGTTGGAGAAATTAGCTAGGACAACCCCTCTCAAGAATTTTGATCCCTGAGTTGAACCCTCTCCAGCCCTTCCCAGTATTAAATGTCAGATTGTGGCTAAGATAGGCAGGCAGAAGATGGTCAAATGTATTGACAAGCATGTTTTTACTACACCTCTTCTTGAATTATTTTATGTTCATAATTATTTTCATGGCGCACACTCAAGGAAGATTTTTGTATTTTTTAAAAGTATTCTATTAGTGAAAGTTAGGTTTTGTTGAAATTCAGAGAAACTCCTCTCAGTTTTCTACACTTTCAGGGCTCTATTTATCTCTGGTCTCTTTTGTTTTTCCTCTGCATACAGTCTACCCTTCTTCATCCCCTCAATAAAACCTATTCTCTTTCTTCCCCTTCCCTGCTTGCCCAACTTCCTTCCCTTTTATACAATCTTGAGCAACCCATCACTCCTTATTATGTACTTCCTCCAGCCACCTACACTGCCTATTCTAGACTTCATTCAGAAGTTTCCTTTCCCCATCCACCATACTAAAAACTTCCTCATTCACCTTCCTTTCTGTCCACTGCACCTTCTCCATCTTCCTCCACTCCCATATCTCAAACGATTGCAGTGTATTCATATCCTTCCTTCCTAGGGTCCAAGTTTCCACACTATGCAACGCTGCACTCTATGTCAAGCTCTTCACCAGCCTCATCTTCACATCCTTACCCTAGGTTCCCATAATCAGTTCCCTTCTGTTACTAAAAACTTCCAAGGTTGATGCTATTCTCCTCCTTATGTCTTAGCTATTATGCCCATTTTATTCTGGTATTCTTCCCTAGTAATTAAAATACTCTACTCCACTTTTATTTACAGCCTCACTTTCTTTGTCCTAGAGAGTCTCATTACTTTTGTTATCTTATGGTTTATCGTCATCCAATACACCCTACACTGAAATTCTAAAGCATCTACTAAAGCTTTTATTCCCTCTGGAGATTGACTAATCATTGCCTGATTGTCCATGAACCTAACCAACTTTATTAGCTGCACTCCTACCTTGATTCCCACATCAAGTTCTACCCATGCCTCTCATGCCATTTCCTCGGCATAAATATTATCATGCAAAGGCAGCAACAGACATCCTTGCCTTAACCTGTATCTTATAGCTGCCTATGCTGATTCACCATCAGCCACCCTTACATGTGCTCTTTGGGACGTGTGCAAGATTTGGATTGGTCTCCTGTCACACCCATCTATCCCTATTCTACCAAGTATTCTGAAATATTGTCAAATACATTTTTGTAATTCACAGAACAAGTAAAACCATTGTAAGTGACTTACACAACTTTCAGTTGCAAGTGACTTTTTCCCTTCAGTTCGCTGAAGAGGGCCACTTTTTGGCCGATACACACACGCATACCCTTGTCCATTCCTGTCTGCGCTCTAGGTGAGTCAGATTCTTCCAGAAATTGGGCCCTATTGAATGAGTGAGTGAGTGTTTTCTGAGTACTTGTGTGTGTGATTGCTCTGTGTTTGTCCCTGGCGTGGAAAGTTTTTTCCCGTAAACATTCACAGAACGTGTGCTTGTTGTTATCCTGGCACCTTTAACAGGGTCCCTAGAGCCACATAAAGGATTCCATTCAGGATAGTGTGTGTGTGGCTGTGTTTAGTCCCTGGCGAGGAAGTAACATTCCCGTAAACCACCACAGAGGGTATTCTGGTTGAGGGGTTGTGGTTGGTCCCCAACGTCCCATTAAATCAACACAACAATAATTTCTGACGAGAGTTACTCTATTATTATGGCCATTGAAGATATTCCCCCTTTTTGCATAACTTTTGAGGCCATAGAGCTCATTATTTCTTGATTTATCTTCCTTGATTGTTCCTATTTCCTCCACTTCACCTGTATTTCTTTCCCCTGGCTTTTGCTATACCCTCCATTAAGGCTTTTGAATCTAACATCACACTTCATCATATTTGATGATGATCTGAGTCTGCATCAGCCCCTGAGTAGCTCCACAAGTTTTTGACACTGTTTTTGAATCTTTCCCTAACCATGATGTAGGTAATCAATGTCATATCAATGTCACATCTAGAGATGATGTTTAAACCATGAGTTTGTTCCTCCTAATTTATTTCTCCTGAAGAAATCAACTGCCTTCTCTTCATGATCATTTTTTATTCCTTATCTATCCTGCACTTCATATTCATTTTTCTCTTCCCCCACCACTTCATTCCAGTCACCCTTTACTATCAGGTTTTTCATGCCTGGGACTTCCCTTATTATCTCCTCCAGCTGTTCATACACTTCATCAACCTCTTCCTCTCTATGATTACTTGAGGGCATGTTAACCTGCACCAATGCAAAATTTGTCAGGCATACTTTTCTTTTTACCACTAGTATCCTTGTGCTTACCTATTAAATGTTTACTACCCTCATTCCCAAGTTTGTGTTCAATACTATGGCTACCCACATTGACTCTCATCCCCACAACGATAAATTATCCAGTAACTATCACTCCAACTGTCCTTCCTGCCCTCGCTGCCCCTCCATCTCACCTCACACAGCACTGAGGGCCTCTGTTCCCCTTCTCCATTTCCTGTAAAATACTATCTCGCTTGATTTTTTTATAGCATGATTAATTGATTCTATGCTATACTCATTACAAATGTCTCAATTAAGATCTACCAGTCAAATACATTGCACATGCACAATAATACATGAACTCACAAACTAAACAATCATTGTAGACTAAATCTTTGTACCAAGTCACATCCATGTAGTCAACACTAGTGGAATTTAAATATGCAATCCACACAACTTAAATGGGTGATATTTTAGATGGCAGCTAGAAAATAAATTGTGTCATTTGACCAATTAAAATACCTATTAAACTTTTAAAACTCCAGTTTGATATAACTTTGATGTGAAAATACTTAAGTAAAATCAAAAACACACAACAAAGGAATCACTAGCTCTGTGAGGATATTCATTTCTTTACAAGATGAACATCCTAAGAATCAGTTTATGCATATGATATTATCTTTTTGTCTTTGATACAATTATTAGCCTCACTCTCATTTCATACTGTGAAATACTTAATTTATTTTTATGAACACAGCCTTTTTGCATCAGGCTCTGGTTAAAAGATATCCTCACTCTTCATGATCAAGAATTTTCATGGCAAACTTCCAGTTCTTTTGAATCATATTGGTTGAGTAGATTTGTATTTAGGGATAAACACATGACTTTTAAGACTTATCCTATTCTTTCAGGTGAAAGTTTTACTGATAGGATTGGCTTTGAAAGATATTCAGCTATAATTCAGCTAAAATATGATAGAAGTTTGGAAAGAAAAATAAAAAGGCCTTTTTCTTATTTCACCTCCAAACTTGAAGGACTTATGCAGGAAATATTTAAAGAAGAAAAACATTTTGATCATTCAAATTTTATTCTTTAGTTTCTTTTATCCTGGTATTGTCCTGCCTGCTAAACTTACTTGCCTTGTTTTATCTAATTGTAAGTATCTTTCTCTAGCTTATTTTCCAAACTGCTGAAAATAACCTCCTATCTATGCACAGAAGATCACACTAGGACCTAGTTTTAGAACCAAATTGACTGGAAATTATTCCAATTGTTACTCAAAAGTTTTACATATCAGTTTAATCTTAGTTTAACATTATCTGCTGCTTCGATTGAAGCTTAGTCCTGTTTTTAGTAGCTGAAAATTATTTCTTGCATATTTTCAAATCACTCTTTGGGAACCTTCAGTTTGGACACAAATTAGGTATTGTACTATTCACATTTTAACATGCATGCAATTTACCTATTTTAGAAGGTTCTCTTGTGGAAGGAGGTTTGTAAACCTATTTTTGGTTCAAAGGAATGGACTAAAGGTGCCATCATAGAGTTTTTTTGTATTATTTTGATACTGCATAGTTTTTTCGCACTATTTGTAGGGATTTACACATTTACTTTCCAAAGATGCTCGAAACTTCATTTGCTGAGTTTTTCTGTATCCTGCAGGTTCAGATGAAGCAGAATGATCAAATTCTCATGCATTATGAGAAAATTCTTCAAAAATGTGAAAGCAAAGAATTTTCTCAAAGTATTCACCAGGAAAGGATTACCTAAATGTTATTTCTCATGCATTATGCTTTTTAAAATGTGGCTGTAATATCCATATTTTCCCTTTGACAGGATCTGATGCTCGAAGTCGAAGTAAAAGCCCAAATGTGGTTAAACTTCCTCCTCACAGTCTGAACAGATCCCACGTGTCTGCTAAAGGAAGGACAAACCAACATGAAATGTCCAGTTGTGGTAGGACTTCCTCATCGTCTGACTGCTCTAGTGTGCGAGGGAGAATGAAAGTGAGGAAGCCCAAAAGTAATCACTCAAGAAGTAGCTCTCAGGGATCTTCACTTTCTGCAAGTTCTTCCTTCACATCATCCTCTGTGTCCAAAAGAAATAGAGATAGCCAGAGAAATTCTAGGGGAGATACAGGATTCATGAATCCAACAAGAATTTCAAATCTGGCAGCACAGAGACCTAAGCCCCAAAGTCGACTGCCTCCTCATAGGAAGGATCCACGGAAACCCTCCCGAAGAGGTAGGTACTTTCTTGGAATTGCAAATGTAGCATACTCCTATATTTGATAGTTATTGGTTGGAACTACCTCTTAATATTGGCTTAATATATCATATACCCTCAAACTAGGTAGGTAAGCTTTGTGAAGAAATTTTGCAAACCTATTTGAGCAATGATTGTTATTGTTGGTAACAGTAATGCACCTTTCAGGTGTCATATTTCTTTTTGTGAGACAGCAGTTTTGGCTGCATTCCAGCAGGTATCTTCTTGTCAGATGTACTGATGCTGGTTTATAAATGAGGTGTATAGGTCGGTCGGTTCCTCCAAATTGAATGACATAAATTCTCCCGTTGGCATAACATTTTTTCATGTTGCTGCCAGTTTTTAATATTGGCCATCTCTACATGAAAGAGTTTCTTTTATGTGTCAAGGAGGTGATACCTGTCCAGGCAAAACTGTTATCAGGGCTGGGCAATATACAGGCCGAGGCATATTTGAAATCCAAAGTACAAATGTATTTCAAGTATGTAATTTAAAATACTTGCATCTGAAATATTATCTAGCCCCAGTAGGCCCTAATGCTTAAACTTAAAGCCAAGTCTGGGAAAAATACTGGCTTAGGAGTATTTGAAATACAAAATACTGCCCCAAATATATTTGAAATATAAAGTAAAAGATACATTCAGGTCATGTACTTGAAATACAAGATAAAAATGTATTTCATTTATGTTTTTAAAAATACTTGTATTTGAATAACTGCCCAGCCCTGACTGTTATCTAAAATTCAGTGACTAGGTGGAACATGTGTAAGATGCAGCCATACTGTCAATGCATTGTGGAAGCCTTTGTACCAACACTCTTAATGTTGTTAGGTAATGATATGGTTTGTGTCGATGGGATTAGGTTTCATCAGCAAAAACGTGGGAGGACTTTAGTCAAAAACATAAAAGAGAATTGTTATAATACTCTTCTTAGGCCACATCTTGACTCTGCATCAAGAATTTAGGACTTAGATCAGAAAAATGTAATCCATGAACTTATTAATAAACAAAAAAAAGACCCACTGTGCCCTCACGGAAAATGTATGTCTGAAAGATACCTTCTAAGATCATTTGAATAAGACTACACATGCATCTCAAGAAATCAAATACTTCCCCGGACTAATCCAGGAAGTGATAGAAATGTCATTAGATTGGCAGTAACTGTAGGCAGGGTTTGAAAATTCATCGCACAATTTCCCCAGATTTTTTCCCAAAAATTTCCTTTGCACAACTTCCCCAGACTAATCCAGGGAGTGATAGAAATATTATTAGATCGACATTAACTGTAGTCAGGGTTTGAAACTTCATCGCACAATTATGTGCTAAATTCTGATTCTATATCTCGCTGTTGTATCTCCGAAGCCACTAACGCACTGTAATTATAGACATAAAAATCTTCAAATGTAGCCAGAAAACAGCAATGCCCAAAAATTAGCCCAAAAAGGTTTTGAAATACCTCATTGGAAAATAACTAAGAATGCACAAGAATACATAAAAAATTCAACTGAGAGAAAGATAGACTTTATTGTGAAACAAATTTCTCTTGCTTTTTTGTTTGTTTAAAGCTAAATGATTAGAATTTAGAATTAGGGACAACCTAGTTCAGGCATTAAGCATGCATACCTTCCTTTCAAGTTCACAGCCACAGTCAATGCTGTGATAGTAGATATGCCATGTAAGGTATGGGAAGAGTTCCACATCAGCTTGACGCTTGGCTGTAAAACATCATATTGATTATTTTTTAATACTTTATTTAAAAGCTGATTTAACCTCTATTATTTTGCATTTTGAAAATGAATGGTATCAGATTTTTAAAGTAATCACGGCTCTTTGCAATTGATGTCGCCTCAAAGGCATCCTGTATTTTTCAAGTAGTATAACTGGAAATTCATTTAACCATATTCCAGGAACAACTGGCAGAATGTCAGACCTAGAAACAAGAATAAAAGCCCTGCAAAACATGCTTAAAGAAGGCCTTTCTCTTCCTTAACTTAGTGGATTCATGTACATTATCAATGCCACTGTTTTGTCAACTATGAAATGTGCTTGAGAGTATGGATTATGTCTGTACATTTCCTTGATGCAAAAAAGGAATTTACAAAAAAATTAAATAACTATCACGTGAAGGATTGATCCACCAAATAAATTTGGGTAATTATATGGAAACTCCCATTCCTTTCTCTTATTAATTGATATTATCATCAAGTACAACAGCTATAAAGTAATGGCTACTGAACCAAGGAATGGAAAATGCTCTCGCTAGCAATGTAGTCCTAAAATGCTAAATGATTTACATGGAAGTCCAGACTAATGATAAAGAAAATGTTGTGCTCTTGATAGGTTATAATTGAAAGGAAATCAAATTTGGCGCTGACAATTAGTATATACCTAATACCTACTCAGTGTCATTGCCTGAGAAATCTTCCACCTACATGTGTGAATAACCAGTGGTATGCAACTTTTTTCAGATCCAGATTCGTGCTTTTATTTTGGATCTTGAATATATCGAAAAAAATATATATGTATTAATCTAAATATTGCTTGAGAATGGCAGTGATATAATTTTAAAAATTTAGAGATCGTGCATATATGCAGTTAATTATAGAGAGTTCCTAATGTTGAATTCAATAGATATAAGAGCAGGTTTACATATTCCTTGAGTAAATACTTAGCCACTGACGAGCAATTTTTGTCACACAACCAGTGACTGGGAGATCGAAATTTATTAAACAATTGTAAAATGTCGTTATGATATTTTTATTATACATTTTAAATTTTATGCCTCACAGTACTATGTCTCCAACTCATGTTTAATATTCTCAATTACTAACAAACCATTTTTTCAGGATAAATTATTATTTGAGACATGGTAAAAAAAATTGAAAGAAAAAACAATTTATTTTTACAGTCATAAATCATTAATATTTTTCTGGAGTTGAAAATAAGGCCTTAAATATTTAAGTAGAAATGTTCAATAATAATATACAATTGAAAATATTTCATTTAATAATTTTTTTGATGTAATCTGCGATTGATCAAAATTACAATTTTTATTGAAAAATCCCTCACACATCCATATTGGCTCAATCTTCACAATTTTTTTGTGCATTCTAAGCTCAAAGAGTTTTTGAATTTGAATTATACGAAAGAAAATTTTCACTTAAACAAGTCAAGTTGGTGCAGTGCCGAGAGTGACTCATCTGAAGGGCCCTAGTTCAAATCCCAGCAGGGGTGATTTCTCATTGGATGTATATGTGTTCAAACAAAATGGATGTTGTAGGTTCTGCAAATAAATAGGTGCCTAAAAGATTGTGGGCTTTCCCAGCGAATAATATTAGTAAAGTCCTCTAGAGTTTGGCACCGGGTAATGCTATTAAAGGCCAACGTTTCGATGAGAACCTCTCTCATCGTCATCAGGGCTAAGACTGATTGCCGAGTTTGGTCCATGCCGGATTTTTATACTTGAGACCCATTGTTTTTTGCTCACGGTGGTTGGAATTTGAATTGTCTCCACGACCGTTGTATTTTATCGAGTAAGTCTCCATATTTGGCTGTGTTCTGCCCCGAGTCTCGATTAAGCTTTTTCTCCTCCAGATTGATTTCGATTGCCTCTTTCATTAATTGATCCCAGTATCCATAAGACCGACAGAGGATTTTGGCGCCATAAAAATTGATGGAGTGCGCATGATCGAGACTATGCTCCGCCAAGGCAGATTTTTCGGGTTGAAAAAGTCTTAGGTGCCTCTTTTGTTCTTTAATTTTGGCTTCCACTGTACGTGATGTCTCTCCAATGTACATTATGTCTCTCCAACGTAGGCAAGGCCACACTCACAAGGGATGTTATACACTCCAGGCACTCTGAGGCCAAGGTCGTCCTTCACTCTTACGAGCCGATCTCGAATTTTCTCTGGAGGTCTATGGATCGTCTGTAGGTTGTGCCTATGTAAAATTCTTCCTATTTTCCCCAAGATAGTGGAAATATAGGGAATGCAGGCTCTTCCTGACGGCTTTTCATGATCTCCTTCCATAGGCATATTTTTTCTGATGGTTCCTCTCAAGGCCAAGCAAAAATCTTTGTCACTGTATTTGTTGAGTTTGAATGTAGTTCTCAAATGTTCTAATTCAGTGGGAAGATTTTCTGCATCTGCTACCATTTTTGCCTGGTGTATCAAGGTGTTCAAGACGCCCTGCTTTTGGGAGGGGTGGTGGTGGCTTCTCCCGTTTAATAATAATTTTATTAACCTTCAATTATTACAAGGCAAGTCAGAACAAAAATAGATTATTGGTGTTACACATAAAAGTTGACATAGATATACATATAGGTGGATTAGAATACTGAGGCTAACAAAAATGCCTATAATGTAAAAGCACTTTTGTCATTTACAAATTCATTTAATGAGTAGAATGCTTTTTTACATAGAACTTGTTTTACCAAAGAATAGAATTTTTTATTATCTTTTATTGTATTTTATATATTTATATATTCAATCAAATATATTATATATATTTGATTGAATCGGGTACCTTATTTAAATATTGAATTCCAGTATACAATACACTTTTTTCATAAAATGATTTTTGTGGAATATACTATTAAAATTATTAGGATGTCTGGTTTGGTATTGGTGACAACTCAGATAGGGTGTGTATAAATGAGGGTTATTTTTCGCAAACATGATTATATTTAGTATGTAAATACATGGAAGAATCAGTATTCTATCTTTGATGAAATGATTTTTACGAGACTCGTAGGATTTCAGGTCATTTAAGACCCTCATTGCTCTTTTCTGGATCCTGAATAATCTCTCTACATGTATAATTGGGGCTTGTCCCCAATAGATGACACCATATTTCAGTAGGCTGTGCATGTTAGCATAATACAGTGCTAAAGCTGCTGCCTTTGAACAGGTTTCCATGCTTATCCTGATAGCAAATACAGTTTTGTTTAGTTTATTGCAGATGTAGTTAATGTGGCAACTCCAGTTCAGGTTGGTATCTATACTTAAACCTAAAAATTTGAGACTATGAACATTAACATATGTTAAACTATTTTTGAGCCTTAAAGTATTTTCTTTGTGTTTTGAGGAATTAGATACAGAATAATAAAGTAACTGTGTTTTGCTGTCATTAATTATTAAATCATTTGATAGAAACCAGTTTTTGGCTTTACTTATGGTTTCCAAGACTTCATCTGTTGCCTTATCAATGTCTGTTGTATATATTCTCATAGAGGTATCATCAGCGTACATAGTGGATGGTATAGTATTCATATAGCCAAAAAAATCGTTTGTATATATTAGGTATAAAAGGGGTCCTAAAATGGACCCCTGAGGGATGCCCTCAGTTAAGTCTTCAGCAGATGAGATAGTCATGCCAAGTGAGGTGTTTATTTGTACGTATTGTTGTCTTTCATATAGGATGCAAGTAGTTCATAGGTTTTCCTCTTATGCCTAAATTCTTGATCTTACTTAGTATAAGATTGTGATTTACGCAATCGAAAGCTTTCCTGAGATCTAAGAATAGGCTTATTGCTATTTTATCATTGTTTAATTGATCATTTATTTCCTGTAAAACTTCATACATGGCTGTTATTGTTGATTTGTTTTTGCGATAGCCATGTTGGTTTTTGGGAAGTAATGAAAATTTATCAAAAAATTTAATTAATCTCTTATGAATGATTTTTTCAAATATTTTGCAGATTATTGGCAGAAGTGTCTATAATTATTTATGTCTTTGGTGTTGCCTTTTTTATGTATGGGAATAATTTTACTTATTTTTAGATAGAGGTTAGTGTGAGCTGGTTTTCTGTATACACTACGTCCAAGAGTACCATCAGGCTTCCTTTGAATTAGGATATACAGAAAAGGAAGGCAGTTGTTATTTTCCTCCTCCATTGTAAATTTGATATTAGGATGCTGCTGATTCATGTGACTCAGAAAGTCATCCAGGGTATTCCATCCATGCTGCCAGATGACGAAGGTATCGTCCACATACCAGAAAAACACCTTGGTCATAGTGTAGCCGAATTTAGTGCTTCTCTTCAAAATCCTCCATAAAGAGGTTTGCAATAGCTGGAGAAAGAGACCCCATAGGGACCCCTGGTCCGTTTGCTCATAGAATTTCCACCATGAAGGAATTTTGTGGATTTAAGGACATGTCCGAACAGTCTCACTGTCATCTCGTCAAATTTACTTTCGAGGATCTTAAATGTTTCTTTGAGTGGAACTCTTGTGAACAAGGACACGACGTCGAGGCTCACCATGTCTGAAGGGCTTAGCTGGATGCCTCCAAGTGTCTCCACGAACTCGGCTGAGTTCATTATATGATGCTCACAATGGCCAACTATAGGTGACAGCACGGAAAAGAGATATCTTGACAGATTGTATGTTGGAGCGTTGATAACACTCACGATGGGCCTGAGTGGAATGCCTTTCTTATGAATCTTTGGCAGACCATACAACCTTGGTGGAACGGCTCCCTGCACTGCAAGGTTAGATTATAATTCCGGGTCCAGCTTCGTTTCTTTGATGAGTGCGGCAGTCTTTCTCACGATAGCATCCATAGGATCTCTCTGGAGGGCTCTGTAGGAAGTATCTCATTAGCTTTTTTGCGATACTCTTCAGTGCTCATCAAAACTGTTGCGTTCCCTTTGTCAGCGGGTAGAACAACGATTTCAGGGTCCCGCTGGAGGGCTTGTAGTGCATTTCTTTCCTCTTTGGTGAGATTAGGTTTCGGTGGAACTGATCTTTTTAGCATCATTTAGGGCAGAACATCAGCCAAATATGGAGACTGTTACTCGATAAAATACAACGGTCGTGGAGACAATTCAAATTCCAACTGCCTTGAGCGAATTTTGAATTGGCCGGTCAACAATGGGTCTCAAGTATAAAAATCCGGCATGGACCTAACCCGGCAATCAATCTTAGCCCTTATGACGATGAGTGAGTTACTCGTTGAAACATTGGCCTTTAATTGCCTTACCCAGTGCCAAACCCAAGAAGACTTTACTAAATAGGTGCCTTTGAAATTCCAGAACTGTTGTAGGCTGGAATACAATCAAAGTCAGGAGTAAAACGATAAGCCTCTAAATGATTTAATATCTATTTCATGAATCTAACTTCAGCCATTCGAATATCTTTAAAAACTTTCCGTACTCCAATTCCTTAATTTTTTCATATTTTTCACTCAGACAAAAATACACATTTTGTGATTTTTTTCTCAGAATCCATTGAATTCACAAGGAGTAGAGGAAACTTGGAGAACAGGATATGAACACATTCAGTCTATGGGAACTGGTGGTAAATATTTTGAGAGGCAAAACCCTTACCTGGTGACATGTGGTCTGATAGACCGCTGCAATTTTTAAATTAGGAATATTTTCAAATACTTATTTTCAAAATGTCTGTAATTCTTGTTACCTTCATTTTTTTCTAATAACGATGAAGCATCCTCAAAATTTTATAAATTTATCCTGCATTTCTGTAAAATTCCATTTGAATTTAATGAGTGGTATGTGAGACCTTACGTCATTAAATTGGAAAATCACTAGTCGCTATGTTGGCAGATATGATTCCGAAAGAGGCTAAAAAGGCAAACCTGTGTGATTGTACAAGTATAAGAATAAAATCTCCTTGTCCGTACCATTTAATAGTCACACAATAGTTTATAAACTTTAGGAAAATACGTTCGGTAAGGTAGAATGGTACTCAAGAGGATCCTAAAGACGCTCTCAAAATAAAAAATCATGCTTTTTTGAAAATTTCACGCTCCTAGCCCTATAAATGTGAAACATGTTAGAGAATTTGTCAACAATTATAATAAAACTGTGGTTGCTTGTTATTGTGTCATTATATCTGTACTCCTCATAAGAAATACGCAGGTCACGTATTTTGGGAGAATGACTTTGAATCCTGAAATAGCACGTGCCCACAGCTTGCTTGTGCTATTCATTTGTGCCCTTCATTGGGTAATTGACCTCTTGTTTAGTCTCTGGGATACGTGCATCAAAACAATGAATTTGACAGCGGAAAGAAATAGAAAAGGGTCAAGGAAAAACCTGGAGTAAAACGGCGCACTGCAAGTGCCATTACATCCAAGTTCGTGAGAAAGAATTTTTTCAACTATCTTTGTCAGCTAGTTTTATACCACAATCGCTTGGAAAACCCTTCGCTTCAAAGTTTTGCCAGTGGTTGGAAAACCAGGGCAACTCCCGCTGGCCGCTGTTAATTGCCTGTGTAATGTAAATGCCCGGTCGTGCTCACCATCCTCCTGCCTGGCTGTCATCTGACATAAGGACACATACCGGATGTGTGTGCAAGGAAATTTCGACAAATGCCAAAGTTCGAATGGTAGAAAATCCTCCGCTCTTCTCACGAGTCTTCGTTTTGATAATCATGTGAAAAGGATGGTCTGATACAAAACTGACCCAGTTGCTCCGATTTATTGCACTGTCTAGTAAAGATCTCCCAATGCTGCTATTCATTGGGTACTGCAACTTGCATTGCAGGGGTCATTGCTGCTCCAAAATGTATATCCTCAGCAAGCCAGCCAAGTAAGGTTTGAAAATGATGGGCTTGACTGATGCTAAAAACAGTTGGATTGGATATTTGGGGAGGCGACCGACGGCTAAGGTCATTTGCACCATAGGGGATAGGTGAGGAAGGAAGGGTGGATAGAAACCCGGCGTCTGCATTAGCCTGCTCTTAACGAAAGGTGCCAAGGGGACCACGGTTTAACGTCTCATCTGACAGACGGAATACTCTACTTGAAGTGCCCTCCACAAGACACTAAAGTAGGGATTGGGTTTCCTCTGAAAAACATCCGCCTCTGCAGGGATTTGAACCCTGGCCACCTGTGTGGTAGGGGAGTACTCTAGTCACAACACCAACCCGATCCCCCTAAAAACAGTTATCAGCATAATGCGTATTTATATGTAGCAAAAGAAGCTGATGGGTTAGGTTTTTCAGAGGAAGACCAAAAGTCATTGAACCCAACTCAATCTGTTCTTCATCTCTCAGAGCCCCAGTAGAAAAGCTGAAAGGGAAAGGACTGTCATACGCTGGCACAATTATACAAAATAAAAGGGAAATACCTAGCGGGTTCGGGCCATCTAAAGGGCGTATAGTGGGCTCTTCACTGTGCGGATTTTTCAACTAACAAGACTCTAGTTTCCCATGTTCTGAAGAGAATTAGGTTGTTTGTTTGGTTTCCTCAATGCATCACAGGGAGAGCGATGACATCGAGTCAGGGAAACTAGAAATGATAGCACTTTATGATATGACCAAGGCTGGTAGATACATTGGAAAAAAAGAATTGTAGCTACTCATCCAGCCAAAGGACAAGGAGGTGGCCAATGGCATTGTTTTTCAGACTATTAGATATTTCCTTTGTCGACTTCGTTGTGCTTAGGCAGTCTGGGAAAGACAAAAAAGATATGACAAGGTTTGATTCTATAAAATCGGTAGCTGCAGAGCTAGTAAGGCCCCCCATGAAGATGGGCATATCCAATCCTAGACTTCCAAGACAGGTACGAATTACTATTGTACAGGTTCTCCACTTACCGTTTCACTTACTCAAGTCATCTCCTAGCTCAACTTTTCAGTTTAGGCGGACAGAGAAGGAAAATAAATAAAATTCGTTATTAGAAATCCCAGGATATTTGAGTAATGGTTATGTACATATATGTAAATCTGGCATCATTGTGGTTACAACGGTAACTCAAACATCTATCGCATTGTTAGTTTCGGAATTAGCCGAGGTTTACAACTTTTAAAACAGCTCATGTAAAACTCAACATAGAATCAATTTATTTTTCCTTCAGTATGTTAAATACATGTTTGGCTAACTTATATCAAAATCTTTTATCTCTACAAAAAATAATAAGAGAATGGCGATAACATATAGTCTGGTCATCGGGTTCCGAGCGCCGAAAACAGGGCCTTTTTTCAAAACAAACCTCGTAAAAGTGTAGATAAGGATAGAAAAAAATATTTACCCGGATCAGTGAACGTAGAAATGATCAGTCTATTTCCAGTAATGATCCAACTTTAATGAGTAGAATCACTTATAGACACCTTCACCACTCTCAATCAAGTATTCTGCTCTGAACTGAGTAAAAACAGAACATAAATAAAGCATAACAATTTATTCACAATCATTACATCTCAAAAGACATTTTGGAAAATGAAAAATGTTTACCATTAAAGTTCACAAATAATAATTCGTGGCCTCTATTTACATAAAATACAATGATTTTTCATTAAAATATTCAACAATCACCAATTAGCATGTAAGCCACAGCTATGACGATGTTCTGAAAGATAGAACACTTAGAAAAGTCCCTAATATTTCTGAGTATTTCACACAAAACTCAGTAAGTTTGTAAATAATGAATTGAAAAAGACAACAGAAAATTAATGTGTTAGAAAATATGGCATCATGTACAGCGTGGCGTCCACTTACAATGTATAGCAAGATATAAGGACCAATTCTGTAAGATTTGTTCTCTCATTTACAAACTAAATAACTGCTTGCCTTGCCTACAATCACAACAGCTTTTTGTTACAAAATCAATGCTATCTTTTCCTGTGCTCTTTGTGTAGATATTCGATTGCTTCCATGAGCAATCCACCCTCGAAGAATGGTGGTTCCTCTTCATGAATGTGCAAATCCCCATCAATGAGGCACTTCTTGGGCTTTTTAGTCACACTGCTCTCCAATTCACACACTGTACGCGATAACTCACGAATCTGGGCATCTTGCCTCTCAGCCTACCCAAAAATAAAATTGCATCAGTCAACAACACTTGCCACCATTTTTGTTGACATGAACAAACAAGCAATCTGAGCACTAAGGAGTTAAACTATAATGATAACTACTAGCCAACCAAATGTTAAGACACACTTGTGCATTTCCCATTATTTCCCACAAATATATCATTATTATTAATATTATCATTAAATAGTTTAGGATGAAAAAATTACCATGGGCACTTGACAAAATTCAGCTCCTTTCTTGACTTAGCAGAATCTCACCCTCAATGTATGGGTATGTGAGGAGAGGATATTCAGGAGGACATAGGGGCAATATTTCATTGGAGTAAGAGGCATTCCTTGATGGGAAATGATAAACTTGGTAGTTTTTTTAGGTATGGAGAAAAGGAAGTGGAGAGCATAGGAAATCAAAGGTTAAATGAGTCATGGGTGCAGACATATTTTGAAATACATTTATACCCTCAAAATCCTCAACTCTCATCACAGCATTACATGTATAGAGATCATTGAATGTAAAAGGCAGGAGACTTTTCCCTCTATGCAAATAAAAACTGTGAGGTTATGAAAACTAATTAATGTAATGAAAAATATAAGACCATACTTGTATGTATATTTTACCATAACCAGCCGTTAATTACAAAACATGTCTTGTGAATTTCCTGTGAATAAGTTGAACCAATAACTGATAAGAAGAGGGAATAACTATTCATATCATAGGGATAACTCTATGTTTGGTGTACGTCATAAGCTTTGTTCCAATTCAAATAAAATAAATTGAATTTTTGAACACACACAGCTAATCATAATAGTAATACATGAGCCAGAAAAATTTTACTTTGTCTGTCTCCAAAGAAACTAGAAATGGTATCACTTTCATTATACGTCAATGAATAATGCACATTGAAAAATAACTACTATCAAAAACTTGGTTAAATAAAAAATTGTAACTTCAAAACAGGACCCAATATTGGTAAGAACATTTGTCTCAGTATCCTCACAACCCTATCTATTCCATTCAATCTCCTCTTTTATAAAATACTGAATTTTCACGAGTAAGAGAACTTTTGATGAACTAGATATGTTGTTATAATTTGACAAGAGCAGTTAAAAGAGAACTAATTCCAAAATAACTACATCAAAATCAGAGTAAACATACACATTTTAGTATTATTTTTATTATTATCATTATAGTATTAAGGCTTTGAAACCGGAAAAAGAATGTAAACAAAGGCCATACTACGATAGAAGAGGAGGGTAAACACAGGGAAACTGAAAACAAATGAAATTGAACCTAGGATGTAATAAGGACAGAGCAATACTTGGAGGTAAATATGTTATATATATGCTAGAGAGGTGAATAATGTCAATAATAAAGTGATAGGAAACATAGGCATGTGGGAGCTGCCGACCTAACAGGAATCTACAGCTACGAATGGGTGTCTATCATCTCCAGGTCAGAAGAATAAGATGTGAAGCAGAGTAGCTGGTGAAACAGTCGCCAAGAAGACAAAAGCTAATAAAATTCACGGTTAAATACCTGAAAATACAACTCCCGGATTGTGTAGTGGAGCGTATCCATTTCTTCCTTTCTAGCGCTCTCTTTAGCAGATTCTTTTCTCACTTGCCTCGCATATTCAAGGTACAAAATGGCAGCAGCAATAGTGAAAATTATACCTTCTCCAAGAAGATTTGCTCCCAGCTCTATAGCCATCGCCTCATTTAAGCTAGGAATGTTCACTGGTCTCCCTAAATTCATTACCCACATTTTTGCTTTCACTTCACACCAGTTATAAACTGAAAGAGATAAAAAAATTTACTTTTATCGGCAGCATCGGCGGATTGAAATGCATCACTCGGAACACATGGAATTGGGGAACTAAGCAGGTGATTGCAAACTTCATGTAGCTCAAGGGTATAACAAAGAATGAAAACATACGTTGTGCTGGTGGCATGCATATTTTGTTGCGAAAAAATGGGCTCTGTTTTGCCTTTTGTTGTAGATAGCGTGAAGTTGGTCGCGCGATTTGTCTAATGAGTAGGGCGATCAACTTCGACACAGGCAAAGCGGCATGGGCCATTGTTTATGCAAAATTCAGCTACATCAAATGTTGCAAATGCTTTCAAACTACTGGCACTAACTACACTACACAGGTGTCATGAACAGTTCAAGTGATCCTGAAAGTAAGACATGCATTTATGCAGGGTGACGATGAATGTGCGGCCTGAGACGTTTGAAAAAATAAATGTACGCGGTAACGTAGTTAAGGAACAATCATGATGGAAGTTGTTCACAAGGAGCACACGAAGGTTTCAAAGTAAGCAATTGTGAAGTGAAATCTTCGGTGCACTAATATGATAGTAAATATTTTCCAGGGAATCATTTCCACTTAAGACACTTGAGGAAGAACATTACGAAACTTACACTGAGCAGGCGGCATGCACACATAGGTCCTGAAGAAATGACTCTTTTTAGCTTTTTCTTTTAAAATGTTTGCAATTGGCTTGCTAATTTGTTTTAACACAAGTCCACCTAATTTAGCTACAGGGAAAGCACCTACAACCATGATCACGGACACTTAGAGGCAGCCATAATAACAACCCGAGCGCAATGCGAAACAACAATCGGCTCCCTCCGTTCACTGCAGTTCATTGGTAAAGGTAAGCTGCGAAGTCAACTCATGTCTAAAAAATAAACGTAATTCACAGTGTTTTCATAATTGCTAGTTACAAGTAGGTCTCATCAGTGTTATTTAAAATAATGACGTCAAGGCCAAGGTTAATCCATGAAAGTTGAAGTACGATATTCGCTAGTGACGAAAGAATTATTTTTTTCTGCCGGGTAATCCGTGGATGTATAAATAAATCTTGCTTTCCCCACTCAAGGTTGTTGGCATGATCGGAGGTCCTGGGCGAGGAGAAGGTGAAAGGCAGTCACCAACGAAATTAAGCCGTTCTAAAGAATAGGCATGCCATTTCTCCGTCTCGATAAATGCCGCGTTTAATAGTTTTTTTAAGTTCCGGATAACCCCTCTTTAGCGGTTTGTCCTCACGGTCGGCTCCATATCCGTCATTTACTGTTGATCAAGACTGCGATGCGGGTCAAGATTATCCTCTTTCTCTTACTTCACCTTGGTGTAAAGCGGAAACCTGTAGAGATAATGCTTCTTCTGCGTGGTTTACCTGGTGTTAAAAGAAGGAAGTGTCCTGTAAATGACTTTAAACCCAAGGAAAAACTCTTCCTGCATGAAGGGGAATAGTTTTGCGGGAAGCTTGTTAATCTAACGGCAGAGAATGCGATTAGTCACGGACATTCCCGTCGCGAAGAGGAAAGTAAGGAGAAAATTAATACTATTCAAATGAACCCCGAGAAAATATCATGGGTGTGCTCATTGTATGCCATCTCGTTGAAATTGCATCCAGTGATTGAACAAAGTGACAGTATGCGCTATCAGTTTTGATTACGGGAATATGGCATATTATCACAGATTTTCTCGAGAAAGGTTCGGCATCGGGGGTGGAGGGTTTAAAGAATTGACTCGAATTGTTAATAATTTGACGTGTGTCCTGGGTTCCTTAGCCTTAACTCCATGTTGCCTTACACTTAAATACATGTTTCAATGTGTTTGCCTTCACTTCTAAAATATTTTTCTTGTCATATTTTCGAAAATGTTAACAATTTGAGTCAATTCTTTAAACCCCCCACCCCCGATGCCGAACCTTTCTCGAAAAAATCCGTGAATGCAATTATTGCCGTACCCTACCACCTTCATTGGGTCCACCGCTGGAAGGGTCAAATTAATGTAGGTATATAAATAGCTAGTGTACTGCGATTAGATCTTAAGCGGTGTAGTCGTAACAAAACACTTGTTTTTAATATTATATAGCAATGGAGGAGATGTACCGGTTAAGAGATGGAAGTGGAAATGCCTACGTCAAACTTTTCCAGCTGAAGGTTTCCGTCTACACCCTCTATCAATATTACCTACACTTTTGATAATAGTACCAAACCAATATGCCTAGCTGAAGTATGAAATATTGCATTCTTTAGGTCGACCTACTACCTATTTCTCTTAATTTCAACGGAAGAGCCCATTCACTTCCTTCCCCGCCTATCTCACAATTCCTACACCCTCCCCTCTCTCTTGCCCTTCAAAAGTCTCTCATTACCACCTACTCTGCTAATTTCCAGCATTTTCATCTCGTCCCGCAATATGCCGAACGATTCTGCGCTCGTTTTTCTCTCCGTCCATCTCTCCATCCTCCACTCCCACATGCTAAGTTCGTGCAGCCTTTTCTTTTTTCTCTTTCCCCGGAGTCCGTATTTCTGCGCCATACAACGCTGCACCCAATATTATGGACTCTTTGCCAGTATTGTCTTTACATACTTGCGCAAGTTCCCAGTCATTAATTCCATCCTACTTTCGAGCGCGCCTCATATCCTTACGCATTTTTAGCGAGCGTGACATTTTATATGTATTATAATAATATTGAAGCCTAATGAAGTGTACAGAATAATAGAAGAGGAAAGGACTCTATGGAACACCTTACAGAAAAGAAGAATCAGATGGATTGAATTCACCCTGAGGCACAATGGGTTGGTGAAGAACATAATTGAAGGTAAAATAGAGGGAAAAGTCCCCAGAGGAAGACCCAGGAATAAGTTCATGGGCCAAATAAAGAGGAAAGTATATAGGAAGAGATACCAGGAGGTAAGGGAATTATTGTTAGATAGAGAAGGGTGGAGGGCTGCAGTCAGTCAACCAATCTTAGGATTGAACGACCAATGAAGTGGGCTTATTAGGAGATGACAGTCATGGTTTATCTCCGAAAATATACTGCAATTAGTATCGAGGTGCAAGAAATATATGTATTTCGGCCAACTGGAACTAACGTAAACTTTTAGCTATGAAAAATGGGAATGTTAAGGGATTTTCGGGGATTAACCCGCGCCATGGATCAACGAAACAAGTAAATATGCACATCCTGTCAACACCGCGGCTGCTCGCTATAACTATATCCGATAGTGCTTCTCTAACGGGGAGTGGCTATCTTAAATCAGAGAGAAACTCGAGCCATGCTCACTCAAGTAAGCAGTTTCGGAGGGAATCCGACGCCAGTGAACAACTTTCTCAGACCAGGCACACACGACTCTTAAAAAAGGTTCACGGGGTTGTTAATCCCGAACGCTGAATTCGTGAAAGACTCACTCACATACCTAAAAAATCACTAAAAAACACTGACTTGGATGGCTGACGTCACGAGTCATCGGGTGAGGAAAGGAAAAAGGAGGAGGCGAAAAGTGAATATATATGGAGAGGAGTGTTTCGGCCAAAAAGTGGTTCTCTTCAGCGTATTGCATACTTATGCGCACAGCGTATTGCATATTTTTTTCTAATGCACCAATGGAGGTTCCTGAATTGATTGAATTGAATATTTGGGGAGGCGACCGACAGCTAAGGTCATTTGCGCCATATGGGACAGGTAAGGGAGGAAGGGTGGATAGAAATCTGGCATCGGCATTAGCCTGCTCTTAACAAAAGGCGCCAAGGGGACCACGGTTCAACATCTCATTTTTTAGGGTACATTGTTACGCGTATCGATGATAGCTCGCCTCCGGGCACTCACCCCTAACGTGGCTTACGAGGTGGAATGTGGACGCACTCAGGGATGGATTGAGGGAGTGCAGAGGAGCGGCCGCCTCCCGCATAATATCCCGTAATATGGGAAATGGAAGTGAAAAGGTATCCCATACCTTCCTACTAGTAGACCCTCGGATAGTGGCAATCCTCCCCCTCTTTAAACAACAACCTGGCCACGTACTGAATGTAGATGGTCACAACTCATGTTTGAGGTAAGATAGCCTTCTCTCTGATTGCGAGAAAGCTGTTGGTCTTAATAATATATATTTATTGTTCAAGGACTTCATATCCTTTGGAACAAAGTACAGTTTATCAGAAGAAACTGTGGCGAAAATAATATTTATCAGGACACTACAGTTTACAAATATGAACATTCTATGAGCATATTGAGCAGGTGTACCCAAAGATATGAACAATCATACATTCATTTATACACTTATATTTAAAATTATTATAATTCAAGCTAATAAAATATATAAACAATTAGTAAGGTCGAGAGGAATATTTATAGAAATTAACAAAAAATGAAGTGCACAATAAAATTCACACTGCGCTACAATAATATTTTTTATATAAGAAAGACAACATTTCCGATTTCAATTTATGTGCATTGTGTGATTTAATAATATTGTCAGGAATACCATTCCATATTCTTAGGCCAGAATTTATTGTGGATAACTGATACATATATTAGTTCTACACCTTGGAATTTTAAATCGTCTTCTTCCTCTTATTTGTCTGCCTGAATCACTCTGGTTTCTAATAATATAATTATACAGATAATCCGGGGTTTTAGTTGATAATATTTTTTAGATGGAGAGATAATTTAAATAATTTTCTATGATCCAGTTTCATCCACTTCAATTTAACATAGTAAGGAGTTACATGCTCGTAAATATTCGTATTACATATATATCTTACTTACTCCGGCATTAAATAAGATTTGTAATTTATTTTGTAATTCCTTAGTTAAATCAATAAATACAAGGAGACAATAGTCGATATGAGGAATTAAAAGATGATTGATGAGTTTTTTACGCAGCTCAAATGGAATTATATGTTTAAATTGTTTCATCTGCGCTAATGTCTTGTACACCCCCCTTGTACTCTTGAAAGCTGCTGGTCTTAAGAGCACCTACGAATGGTACTGTGGTACTACCAATACACCGATGTTCATATTGGTAGTATGTTACTATGACTAACGGATAGGATTAATAAGCACCGTGTCGGTGTCGAGAGGGTGTGTCTCATTAATCGTTGAATCGATCTCTAGCGCGGATTAAATCCCCGCATCTCTCTCAGCAATCATCGTTTTTGAACCAACTTTTTCTAGGAAGGTAAATGTTTACAGCAGCCCTCGGTTTACTGCTATTGGAGTTATTACCTTTAACACAGGTATTTGTCAGTTCTCTTTTCTAGGATCATTATTGCCGAATGGTTTAATATCCCAGGGCTATCCCCGTGTCAGCTTGAACTGTCTAGTTTGTTTTCCGTCAAAATACATCATCTTGGGCACGTTTATGATTTTGGAGGAAATCGTTTCCTTCGCATTACTTTAATGTGTCGGAATGTTACTTTAGTAACAGAACTCCCTTGAAGTCAACCGATTCACGTGGATGCATCTAATGTTTTTTTCCCTTTGCCTATGAGTATCAGTTTTGTTCATAGCACATTACAGTGCAGATTACTTTTTGATGGAGTTTTTCTTCTATTTATGACGCATTGGGATTCGTAAAATACATGTACATATACATAATTTGAGTTTGCGCAGTGTTAACCAAACAAAATCATTTCCAAAGTTGTTGAGATTCGTAAATATTGCAGTTTACTTCATCAACTTTTTTTACTTGCAAATATTTCGGTGTAGTTAAATATATTGTAATATTTTTATTTTGGTTAATGGTAAATATTACATTGTATCGAATTAATAAACTACGTGAACAGTTTGAGACCATAGTTACTTTTCACCACAGAATTTCAACTTGATAAGAGAAGTTCACTCAAATGTATTTCTTTCTGAGAAACCGGTACAAGTTCTTATACAATTGACAGTACATCTACGTAATACCCCGCGAGCTGCCGCACGGACGTGTGGCAGGGGGTGTTAGGTCACCTGCCGTGTAAAGAAGTAAAGTTTTTGGAGATTAAACGGTGACATGAATTATAGGAGTGTATTTAGTGGAGCTTAATGTTTACTGTGGTTGCTTATTGTTCGCGGAAATAACGAGTTTTGTACCTATCTGTTCGGCAGTGTGTCTCTTTTATTTTATCGCATCTGTCAGACCTAAAGATGTAGTGAAGAGTCATGATAATATTCTCTATGTCGCTCTGAAAAATATCAGTTCTGAATTTCTCAAGCAACCTAAGCCTAGCGTGTAGCCTCCGAGTCTCTAGGGGCTCCCACCCTAATCCCTCTAAAAGTTGTGAGACACTATATGTACGCTCGCAGCAGTTTGTAACGAAGCGTGCTGATTTCCTTTGTATTTTATTGATTTTTTTGGTTAAATCTATCTGACCAGAGTCCCAAATGCTCGCGACATATTCGAGATGTCGCCTAACCAGAGCGAAGTATCATCTCTCTTTGACTTTTTCTACCGAGGACCTTCCTATTATACGTTTAACAAAACCTAGTTTCTTTCATGCTGCGCCACATATGTTATTTCTGCGCCACATCTTGCTACTGCTGTAGTTCTATCAAATCTCCCCACAACAAAAAACAGAGTGAGACGCTAGCGTTCTACCACAGGCCTCAATTCACTTCTCATCCCTCTCCCATACCCATTTTTTTAGTCTCTCCCTCATTATTGGCTGGTGTCCTAATTCCCCGTCTCGCGTCATCACTCCGTGGCTCGCGGGGTGGTATATGAAGGTGAATGAAGAGCTAATTCGGATCGGTCACTATCAAGTTTGCTTCTCGTGTTCTCTCCTGTTCCTGGGACTCCTAGTAGTTCACTTTTTGAGAGTAACTAAAATAAAATAGTCCCTTGACTTTCTTGGTCCACTTTAAAGGGGGGGAAACTGTCGATCGCGAGCCACCGGTAGCTCGCGGGGATATTTTCTGGAATTCGCTATGGAAGGTGTGAATTGATCCAGTCGATGTGTCAAGCAACTTTCATTCAATCTTTGGCAGTTCGCTACTTATTTTCATATGTGGAGCGTAAACCTGGAGGGTAGGGGAATTAACCGTGTGTTGGTATACTCCTTGTGATGAATTTTAATGGCAATGGCATTTGAAAGAGTGCTGGCACCAAATTTGCGAATGTTCTGAACACCCATCTTCCAAAGAAGAGGAAGAGAAACAACCTGGTATAGTTGGCGGTGTGGCATTGTACCAGTGCTTATCTCTTTTTCCCAATTTGAAGATGAATTTAATGCCGTTCGTAAGCTAAATATACCAGTCTTATCACCTGCCTTGCCAGGTGCAGCATTCTCAGTTGAAGGTCTGGCACTATACGAGTCAGTTTTGGTTGGTAAATGCATTTCCCTCATGTGTCATTATGGAAACCAAGCGCTTATATTGTTCATGGTCTATTTCCGTAGCTCCTCTGAATTTGGATTTCTTCACAAGGTGATATCTATAAAGCCTTCGCGCGACTAGCATACTGGTGTGAACAATTAGTAGCATATCAGATAGCATTGCTCCCTTACAATACACAATAAAGAAATATTTTAAATCCCGACTCTTCGTGATATTCTACTTGAAAATGTTTTGGAAATAAGAAATGTGGACGCGCTCTGCGGTGAACATTTGGTGTTACACAAAATCAACGCACCGATGTATTTCCGGGAACAGTTGGCTTGGAAAATTTCCTACTCACACCGAACCGTACAAATTGCCCCACGCCTCTTTTGTTATCTAATCATCTTAGTGTCGTTCTGAAGTATCAGTCGACGTATTACTTCACCCATTGACGGGGAAAGTGGATGGAACTATGGAGAGGTTTTTTCTCTACTATTGATATATTGATATTGGTTTGTACATTTAGTATATTGGACCTAATGACTGATTTTAGCTCTGATATGGTCGAAGTCACATCCGGTGTTCCTCAAGGAAGTGTGATCGGCCCTCTTTTATTCATTATTTATATTAATGACCTAAGTTCTAGAGTTAGCAGTTAATTAAGATTATTTGCAGACGATACAGTTATCTACCGTGAAATGAGCGAGGACACGGACTTTGAAGCTCTGTCATCGGACCTTAACTACGTTCATTCGTGGTGCTAGGAGTGGGGGTTAGAATTAAATATCAACAAATGCACCACAGTTCACTTCCTGCGAAAGTCATCACAAAAATGCCATACCTTTACTGTGAATGGAGTAAACATAAAATCTTCAGATACAGTAAAATATCTTGGAATTACCTTAACGTCTGATATATCGTGGGGATTACACATACAGAACATATGTGGCGCAACACCAAAGAAACTAGATTTTGTTAAGCGTATAATAGGAAGGTCCTCCGATGAAAAAGTCAAAGAGAGATGCTACTTCGCTCTGGTTAGGCCTCACCTCGAATACGCCTTGAGCATTTGGGACCTTGGTCAAATAGACTTAACCAAAAGCATTAATAAAATACAAATGAAAGCATCGCGCTTCGTTAAAAACTGCTACGGGCGTACATATAGTGTTACACAACTGTTAGAGGAATTAAGGTGGGGGCCCCTAGAGACTCGGAGGCTACACGCTAGGCTTAGTTTGTTTGATAAATTCAGAACTGATATTTTTCAGAGAGACATAGAGAGTATTATCATGACTCCTCACTGCATCTCCAGGTCTGACAGAGGCTATAAAGTAAGAGAGATATACTGCCGAAGAGATAGGTACAAAAACTCGTTCTTCCCGCGAACAATAAGCGACCATAATAAAAATTGAGCTCCACTTAATACACTCCTATAATTTATGTCACCATTTCATCTCCAAAAAACGTACACCTTTACACGGCTGGTGACCTAACACCCCCTGCCACACGCCCAAGCGGCGGCTCGCGGGGTATTATGTAGATGTAGCTAAAATAAGCATTGTAAATTCATCCTTGTACCAGGAATAGCTCAGCAAGATGAGCCACTCTATGACTTTCGATGAAGTAATTTGATACATGGTTAGGGTTCAAATCCCTTCAGAGGAGGATATTTTTCAGAGAAAACCCTATCCCTACTTGATGTCTTGTGGAGGGGACTTCAAGTACAGTACTCCGTCTGTCGGAAGAAATGTTAAAACGTGGTCCTCGTGGAGCCTTTCATTAAGAGCGGGCCAATGTCGACGCCGGGTTTCTATCCACCCTTCAACCCTTACCTGTCCCCTACGGCGCAAATGACCTTAGTCGTCGGTCGCCTCCCAAAAAATTCAATCCAATTCGATATTTGGCTTTGTGTGTACGTGTACAGGGCCGCCAAGAGACATTTGAGGCCCTGAGGCAACGTTCTCTATGGGGCCTTTACCCCACCCTTTCCCCCCTATTCCTCCTGGCCTCCTATTTTAGGACCCGTCTGGGGCTCCCTGAAAGTGAGGGCCTGATGCAAAGTGCCCCAACCTCTGGGCGGCCCTGTACGTATGAGAGTCTCTTCTCGAAGTGCAAACATCAGAGAAATCGGATACTTTTTCCTTATTTATTTCGTGCGTATTTCACAACAATTCGGCGTCTGATCACCTACGATTCATGACTATCATCTGAACTTTCCCAAAAGTGAAAATAACTTTATGGCTTGGGTTCTCGTCAGGTCATGATATTGATTTTGAAACCGGGACGTTTTAATTTAGCCCTCACAAGAAATCTTGATGTTGGGAATTGATTTTTTTTGGGGAAATAAAAAGTCAGTATTGCCACAATGAACTTACTACATAGAATGTATAACATGCAAAGAATTATCACATAGAATTTATGGTACCCATGTCCTTTCTAATTGCAGCTCAATCAAAGAAGCGGGGAAAACATTCAAGACAAAGCATTGCCTCGCATTATTCTAACCATTAGCAGGATGCATCTCAATATCGACTGGAACATTAGAGTCTCACACTGTCTTATTTATTAAATAATCTCTTTTGAGATTAAGTATCTTATTTATGAGACCGCAACCTTCAAAAGAAGTCTCTTTGTTAATTTTAATACCATCATACTTGGGGATGTTTAGTGTAAAATTTTAACTGAAATCTGTTGAATTCCATGTATTTTAACGGAGCCGCGTGAATAGCTGAAACCTGATGAAAATGATCTAGTTAACGCAAACCAATATTGCGTTTTTGGCTGTTAATTTTGTCCCTTCATCAAAGTGAAAACTAATTGCAGTCGAGGCTGATAAACTGTAGAATTTCCTGTCATACGTTAGAACTCATGCCAACACACCTTAAATTATTATATATGATCCTCATTCTTCAGACATAATAAATACAAAATTAACTTCTGGTATTATGAAGTTTACCGAAAGTTTTATTTATTTTTTTTCAAAGTAAGTGGACCCGCTGTAGTAAAAGGTTTATGGAAGATTCAATCGATGACGATATAAAATTAACTTAGTCTTGACGTTTGGCGCGTCACCATCCAACTCTGTGTTAATGTTTTTGTCGGCCCCGGTGGCGGCGGGGTAAAGTCCTTGCCTGCTAACTCAAGGGTCGCGGGTTCGAGTCCCGCCTGGGTAGAATAGTATCTGCCCAGGACATGGGTTTCTTTGTCTCGTCCGTTGATACTGTTGTTCACCCGATGTAAAATGTTTTCGGGGCAGTGAAAATAAATAAGTAAATAATGCATTGAATTTTGAACGAGTCAACATTCAACTAATTTGAAGGTAAGCATAACTCACATCAGAAACACCTTTTACTGACTTCAAATCGTTTTGGATAAATTAAGTCCCTCTTAGTGCTTGCCTTTCGTCAGGCCAGAGATTAAACTCACTCTCACCGCATGTAAAAGTCGCGTTCATTTGGTAAATATATATATTTATGTGGCCGTAATTACACCATATTTTCTCTTAGTAATGGCTTTAATCAATAAATATTCATATTCTAGATCTCGAGGTCGAGAAATAATGGCTAATAACCTGAAAGCAAAAAAAAAGTTTTACTTTCTCGCCTATACTTTCTTCTCTATTCTTTCTGTCTCTCTCTCTCTCTAAATACTTTTACTCCGCGTATATTCTTAAAATTTCCAAAGTTTTGCCTCTTTCTGTTCCTCATTATTTTCATTCTTCGTGAATAAGTCCACAAGATCTATTTCTTTTTTCTTCGTACAGCTCAAAATGAAGAGGACGTTAATTTTAATTTCTGCGTACGAAAGGAAATCGATTTTCCTTTATTTTTGACCCTCTCTTGCCGAAGAATACTTTCCTCCTGCTCTCTCCAATATGCAGCCTTCCTAAATCTACGCCAAGGTGAGAAAGCTGTGGGCTTTGATGCCTCCAAGTGTCCAGAGTTTGATCGCAGCATCAAACCATTCCAACACTCTTAAATGTCGCTTAATCGCCTACTTTCAAAAACCATGCGGGAATATAGAACGACATCCCTGCTGGAAATGTCCCCAAGGGGATATGGGGTGTCCCCAAGGGGACATGGGGATCCCCAAGGGGAAAATATGATTAGATTGACAAACTTTTAATTCCATTGAAGAGCGATTACCAGGTATTGACCGCTAACGATTCTTGAGGAGCTATCAGGAAATAACACCTATTACGCTAATCGTTGATACTGGATAGGATAATGGAACAATTGACGTGCTTGATAACTCCAAAATTGTAAACTTCTTGATGAGCGAAGAGAATATATTGTATTATCATGGAAATTAAATGTTTTTTGCCGCCAATTTTTCAAACAAAACTTTTGGATTGCTTTAAGTGTTACCTTAACTTCTGATATATCGTGGGGATTACACAAACAACATATGTGGCGTAGCATTAAAAAAACTAGGTTTTGTTAAACGTATAATAGGAAGTTCCTCGGATGAAAAAGTCAAAGAGAGATGATACTTCGATCTGGTTAGGCCACACCTCGAATACGCCGCGAGCATTTGGGACCCTTGTCAAATAGAGTTAACAAAAATAAATACAAAAGAAAGCAGCGCGCTTCATTAAAAACTGCTACGAGCGTACATATAGTGTCTCACAATTTAGAGGGATTTAGGTGGGAGCCCCTAGAGACTCGGAGGCTACACGCTAGGCTTTGGTTGCTTGAGATATCCAGAACTGATATTTTTCAGAATGACATAGAGAATATTATCATGACGCCACACAACATCTCTAGGTCTGACAGAAGCGATTAAACAACAGAGATGCATTTCCAAACAGATAGGTACAAATACTCGTTCTTTCCGTGAAAAATAAGTGACCACAATGAAAATTGAGCTCCACTAAATACACTTCTACAATGCGTGTCACCATTTCATCTCCAAAAAACTTACACCTTAATACGGCTGGTGACCTAACACCCCCTGCCACACACCCATGCGGCGACTCGCAGGGTATTTTGTAGATGTACATGTAGAAATAACTTTTCAAAGTCTAATAAATACCAATGTCCCTATTTTAAGCATCAAATTAACCTTTTTTGGACTATGAGTCCGAATATATTCTCCACTTGTTTCTATATGTTGAAAGTGACATGTGCAGCCGTGGGTTTTAGCATGAGACTTAGCTCAACGTATTCAATATCGAACATTGGATCCTAGAGTAAGCAGTAACTTGATTCAATTCATTTAAGACTAAGCCGCGCATGCACTTCACTCAACTTAGACGCGTATATTGTCAGTGCCAAATGTGTTAAGGACAATCCGACCCTCATCTCCCCTGTGCCTAGCCTATTTATATAATGAAGAAAGCTTCGACGCTTATTGTGACGGGTATCTCGTTATTTAGTGCCATCCCCACTTGAGAGAAATCCCACCGCCCACTCCCCCAGGAACTATAAGTGCAGGGGGGCGGAAAGTCCGCCCCATCCTTAAACGAGGACCTGTATGCGCCACTGCCCCCAAGCTGTCTGCATGATGAACTACATTCGCTCCTTGGCGTTTCCACCATGTTGTGTCTTCAGTCGGTATGCCTCATTATTTAATCACGTGACGCTCACTCTAAATATTGTATGTTATCTAATTGTCATAATCATCGGTCGGCGGGGGGTACCGAGTCGAAGGACCCAATTTTTTACCACAATTGGTCCGTTTTGACAATCCATGGACAATCCGGCGGGTCCCTGATTTGATGACGTACTCCGGAAGACCGCACGACGTCTACCCGTAAAGGGAGTCGGGGGATACCCAATCTCAATTTTTTGGGCAACGCGCTCCTCCGGTTCTCAGAAGATGTGCGGTAAGTTTTCGCAAAAGTGAGACTGACGGGGACTCGTCTGACGTTGTTGGGGGAACCCAACAGATACGAGGACTGCGGGGAGGCGGTGGCCCATTGACGTCCTTCTGACATCAATCCGTCTCATGGTGTCGGCCTCGCAGGGGTTGTGGTTCGCTAGCCTTCCCTTCCCGTTATCCTTTTCCCGCTACTTCCCACTAGGGTATAAGCGAAGGCTTGCAGACCAAGCGGGAGGTTTTTAGACCCTGCGGGGAGACCCGAATTACCTGTCATAAACAATCAAAAGAAAACGTGTGCATTGATTTTAACGAGGTATGGGATTTGAGAGAAAATGCTCTAAGAATATTTAAGCGACAGATATTAAGGAAGATATATGGACCTGTAAAGGAAAATGATGAATGGAGAATAAGATATAATGCAGAGCTGGATCAATTAATTGAAGGCTAAGACATAGTAAGATATGTGAAAGCTCGGAGAATGGAGTGCCTGGGCCATATGAAGAGAATGGCGGAAGAAAGGATGCCCAAAGGAATAATGAGGGAAAAGTTCTACCACACCAGAAGGAAAGGCAGACCAAGAATCAGATGGATGGATGACGTAACTGCAAACCTACGGATAATGAACATCAAGGGAGGGAGCAGTAGGGTAAAAGATACGGATGACTGGAGGCAAATTGTGGAGGAGGTCAAGGCCCACCGAGGGCTGTAGCGCCATTAAGAGAGAGATGGGATTTGAGAGAAGTAGAATGCCTACGATATCGCTATCGAGGAAGGATGAGTAAAAGGCATTAAGGAAGACCCAAGTCCACGGTGCATAAATCAAGTGCAGGAGGATTGAACCTTAGTAAATGTACCAGCTCATTTATAACGAAATAAATCGCTACAACGCCATATTTATAAGGTTGGATGGGTAAATATAAAGACCTCAGATGATTTTTTTATTTTATTTATACTCACACTCCCGAAAACAGCACAACAAAGGCCTATTACATCGGGTGATTAACAATTAACAATAGACGAACAACAACACCCATGTCCTGAGTGGTGGAAAACCACCCATCCGGGACTCGAACCCGCGACCCCCGGACTGACAGGCGAGGACTTAACCCCACCGCCGCCGCGCCGGGGCCGAAATTCAAATAAGTATCTCGGAATCACCTTAACTTCAGACATATCCTTGGGGACATACACGAAATATTTGTGGCCCTGCGTAAAAGAAACTTATCGAGCGAATATTAGGACGATTCTCCAACGAATATGTGATAGTGATGCAACTCAGTTTGGGCAATACATATCTCGAATACGCAGCGAGCATTTGGGGCCCTGCGCTAAAAGATTTAATTCACCAAGTAAATAAAATACAATGGAAACCTACATTGTGTTGAAAGCTTCCGCGGAGTGGTCTTGAATCATGATGGCTTTCGGGAAAGATTCCGCGTTTGCGTCATTTCTGTGACGACAGTCTCACTTCGGACCTGAAGAAGCGAGCTGAAACGCTCGCGAAACTGTCGTCACAAAAATGACGGAACGCGGAAGCTATTCCGAAAGCCATCATGATTCAATGGAAACCTATGAATTAATTGCAATGATTATAATGCCGAGAGGGCATTTCGTCATCAAACTGCATACAGGAAATCTAAATTACAACCGTATTAGCTATCCCTGCTCTAACTTCTTACTTTCCTTTGGTTAACACGAGGGGATGGACAAATTAGCGGATGTAAGGCAAAAATATTCACCAACTATTCGAAATTTTAGACAAGTACTCTTGAAACTTGCACTGGTTACTTAGTACTATGGGTTATACCCGATTTTAGCATAGTTTTCACCGGGAATGTGGATTATTATTAATTATAATTAAATGAAAACTATGTCAGGATAATCCATATTTAAAAAGTAAATTCAAGCTGATTTCTTGTAAGTAATCGATGGTAAACATCGTAAAATTCGTAATATCGTGGGGACTGCACATACAGAACATATGTGGCGCAGCATTAAAGAAACTAGGTTTTGTTAAACGTATACTAGGAAGGTCCTCGGATGAAAAAGTCAAAGAGTGATATTACTTCGCTTTGGTTAGACCACATCTCGAACACGCCGCGAGCATTTGGGACCCTGGTCAAATAGATTTAACCCAAAGCAGGTAAAAATACAAAGGAAAGCAGCGCGCTTCGTTAAAAAACTGCTACGAGCGTACATATACGGCCGTATTCATAGATTCCTTAGTGAGCTACAATCGGCTTAGTAGCGCACTAACTAGTCGCCAACTAACAACATCGTATTCATAGGCTGCTATTCTGAATCGAGCGACGCTATTTCTGGCTAATGCTATTCCAGAATAGAGTCAGATGCGATTCTCAATACGATGCAGATATCCAAGGCGTCGGGTCTGTAACACTATTATTAACCCCGCCCCTTTGGGTATAAAAACCTTCTGGTACAGTAATTGGAAATTCAGGCAGCCAATGACGAGCGATGTTTACGTTTTTCACAAGCAGCTGAGACCTTCGCCATGGATGCCGTGAGTCTGGTGCATGGAAGAATGTTTTCAATAAATAATCCAACTAAATTCATTCAATGCTGTCTTCGGATACTATTATTATAATTTATTTTGTTCTGCATTCATCAACTGATGGATAACTCTCCGATAATTTTAGATTTTGTGAATGGGATTTCAGTTTAGGAAAGGCTGGCGATGTTTGTTATGCATGCCTATATGAACATACAACAGCTGCCCTAGCTGGGAAATCAATTTTAATTTCTATAATGATAGTTCACCTCACCATCGTAAAAAAGCGTATTGTTTTCATGTATCTTTTAGGTTAATTTTTTAATATTTTAACTTCCACAATTTATTCGAGGGAGCGGACGACGTTTTGGTTTGGATACATGAGACGTGCATGATCCAGCATTATCTTCAAAGTATACTTTCATTTGGAGTTATCATTGGATTTGTTACCTATAATAATCTAGTATTCTTTTAAATTCATGAACTGATAGGAAACTTTCGGAGAACCTGTGCGGTGAACGGAAATTCAGTTCAGAAAATTCTTGCGACGTTTGTTACACATAGACAAATAATGGATTACCACACTGAGAGAACAATTTTAACACGTATAATTACAGATCAACTCAAAATTGTGACAAAGCGTATTGTTTTTGTGTATCTGTTGGGTTGTTTATTTTATTCTCACCACTTATCCGACTGAGCAGACGACGTTTGGATGCGTACCAAGTGGGAATAATGATATACAAGTGTATCAAGGAAAGTGATGTGATTGTAAATTTCAATTATTTTATCACGGATATTTGAAATGTATTATTTTAAGTAGCCCGTGGGCTTAATAAGATGGTTAGACATCGCAATTAGCCTCTTGAAAATCTTGTGGGACCGTTGGGAAATGTGAGGTTGGAATTGAATGTGAATATGGTAAGCAATATTTCGAGCCGACTTGTTAAAATAATACAACGGAAATGTTAGGTACAATTCTTAACGGAGAGCGTGAGTACTCATCCTATGCGTGTACAATAGGTTCTTCTATTTTACCTGAACTCGTTATCCCCGGCTGAGAGATGGGAAAAGTTATGCAATGCAAAATTAAAGCAATGAGACTCGGTCGAAAAAAGTACCAGTCTACAATGAGAGGTACGGGAAAAGACAATGTCAAGGAAGGTTTCCATTTTCATGCTTAAACTCAACTTGGTTAAGTTTTAAATAAGTTTGCTCATTTTTCCTTCCCGTCCAGCTTGGCACATTTGCCTACTTTTTATGAGAAGAATTTTTTACGTTTACTGAAATATACGTATTGACAAGTCAATCCTGCTAATATTTTTATGTTTTTAGGAACACTTTTCAATGCATACTTTGCTGAATCCTCGTAAGATAACGTGTGATAAAGAATCAGGTGGCCGTTTCACTCGAGAATAGCTTGACGCTATTAGAATAACGTGGGGATCAGATCGTCGCCTAAAACAGCGTCGCTCCCAGGCGTCGATCTGCGTTCAGAATCGCAAATAGCGTCGTTGAACCGAACCGAAAGCGTCACGAAAGCTATTTTTGGCATATGGCTGTTCAGCTATCTCATTCAGAATAGCAGCCATAGACAGCTACTAAGCTCCCAAGTGAGCCAATATTTTAGTAGCTGATTCTTAAACACTCTCTCGCCTTGCTTAGAGGCGCTACTAAATATGGCGGTATGTCACAAGTGGCTCACCTCGGGTGATAACCTGAAGCCATAACGGAGATTTGAGGCAAAAAATACCAATGATACTGGTGGAATTGCTTTTCTCATGTCTGGCGGATGCGACGTGTAGTACTGTTGCTGGATCAAACTGAGCATTTTAATTATTTGCTCATAGTCTACGACACCGTGTTGTGGTACTTCGCTGAGATTCATGAGTGTTTTATTCAACGAAGAAGGAAGAGTTAGTGAGATGATTACCGTGGTTTCGTGCGTCGTAAGGTGGTTATCATCTCTTCTTCATCTCGTTTCATCAGTGCAACAAAGAAACACAATTGAAATTTACGGCAGAATATAAACACCAGCGCTCTGATGTAAACAGACTCACGAAGACGAACATGCTACCATTCAGAATATTATTTAAGATACATCTACTGGTTACCATTTATATGCAATTGATACATAGTACTACATGGTCTTTAATCATGCAAATAAAGCTTAATCATGCCGGAAATCCATTGAGGTTAGTTGCTGATAATGATGGTAACTTATTTAGCACCAGTGCAATACCTACTTTACGTGATACCTTCCCAATACGAGCCTTATACGTTTCGGGAGCGTTAGTTTTATCAGTGAATTCCAGAATATTGGTTTGTCGTTTTTTTTGCAGTTTCAAGAGTGGAACTGAAGGAATTTTTCGCGCAAATATTTTATATTTCAGACTCGCCGTTTCTTTAGTAAAGTTTTCAAATTTAAAATGTGGAATGACAAAGTATTATTTCCCTTACTACTAATTGAATGAATTCGGCATAGTAAAGAATGAGTGTTAGTCTACGGACGATTATCAATGTATGAGTATAATCTAGTAATGAGAATGGCTTTTGAGAACTTATTATTAAGAATATGATCGACCTCAGGGCCTTTTATACCTCCATAGCATTGTTATTCACGTTTGTTATCTTTCTGATTATTATCACTCTTTATGTGTAGTCCACAGGGGCGGTATAGAATGTAAAGTATCATGAGTCAATTCTTTTTACTAACTGTATGCATCTGCCGACGTAGGCAGGGGCGTGACAAATTAGAATGCGAGTTTTTCCTCACATAATGGTTTTCCTCACATAATAACACACATTTGGTTTTCGTGTAACACTCCACGGAGGTATATGCTCTCATTCTGCCAGCATTCGTAAACGTTCGAAGTGAGTTAAAGTAACATGATCTATTTTCTGGCTTTGTTATAACCTGCTCGTCTTGATACCTGAATAGTAACTATCAATTACGCATAACGTCCCGAAGCAGTTTTTCATTTAGACCGTCTTGGATACGATCCAACTTATCTAGGATTCAAGATAGATTCCAACACAACCCCCAGCTTATGACAGGCTCCACTTTCGGAAGGGTCGAGTGCGATTGGCGAATGCCCCCCAATGGCGAAATTCTATTCACTCCTAGTCGGTCAATTTGCATATATGTATCTAGTAAATATAGTTTCCATTTACCACAGCCACATTGTATTAAAATTATCTTAACTTTAGCTTCTTAATTTGAGTTCGTGAAAGTATCTCGGAAATGCTGCTCTAAGTCTAAGGAATTGGACCTATACTGTACGTACATTAGTTGTGAATTTCGGCGCCAAGTGTCTCAATGTTGTGGATGGTTATGTTCGCTTTTGTGACGGAATATTTTGCAAATTCTCGTCGTAACCTGGAGTAGTTAACATTTCTCATTTCTAAAAACTTTGTTCTTTCGTCATTAAATCGCAGACTGTTTTTTTCGAAACATCACCCTGATTTTGATTAAGCAAGAAGCTGTAAATCTTCTCCTGTTACTATAATCTGCAGATGTAATTACGTTTGCGAAAAGTCGGTTTTAATCGTAACATTCTCGAGAAGCGAATCTCATAATTATGATCTTGATACAGATGCCTTGAAACTGCCTGGAACTCAATTTTACAGGAGGGCGGTAAAAACATAATGTTGATTCTCATACGTGTGCATTGAAGCTTTTTTCGAAAGAAACGGTATGTTTACCCAGAGATATCTTAAGTCTAGCTGAAGTTGTAACGGGCGAGGTAGGTGCGTTTGACCGGCCGTAAAGGTTAAGGAGGCCAATGGTGAATACTAAGCCAAGGAATGACGTAATGGTAATGCGGAGGAAATCCATCAATTTACTTCAGTTTACCCAGTCTTCCTACATGTTAGCCTAGTTTTTAGCCATCACGCTGATGTGGAATATAATTCCTTCATTTTCGGGCATAGATTCACTTTTTGGCGTATTAACCCTGTTCCTTTCCACTAACTGTAATGCTATCTCTATTTGTAACAAGTTAATTCAACATGTGCGATTGAATGATGGCCTGGAGTGAATGTGTGAAGTGAATATTTGTTCTTCAAAAAGTCGAAAAAAATTCTTTTGCATCAGTAAGTGTTCATTGTACTCGAAGTGGTTTCATCTTGCCGACGTTGAGTGTTGACTAGAGTTAAAAGTGCCATGCGCCTAAGGTATCTC
The DNA here is from genome assembly GCA_963169105.1 of Ceriagrion tenellum. Classification (NCBI taxonomy): domain Eukaryota; kingdom Metazoa; phylum Arthropoda; class Insecta; order Odonata; family Coenagrionidae; genus Ceriagrion; species Ceriagrion tenellum. The sequence continues at coordinate 16,109,419 of OY720643.1, read as the reverse complement.
TGGATTTGGGGCTACATAAGTTTGATCTTGTGGAGTGTTTTAAAGTGGTTCATGTCTTGTTCGTGATTATGGATAGAATTCAGGCTTTGGACTAAAATAGCCATTGTTATGCACCAATGTGACGTGTGAAAGTAATCCTCATGTGGTTAATAACGCTTTAGTTGGTGATATTTGTTTCAAGCATTTACGTGGTGAAAGTGTTCGAAATCCAGCGTTGGACTGTGGCTCATAGGAGCGATTTCGTGAATTTGTTTAGGTATTTAAGAGATTCCAATTTCACTGACGGGATCGAATAAGTCAAATTATTGACCACTTTGGGCGTTACCTTCTAACTTAGATGTGTAATCATTCAGAATGTGAGCTTTAAGTAATTTTGGAGAATAGCCGAGCTTGTGACAAGTGTATTGCGTTCGTCTCAGCAGTTATTTACCTGTGGTTCATTATTCTTCATCGTTCAAGTAACCAAAAATCCTCGCTTCGGTATGTAATCTTCATATTGTATTAGGCCCATAATTCATGGACCTGAATTATTGGAGATTTGCCGCAAATAATAGAAAGATGATTTACATTTAGCTTCTTTTATCATTATGCATTAGTAAAGAAGTAGGCTACACAATTGAGTTTTGGTTTGCACTGCGAGTATACATTTGTACGACAATTGCCCTTGAACTTAAAATATACCTACTTCTGTTTAAATAATGAACACTTTGAACTCCTCCGGCGAGTCCGTAAACTTCCCGTTGTGTACTTATTATTATATTAAAAATACGAATACAGGACGAGGTAAATTTATTATCAAGTAAAAGCTGCTTAGTATAATGCTCCAGTATGTTATGATTGTGGAGTCGGTGATGCATTTCGCCAGCGCGACATATTAACTATTAAACCGAGGACAATATATAAGACTCTTGTGGCGTGCTTTTTTATAATTTGCGTCCGAGGTTTCGGAGACAATAACGCGTTCACGAGGGGTAAAATTATGTTTCTCGTTTAGCATATACTGCGAGAGACATCAATTTGTTCGAGATTCCTGAGTTGAATTGAGCACTTGAGTTTCCGTGAACGACCGTCAATAGTTCTTGGTATCACATACTTAGCTCTCACCCCTCTTCCTTCTCCACTGTATTCCAATTCCATAGCCAAATTACACTGATTACAGTTACTTTCGTACTTCCCGACACCAACTCTGGGATTTTTGTCTCTCCAACAGACAGGTTTTCATGCGAAAACGTTTCTATTTCGAACATGTCCAAATATTTTACGCTATTGTGGGTGCAATGGTATACTTTTTGATCAACAAAAATCATTACCGAAGGCTTCTATACATCTAAATCTATGAAGTTCCGTGAAAGCCACCGTAAGGGTGCTTGGCACGGAGTGATTCACCACACGCTCTCATCCCAGATCAAATCAGAACCGCTCATCATCCACCAGCCCCTAGGCGCAGGCCTTAAGCAGTCAGGATAACAATGCAACGTCATACTAGAAAAAGAGAGTGCTTCGTAGACGAACATGCTACCATGAAGTACACTATTGGTTAGTAGTAATACGGCTTCTGGTTAGTCCTATTAATACGACTGATTAATAGTGCAAAAAGGTACTAAATCGTGCCAGTTTTTTTATGCGGGGTTAGTTGCTAAAATTGATGGTAATATATTAAGCACAAGTATAAAATGTCTTCTAATTACAGTCGCAGTTGAAGTGAACAACCTATTGAGTGAATTGATCTATTAAGTGCATTGATCAGGTCTATCGCAACTTTCACTGTCTCTTATTTTACGTGGAAAAACGGCATTTTAAATCAATTTGTTCTGCAGTATATTTTCTTAATCTTATAACTGTGACCGTTTATTCTGTAAAAGTTTGGCTCAAGCAAAATATACTGAACGTCCGGAAATAATGTACTTCAAACTTTCTTTAGTGATTTCATCTAATTTTTTCCTTCGTCAGACAGAGGTAACCACCATACTCCCGCCAACAAGTTAGTAAGGTTAGTATAGTTAAGATATGGGTGCAATTTGCAAAAATTAAGCAGGAAATGTAATGGAATGTGCAAAATAGCGACTTTTATTGCTGGTGTAATTTAAATATCAGTTTTTACGAAGTACTGGATCCAAATATTAGCACGCCGACGCGGATTAAAAAAAAAATATTTTGTTGCTGTCTGAGATGGTAGGGGCTGAGCTTTATGAGTTTTCTATACATATGTTAATATCATTGTCCACCATCACGTAAAGTGCTTAAGCCCTGATGATGGAATACATTACACCTTTAAACATTCGTGAAGAGTAACGCCTTTTTAGATTTTCTGAGCAACCCCCAAAGAGAGAGTGACATACTTGGAAAATAATTTCCCTTTTAAGTTCTTAAAGTTACTCCAGGTTTTAAAAAAGATTTTATTTCCATTAATATGCCAAATTTAATGAACAAATCTAGAAAGAAACTTCGAATTCCGGAGACGAAGAAATATTCTTTATACCCTTCATTATTTAACAATAATTTTGTGGTCATTAGTCAGGATGTGAGATGTCTGACAATTCTTACATTGAAGAAGTTATTTTCGATGTTGGTTGTCTCGTAATGATATGAGAGCAAATATTTGGCAGTAAATTTGATTTAAATTATCATTTTGCCGTTGAGGAAACGAGATATTAAGGTGGTTATTTCTTTCGTAGTTTGCAATACGGGATGAGACAAGTGTGGTATAGGATAAAAAGTCATACCTATGAGCGGAGACCACAATATCAATTTGTCATTTGGAGGTGAAAACACCGTGAACAAGTGTCATATGTATGTAGATCAGACTACCTGCAATTATGGTTTAAGAAACCAAATTAGTGGTCTGGTAGCGATCAAAGAGAATTCAAAAAGAAGTAAACATAGTATTGGTAAAATATAATATTTGAGAAAAAATAATAATAGGTAATTTTAATGCTTATTAATTAAACATTAGTTTGGCTGGAAGAAACTCTCAGTAGCTAGCGATGGAAAAGAACACCATATTAGGAAGTATTGGAAACAGCCCTCCGTGATTGGACGATTCAGTATCAACTCGCCCCCGCCCACCCACAGCTCAGTGACGTTATCCATCTATCTATATAAGGGCGGCAATTTCGGTACGAGCGTCAGATGCAGAAAGGACACCGACGTGATAACAGTCCTTTTCAGGTTCATCGACGACGTGATAGGAACAGGTATTTGGAACGTATGAGCGGCCCGACCCACGGTAGCTTATCTTACGCACCCAATATCCCGAAGGGACCTCTCCACCCGGGGAATCAAGGTCCGCGGTTCCGGCTTGGAGAGAAAGGCTTCCGATCGGGGGACCGGGGGTCGAGAAGACTTCGACTGGTACACGAAAGATCCCTTAGCCGCTCCCGATGCACTCGTTGGCCTGGCTCAAGGGCCCCACTTTACACCCCAGGCCATTGCACTGCCTTTGCACTCTTAGGCAGGCCAGGGACCTAATCAGAACCCCGTCCCTCTCAGACAATGGCGTGGTCTGGCTAACTGAGACCCAGATTATCACACGCTGGGGCAGAGGGGGTTGTTCTCCGCTCTCCTGCGGGAAAGCGGTCCGATAGGTACACAGGGTTGGGGGAGTGAGGATAGGTCGGTAGGTAGGAACACTGACATCCTTTCGAACATTCTGATCATCAGTACTGACTAATCTCGTCGAATTAATAACGGCTAAGCGTGGGAAACCTCCGTGAAACCTAAGGTAAATCTTTTAACCCAGCAACCTTACGTGGACGTTACAGTAGTGTATGAATATTTTCATAATATTGATAGGGTTCCCAGAAAATTTTTAATTTGCCTACTCCTGCTACGGGACATAAGATAATTACTTGTCAACAGTAATTTATATATTTTTTCTCGGATCAATTTAACTGGATCAGTAGGGGGTCTTTAAGTCTAGTAACACTCGCATGCATACGTACCCGTTTAAGTTCAGCTGTGGCCAACGATCCACAGGACTTCCGTTGTTCACCTTGCTTATCAGTAATGTTGTTTCGTAAATGGAGTATTGGCTTCTTCGTAAACTGTGTAACGTAAATACCAATTGTTCAGCTATTACTTTATATGGAATATGATACTCTGTTATAAAATAACCTAATGATTGAATTACTCGGAGGTTTTATCGAATTCCGACATCAGACGTAGTTACACTACTTTTCAAGGATTTCTCTTAAATGTATGTAATATTTCTTTAACTCCATCAAATTACATCGGGATGGACTTGTCTAAGAAATTTAATGTTAGTAAAATTTCGTTAGTTATTGTGCGATGTTTTCCCACACCATGAGACCGCTAGTGGTCACTCTAGCTTTTTATAAAAATATTATCGAAAATACCCTGCTCTTTGAAAGTTTTATTGCATTCCCCGAGTAGGAGATTCTCAAATTTTTTTTAATTGTCCGCTCCTCTTAGCGCAATACTTCCATTTTTGCTCGTTAAATCTCATGTTTCCATTAGAGGTTGATATACTTTAATATCAATCGAAGGTAGTCTCTTTTACGAGATTATGCAGGGCTTATATAAAGGGAATACGTATTTGTGTTTCGGAGAATTATAAAGTTCGTGACTTTGGAAAAAATACTTGCTCCTCAGGTAAAATTAATCGATAAAATCGTTGTTCCTACTACATTTTCATGCATCCTAAGTAGGCGTTTATTCTATTTATCAAGATATAAAATACATGAAATGAGGTCTCGGCATTCTGCTCACACATTTTCTTTAGCCAATCCAAATTTTTTCTCTAATGTGGGAGTTACAAGTATTTGAATTTGATGTCGCACAGCATACCATCGCATTATCGTGATTCTGTAGTCTTCTTCACTCATGAATATCCCTTGCTCTCCAATTAACTCTCCTAGATAACATATTTAAGCATTTTTTTCTTTCGAGGGCAAACACTGTAATTTTATACCTCCCCACAGGTCACACAGTTCATATCCAGCGTATCTTTCAATCAAGAGCAATGAATTCATAGAAATCATGGTCTCTCATCAATTATATCTTTCACTTACCGTATGAAAAAGAGCGACTCGGAACGGCTCTCGTATCAGCTTAACTCCTTCGTCCGCTTTGCAAAAATAACTCTCCTTAAAACAGTAGTAGCGTATTGCATCAAATATAAAACTCTTTATATTTCAGTTACGTTAACCGATAATGAAATACGAGCTTCCGATTTACATAGATAGAAAAGAATAGAAAAGCTGTGTGCCCTTCATTGCAAATTGAAGAAATGTGTTCAATCAAAGTTTACATACATAACATTAATGATATCGGAACAGAGTTAGGCGGTTATGAGTAATTTCATGTTTTACGATAACAGAGCAAGTCAATTGTGCGAGAGTAAACTTGTCACCTTATACATTTTGATATCTATCTGACATAGTATACACGGAAATAATTTATGTAATAATTATTGAAAAACTTACGCTGTGCACAAAAGACATGATGTGATGTGTCTGATGACGGGCGTCAATGTTGCATCAAGTATATCGTTCATTCAATTCATTTAGTCGTGTATTCATTTGGCGGAGAAATGAAAGACAAGGCCTTTTACGGCACAAGTGTAATATATCGTGCTTTTCCATTACCAGGTTATCATTGCAATGCAATTTCCAATTAATGCGTTCAGTATTGACTGATATGAAAGCATTTTTTGTGCGAATTTAATTATATTCTTACAACGATTTCACCGTATTATTCTGTACCTGACGATGACGTCAAAGGGTGAAACGCGTCGTAGGAGTAATATTTTTCCGAAAAGTACTGAGAAATTGTCTTCGTCATGAGTACAAAGAGCCTTAAGGTATTACTGGCGATAAATATATACTCTTTCGATTTAGCCATATGAAAACGATAATGCTCTTCTACATGGAGCAGAAAATTCAATAAGTTTCATTTTTCTCCGTAATTGAGCGGCACTAAGTATTTGATGTGAATAAGTGCATGCTTGCTTTGGAATGGATATGAAAGTTACTTGATTGGATGAGGATTCGCGTGTTTATCTGTGAGAATAGTGCTTATATAACCTTCGCTTAAGATTCTAGAACATCGAACCATGGGATGAAAATATTGTAGAAGGGATAAAGACGGGGTGGATTTTCAATAAAAACACATATGCTTATTTCCGCAACTAATGCATCAGTAATTAAAACGCAGTTTTACAAGGTTATTTAGTGATCGAAAACAAAAAGGAGTTATTGATGGTTTTAGCTCTGATATGGTCAAAGTCACATCCGGTGTACCTCAAGGAAGTGTGATCGGCCCTCTTTTATTCATTATTTATATTAATGACCTAAGTTCTAGAGTTAGCAGTTAATTAAGATTATTAGCAGACGATACAGTTATCTACCGTGAAATGAGCGAACACGCGGACTTTGAAGTTCTGTCATCGGACCTTAACAACGTTCATTCGTGGTACCAGGAGTGGGGGTTAGAATTAAATATCAACCAATGCACCATAGTTCACTTCCTGCGAACGTCATCACAAAAATGCCATACCTATACTGTGGGTGGAGTAGACATAAGATCTTCAGATACAGCAAAATATCTTGGAATTACCTTAACTTCTGATATATCGTGGGGAATACACTCACAGAACATATATGGCGCAGCATTAAAGAAACTAGGTTTAGTTAAACTTATATTACGAAGGTCCTCGGATGAAAAAGTCAAAGAGATATGCTACTTCGCTCTGGTTAGGCCACATCTCGAATACGCCGCGAGCATTTGGGACCCTGGTCAAGTAGATTTAACCAAAAAATTAATTAAATACAAAGGAAAGCAGCGCTCTTCGTTTAAATACTGCTACAAGCGTAAATATAGTGTCTCACAACTGTTAGAGGAATTAAGGTGGGAGCCCCTAGAGACTCGGAGGCTACACGGTGGCCTTAGGTTGCTTGATAAATTCAGAACTGATCTTTTTCAGAGCGACATAGAGAATATTATCATTACTTCTCTCTACATCTTTAGGTCTGACAGATGCGATAAAATAAGAGAAATACACTGCCGAACAGATAGGTACAAAAACTCAGTCTTTCCACGAACAATAAGCGAAAAGAAACAAACCACAATAAAAATTGAGCTCCACTAAATACACTGCTATAATACATATCACATTTCATCTCCAAAAACTTACACCTATACACGGATGGTGACCTAATATCCTCTGCCACACGCCCTTGCGGTGGCTCGTGGGGTATTTTGTAGATGTCATAGTTATGTGTTGAGCCACGATTTTGCCAGAGAATTAAAGGCAGAGAATTACTGTTTACCCTCTAAACTTAAAAAATGCTTATGTTAAAAAATGTTATCTAGGAAAGTTTATTGGAGAGCAAGGGATATTCGTGAGTGACGGAGACTACAGAATCGTGATAATGCGAGTCCGCATGTATGGGAGTGTTTTTAAAGATAATGAGCCCATATTGAGCCAGTTAAATTGATTCCATTCTCTCCAGTCTGAAACCGCGGACCTTGGTTCTCCGGGCGGGAAGTTCCCTTCGGAAAAGACATCAGCAGCAATAGAATTTTATTCAAGGATTTAGATATGATAATAGGGTATTATTTTCTTCGTATGTAAACGATAAACAAAAGATGACTGATGACCAAACGCTCTAATAGCAGCATACCTAAATAATGGCTTTTTAACAGAAGGGGGATTTATTTCTGAATTCAATGCGGCTTACGCGAATGATGATATTTCATGTCATTATCAGTGAGACACGATAACCAAAAAATTTATGTAAGGTGTAGTTACTAAGTCTGCTTCCTTCAAAAAAAATACCCGTTATATCTTATAGAAGATAACTGAATATTTTAACATTCTCCTAGTTTAATAAGTACGTTCTAAGACTTAATATAATCCGTGAAAACGTCGATCAACCCCGAGGTGATAAGTCTAGACCAGCGGCGTAATCGAGCAGAAAAAATGCTGCAAGCATCCGTAGAATGCATAAATACCAACACCGAAATATATATTCGTATTTCTTTCACCCCGATACTAATCGTAGTACATTTTCGGAGATAAACCATGACTATCATCTCCTAATAAGCCCACTTCATTGGTCGTGCTATCCTAAGATTGGTTGACTTCAGCCACCCACCCTTCCCTATCTAATGATAGTTCCGTTACCTCCTGGTATCTTTTCGTATGTACTTCCCTCTTTACTTGGTCCATGAACATGTTCCTGGGTCTTCTTCTGGGGAATTTTCCTTCTATTTTACCTTTAATTATGTTCCTCACAAACCCATCGTGTCTCAGCAGTCCCACTTAAACGGCAAAATTTAGCATGATCACTTCACTATTCAGAGCGTGCATTTAAAGCTATCGATAAAGTGCGGCTTCCTGCACACCAGTGGAAAAAAAATTTCGCACAATCCTTATTGTCATTCTTCGAAAAAATCACGACATTGGTAAATTTTGAACGCAAATATCTCAAAAATCACACGTGTGAGAGGTGTTTTTTCTCACATTTTTAAATGAGCATTCATTGTACTACGTAGTACCTATTGACGCTGTCGTTTTCGTGAAATACTGAGTCCGTCACCTGAAATGCTGGAAACCATGAGTTTCACCTGGAAACCGTGAGTTTCTAACAAAAAATTCTTTCGTCAGTGTGAACCAAGACGCACTTTACAAAGTTTCCAAAATGTATTTTTAAATAGTACAAAGCTTTTGCATGATAATCTTAAATTTCAGCAACTTTATTTGACCCATGAATTGTGTTACAGACTGGTTTCCGAGCAAAAATAATGATAAACTGTAAAAATAATGACATTTTTCTATATATTATTTGATTGATACGCCAAAATGTATTAATAAACACAGATCGATATTTTTGTACTATACAGGCAAATATTGCGTACAATACGAAATAGCTTTGACAATAGATATTAGTAAATAATAATTACTCACTCATAAATATATTGTGTAAACTGTGTAAATGTATATTTTCTTTTTTTTATGTTTTCATGACCATGTTCTATGTCAAATTTTCTTGACCAACAGAACAATAAATATTATTATTATTATTATTAAATAGTTTATCCAACGGGAGACGAAAATATAATGACATATTAGCGCAAAACAAATTATTTCTTGACTCTTTAATTTTGAATTCGTATTAAAAGAAGAACTGAATATATTGTAGTGTGTAACCAAGAACTACAATTCTCTAAGTGAAAATTAATTAGCGCAAATAGCTCCCTTCGTTTTGTCCTAAAACTTTTGAAAAACGTTGTATATGAGGTTTTCGATGTATATTGCCTAGCTCACCGGATACTAATGCACGTTCACGAAAATGCGATTTTCCTGGCTCATGTGTAAGTGAACAGGTATCTGTGCCAATGCCAGTGAGTAGGTCAATTTGTAGTTTTAAATAGTGTCGATTTTTAAGTGCTATAAAATATATTTAATTTTGCAGTGGAGTGATAATGTTGAAACTAATTCAAAAGTCCACTTCTTTCCGGGTCACTTGTGTCAGCGCTCGACGGGCAACACGGGCAAAAACAGTTGAATAATGAAATAATTTCGTTTTCTTCGAGGGAGTAGCGGGTAATTCATTTGCGCCTGGAAAAATTATCTCTAAATCTAGTTCAAAATGGTTTGGAATCCTCCTAGAGTTGTAGTGGCTATCAGTGCTGCTGGAACGGTATTCGGAGGTGTTTTACTGACTAAGTAAGTGAAGAAGAGCGTTCAAGCCGGTTGTTTATGTTATCTCGATGCCTCTACTGTCTTCTCCTAATCCTCTCTTGGTACTAAACCAGGATTCTATTATGCCTCAATGAGTTTATTATATGATAGTGTATCTACGTGGGCCATGTGGCTCCTAATCCTAAGAAATGGTCTTGTGGTGTGTGCTCTGGAAAGAGTGCTTCTAAACACTTGTAACGTGCCTGTTGGTTTTGTTTCTCGACATCCTTGGTTAGTGGACCAACCTGAGGTAATATCTTTCTGATAACAATCTCAAAGGCTGTTTACTGTACTGAACCTCAAAAGCTCTGGTTTAATGTCACAGAAATCCTACTGTTGATAGATATAAATAGATGTTGATACTTGTGCTGAGCCAGTGCATTTTGTGAAGTCTCAGATAAAAATATGTATGTGCTATAATAGGCGAGACATAGATATAACCAAATGTTCATTAATATGGAACTGGTATTATTGTGATTAATAACAGAGAAGCCGGGAGTGAGAATGGCATTTGATAATGCAGTAGTTGTGTATTCGTGATACGATTGTTTGAATTTCGGGGTTTTCCTGCTTGAGCTGCCTGAAGGTCCATTTGATCTTCGAGTTCACATCTTGCCTAGCATTGAGCCCATTGGCATACACGATAAAGAATTCTTTCAGTTAGGTAAGGGTTCATTTTCTTTCCTCGTTCTGCTTGTTTCTCCAAAAGATCACATTTCCAGAATCACAGTTTGGGTGTTGCTGTGAGACTCCATGCATTCATTTCAAAGATCTGATTGAAGTACCTACCTGACAGTTTCAAACAACTGGACCACCTTATCTTGACCAGGTGGCTGTTCAAACCTCGGTAGATTTCTGGCCTCATCAATTACTCAACACCATTATTGGTGTTGGTTCTGTGTCAGATCACCATCCACAGCCATATGTTCTATGTTCTTTTGGGTCTAGTCTATCCATCGCAGAAGTGGCAAACTTTTTTCTCTTGAGTTTCCCTCCAGCATACTCCTATAGTTTCAAATTATGTTCCGTCTCTTAATGTGTCCTATCCAAAGTAGTCCTCTGCTTAGTATTTGTGCAATTATGTCTGTATCTTAATAACTGGATCACCACCCTGTACTAATTCAGTGGATAATTTTACCTTTATGTTTAATTGGGTGTCTTGCAGAGAGCACATTGAGTACAGTATTTAGGGAGATAGAATGTAAAATGATGACCTCTTGGTCCCTCTGTCTAGGCTAATTCTGTGGACCATCACTTGCCATTCATTCCTGAATAATCCTACTTATGAGAAAGAATCATGCTTTTTCCTGGGTGTGTTATATCATGGAGTAATATAGAGTTATAGCATACAGCAATTCCATGGATATACTTAGCTGATGGGAGTTTCATTGGTATCCTATCTGCTGTCCTCCGGTCAGACCTTCCACCTGAAGATGCCAGTAGAAGTTCACAATCCATGGTCTCTCTTATCCCAAATACCATTGAAGTCTATGCACTGCAATGGCCAGTGATTGGAGATCCACTATGTCACTTGTTTAAATGCTTTAAAGTTTGCTCTACGGACTGGTGTGGGTGAGATTAATCTTTACAAGCTATTATACATGTTAAAGCTGGAGTTTTAAATGAAAAGAGATTCTTTATGCTTGTCATTAATGAAAAAGTCAGAAATAATATAGGAATTGTGTAGATATAAGTACACATGCATGCTTATTACCAATGGCCGAGATTTTGAGCCATGTTCTGAGTTAGACATGAAAATTAGTTGAGTGAGATTACCATTGCCAATAAAAAATTGAATTTCTGCGAAGTGCAAGTGCATATTTTTCTCATTGCAGTGGCTGGTTAAGAGAGGGGGTGGGTGGTGGCCACACCCCCCAGTAATACCTGGTAAAATAAGAAAAATAGTGGCCACAAGGTATTCCATACCCCCTGGGAGTAGTTACAATGAGTTGCAATCCATCCTTCCCTCCAAAACAATGGCCATAACCCTCCATTAACTGACTGTGAACTGTCAATCATTGAAATGGGTCTAAATATGAGTACTATGAGATCAAAACCTAGTTATTTTTCATTAAAGCATTAAATGGAGTCGATCTGCTCTTGTTGATGTGATGTAAACAATACTTGAAAGGACTGTTCTGTGATTAAAACTTAATGTCCAGAACATTTCACTTCATTTTGCACTCTTCAATATCCGTTAAATCATTGCTTTTTATCACATATTTATGTTTTCTTCATGCCATTCCTTGACTGTATAGGTTTGTATGTCAGAATACATGGAGTCAAAATGTAATAATTAGTTGATTTAACACCAAAGACATTGGCTCGCTTTGATTGGCCCTTTTCATATTGCCTTATGGTTACAGTTTTCTTTCATCCCAGTTACATCCCTGAAAGCTCTCATACTCTCAAAATTCCTATTAATTTACTAATAATTATCTCGAGAATCCATTTGACATGATTTTCAATCTGTCCCTTTGGCTTACCCTATTCAATCTTCATCATGTTTATTTGGTGAGTCAACTCCAACACTTTTGCTACAGACCAAGTGAATACTTACTGTTTTCATCCATTTCCAATTCATGAAGGGTGACTTATTCCTTACTGATCATCTCCTGTACCACCTCTGCCCTTATTCTTATCCTGGGCCCCAAAGCATTTGCTAATCCTAGCTCACTCAGAATTCAATTTCATTCAATTTGTTTTACTCTTATGCCCACCAGTCTGGACTTTAACTAAAATTCATTTGTCTTTATTTATGAGCCCCTAAAGATGATACATATGCTGTGGAAAGTGATAATGTAACCCTCTCTGATAATTTAAGTTAATTGAAAAATATAAAATTATGACAAACTTGAGAAGTGCTAATTGAATGATCGTTTACTTCCATTTCTAAACATCCTTTCAGGTTCTTCTAAGGAGAGAACGTGGTATTGCTTCCAAAATGCTGAGTCCTTTTTCCAGTTATTTAATCCTGAACACTTTTCATTCGCCATGTAGGCCTATCCAATTGATGATGCTTTGGCCAAATATTTCCAAGGTTTCAAGTCCTCTGAAGAAGTTCAAATGTCATGTCTTTTGGATATAATGCATAATGAGACATTTGAAGTGGCTGATGTTTTGGAGTACACGTCATACAATGAGCTTAAGATTTCTTTGTTTTGGCAGTCTACATCCTCATAAATCTCAAAAAAGAAAAAAAATTGACACCAATTCCACCTTGCTTTGCATCTACAGGGAATACATGGGTGGTAAAAGGTTCCTAGCTCCCACTCAAGCAAATGGGAAGGTGGTAATTATTACCGGTGCTAATACTGGAATCGGGTTGGAGACCGCACGGGAGATGGCTAGGAGAGGAGCTAAAGTCATAATGGCATGTAGGGATGGAGATAAATGTGAGAAGGTGAGATGAGATTAAGCCTCTCATTTGTAGCCTAATGGAGAATGTTTATTTGTGTAAAATTCCTCAATAAACTAATGTTTTTTTTCCAAAATACCAGGCTCGTGAAGAAATTGTGTTAGAAACAAAAAATAAATATGTTTACTGTAGAAGTTGTGACCTGTCATCACAAGATTCTGTGAGGAGTTTTGTTGAACGATTCAATAAAGGTAACTTTGCAAAATATTATGGAAGTGCAGAGTGAAGCTGTTATTTTTAATTAAGTTTCTCCATTGCAGAGGAGAAGAGACTGGATATACTTATAAATAATGCAGGAGTAATGAGATGTCCACGCTCTCTAACCAAAGAAGGCATTGAAATGCAGCTTGGTGTGAATCACATGGGACATTTTCTATTGACTAATCTTCTCCTCGAGAAACTTGTGGTGAGAGAATGAACATTATATTGATCAGTGTATGTCATAAACCTCTGACACATATGATTGACTTAAATGATAAAATAAGTAGTTCTTTTACACTCAATAGTATGATTCTAATAGATACAAGGTATATTAAAACATTGTTTTGATATTAATTCTTGTTACTTTTTGTCATATGACAAAATATGTATTAGGCGAGGCCTTATACATCAAATACTTATCCTTCAGTAATGACTTTCTTCCAGGACTCCGCTCCAAGCAGAATAATTAATGTCTCAAGTATTGCTCATAAAAGGGGGAAAATAAACAAAGAAGATTTAAACAGTGAAAAGAATTATGATGCAGCTGCTGCATATAATCAAAGCAAATTGGCAAATGTACTTTTCTCGCGAGAATTGGCCAAGAAACTAGAAGGTTTGAAGCTTTGACTTTCTTAGGAAACAAATATTCATAGTTGAAAGACAAGCCGCAATTGCATTTATTTGACTTAACTATTTCAATCAAGGAAATTCAACTGGTTAAGGTATATTTTGATGGGAAATATGTTTGCCATTAGGCAGTGATGCATTTTAATCATGACAACTACCCCTTATCCTTACCTATTTTCTTTCTTCAGGGTGACATACTTTTATCCTCCCTTAATGGCATTACTAATTGTTATCTTTTCCCTCATTCCAATGTCTGCAGAACCACATTGCTTCCTATTTTATACTCCTCTACTAACTCTGCTGCATCTGAATCCTCCTGAATTGTTTCCTTTTGTTCTACAAAGCTTAACACAATTCAAAGTTTTGTCCATATCATCTTCCATATTGTTGCCTTAACCCATATCTCAATGAGATACTATCCAGCCCCCTTCCCAGAGTTCAGGTACATTCCATATCAAAATGTTCACTTATCTTCTTCCAACAAGGGTCCCCTCTCTCTAATTTGTAAATGTCTTCTCTGCTGACTAGAATCTGATTATCTGACTATCCTTAGATTCTGATTAGGTATACACTTTACCAACTTCGGTCCTGAATGCCTAGATGTTGGAATCATGTGCCTAGATGTGTGAATAGCTCAACCTGATGTCTTACCCTCCTTGAATGGTCAACTTGGGAAGTCCCAGGTTTTTGTATTATCTCTTGAGTTGAATCTCCTGCCAATTTACCTCAAGTCAAGCACTTGCAAAGTGGTTTGGCATGTCTAATAGTAGTTATAGCCCATCCGCTAGCTGAATCTTATCAGCCACTGGTGTGACTGAAATAACTACCTTCACTTCTTCATTCTCAGCTCAAGATTTTTGCAAGATTGAAACATCGGGAAGGAGGGGAGCTAAAAATCTTAGATATTCCACTAAATTTACCATCATTAACTTCGATAGGATTAATGACTTAAGATTAACCCTTTGAGTGCAGCATGACGTTATATCACGTCATGGTATTTTTACACTGGGACTGATGATGTGTTATCACGTCATGGGTAGGTGCCATGAGTGTTCCAGCGTTCACTGAGGGGCCTAGTGAAAGTTCCCTAGTGAAAGCTGGAACACTTACGGTAACCTTGACGTGATAACACCACATCAGTCCCAGTGTAAAGACAACCATGAATTGCTATCAAGTCATGCTGCACTCAAAGGGTTAAATTGGGTAATGTAAAGGTTATTCAAAGTAATTTTAAAGCCGTTGAAACGTTGTCCTCCATTCTTACCTTAATTAAATAATGGTTAATGGTGAACCATTACCATTTTAATTGCTTGAGTGTGCCCTAAATTTGAATTACTTGTTTTGTGCAACCCAATGTGCCGTATACATATTCCCAAGTTATTTAACTCTGGTGATTGAAAAATATGAACACTGGGAATTTAAATATTTGGAAAAATATGAAATATTAGCGGTTTTCAGTGGATAAACTCTAAGTTAATAACTATTATTTCACTATGATGTACACATCTTCTTCAAATGTTTAAACACTTAACAATAACATCCACCATGACGAACAATGAGAATGTATTATAATGTCCAATGCACTCCTAAATATTAAAAGGTTTGAAATGGAGAAATAGAGCACCAAATTTCATTTGAGAAAAAAGTGAAGTGATTCTTAAAGGGCAAATAGAATCGTTACCGACTTGGCGCATCATATTACCTCATTACTTTACAATTGCTTATTCTTTGGATAAGGTCAAGAAAGAAGTGCATTAATGTGCTTCCAAAATATTGGAGCTAAAACAAATTATGTATTAAAATTGTTCAATTTATATGCCGGCCCCGGTGGCAGCAGGGTTAAATCCTCACCAGCTAATCTGAGGGTCGCGGGTTCGAGTCCCGCCTGGGTGGGTTTTTCACCACCCAGGGCATGGTTGTGTGTCAAGTTCTGTTGGTCCCTGGAAAACCTGATGATAGGCTAAGCAGCCTATTGGGAT
The DNA here is from genome assembly GCA_963169105.1 of Ceriagrion tenellum. Classification (NCBI taxonomy): domain Eukaryota; kingdom Metazoa; phylum Arthropoda; class Insecta; order Odonata; family Coenagrionidae; genus Ceriagrion; species Ceriagrion tenellum. The sequence goes on along the minus strand of OY720643.1, from coordinate 16,093,488 downwards.
TCCAGGGACATACAGGCCAACAGAATCGTCCGGCAAAGAAAAAAAAAACAAAAAATATATTTTAGTACATATGTATCCATCTTGTGCTGTCAATTTCTTAGCCAATATTTAGTTTTAACATGTAATAAGTTGTTGGAGATTGTTCAACCTCTTACTCTGTTTTTATTTGTTTTTAGGAACTGGTGTTACAGTGAATGCCATTCACCCAGGCATTGTGAACACTGAAATCATTCGCCACATGAGCTTCTTCAACAGTTACTTTTCTGCTATCTTCATTAAGCCCTTTGTTTGGATGTTCGTACGAACCCCGGCACGAGGAGCTCAGACAACTCTCTATGCTGCTCTGGATGAGTCTCTGGAAAAAGTGACTGGGAAGTATTTCAGGTACTACCACTGTGATGTCTGCTCTTTACACTCATTTGATCTTATCTTGAGGACATATATCTTTTGTTTCTTTTACAAAGTCAGCACACTCCACTTACTGAGTAAGAATTTTGCTGATAGAATGGTTAACTCTGGGTTGAAAATAGGCTTCGTTAAAGGTATTACCTAAATAATACCTTGTAAAATCATGTACCGTGCACACCAATTTTTCCTGAAATCTGAGTATTGCAAACAAAAGGTTTTGTTGCTGGCTGAAAGTATTTTGATTTTCAAAACCTTACACCGGGCGAATGAAGAAATACACCAATTTTTTGAGTAGTTTGTCCTCTTTAATCAGGAATATAGTCATATTTCTCTTTTATACATACTTATGGGATAGATAATGAGTCATGGTTTACTGCATGTTGTAAGTATACTATCAGAAACTTACACCAGTAGCTCTATTCAATTGAATTTCTGGTACAATACATTGGGTAGCCTATCTCTTTTTACCATATGCATTCCCAATACAGGAGTGTAATGAACTGGTGAAAGTGGAATGAGGAATTATGATAAATAATTGAAATTAAGGGAACCATTGAGTAATTAAAAAAATAAAAAACTCTGTGATGACACACTTTTATTAATAGACAGTAATTAACCTTGGAAGTTTGTTAGATACATGGTATATTTTGGCTGAGGAATCACATTATGACAAACATTAGGCATCATCTAATCATGGGCAACATATGCTCAACACACACTAACTATGGGTTCATATAAATATCATGTTAACAAATCATTCCACACATAAAACTAAAAATACATGGATACCATTTCTAAGACTCTCAAAATCACACCAAAAATCAATAGGACATGGACATCACTTCTGAAGTAACATATGTAATCATGTTTATTTACAGTGACTGTGAAGAGCAAGAGGTTGCTCAACAGGGTAGGGATGATGCAATGGCAAGATGGCTTTGGAAAGTCAGTGAAAGATGGACAAGATTAAATGAACAAGGGAGAGTGGAAACATGATTGGTGGTTGAAGTTTTACATAGACAGAGGGATATTAATGGAAGACCAATGGCAGTGATTAACAGGGATTACTCTTTGGCCAAACATTATTCAGTCTCACTTCTGTAAGTTTCACCCAGTTACCTACCTGATTGTAATTATGTTAATGCTGAAAATATATTTTATACGTCGCACCTGCAGAAATTTTATGATGCTGACATTATATTGGATCAATGTTCACAAGTTCGCACGACTTCTTGTAAAGATCTGCTGCTATTTTCTCATCCTTAGCGCATTCTGCAAGTTCTGTAGCTTGGCAGTCACTGCAAAAATTGAGAAGAAAACTTTTCCAGAAGAATGGCATGGATCAACCAGTTTTTGTGCAAATAATTCAAATTGCATCAAAGGATCTTTACTAAATTGCAATACTTGCATCATATATGCAAAACAATTCTGAAGCCCTGGTTACACAATAACTTAACCTGTACATGTTCATGTATAAATTCATGAACTAAATTGAGTAGATTCTATTTTCCTGATCATGCATTTATACAAGTTGGTGTGGTTAAACAATGAATTTTCACCAATTATTCCCAAGAATGATAAAGTTTCACAGTTGTACTGAGTATTTCCTTGGCTACCATTCAAATACCTTCATCTACATCAACATAATACCCTGCCATGGGCGTGTGGCAAGGGGTGTTAGGTCACCACCCGTGTAAAGATGTAAGGTTGTGGCAGATGAAATGGTGATGTGTATTATGGGAGTGGATTTAATGGAGCTCAGTTTTTATTGTGGTTGCTTATTGTGAACAGGAAGAATGAGTTTTTGAACCTATCCGTTCGCCAATGTAACCCTCTTATTTATTGCTTCTGTCAAACCTAAAGATGTAGTGAGGCGTCACAATAATACTCTCTGTGTCACTCTGAAAAATATCCGTTCTGAATTCCTCAAGCAACAGCCTAGCGTGTAACCTGTGAGTCACTAGGGGCTCCCACCTTAATCCCTCTTAAAGTTGTGAGACACTACATGTACGCTCGTAGCAGTTTTTAATGAAGCATGCTACTTTTCTTTGTATTTAATTCATTTTTTTGGTTAAATCTTTACGACCAGGGTCCCAAATGCTTGCGGCATATTAGGTGAGACCTAACCAGAGCGAAGTAGTGTCTCTTTTTTACTTTTTCATCCGAGCACCTTCCTATTATACGTTTAAAAAAGTCTAGTTTCTTTAATGCTGTGCCACATATGTTTTGTATGTGTAATCCCCACAATATATCAGAAGTTAAGGTAATTCCAATATATTTTACTGTATCTGAAGATTTTATTTTTACTCCATCCACAGTATAGGTAGGGCATTTTTAAAAATAACTTTCGCAGGAAGTGAACTGTAGTGCATTAGCTGATATTTTATTCTAACCCCCACTCCTGGCACCACAAATGAATGCTGTTAAGGTCTGATGACAGAGCTTCAAAATGAGCGTCTTCACTTATTTCATGGTAGATAACTTTATTGTCTGTAAATAATCTGAATTTGCTGCTAAATCTAGAACTTAGGACATTGATATAACTAATGAATAAAAGAGGGCCGATCACACTTCCTTGAAACTATCTTCATGTAGTAGTGGACACAAAAGTTCACTATCATGCACAGTTTACTGAACTATAGTTCACCTAGTCTAACTACTCCGTATTTTATTGGTTGCCTATAATCAAAGATAAAAACATGCTGAAAAATTTTAATAGAAAAACATAATATTACACCTGGCATTTTTTTATACACTTTTAGAAAATTACTATGGACTTAAAATTGGGAAGTTTCCTGTAATTTTCCCTCATGGTCACTTTCACACACCATCCAATGGTGAAGTTTATCATAATGTTAAAAAAATTATTAAACCCCTTAAAAGTAGAATTCTATGCAAAGTAGACGCACTACACAATGCAGTTTAAGACAACTCAAAGAAGAGGACACAGGCCACTATTTTGGGGGGATGTATACGATATCTTCTTGTAAAAAGAAGTGTCTTCTAAGGCAATACCCAAATTTCAAATCTTAGTAGATACTGCAAGTGACTGCTGCATACCTTACCCTTAGGCTTTTGTTACCGGCCTCTTCTTTATTGAGATTATATCTAGAATAATGTGCCTTGTAAATCCAAATGAAAAAACTCACAAAGGGTTTAAGTATTAGGTCCAGAGCATAAATGGGATGGTGACAATGAGCCATAATTACCTGAAGTACTTCCCAGAAATGTTGGTCAATTCAGGAGCCACAGCTAGGTAGACATAAGTTTGAGCAGCTTGCGAAGGAGTTTTCATGAGCAGCCACATCCATGGGTACATGGCAATCTTGATCATCAGGGATGAACTGAGAGGAGATCGACGCATGTGTTTTGTAGATCTCACAATTCCTGGATTCAGGGTATTGATGGTCACCGATGTATCTAGGGATTCATGAGAAAATATGATAAATGTGGTTGTGATTGAGATCTGAGAGGCAACTTGTATATGAGAAATCAATTTGATGGCTACAGTACTTTGACAACTGCTTTCCACTCAGTTTTGTTCTAGAAAGTGAAGTGCTAGATTTCAGCGAAATATCTGTCCCTTATGATGTCACACCAAAAGTTATCAGTTGAAACCTTGGTCAGATCTTAATAAGAATAAAACAATACCAGATGTTCTAAGTTTATTACTACATAATGGAACTTTTCCATGCAGAAAAACTTCCGTCAGTACAACAGGCTAAGTGCCATTAACTTAGTTATTAGCATCAGACTTTCTATCTTTTCTACGGTTTTCGCCCCAGATGTTAGAAGTTAATTGACTTTCTAGTTGTTTAGGACAATTTGCTTTTTACTATCAGAATTCACAATGGGGAACCAGCAAGATTGATATCTATTAATTTTCTGTGAGAAGATTTTTTATTTCAGCCAAACATAGAATGGAAATCTTAACAAAGGTTTTACATTTCTGACTGTGCTATTTGAAGCCTACCCTCTACTGTCAGTTACATGGAGTTGATGTCTTCCTTCTGCTAAAAGTTTCCAACACCATGTATTGGTTTTAATTTACCTTTGAGCTCTTACTTTTGACATCAAGAACCAACATCTGTAAGAGCAGATGGAAGAACCTTTAAGTCTATTAATTTTTTCCAGAAGGCCACATCAGAAAACAGCTAAGTCATGGTCAATCTCACCACTTACTGGGATACCAGATACATATTGCACAACCATTAAGGAACTAAAGCCCTCAATAACTATTAGGTGACTGTAATCAAACTGGAAATCTGGTATCTAATTTACTAATCACATTATTACTTCCATAGTTAGAAAAGTACTTTGTTGTGCAGAACCTAGTCATAAACTTCAAATCTTCTTTTGCAGAACATGAGTGGATACTAAATGTGAATAAGTTTTGACAATTAAAGGACCACACAACATCATTAGCAATTGTATGCTTTTAACTTTTGCTATGAGAAGATGCTGGTAATAGAGCTGTAGTTTAGCCGTAACAATCTTTGACAGCTAGGGCCATTTCTGAATTACTGTCTAACACCAGCAGATGAGGGCAATATCACGGAAGGATTATGAAAGGTAAGACTTGAGCAGGGATGGCTTTAGGCCTGGCCTATCAAAAGAAAACTTCACAGAGAAGAGATTTCCCTCCCCTCTTCCCCCAACTTTGGGTCAGTTTTTTTTGGCAATATTTGACTGTTTTATCCATACAATGTTGCCAGTGAAGTTTGTATAGCATAGTTAGCTTATTCAAGTGCATGCCAAAATGCAGCCATTCCAAGGTGACACACTGTGCCTCTGCCATGTGTGAAGACCACCCGCCTTTCCCCCATCCACATGCTGGTCTCGACTTGCAGCACAGTTTCACTTAGAATCTATTCCTCTGATTTCTACAGTGAATACGGGATGGGAAGCATATAATAAATAGTGAAAACTTTTTGTTTCAAAGTTGAAATTAGTTTTCTTCGTTGAAAGTTCCTTGGTTACCTTAATGTTGACAGAATATAGAGATATGTAGTAAAATTAATATTATTTTAAAATTAAATCTTGACCAATTTTTTAAATTTAGAAAATGTCTATTTTTATCCTCCCCTTCTACCTACGTTAGGCAGGGCCTGCTCAAAAAAAATTTTCAAAACCATCTCTGAGAATGACACTCAACTAGAATGATTCCCTGCAACATTTCTTATATCATCCTCAAGCATAAATCTGAGAATGTTGTTACTAAGAAATGACTCAAATAATTTATGTATGTGCCTTAGGTTCGGAAATTAGTCGTCATAGTAATTTATTTATTTCCACTTACGCTTATTACAATTAAATCCATACTACATATCAACAGATGTCCTACTGACATATGCAGTTTTAACCAAGCTTTGTTAAGACATTGAATTTAAAACAACAATATCCACTGATAATTTTCATTAATCACAACTATGAATTCATGACATTGTAACAGCTTCTGGTGAATATACTTTTTAAAAATAAAAAGCATTTACAGAGTTTGGTAGGTGGCTAGAGTGAGATGACAGAGGGAATGCGAGGAAAAGGAAAGAAATAATAATGATAACGCTACTTTTAATTAGGAGTGCTATTAGGACTATGAAGTCCTCTGCATTGAAGCATAGAACCTGCGACCCTTGGATTATCAGAAGAAGAGATCCCAGCTGCAACTGAATCAGAGCAATTAATTAGGATCAGAGTTGGGCAGTATCGAAAATACATTTTAGGTGATGTAATTTGTATTTGAATCGAAAATGCATTTAACGAGTATTTTGTATTTTCCAAATACTTAAAATACTTTTCACGTCACTTATGAATACATATTATCAGAAATCGGTTTTGTTACATTTGGTTTCATCTTTCTCATCCTGAAGAAATTCCTGCCGTCGGTCGGGTTTTGGCTCTACCTTTTTACCCAACTCATGGTGCTAGATGGGTAAGAGCGAGTAGCCATCAGAGGCGCTCCCCCTTCTCCTTCTCAATCCATGCAGCCGACCAATGTTGCCAGATCTAAGGAATAAATGCACATGGGGCATCAAGCCCGGCTTGATGTCTAGGCGCAAGGATTTACAGTGTCCTTGTCTAGGCGACTGCTTGGCGCGGTGGGTATTTTTCCGCTGCAGAGCAATGTTGCCGGCGCTGCAAAATAACTGAGGCAACACTTATTGCGTTTACCAATGGAACCCAGATCGATATTAACTCAGACTGATCTGAACATTCTAAATCAGCTGACTCGGATCGCCTGGTTTACCAATGCGAAATCAATTGAAATATTGATTTGAATTGGTTCATATCGATTTGAAATCTCAGACTGGCAGATAAAGCTGGCCCAGGTAGCCCGCTTCTCATATCGATCCCACTCCCCGTTGCGTTTAACATACCAAGCTGAACCGGCCAAATCGATCTGAGTTCGATTGGTAAATGTAGTGACTGACAGCTGGAGAGCAACGTGATTACCATGGAAGCAGGGCTATATTTGTGCATTTTATGGTCTTGTGAAAAAAATAATTTTGGAATTAGACATAACTTGTTGATAACTAAAAAAGAAAGATGTATTCTGCTACAATCTCTTCCCTGACAGAAGTTGGAGAAAGACTGAATCCCCACATCAAGCCACATGATGGCAGTTTTTGTGGGTAGCAACAGGGACGCCTCCACGGACCCTCACTCTTAATTAATGATTTTTAACCCTATTAATGGTATATTACTAGTTCCATCTCACTAGGGTGGGTTCGATCATACTAATTAAATTGGGGAGATGGATTGCTGAATGGATAGGCTCAAGAAGACATTCTTTCCACGCACGATTCAGAACTGGAATGGTAGCAATCCAGTGGATCAGTAGAGGAAGTGGCAAGGATGGGTAGAATCGAGAGTAGATGTTTTTTTTTCTTTCACGGTTGATTCATTGTGTTATAAATATACCAGTTTTCTTTGTCAACATATTCCTTTTTTTGCATGCTCAGAACCTTTGATAGCATTAGCACTCTTAATGGCATGTTTTCATAGTGAGGAGATGGAATCCTACATGATTAGGACTTGGTTTAATTGTTTTTGATTCTTCATGATTTCATTGTCATGATGTGTGGATTGACAGTAACTTTTGTCTGTTGAGCATGCCTGGTGTGAAGTCGCACCCTTCCATGAGCCATCACCGTGGTTTGCAGAGTATATCCTTTATGTATTTTATACTTTCAAATGTATTTTGAAAATATTATTTTGTATTTTCAGAAATTTTGGCAGAGTATTTTGTATCTAAAATACATTTTCCATGTATTTTGCCCAACTCTGATTAGGATAAATAAGTTTTCACAGAGCGGTCTTCTGTGATCCAGTGTAGATAGGAGAAAACTCGAAGTACCTTACATATTTTAAGACATGGGTAAAAAAAAGCTCAAAGAAAAGAAATTAACTCATTTAGTTTCATGAATAATAAAAATTGCCTCAAAAATAGAAGATTCAGCAATTTTAATGCCCTCTGGATAGCACAGTAAGCCAATGTCATAACAGAAAAATATAAAACAAATTCTTTATTTTTTAGATTTTCTCCAGGTTTTCAAGTTCAAAGGATCTACAGGGCTGTGTATTAGTGTGTGAGGTCCCTTCTTCCGGAAACTCATAGTGGCTCTTTTAGACGCTCCTCCTCCTATCCCGAAGGCATCTTCAGGCCTAAGATAGTGTGGATAGTGCTGCATTTGGGTTACACTGGTTACAAAAAGTAGCTGCATGTGTAATCCAGCCAAAATAAGGTTCTATCTTCGACCTGAAGATGCCTCCAATTTTGAAGAAACATCTGAAAAAGTAACCATGTAATGGGCATCCCCAAAGAAGATGGAATCACTACTAACAAGTCACAGAAACCTTCCAAGAAACAGAGGTTTTCAATACTTCTTTTACTGTTACTATGGGCAAACAGCACAATAAGACTAATTACATGGCATGCATGAGCAGCCTAATACTACTGATTACCTTTAGCCATGCACTCAAATGAATAAAGGAAGACCAAACATCAAGTAGAGTTAACATCTTGCAACGATTACTTTATGTTCACACAAGGTAGTTGTTTCGTCATCCACATTCCTTCTCCATTAATATGCAGAAATAAACAATATGGCCATGCAGATCTGATGTAATTAAAATTTCATGATTAAAATATCAGCAGGATAAGAGAATCATACATTGACATTCACCATGATTAAACAAGACTCACCTTTAAGCCTTCTTGCCATTTCACAAGCCATGAGAACAAGAGCCAATTTGCTTTGTCCAAAGGCTTCTCTAGGGGTAAAATTTGATTCCCGATTCAAGTCATACATGTTTATTTCGCTCACAACATGGGCCTGAGACGATACGTTAATAACCCTACCGTTTTGTGCAGCTTTCAGCTTAGGAAGCATTAGATGTGTCAGCAAAAAATGACCTGAATCATAAAAACACGGTCAATTAACCATATAAAAGCAATTTATGCATAATAACAGCATTAAGGGGTAATCAACACAGATCGTAACATGCTAACTTGCCTAAATAATTACTAGCGAAGTGCATTTCGAATCCATCTTCTGTTTTTTCGAAAGGATGGAAGACTATCCCAGCGTTATTAATCAAAATATCAAGGTGGTCCCATTCTAAAATAAAAGTGAAAGGTCATAAACGAAAGAAGAGGGAAAGAAATAGATCACTCGAGGAGACTTGAAAAGCACATACCTAAAGTCTCAGCGAATTCCCTGACAGATTTCAAAGATGCTAGGTCCAGACGCTTTACAGTCACAGTAGAATTTTTCACTTTACTTTTGATTTCCTTGGCAGCAGTTTCAGCAGCTGCTTCATCTCGGCAAGCCAAAATCAAATGACAACCTAAGACAAACTTCGGTCAACTTTCATGCCTAATGAACAACGGGTGGAAAAGGTTAATGAGGCTAATAAGTCAAGCTTACCCCTTTGTGCCAGCAGCAGAGCTACCTCATAGCCTATGCCACTTGATGATCCAGTGACAACGATGCGCTTCCCATCAATTCTTTGAGAGCTTGGACAGTCAGGTCCACCCATGTAGCTCCTTAAAACGGATATTAAACGCACTCAAAATTAAATCTTATGTCGTTAATGAGTGAATAGTACAGCTACTGAAATACATAAATAATCATTACTCACCTAATCCATGTTACCACTCCGACTACTAACGCAATTATGTATGGCCACCAGCTACTTGTCAAAGGATCCGCCGGAAAATCCATGTTATTAACGCGAGCGTCATGAAAACAGCTCACTTCAAAAGCACATCTACGCTCGTGCGAGTACTGCGCCAAGTCCAGTAACACCACGGAGGATTTAGGACGTTTTCCCAGGTCTACAATGAATAGACAGGATATCCTGCTCACCGTTTAATTAATTAATATGAAAAAACCGCCGACACTGGAAGTGGGTAACATCTGTAAGTACATCTACTCATTCCACAATTTCTGAATTTCTTCTGTCACATGCCTAGATTTCAGCCTTTTATGGGCAAATATTCCTATTTATATCTTTTATATTTTCCTCGGTTATTGAAATAATGACATCGCTGTGACGTTAGAAGTACCAACTGTACAAATTGATAAACGTTTGGTTTGTTCGCGGCATCCAAAAAATGTAAATCAACGGATACTGAAAAATGCAGTTCCACATGAGGACCGACCCATCATCCTATAATTCGTCAATATTGAGACTTTATTATCTTCTTCCGAAGTGGTTTTTTATCATGGCCATGTCAGCAAACTTAATTCGGGGTTGGATAACATGTTTTTGCCGTCGGACGGCAAAATCAATGTTTAATCCTAATTTCCATGAATATTTATAATAATCCATGCTAATCTCATCTACCTGTGCCGCAGATCGGATCGTGAAATTGTTTTTATGGAGGTTACTGACCTCATATGTAAGGGGGAAGCTAATTTTCACGATAAGCATAGGCGGTAATCGATCATGGGATAACTAGATTATAAATGCGGTTCGGTGTCGGAATCGCCGGTGATGAGACGTTATACGAGGAACCGTCCGTAACACATCTACCTCATTCATTAACGGGATTTCCCCTTTTTGAATACATTGCACAGTAAGAATACAATTTACTTGTTACCCACGAACCCTTTACTTTGCAATTTATCCATTATAATAAATTGCAGGGCATGAACGGTACCATCCATGTTAGGGGGGCTGGGGCATCTGATTCACAACCAAGAACACTGCTTCAAAATGATGTATAAAGTAGTGGTTGAACCCGGCAATAAGAGATCTTAAGGGGGCCCGTAAACAGCAAATTAACCACCATGTATTACAAATTCAGGTGTATTACATTAATGTTCTTTACAACCATCACAACACCATTACCAGATTTACAACCACGGAGTAAGGCATGATATCCTAAACCGTGTTTACAACCTTCATAACCTTGTTCATAACTCAGCAAGATAACGTCGTCGTACTTCATATTGCTTCATATGTCGGGAGCAGCGCCTCGATGACCGAAGTTTGAAAAAACATTTGACACACCAAGAAATGAAATACGAAATGAGCATCTTCGAGGCGGCGAGTGAAGCCTGAGACAGGAGAGCTTTTCATGGTGCAGAAGGAATAGAACTGATTAAAGAGGTGGATCTTTACTTTTATTGCGTTCTTTGATTTCCAGTGGCTAGTCACTTCCTTTAACTTTGTATGTCAGTTCTTAGAAGAGTAAAATAATTTTGTGGCATGTTTTACCGCATTTCATTTTAACGACATAGTCAACGTTGTTTGTTTTACTTGAAATGAAGCCTGCGAGGAGCTTAAAACTATTCTGTTTCGCAGTGTTAATCTAGGCTTACTTTTACAACGAGGTGCGCCATTGTTTTTTTTTAACTAATAACGCAGAAGTTACGTTTATATTTTGCAATGTAGGTGCATGGCTTTACTACTATTTGCACCCATGTGTTTGCATGAGGCCATATTTTGAAAATATATTTGTCACGGTTAGTTTGACTCGTCCTTGCCATAGTTTTGTGTATTCATAACATTGAGATGTGACCGGTTATGGTTGTGGCTTTCGAATTAATGTTGTGCTTGGTTTTGGATTTTAGTTGCCATTTATAAATAACCAAATTTTAGAGATGTGGACGTTGGTAGCTGTAGGTTGTGTTGCATCAGCCTTCCTATATTTTATCAAGTGAGTTTTTGCATGAGTTAATGTTTATTGTTTATTTATTATTTTAAGGAGCGTATGCTATGGGAAGTTGAATCAACTTTTGTGAGCGCTTCTATGATGTATATGTTACTTACACCGTTGTAATATGAGTAATTGTTTTAGGAGTTAGTATTGGTATTGAACATGTTTATTTAACGAGAATAACCTGTTAACTCTAACAGACGCTCTTTTGCTGGAGGAAGATGCAGATGTACTAAGAATCTCAGTGGGAAAGTGGTAGTAATTACAGGTGCTAATTCAGGAATTGGAAAAGCCACTTCATTGGAGTTGGCCAGAAGAGGTTGTAGAACATTTAATAAATGCAAATTTCCTATACTTATAGACAATTTTAATTATTGCTCAATATTTCGATGTAAATGCTGCATATTGCAGGAGCACAGCTGGTGCTGGCATGTCGTAAATTAAGTGATGGAGAAAAAACCAGGGATTGGTTATCAAAAGCTACCGGCAACAAATGCATTACCACCTTGCAGTTAGATTTAAACTCTTTAAGCAGTGTAAGACAGTTTGTTGAAGATTTCAAGCTGGGCAAGTTTGATTGTTTTACTATCCATTTTATTTACTACAGCCGTGAAAATTATATTAAATATTTGCTCCCTTTCAATTTTCCCTAGGGTTTGAAAAATTGCATGCACTAGTGAACAACGCTGGTGTATTTTACTATCCTAGGAATTTGACTGAAGATGGATATGATGTTACATTTCAAACTAATTATCTTGGTAAGCACAACAGTGTAATTTTATTAGTTACTATTGTTAAGATGTATCCCTGAACCCATAGGTTTGCATTGAAAATTCTCACTAGGATATTGAATTGTTATCCTTCGGAAGTTTTTTAGTGGATTAGATGTATTTCTAAGTTTTTTTTTATTTTCCTTTCTTTCTTTCAACTTTCCAACTGCAGCGAATCTACTTTAACATTTCCTTCTTAAAAATTTTTTTTCCAATAATAAATTACAACCGGAGTAAAGAGATTGATGCTGAGTTAGGTTTCTTTTGAGAATTCGAGTTTCTCACATCAGGCTATTTTTCTCCCTTTACCATGTGTAGCATTGCCTTATTTCTTTTCCTCTTTATGAAGTGAACCGTTCTCTATCAAAAGCATCCAGTAAACTAATGCTCCTTCCTTAGCTACCATATTTCTGAACTACACCATGTTAGGTTTTCACCCCTTGGCTAAATTTTTCTTCTTTGCTCTGATTTTCCCTCGTGTTTCATTTTTTGGCATGAGTTTCCTTTGTTAATGTAATCCTTTGCTTCATTTCCTTTCTCATAATATCATAATTGTGCAGAATACCCCCTTAACATGAGAGTGATCCCAGCTAAGTTTAAAGTGAATTAGTTATTTCTTCATACCCTAATATTTATTCTACCCTCCTTACTTCTAGAGAACTCCATGCCTTTGTCTTCTTCTTTATAATCTTCACACCAAACCCTTCCAAGGGGATTGATTTGGTGGATGGAGTACTGCCTTTCTGATACTAAGTTCTTACCAAAAGAAGTAAAGATTTTTCAGAGGAAATCAAAACCGGTGTTTGGGTGTGAAGTAGATAGCCCTTAAAGTGCAGTACCCCATTTGTTGGATGGGATGTTAAACTCTGGACCACTTTCCACCTCTCGTCAAGAATTGGTTTATCTTAGAACTGGGTTTTGCTATACCCTTTCATCATTTCCCAATCAGCCCTTTCCTCTCAAACCTGCCCAACCATGGTCATTTACACTGCCTTGGCACAAATCACCTCAGTTACCTTCCCAAAAGCAAACTTGCCAAGCCTGCTGTCCCTTGCTCTCTTAATCAACGGCTGTATTGTGGCTAATTGGCTAATCAATGTGTGATTGTCCTCAAGAGTAGTGATTTAGCCATGCTCCTGCTTTATTTTCATTATTCGAGTGTCGACCAGTATCTCCTACAATTTTATCCATGCATGTTAAAGAGAAATTGGCACACCCCTGTGTACCACTGATTATCCTTATTCTCTTTCCCTTATCTTTACCTATACTGGTTGATTCATCTGTAAATTTCAACTTAGCTGTCTTTACTCTCATAAAATTCTAAATATATTAGTGTAAGGATACCATGCACAAAAACACACCAGCTAACACAATCCACTTTTTATTAGGCACGTGGCTCTACAACTGCTCGCTTCAAGAGCAAATCGTGTTCTGTCCTCCCATTTCCCCCTCCCCCCCTCCGCTGCAATGCTGCCACCTGAATCGCACTTCCATCCCTCGTGTGACTCGCCATACTAACATTAGTGTTAATGTCTGCATGACATGTATATATTTTTTTAAATTCCCTTGCATCTTCCAGATCCAAAATATTTATTTCCTTCCTAACTGTTTGCCTTTTCCTATATTGATGTCTCTTAAGAACCACACTATCTCAGCATGTTATCAATTGTCCTACAATTCTCTTTTACTAAATGAATCAGTAACAACTTCTTGAAGTATTCAGACCCCAAAGACCATATTAATGTGAAATAGGTTCATCAGGAGTTCCGAGTCAATTCTTTAACCTGACCCCTCAGTGATTTCCATTTCAGATGAGAAACTTATTTAACTGCATTGCTTTCGTATTGCTGGATATGTTCAAAGAGGCTTTGCCCAGGTTTGAGCCTATGACCCCGTGTAACTTTAGATGTACTTAACCCACCAGGTGGCACCACTCTCTCCGGGATTCATACTGAATATGAAACTCATTATCATCACTTTTGTAATGCCTTAAATTAAATCACTTAGTAGCAAATATTTTATTTGATGTATCATTCTTGTGCTTGTATTGTGAAGAGTACTGAAAGTTGCCTACTTGGGGAGGCGACCGACAGCTAAGGTCATTTGCGCCATAGGGGACAGGTAAGGGAGGAATGGTGGATAGAAATATGGCATCGGCACTAGCCTGCTCTTAACAAAAGGTGCCAAGGGGACCGCAGTTTAACGTCTCATCCAACAGATGGAGTACTTTACTTGAAGTGCCCTCCACAAGTCACTCAAGTAGGGATCGGGTTTCCTCTGAAAAATATCCTCCTCTGCAGGGATTTTAACCTGCTTGAACTGATGGAGTCACTGTCTCTCTATGTATTGCCAATAAAGACCCTTTTAATTATTTGTGAACAGTTCTCACTTTCACTTTTGTCTATTTGAATGAATTCCACAACTTAAAGGTTTGGTCTCTCTTGACAGATGTTCTTGCAATGTCATTATCATCTTGTAATGGGAATCTTCATCTATATTTGGTCCACTGTTGTTGTTGATGTCTTATTTTGTTCCATGTTAAGGAATATTTTTTTCATTGTGGATGTGGGGCCAAAATATCTTCTGAAACAATTGCCTCAAATGTCTTTGTGTTCAAGTTCTCTCTGAGATTCATTCCAGGAAACTGGTTTCTTGTGAAGCTGGTATCAGTCACTCATCATATATATTTGGAAGATCTGCACAATATTTTTTATTGATCATGATGGGGAAACTGAAAGTTTTAATACTTACGTGTATGCTGTCTTAGAGCTAGTATTTTCATGTTTTCACTTCTTTTTGCATCATATGCCAAAGAAAACCATACTGCATTAGTTACTATCTACTTAATTTGAATGCAGTGATTGGAATGTCTTTCTCACTTTTGACTTTTTGATGTTACTTCAATAGCATTTTCTCTATTGTAGACCATTAGTTACCTCTGTTAGGTCTTTGTCATAAAAATTCATATTTGAGTAATTGCGCTGTGTGTTCATTTTGCTGTATTTTTTTCAGGACCCTTTTATCTCACCAACCTGTTGATGAACATATTGATTGAATCTGCACCATCACATATTGTTAACATTGCTTCAGATGGTCATAGATTGGTGTCAAAGTTAAATTTAGATGATGTTAACTTTGATGCCTCATATGATTACTTCAGTGTGTATGGACAGTCAAAACTGTGTCTCATTCTGTTCACAAAAAAGCTTGCCAGAAAACTTAGTGGTAAATTCCTTATTTTATTCATTGCATGAAGGGATTTTGGTGATATTATTTTTTCAAGTATCAATTTGGAACCAGTACAACTTTTCCTAATATTTTAATACTTAATTTCAGGATTAAACGTCACTGTTGATGCTGTGGACCCTGGCAACGTAGAAACTAACATATTCAGGCACTTTCCTTACTTGAGTAATCCTATACTGTTTGCTATCCAGAAACCTGTCCGGTTATTAGTGGTCAAGACACCGGAAGAAGGTGCTCAATCTGTTATACATGCTCTTCTCCGACCAATTCAAAACTCTGAAGATACTGGAAAGTACTTTTGGTATGTAATATTTCCTATTTTGGTTTCACTGCCTTGTTTCAGGATGGTCCTTTTGTCAGGAAAGTTGAGCAAACAAGGAGCTGGAAAGTACCAGGACAAATTATGTTTGAAGCAATCATGCGGTTATTTTCTATTGTTCCTATGCAGTTTTGTTTAGAATCTTTGCCATAAATTCTGAAATTTAAGGTAAAAATCTTTTACCAGCATACAAACATGAGCTTTTGGTTAAAGGTTAATTTAGCTTGTGATTGCGTTTTTGACTCAGAGAAATCAAGATTTAGTTTAGAAGTATGTTCATACAACCACCATAGATGTTTTATTATTCTCACAAATTTACTACCATAAACATCCCTTAACATTGCTGTGAATTATTCTCGGGTTTCCGTCTGGGTAAGATGCTCCATCTTCTCCAATGCTGACGTTTCGATGAATGACTTATTCATCGTCATCAGGGCCATTGATATTGGGTGTCGAGGGGCCGGTTAATATAGTATGTCTCTCAGGTCAGGTCGATTGTGATTGGCGGAGGCGCTTTTTGCTTTTCCTGCCATTTTCAATGTTAGGGAGCAAGAGTGTTAGGATTCCATGGCTTATTGATACAAAACATTTTTATTCAGGAGCTAAAATGATTGAATTAAAGAAAGTAGAGAAAAGCCACTGATGAAGCTGCAGGAATACTCAAGGAAGGCTATGCAGTGTTTTATTGGTCATGGAATTGCTGAAAATAAAATTGGCTAGTATTGCAAGGCGTTAACCACTTTGAAAAATGTGCACTAGATCAAGCTGAGAGGTGAATGCTAAATTCAATGTAAGGAAGGAAGTCACACTGATTGTTGACTGTAGCAAATGGATTTTTTTGTCTCTATGGGTAAAGGAGTGTTGTATGTTCCAGGAATAGCTGATTAAGGGTAATTCCAAATATTCTCTATTTTTTTAGAGAAGAATTTCATGCCTATCTTTCTAGAAGTTTTTTTTTGCCATGATGTCAAATTTCTTGGATTTATTAGTATAAAAAACTATTTTGCATACCAAGAAAAATATTGAAATGCTTTCTCTAAATAAACTAGTAGAACCATCCTCAAGGAACTAAAACATAGGTAAGAAAGTCATATTTGATGATATTTTTTCAAGGTATATACAAAAAAGATCATTTTTTCACCTCTTATAAAACTTTCTTGTGATTTCATTATGTTGGCCCCTTTTGTTCATTGACAATGGAAATATGTTTAAGGGAAAAATATTTATATTTTTTGTTTGGGGCAAACATAGGTTCCATTTTTCCCATCATTTCGACACTAGAGCAGAAGTGCACTGTTATTACTACTGGTTATGTACTATATTTTACAATTTTTGTTTGGTAAATATATTTATGCAGTGAAAAAGTATATTAATACATTCCAGCAAGAATAGAGAGCTTTGAATTTTTCAGCTTTGTGTATAAATACATATTTTGAGCACTCTGAATCAGGAAACCCTATAAAACCAATCTCCTTGAACTATTATGGCTTCAGGTATGAAAGAAATCCTTATTTAGGCATTCACATTGATGTTGAGAAACAATACACCATTTAAACCACATCTTTAGTAATTATTAACTATTCAAAAAGTTTTCCAACCAGGAAAATAATGTTATATAACTGTTTCTCTCAACACATCAACCAAGGCTAGGGTGATGGAGATGGGTTACTGCCCTGTGAAGTTACCATCCAACTAACATAGTGGAAGGGTGTTTCAGTCCACCCTAAAATATTTCCACTAATAGGTTGTTTTTAATTATATAAATTGGTTGTAAAACATAAAAGTGACATCTCCAATATTTCTCTTTTTAGCCTAAACTTATGGCTACACAAATTTTAAAAAGTGGTGCACAACCATATTATAGCCGTGGAACTAACATTCATTTATGTTTTCTCATTGCTTTTATCTCTTGGAATTTCAGCAACTGTAAAGAGGCAGTGCCATCTGAATTAGCATGCAGAGAGGATTTAATGGAAGAACTCTGGGAAAAAAGTTCTCAAATGTGTAACATTAAGGCTTTATAGGGGACATTTAGTTTGCTCCTGTTAAACTTGTATTGGGAAATGAAATACAATTGATATTTTTTCAGTGATCTGTGTTGTTTGTCAATTTACTTGTCAGCCATGGCAGAAGAGGAAGGTGTTTGGGTGTCATCTGATGGTTGTGTTAGAAAAACTGTTGTGAATCCAGGGAAGTGGGGTACAGTGGCCCATGATGGTGCAAAATGTCGTTTGGTGATACTCAATGTTTCTACTGCAGAAGGATTTCCTCACAACAAAGAGCAGGAGGAAGCCCTTAACAACTCTGTGTACTTTTCACCATCGGTACGCAATGTCCCTGATTTGCTCGTGATGGGTGAAGCAGATTCAGAACTAGACAGAGTGCTTGAGACATGTGTACGTGGCATGTTGCCTCTTGAGGTATGCAAGGCCACACTCTTCTTGCGCTCAAGAGAGCAGGACAAGGAGGAACCCCAGTCTCTTCAGAAGACACCTGTCCCTGCTGTCAGCCTTCAAATCAATCTGCTGGAAGTAGAAGCGTTACCGCCATTGTATAAGTGGTCCGATCACAAGAGGTTTGAGGAAGCGTTGAGGCACAGAGTGGTTGGGGTGAACTTGTTTGGTCAGGGTAGGGTGGTCGATGCTTTCTTACGCTTCAGTAAAGCAACGCGGCTCCTCATATGTGTGGTGGTGGATGGTGAAGAGGTGGAGAGTAAGGTCAAATCTCTTAGGGGAGCGTTGTATGCTAATATGGCATCGTGTCAGTTGAAAAGGGAGAACTATGTTAGAGCTGATGACTTGTGCACCCGCTCTCTTGCCATGGATGAAACAAATGTTAAGGTACTGTACCGGAGGGGTGTTGCCAGAACTCATTTACAGGAATATGACCATGCGTGTGAAGATCTTGAGAAGGCCAGGATGCTTGAGCCTAAGAATGAGGCAGTGAAGAAGGCTCTAATGGAAGCAAAAAAGAGGAAGAAAGAATTGGATGTAAGATATGGGGCTGCTGTAAAAAAAGCATTCAATCTGTGGTGAAGGATATGGACTTCTTGAAAAAATGTACCTAATGTTTCTATCAGTGGATTCAGTCATGGTGATGTTGGGTCGACTAGTTTTAACTTTTTGTGGCTGTTGTTCAAAACATGTAATTCACTATTGAGGTTGTACATATGGCATGGGCACCATTGATGTGATATTTTAAATAAATCTCATTTTTTCTTCATTTCTATCATTAATTAATTCAAGGGCAGTCCAACTAATTTACAAATTTGTTTTACCTTATTTTTTACCTTTGCGCTACATCCTCTTACTATTGATTTCTTGGTAGTGCCCTTACAAATGCCAATAGCAGATACAGTTGGTGTGATAAACCTGAATTAGAGGGTTGAATATTGTCAGAAATGAACTTGATCATTAGTATTTTTGTATAAATTATTTTTTCTGTCATGAAAATAGAATATTTTAGCTGGGAGTAACAAAGTATATTGAATATGTTTATCCTCACAACTAGAAACAAATATTTCTCTACCTACACTTCAGAAAGATTTAGTAATTATCAGTTACTAAATTACGGTGTTGTAAATGTTGCCAGATTTTATATCATATGTTCACATTCCATTTATTTGATGTAATAAAAATGATATTGATGAAATTTAATCTTTTTTTCAACTAATAGCCATTGAATCGTACCATTATAGTTGTCTTTGCTATTGGGCCTATAAAACTTACCAGTTTATGGATTCCTACTCAGTTGATTCAAATTCATGCGGTTGTATTCAGTGACCTTATATACGATGTCTCTCACATGTTGATTATCAGCTAATTTATTAAAACACACCAATCTTACATTTTGATTTTAGTCGAATGCATGGGTTTACCACTCATTCATTATGTTTTTTTGGGAGAATTGTCTGGTGATTGCCTTTGCTAAAAAGAAGTTCTCTCTGTGCTCATTTAGTTTTTGTCAGGATTAATTCTGATGGATTTTTGTGTACCATTCCAAAGCTAGATTATCATTGAGAACGTGCTGCAATCTACCATGACAAACATGTCGCAACAGGTGATTCTCTACAGTTTTGTACTTGTTATCACAACAAGTGAGGAATGGAGCATATTTTTAGTTATAATGATGATTACTCTGCAGTTTATGAGGGCACTTGTTTGTTCAGAGTGGCGTGTTTTGTTATTAACAATGCACAGCATCTTGCCTGCCTATCTTGCTGGATATAAGCATTTCCCCACTAAGTTTTCATTCTTTTGAGACATGAAATTCAACATCGAAGTTGTCAAAGTTAAATCAGTTACTGATGAGAGAAATCCTAAATATGGTTAGCACCTAGTGAGATTTGTCATGTTTTATTTATCATTTAAGAATGCAATGTAATCTCAGTCATCCCTTGAGTACCCAAGTAGGGTTCTGTGAATGGGGTGGTGGGGGGATGTGGTGGTCACACTGTAGCTTCTACACCTCACTTTCACATTGTCCTATCTCTTTCAATCCTCATTAATCTAGTATTAATTTAATTGGATCTAGACTAGTGAAAATTTGCTCCATTAGTTGAAAAACTATGTGGCTCAATTAGTCTGTTCTTAAATCGTTGGCTAATGGTAAATGTTATTTTTTTGTGTCCTCTCCATATATCCCATCATTTTCCACTCATACCTACACTTAGGGTGGTGTTTTAAACAATTAGTAGTTCATTTATATTTATTTGAGAGCATAGATTTTATTTCTACCTCTGAAATTATGTGCTTTTTCTCGTATTGGTTTTTATCTCTAGCTCATAGTCTTTCACTTCTCTCCCCCGACTCAATACAGCATGTCTATCCGCCTCACAACTAATTGAAAATTCTGAATTTACCAATTATCTCTTCAAGCTGATCTTGCACCTCATATAATTCTACTTTTCTCAGTCTACTTGTGGGCAAATAAACCTCAATTGCATTTAAATTTGTTGGTTTAAGTTTATTCTTAAGTGACTACATTCCATTATTCGACTGTTCAGTGTTCCTCTACCTCTCCCGTGCTTGTGCTTCAACTGAACTCCACTGTTTTCATTGCTGAAATAATACCGCCTTTATTGTCTATAATCCCTTACCTCTCTTCCATCTCTTCCCTCGCATATCACTGTATTCCAATGCTCTATTATCACCTAGTGATTACCCCCTGGTAAGGTTTATTATATTCACAAATGAAAGGGTAACTTTTTTTTCTTCCACTTATTTATTTTCCTGGTACAACATGTTTCGACACAGTGGTGTCATCATCAGGTACAAACTCAAAAAAATTTTCCAGATGTATATAGTATATCATAAGGGTTTTGGGGGAAGGTAGGAGGGGGGAGGAGGTAAGGGATGGCGGTTGGGCTAGGAATCTGGAAAACCCGTGTGAGGCCACATAAGTGGTGGGTGGGTGGATTAAGGGGGGAAGGTTGACGTGGTGTGGAACTTCGAGGTTTTAAGGATTAAGGTAGCAGTGGGTTATCAGCATGTGGTGAATGGGATGGGAGGGTCAGTGGTTTCAGTTTTCCTGTGAGGGATAGGGGCACTTCCAGGAGGGGGAAAGTTTTTCATAAAAGATATCATTTAGTAAAAGACCCTTCTTCTAGTTCCTTCTAATTTCCAACTCCTCCTTTTTGTCCATCCTTCTCCCTTTTTTCTCTATGTGTAATACATCGGGTAAGAAATCGCTGCTGTGGTTTTCTTCCCACGGGTGTTTGGCAAAGTGGGACTGGAAAAGATTGCATTTCCGGAAACACCTCTTGTGCTCTCTCCTTTTCTGGAAATTGCATACTGTCTGTCTGCACATATGCCGCACTGCAGTCGTTGCACTTTAATTTTTATAAACCACTATTTTCCAATGGTTGAACTTTGCCTCTAGAGTTATTCAGGAAACTTCTAAGGTTTTTACTGTTGTAAAATGCAATTCTAAATTGGTCTTTTGGGATTAGGTTGCTTATTTTTTCTGAAATTAACCCGTAATATGGTAATTTGCACCATCAAATATTTTCACTCTCTACTTTCGTTGGAGTGAAGAGTATTTATTTTGCTCTGATGGAGCATTTTTAAGGAGCATTTTGTAAATAATGCTCTCGTTGTAACCATTATAAATGGCTATTGATTTAATAGTATCTAATTCCCGGTTAAATGTTTCTTAAAAAGAGAAATGTCCTTAGTCAGTTTAAAAGGAAGTGAATGACAGACAGTTTTTGTGATATGTGATGTCGGGAGTCGGAGGGAATGATGTAGTCCGTGGTGGTGGGTTTGCAGATAATTCCAAAATCAAATTTCTCCCTATTTTGCTGTACATTACAAAAGCAATCCCTTGCCATTTTACTACCATATTGTGCTCAGGTGTGTCATGTATGAAGCCTATTTTATATGGGGCATTAATTGCACAATTTAAAGTTGCATGTTTTTCTCAATTAGGCATGCAATAATTATCAAATAAGAGCAGGGGCTATTTTAATATCCACGTTCATGCATTTTTGCTTGCATTCTCACAATCCTCTGCTACACTATGCAATATAAAATGCGCGTTCACACGTACATCAGATTGTGCAATTGCGTGTCCCATGTAAAACAGACTTAACACCCACACACTGCATTTATTGTTTGTATTTCATGACTTTCCTGCCCTTAGCATAGTCCCAAAATTGACGTACCTTTTTGGACTGGTACCATTCCCATCTATATTTTCTTTATTTGTGTCATCTCCATTGCAAGGATTCCATGACTGATAAGGCCTTGCCTCCTATGCTGCTGGGTACCTTTGGCAGCTAAGTCCCATATTTGTTAGGATTACTAATTTCCACAGAAGGAGACTCTATTATATTAGATTAATGAGGAATATTTCCATTTCCATCCTCAATACTTTTATGCACAATGCCATTACTTGGTCATTAATTGCCTTTCCGTTTGCATATTCGAGTATTGAGGAAGACCTATGGATCAAGAGACAATCATTGTAAAATTATGTGAACTCATGTAACTTTTAATATGCTCAGAAATAAACATTTCTATATCTACTTTCTTCCCTGCGAGCTGCTGCACGAGCGTGTGGCAGGGGGTGTTAGAACACCAGCCGTGTTAAGATGTGAGGGATTAGGTTTTGGAAGGTGAACTGGTGACGTGTATCATGGGAGTGTATTGAGCGGAGCTTGATTTTTATTGTGGTCGCTTATTGTATGCGGAAAGAACGAGGTTTTGTACTATCTCTCTTATTTTATCCCTTCTGTCATACCTAGATATGTATTGAGGCGTCATGATAATATTCTCTGTTTCGCTCTGAAAAATATCAGTTCTGAATTTATCAAGCAAGCTAAGCATAGCATATAGCCTTCTAGTCTCTAGGAGCTCCCACCTAAATCCCTCTAAAAGTTGTGAAACACTATACGTAAGCTCGTTGCAGTTTTTAACGAAGCACGCTGCTTTCCTTCGTATTTCACTAATTTTTTGGTTAAATCTATTTGACCAGGGTCCCAAATGCTCGCGGCATATTCAAGCTGTGTCCTAACCAGAGCGGAATAGCATCTCTCTTTGACTTTTTCATCCGAACACTGAACATCCAGACATACTGTAGTATTTTTAATTGAATATCTAGTGAAATAACAAGTCATACTTATTGAAAATTCGACCAAAACGGGTATTATATATCCTTGATGGAATACCATTCTTTCAATTACCATGATCATTCTGCCTAGGAAAAATTATTCGTTGTGCCTGGTCTCGAACCCTGGTCTTTCGATTTTGCGCCGATAGTTTTTGCTAATTTACAAACCACTGCGTCCTCCCCCTCTTTATATTTTTGTGGATTGTATCGACGATTTCGAGTCCCGGTCAGGGATTTTTACTCTGGGTAACCTACGCACTTCTGTGTAATTGCGGGTGTCTCCATAAAGGTAATGCATTTTCTAGTCGATCTATTCTCCAAATTTCTTCTTTATTCCCGAATGATGAATGTTTTAACCTAAGTAGATTAACGCTACGCAGCATAATTTTGGAGCGTAATACCCGTTCTTGGCTAACTTTCTCAGTTTTCTCCTCGCACGAAATAGTCAGTGGAGAGCGAAAATCTCCCCCGTATTTCCTTTGGCATTTTTCTTCGTTTAAATATACGTCTCAAATTTGATGGAGATTGCTCGGGACGAAGTTAAACATGATAGTGAGGGTAGAGAAGGACTGCAATTCCACAAAATTGTGAATTTAAATTACCTTGGTCCATCATTTCCACAGCTGGCGAGGGAGAAGACGCACGGAGGGAAATTTTTGACCCCTAAGAAAATCCTGCCGGGCTCACTGCAAGGAGTCCCACCAGGGCACTGTTGGCCAACTTCAGGGTCGGCGCCCACTTTTAATTAAGTCTGGTCTCCCGTACACCACGACCTCCTGGAGTGCAGTTCGTTCCACGGAGTTATTCGCGTCGAATTCATCCAGTCGCTGAAGCTGAATTTTCTATCGCTGCTCAAGTGGGATCGAGGCCACTGCTTCATTAAGTCTTCTTAGGAGTGGAATTGGTTGCGGCCATGGAGGAGACCTAGAGCTGTGCGGGCAGCCGTATCTCCTCTATCGACTACTCTTAGACGGTCTATGACACAACAGATTGCGTTGCTCACCTGCAATATCTGTAGGGAAAGGAAAAATAACGGGCGTATCAGTTATCTATGATAAGGTCTAAGAATACGATTTACAGTGTGAATTCCAAGCAATCAAAATCATCCCAGTTCAGCGCCACTTGTGTACAATTGCTAACTGCAGACGCCGGAAGGATTTTCTTTGGGGGAAGGGCCCATGCTTCTGTTTGCTTGATGTTTGGGCGGGAGTGAGAGGGGGATAGCTTGTTTTGGTCGCGCCAAGACCTGTCGTCTGTATAAACTACTTGAAAATGCGAAATGCCGAAGCTTCGTCGTCATCCCCGCAGCTCGTTTATTTTTATTTCACCAATTTATTTCATACGCGTATTAATAAACGTTGGAAATTTTTGCCGTGTTGACGATTTTTTATTTTCTGGAATTCCTTGTGGTTTCGAAATTCCTATGGTTACTTACATACCGTGACTGATTCTATGGTAAGTAATTTACTTTTTCATGCTTTGATTAAATTTTTCAAATATTCTGTATTTATAAACTTATTAAATACTTCCCGAAATGTCATGCAAATTCACAAAGCGCACTTCATGAAGTGCATAAACGCGTTTCTTCAAACTCGCATTCTAAACATATGCTCGGGTAAGAGGAATTTAAAAACTCAATTAACGACTCGGAAAAGCCACATTGTTCAAGGGATAAATGTGTTTCTGGATGCCTCAACTAGGACTCGATTTTTACTTTGAAAATCATGAATTTTTGTGCGTAACCGGCATCATACAAATTTCCTGCGCCGCGACTGTGTATTAGGTTTTTAATGTGAAATTTTTCCTACGAACAGCTTTATAAGTCCCTTAGAAGCTGTAATTACCTCAAATGTGGATTGAAATAACTCATTTCCCTTTCATTCTATTATTGAAATCCTTTTAAACCACCTTCAATCCACTCGACCATAAAATTCAGCCTTCACTCAATTTTTGTTTCCCGTTAGAATTAGCCCCACATCGTCTCATCGGCGTATGATACACTTCAACCCTCTGCTTCATAATTTAAAAAAAAACATATCAAGAGGTAGGGACTCTATCTAAGGGATTTCCTGGAACAGGTTTCAAATATCAACTCATACACTTCTCACTGTCAGGCCATTTGTCATTGACATCGTCTTTGGGAAACAGGGCATTGACCTCTGGGGTCGCATAGTACATTTTCTGCCTTTAATGTCAATTAAATCATTCTAGGAAGACGTAATGAAAGCAGATTAAATTCATTCGTAAATTTACCGTGCTCCTAAATTCGCTGATTCTTTGGATGTACTTCACACCGTAGAAAGAACTTCATTATTCTTTGGCCATCCTTAAATTCAATTACACTTTTATCGTCGAGATGACTATACGTAAAAATTAAAAGGTTACTAACGCCGGATTATGGCGAGGTCAAATTTGAGCATCAATTGTATTCCTTTCGTGTTCTGAAGAAAGAAGCAAAGGGTACTGACGACTTCGCTCTCTAATCAAAACAACATTTTTATTCAAAATAACTACCAAGGGGAAATTTTTCCACATGGATGTAGATTATTATTCAAACTGAATTAATTACTTGTTTTATATAAATAAATCATGATATATCAATCATTTCCAGTAACGCATGGTTTTCTGTTGCTTAACATTTTTAATGGTGTTACGATATCTCGATTTTATTGCTCTCGGAAATCGTTGAAATCGACCAAAATAATAACGTTCACTCTAAATCCCTTCAATTTAAAGTAACTCATTGTCACTTACTTGACTTTTTGAGTGTCTCAATATACTTTCTTCAATTCACTTTATCAGTGAGTTAAGCCTCCACTGGATTATCCGAAATCGATTTGCTGAGGTAACACCCTGTCGATCCCTTAAATACATTTCTGGGCGAGCAATGAACATTTCGCGCAACAAAAAGCCCTCCTCTTTGCCCTGGTTTGAGGAAAGGCTGTACTCCTCTGAAAATGACCTGAACGCGACTGCGGTTTCTACATTCAAGGAGAAGAGAAAACTGTCCTTGTTCACAAGTCTTTTGCAAGCAAGCAAGTCCTTTGTCACAAGGAAGTCCTTTTTCACCTCGCCACTCACCATTCTCTGGAAAGAAAATCTCCCTTACAACTTATTTGCATGTATTAGAAACTCATAAAACAGGTTTGATTCTGGTTTACATCTGCTTTACACTCATTTTCGGTTTTTAAGTTTTCCACGTCTAATGTGTAACTCGTTTACATATTTTGATTTACAACTGATATGTGATCCAACTGCTTTCCGACTGTACTCGAAGTCTTCTACAACTCAATTACGATATGATTCATCTGATTTACATCACATTTGTATCTCTGATTTACGTCTGTCCTTTCTGACTGATGTACCCCTCCTAGTAGATTGTACCACTCCTTCACGAAAAGCTTCCTCGTTGAATGTTCCTTTTGCAATGCGGTCATCGTCGCAAGGCTCCATTGTTTTCTTGGACGCGGGCTATTTCGTCATCTAGCAACACCTCACGTCCAGTGCCATCCTCTTTACATTCGAGCCACTCATGAATGTTTTCTTGGCCGCGTTCTTCAAACCTTCAAGATTCTTTGGTCAGCCCTACTATTTCTGATACAAATTGGCTCTTTGATGCTTCTTCTGGTGCACTGATATACTCATCTATTGGGCGGAACATATTTCATGCTTTTTTTAGGGCCATGTATACCAGTTGACGGGTGGAACAGTGGACCGTAATTACTACTTGGCGCTGGATTTTGCGTTCGGTTAACCGACGTTTCGGATGTCCAGCATTCGGGTAATTGACGATCTACTGATTGATTCTTTAAATATTAAAGTAAAAGTTGTGGAACTTTCCCGGTGTCTATTAGTATTTGAAATATTATGACTCACCAGATTTACAGAAATCTTGCTTTATATATAAATTGTTCATCGTTTCTTAAGCAAAATGCAAAGGTTAATATCTATGTTTCAAACTTTGGACGTTCCAGAGCGCCGGTCGCCCACGACTTGTCCTAAGTAATGCTAGCTGCCTAATGTAAAAATAACCACGAATGCCCATACGCCGATGTATTCAGATTCCATTTTTAACATGTATTATTTGCATGAAATACCTAAGTGAGGACTACGTTTTTTTTTCGATTTTCCCTATGCCGGTCTGTGAAAACTCCTCGAATTTTCGACTCTCCGCTGACAAATTATCAGAACAATCCTCCGTCGAACAGAAAGAAGTCGGTGCTGAGATCACTTTCGCACTGTTGAATGGCTTTAATAACACGGTAGCTTAGCTAAATACCGAACAGCGATCCATAACCCTGGCACGATAGCCAGTTCAGCAGGAAATATGACGTGGCAGCTACGAATTCATACTGCTCTTGTCAGTTCCCGACGATTGTGGACATTTCTAAAGTTTATGGCAACGACCAGAAATGACACGAAAATGGATACGAAGTGGGTAAAACTAAGAATGAGTCAAATCCAAATTTTGATTCTCGATTCCACCGATTCTCAGGATTATAATCGGTATCGAGAATCGATCGCCTAAAGTCGATTCCGATTCCATCGATTCCAGATGGATAAATATCCAAATCAAATTTCATTTACCACATCATGTTTGTCTCAGTAATTTTGGGTGTAGGCTATCAATTTGTACTTTTTATCTACCTCAATAAGCTGAGGCTGTATTTGCTATTTGTTTATAAATATACTTTTTGAGCGACTTAATTGTCTTTGTTATTTCATTTCAGCCAATACTTGGATTTAAATAATAGTCTTACGCTACTGGTACATCAATATCCCACCTGTTATTAGGAATAAGAATCGATGGAATCGGAATCGAAAAAAAGTGGAATCGACACATCCCTAGGTAAAACCCTCGGACGACCTTTGCTTTCCTTTTAACGCATTTATTGGGAATAAGGGTCTTTCCCAGTCCTTTCATCACCTCAGGTGACTCCATTGATCGCAAGGGACGTGACGGGGGCAAGGGACAATGAACTGCTCAGGGAACCCGCGATGTCGAAACGAAGCTCTTCAAAGAGCCGCTAATGGTGATTGGCGATGTGTAAAATATTTGTAGGTTCTACCGAGAATCATTCTCTTTTTCTTTTGAAAAATCTTTCCTCCAAGTTTTCCTTCGGAACATTCCAAGTACATGACTATCCCTCACGACAAGGAATCTTCTAAAACATTTTGTTTAGCCCCTGTATTCCCATTTGGAAGGCTTAGTTTTAGGCCTACTAATTTAAATATTTCTACATCTTGCAGCATTTTTAAACGCAAAAGCCTTGATGATTTCCCTAATATCAATGAATATTGCCATTTCTACGCTAAGTAAACGAACTCCAATAAGTCTTCCTTAGATAGGTTTTAATTAGTTTGAGCATAGAGAAAGTTCACTCAGCAGTTGATTCAATCTCCGGAACAATAAGTGATTTGTTCTTCTGCTGCTTGTAGTGTTCCTCTGGAACAGTATAAGCAGCTATTTTCGGTGAACAAAAGATGGAAAATATCTTTTGTGGCTGCCTTTTTGTTTAAGTAATCTTGAAAAACTCGTCTAAAACTATATATTTCTCCGGCAAACTCTTTGAAATGGTTTTCATTGCTTTCTCATTCAGCTAATCGTCTGAATCCGGAAAAGAATGGCGTAATAACGGTGAAAACATCGACTACCCTTGCCATGCCCGTAAATGTATTTGATTTCTGACTACGTCCTAAGTGCCTTTAAATATCACTATTTCAAAATTGAGTCTCTCGTTCTCGTTCTCTGGAATTATTTACTTTAGAGAGATTCGTCCATGTATCTTCTTTTAAGTGATTTGGGCGCGATGTTGATGGATGACAATATATGTGTGTGCAAAGCTACTTAAAACACGAATGCAAAGTTCTCCATCTTTTTACAGTGAAGTGGGATGGGTCCTCTCATCGCATTTCTAGGGAATAAAGTCTATTCCTTAATCAGCGGTGTCTTCAGTGCCCAACTGCCCCCTTGGGTGCGGAAAGGGTCAAAGGGGAAGCAGGGGGTTGCAGGAAGGAGGGTCCTGATGGAACGGTATCATACATAAATGTTCTCAGATGTATAAACTATCCATCTATTGGATTTGAAAGAGAGATTAATGTTATCAAAGCTGGTGTAACTTAGTTTTATTATCTTCCTGATTTGATCATGGAAAGTATGATTTTGAAGCTTACGGTCGAGGGCGTTTTGTGTAGGTGTGAGTGACACATTGGGCGTGTAGCTCGAAAGAGTTCGGGATTCTTAATGATGGTAGCATAGCTATTCTAAATATACCATGGTAGCATAAATATACCATGGTAGCATAAATATACCATGGCGCTTTCTAAGTATCAGTCCTTGATGACCAGTGCGCTGGGAAAAGTTACTTCAAAGTGAAATTAGTTGAGCTAAGGTGCTCCCTTCCTTCCTTCTAGTAGTAACGCTCGTAAAAATTACGACTTCAATTTTTATATGGCTTTTTTATGCTGTTACTTTTGCCTTAGCTTAACCTTCTTCTGCCTGCGTAGCCATGCTGGATCTTGAGATTGGAACTTATTTATAATTCATTTCTACATTATATTACTTTATAGAGCATCTTGGTCGTAAAAGTTGCGTCACATAACTATTTCCTGACCTTCCCGTGGTCTCCTTGTTCGAAGAATATTCTCTCTGCATATTCTTTGTACATTAAGCGGACTGGAATTCCATTGTAGAGACGTTGAAAATCATTTATTCTGGTTTGCCCCTTTCGAATTATCGCTTTTACGGAAGGCTTCGACCTATTATTGCAGAACGCGTGGTCAATTCATTTCATTTATGCATATTCCGATGTGAGATCTACTCGGTTCGGAGTGATCCTACGGAGTTACTCACGGAGATGAAAACATGAATATAGAATGTTAAATGAAATGAAAATGTACGATATAAATAAGCAATATAACTTACTTTTTCTTGTTTTATTAACAATGACAACCTATTGATGGGAACTTTTATTTTCTATCGTATTGAAGTGCGAAGAATTACCTACCCAGGAAACGTCTTGTTGTGTTCTGCCTGATAAGTTCCGAGAAAATTTTCAAAAATAATTACAGGAGTATGATGATATTTTGGCCAAAATACCTCGCAATTATTTACTTTACGGGTGACTTTGCAGACTATCATTTTTACCAGCTGAACCCGGATTATCCTCGACAGTTCGGCCCGTACTGTGAAAATTAGCATCGGAATGACTAGGAGGGAACAATCGAATGAGCTGAGTGTCTGTTTGGAGGGTTAAGGTGATTGGGAAATCCACGATAGCTTGATGGGACTTGGACGATGAAGGAAGAGGATACGAAGGAGAGGTCCAACAAGATGAGGAGAACGAAAGCGTTTGTAATTAGGCATGTACAGTAGCTATTCCTAGCACGAAAAGTTGAACGAGTTCAATGATTATTGCGGCGAATACATTGTCTTTCCATAGATGTAAACGGACGTATTCCGTTTTATGAAATGACTATACACGAAAAAAGGGTCCAAGGATAAAAGATGTGCCATAGTATTATCCCTTTCAACTCCCAGCCAATGATACTAACGAAAATTGGTAATTCGTCTCTGCAACCTTTCTCCTCGTGTTTGGATAAAGGTACTTCACTGATATTGAAGGTTGTTCGGGTTTCCCGCCTGTAGGAAGCTCTAGCATCAATATCACCAAACGGCCGGAAAGCATTAGATCTTTCAGCTACTACACAAATTCAACTACATTCCTCGCCCCCAAATATAGTGGAACTACATTCCTCGCGGCTGTAAGTGGAAAGAGATTCCTTATTCTCATTGGAAGCCTTAGTTTAGACGTTAAGAAAACTCGAGTCCAAAGCTTAGCTCTTTGATAAGTTTTCTGCTGTAAGGGTTTCTGGAATGACTTTATGACACATTTACAAACGTTGTGCCAGCTAAGTCCAACAGGTTACTATTGACGAGGAGGTTTCAGCAGTCAGAGAAAATATCCGTCCTGGACTTTAATTCCTGATTAGCCGGCGATGTATGGCATGAATACAACATATGATTTGTGATACATAAACTAAATATTGATGTAATGCCCCTCTGTGAAAAAACGTTACAGGTACAGGTAGTATACCTCCAGCTAAATATTATGCAACACTTCTGACAAGGACAATTCGGAACTCTTGCATACAAATAACGACTGATAAGTGGTTTTAATCTTAAAAATATGCGCAAGATATACCAAAGGGAGATAAAAAATTGTTGGAACAGCAAAAATAGTGATGAAGAAATTCCGCCGCCGATGCTGTCCCAACGAGAAAAATACAAAGCCTTACTTATCGTCCGCGTTTTGTTTCAACGGTAATTTAGACTGTAGCTACTTTGATTAGATTAGAATTAAGCATTTACGCTACTTTCTACGACTCATTAACAATAAATTGTAAATAAAGCGAAAAGAACAGGTTATTCAATTCAATCGACGCTCAGGGAGCTGTGAACAGTTACGACCACATTAGCAACCATTTTCGTGCCCAAGGAAAACTAACTGGTAGCCTCTTCATGTTTATTTGTCGCAGTCAACATCGTAAATTCTGGGAAAATACTGAACTTCAACCTCGTAAAATGCAACGAAAATGGTATTGCTCGGCCAGACTAGACGAAGAGAGTAGGCCAATTGGCAGAACCCTGGGTTGCAAGATAAATGCATCGGAGAATTTTGAGCCGAAGTCCTAAGCCAGCGAATGAAGTAGGCTCTCTTGATGCCGTTGATGCATTGCGAATTCTCCTACTTCTTCCCAGGGAGATAACTACTGAACTCATGCCCAACAGCCACGAGAAGAAAGATACCGAGGCATAGTATGAGGTGCAGTGTTTCCTAGTGCCAGGAACACCTGGGAAATATATGTTGAGAATGCGAATGACGTCTGCTGAATTGGTAAATTTTATGTCATCTCAAAAGATTTACTTTTGGCTCTTCCTTGTTTTTCCACCCAATGTTTTTACAAACGTGAACCATTCATCGTAAATCTACGACGCGTTACCAGTAGCGTATAGGAAATGAAATACCGCTATTACTCTAGGGTTAAGGCTTGGGGTATTGAAAATGCACTTGAGTCCGTTCAAAATAAGAGCGGAGTTGAAATGTGTTGATTTGGCTTAGAAAGAAATTTGAAAAATTTCACGATTGTATGATTTAACCCAGGAATGGTCGCGGTGTGAGACACCCCAACGACAGCCTTCTTTGATATATTGCACATGAATAATTGGCTCTATAATTTTGCACGTATTCATACCTTCCAATCACTTACATTCTTACAAATCTAAGCTTGTAGCTAAGTGTTCCGAGGTGTTGCTGACACCCTGCGCGCCCTTCATCGCTCCACTTAGGAATCGGTAGTCTGCTTCTGCGCTCTTTCACTGCTTCTGCGTTGTGGCCATAATGACCTCGATCAATTCTTTCTTTTATATATAAAAATTATTTTGTGTATAATTTCTCTAGTTTAAAATATTTTACACTTATTGCAATAAATTATATATATATTTTTTTGTGCTTTCAATCGGGAAAATCTCCCAATAGATGCTGGAAAACAGAAATTATAAGGATATAACGGGTTATTTCTTTTTGAACGTAAAAATCGCCATATTTCTAAGCTATTGTTAAAAATAATATCATGTCCTAGGGAACGAGGGTTGAGAAGGTTCTGCTAAATATTTATACTACTGCCGAATGAGCCGAAGGAAAGGCCTCCATTGTAAAATTCTCCAAAAAACATTACATTCGTTATATTATTATCAACAATACTTAATATGACATTTATTAGAGTAATTCACTTTCAAAAAAGATAATTAAGCAAAAATACCCTCCGAAGAAAAAATTAAAATTCATTAATTTTTTTAGTGTTGCTGACACACCGGGTCAAACAAGGGCCACAATAAAGAATTCTTCGGTCACGTGATACCCTTCCCCAAATGGTATTTGGCGCATTTACTGATTGACAACATATCTGTCAACTGCGCTAATAACTTGGATGGACTGTAATTCTAGCTCATTGAACAATGTAGTGTATTCAGGGATATTTGATACAGCATCGTTTATTGCTGACACGTATTGTAAATTGGAATTATGATAGACCCAATGAATATGTTTGGTCAATGACTGATATTTCTCGACTTTAGATTTTACACCATTGCAAACTTTTGTTTACCCCAGACATCTTTATGGCACTAAGAAAGCCCTCTGTGACATCTTGATAATTTCAACTGTTCTCTCCCAGAATGTTTAATATCTTTTCTTTGGAGCCATATCCAGTTTGATTGGTTATTTATACAAAACATAAAAAGCTGTCATCAACTTTCAAGTAAGGCGGCCTCTCTGCTTCAGCTTAGTTGATCGTGTTTTTCAATGTCGATTTTAAATATTGTTCAATATCTTGTGCAGTATCCATTATAATGTCAATAAATTTGGAGACTGAATGCGCTCCACGATGAAGATTTCATATTTTTTAAAATTGTTCAATTATAACATTTTGAATTGCGAAACTCGTGTTGGTACTTATCACTGTACTTGGAACTCGGTCGTTACAATGGACAGCGTCTTTCTTTAAGGAGTAATATAACCGCGCGCGCGCTATTTGCATAATGCTCCCGAAAATGATAAATTATTTAGTTTGGGCCCTTTGGGAAGGGCCTTCAAGCTTCTACGGATCATATCTGTTGATAACATTTTTCATTTCATCATCCAGTACCCCAGGAAATTCAACGAAGTTTGCTGGGATGTATCAGTTCCATTCAACATTAAATTTAATTTCAAATAGTAGGTCTAGAAAGGTATCTATTTGGAATGGGAGTTTTTTCACGATCGTCTCTCACAATACTCGGAGAAGCAGCAGACCTCCATGCCTTCTTCCGTCATGACGAAGAAAGCACGGAAAAATTCTCGAAAGAATCAGTGCCAATTATGTCGCTTAGGTTCGGAGGAAGTTGAGGCCCGATAAAAATGTCTCTATTTTCACAGCCTTCGAGGCAATTCCGTATTTTTTGATTTTTATTTTTACTACCATCAGATGTTTCATTCGCGTTTTATAAGGTCGAATGTTAATGAACGATTCTTTAAATGCTGTGATAACTCTCAGATCAACGAACACACTGATGAAACGAGCCTTACCTAATACTTTATTGAACTGGGAATCAGGGAATATCCTGGGATGATTCTCTGTTGGAATTACTTGCCGTCGAGGTTAAAGAAGCCAGTCTCCTCCGATATTGAATACAAAGAAAGTTGGTATGAAGGTTTCCGCGGCGTTTCAGTATTTGGAGATCAGTTTTCGGGTTTCCTTCCGCGTGCTGTCTTTTTGTGACGACAGTTTCTCCAGCCATCCACCAGGTGTCTTCAGGTCGAAGTGATTCATTTAACCACTTCGACCAGAAGACGCCAGCAGGATGGCTGGAGAAACTGTCGTCACTAAAAGACAACACGCGGAAGGAAACCCTTAACTGATCTCCAAACAAAGAAAGTTGGTTGCTAGCACGGAGTAAGAAGACTTCTTCTTACTCTTCTTGCTTCTTCTTCTTCTTACTCCGTGGTTGCTAGTTTTCCGGCCGCGATCGGCGCCAGTTGTCCGGGGCGCACTAATGTAGCCTCCAGTTAGCAGTTCCCCAGCGCCCCGGCGCCGGAAACCACCGCGAAAAGTGACAATTTTTTCCAGTAAAATCGACCGCCGTTAACCTGATTGTAGCCAGCGAAGTCTGTTCGTACTCTGACCATCTGCATTTGTTCACATGCCTACATTGTTGGTGCCGATCGGAATCGGCAGCGGGTTTCCGCGTAAACGACCATTCCATTTGATATTTTCTCCGTGAAAGCCGGCTATATGCCAGGAAAATTACCGTAGGTTGAGAATTGTATAATAATTTAAATCGTGAGCCTCGGGTGATCGCGTGAGCATATTCGTCTCATATCAAGTGCCGTGGACAGCAACTGTGGTTGACGAGGGTTACCATTACAGTGTGTCCACATAGGTACTTGTATGGACTATCCCCAGATAGTGGGCCCCCTCAACCGATTACAAAAGACCGATTTATTCATGGCTAGAACTAATGGACACAATTCTTTTTTCCTTGAACGAACGTCTTGAGAAATTAGGTAAATCTAGCTAGACCTCGGTGTTCTTTAAAAATTAGTTTCGAATTTATTTTTTCACCGTAAAGCACTTTTTTCAAAATATCTCTGGTTCTCGGAATGTTACCGTTGTAACGGATGGTCGAAATTCGCACATTGATTTTCATTCCTTCACTGCGTATGAAATTATGTTATGTCTAGAAATAATGGACTGTAACTCGAGTCCTTCTTAATTTATTTATTTTCTAGATTACTAAATATTACATTTATAAGTTTCGCTTAAGAGCAGGTAAAAAATCAATTTAAACTTTCACTAAGTTCCTTTACAAGTTCATTAGTAAAAAAAGCACTATTTAAGGTTAAATAAACCTGCTGAAGCTCGTAAAAAAAATGCTGGGAAGTGATTTTTCCATTGTACTCGTGGTTAATTTTTTTCTTGTATCTTAATTTTTTTCATAAAGATCGGTGCTTCTCTCAAAAAAAAATTCTGTTGAAATCTGAGACAGTGAGGCAACAATCAATTTTTGCTTTCGAGTGGATTGACCCTAAAATATTATACCTATCGTAGTAGATGAAAAAGTGATGTGAACCATTGGATAATTTCCTAAAAAACGTCTGTAAAAATTCACATTTAATCCTTTACCGCATGTCATGGTCCGTGCCGAAATAAGGAAAAATTGCAAGCCGCTAAGAAGACGATGCATGTATCTTGCCAATAGAATTTTTTGTCGAAATTCAATGATGTTATTTTCATCAAGGGAGTTAAATTATTCGTGACATTAGGCAGTGCTGAGAGAGTAGGATATTTCCTAATAACTGCCCCCGCTCCTTCCACTGCAGCGCAGGCCAGAGAAAAGTATGCAAAACATTACTTTAAAAATCAAAAATAATTTTTAATCTCCTCTTGTGAAAAGAATCCAGATTGGTAGTTAATTGCCTTGTCTCACATGAGCTTAAATTTTCACTTCTATTAAAGTTTATAGCTCCTGGGTAGATTCCTCTTTTCATTTTTTAATCTTCCTGTGGTCGTTCCTTAAACGGCCATTTTTACTCATTCACAATCTAGGATTAAACCGTAAACAGCTAGTTTAGGAATATCGCATCTGTGGGGTAATGGGGGGGCCTAAGGGGTTATGGAATACCCAAGTGTTGTTGAATATATTCAGGTATACCTAAGCTGGGAATAGGATCTGGAGGGGCACCGGCTGAAATTAAGCCCTGCCGCAATCATTGGTAATTTGAAACTGGCCCTGTTTTTCTTTTCCATGTAAATGAAACTGTGTACATTGTCCGAGCTGCCGACATTTTTCAGTTATTAATTAGAAATGGAATCTTTATGTATGATCCCAGGATAAATACGGACCTTCACAATTGCTGATGGACGAAAACATTACCGTCGCCTTTATT
Source organism: Ceriagrion tenellum (assembly GCA_963169105.1). NCBI lineage: Eukaryota > Metazoa > Arthropoda > Insecta > Odonata > Coenagrionidae > Ceriagrion > Ceriagrion tenellum. The sequence goes on along the minus strand of OY720643.1, from coordinate 16,056,477 downwards.
TAATAAAAAAATTACAATTTAAAAGTTTGTCATAATATGTAAAACTCGAACTATCAATTAATTGCTTAAATCCTGAGAAAAAAAGATTAAAAATTTTTATCGTTTTAGTTGCCCTGAATCAACGGCTCTCCTGTTGCAATTTTTGGTATGTTTTACATTCCTAATGCAGAGGAAACAGATGTTGAAAATTACAAAGGGTATAAAGAGACTTTGTTGCCTTATTTTTGTGGGATGCAATCATATGCGGACACGTTCGTTTATCGGATGTCGATTAAAATAATTGACGCTGCTAGACCATTCATGTTAAATCGTGGTAAAATTTACTGCGTGATTACTCTTATTCATCAATTTCTCATCACAATGTGTATATCACTGCATCGTTCTGAAGGCCTCACTGTACAGGCACAGAGTATACTCTGTGGTACAGGTCCATTGGGTGCAATGATCAAATCCTAATTGCATCCGTGCAACTGGTGCAACCTGGCGCAACCGCGCAACCTTTACCGTTGCTCCTCTGTCAACGAATGCTTCCGCCATAAAAATAGCACTTCGGGTATCAACGATATAAATGTCTGTTGATGATCGCTACACTTTTATGTACGGTAAAATTATTTAAAAAAATAATCAATTAAAAATAATCTTCTCTAAGTTATTGGTTATTGTTTCGTTTTTTGCGATAATAATATCTGGAAAACTTTAGCGCATTAACACTGCCGGGAATTTTACGCGGATAGGGGAAATGACGTCAGTTTTTAGTCAATCATCATGGCAGACGTGAGGAATCGTAAACATAGTGGCGTTCAGGAATTGAGTTCGGATGAGGGTAAGTGGAGTTGTCACGATCTTTGAATTGTACTGATAGTTGTTCATTATGTCTCTATTTTACAATCCTCAGCGTGGGGCATTACGTGGCCTCTTAACTGGTTGTTGAAAGGTGTTCTTGGGTGCACGATCTGCATACTCATGGGTAACGGACGATGTTTTGAATCCTATGTTTACATTTGGCGATGTTGTTTTGATGGCATGTAGGTACCAGTTTCCTGATGAATGTCATGCCATATGGTTAAAAATACTGAATTTTTGGCCTCTATTCCGTGCTGGAAAAATTTTCATTGCGATTCGCCCTTCCTACATTTTACGTGATTAGGTATTCGATTTTCCGCATTGGGGATCATTATAATATGGTGTGTTGTTGCTTTGTTTGGCCAAAGCTGTGTTCATAGCATTGCTCTGGTAATGCTATGGGCATGCAATTAGCGTCAATATATTGACGTCCCATATTTCGCTTAGTTGTCCAGGGAGACAGTTTGAGCTCGAAAATTCATCGGAGAATAATGAATTCTTCTCATGTATGGGCTAATAGTTGATATTTCCGATCCTTACCCTAGGTTTGTAGTCAGTATTATGCGGACATTTTTTGTTTTAACTTTAACCTTCTTTCGGGGGCAACGAAATACATAGTGGTCATTCAACTTCGCTTTTGTTGTTCAATTGTTTTAACTAGTTAGCCTTGGAGTTGCCCTTGTTAAGTACAGTTCATTGTGGCTCATGAAATGTATTTTAATCATGCCAGATGGTATTAAATATTCCCTCGCCTTATCCACTTTGCCATGTAAACGTTTTACCAAAAGGCAGCGATTTTTTAAATTTAAATTTAGATTATATTACACTCATTGGTTTCGTTTTATGAAACTACTTTCGTTGCCGATAATTGTTCTATCAATTTTATTATTCTTGATGGAAGGACCTTTCGCATGGACCTATGGTTCAATCCCGATGCGATGCGAAATGTTTTTGCCTCATTTTAATTCAGATTAAGAGGTCACTACTCGAGTGCGTATATCCCTCTCGTTTCCTCCAATCTTAATTATTGGACTGTGATGGCAAATTTTATATGTGCCTTGGGCGCAAATACTTGACTTCTACTTTCTTCTCAGTCTGCTAGTACTACTCTCGTATCTCAGTCGATGTAAACTTCATATACGTGAATGGCGTAGGTTCTATGAACTCTCCGCCGCCGATGCACCTCTGCCCTGAAATTTTATTCTTTAATATTTGCTTACGACGTGAGATTTATTCCTGATTACCTTGATTTTTCTATTTAGAATGCAGTAATCGTCTAAATATACCGTCCCTGAGTTGTATTCCATCAAGATTTACCTTGGTTACCACCTAGGCGTTATAAGTATTTATCGCATTCGATGTATACCTGCCTTGTGTGGAAATATAGGCCATTCCTTTTCTATTTTCTTGCCATTTTTACTGTTTCTTACCACGTCGAGCCACTCCCTTTTCCTCACCTTACGTCTCATTAAACAGTTGTTTTGGTTGTTGCGAATCATTCATGGGCACGTTAATCGCTCTTGACCTTTGATGCTTTTTAAATAGTCAACCTATGTTACCTCGATTTTTTGGATAAGAGGTGGGTGTGCGTATCGATCCACCGTAAATAAATACTGCTCGTGGTAATCATTTTTATGTCATTAGAAAATATGTAGGTATGAGGCAGGAAAAATCTGATTTCAGACTTTCCTCAGATTTTTTTAAGAACTCCTGTCAAAAATTAAAATGTGCTTATGATATCAAGATTAACATTCGGAATATAAATTATAGCCTTGGGAAAGGGTTATTGCTATGCTCCTAGTCATGGAAATTTGTTGTTTTTCTCCTACAAAGCTAATGTTATGATGAGTTTCTGAGTTGTCATTGCTATAGGGCTCCAGCTTTTTTAACCGGATGATTACATTTTCATTTGCATGCTGTGCATCATGTATATGAATAATATTCTAGCTACTTCTTATGTAATCCCTGACTACATGGATTATTCCTCTCCATGTGTGAGAGTAAATATAAGTGTGGTTTTGTTGATAACCCATGGGCCTTCAAATAGGTTGATGTGCTCGATACCCTGAACTGAGTCTTCCTATATTTAAAAATTTGAATGGGCAATTGCTGAGATTTGTGGTATAAATTTGGTTAGAACAGAAGGTTTTGAATGGCTTCTAAGAATCTATGCAGTATGTAACCATAATCCATTTCTTACTATTCCTTCCCTGTGACCTTAAACCATAACGCAGTCCCTGGTGCCTCTACATCTTAATCCCTGCTATTTCCCCAATAAGTCACCTCCCAGCCTGTCGCAAATCCCAAACCATTCTTTTTTTCATATTTATGCTAAGGTCCACTGTCCTTTTTTATCCATCTTCTTTATGACGAAATGGTAGTGGAAACCTAGTATGGTTGATGAATTGTTAGGAGATGTGTTATACTTCTGTGCTGTGGTTGTCATTCTTGTGTAATGGAGTTTGGAAAAATCTTCAATAGTAATTCCCTATGGGCATCAATGTTTGGTTATGATCCCTCTATAGTATTTTCTGGAGATGAAGACAATACCTATTGACTATAGGTTGCTAATATCAGTTGGGTATGTACGATGTACCTGATTTCATCACAAATGCCGCTTGTCAAATTTTGTCTTGTCAGATATTATTAATTTTATATTCATCCTGCCTGATGAGTTTTTACTGATAGTGCACTCTTGCTGTTTTTGCTCCTTGCTAAAGTTGGTAACCTTACTATCAGAAGCCTTATTTCTTCTAAAAAGAACGTCATATAGAGTGAAAAGAATGTCAGTTAAATCAATTAATTATGTAAGTAAAAATGTATTCATATCCCTTTTTCCTTAATATTCTGATGATCATCATGATCAATTACACAGGTCTACAAAAAAAATTTTATTTTTTTTGTTTGAAATTTGATAACTGACTTTTATGTACTTTTCAGCGCTGATTTCAAAAATGCTATCCATTTTTTTCTATCACGTCAAGTTTTCTCACAAAAAAGGGAGTATTTGTGGGTATAATAACAAAATGTAAGCAATTTTTCACATTTTTTCCAAAGTTGTAAAATATTATTTTATTTGTAAATCATGTTCTAAACTATATTTCTAGTACACTTCCATTTCTCTTTAAGCTCATAATTCCTTATAATAACGCTTTCGCTTTGTGTCGAAGCTTCTTTTATTGCTTTTCCGGCTGTGGACTCGTTGAGGATCATCTCTTTTTAACATCCAGCAGTAGTCCGCTATCATGTTGACGTTCCATCTTCCTTGATATCTTCTTTCCATTTCTTTGATGTCTTGGTGGAATCTTTCGCCCTGCTCTTCACTTACATCACCAAGGTTTGTAGGGAAGTAGTCAAGATGTGAATGGAGAAAATGAACTTTAATGCTCATGTTACAGCCCAGCTTCTTAAAGTTGTCGAGCATGTCTGCGACGATTGTCTTGTAGTTTGGATCTTTTTTGTTTCCTAGGAAACCGGTAACAACTAATTTAAAAGATGTCCATGCTGCCTTTTCTTTTGTTTCCATTTTGTCCACAAAGTTGGAATCTGTCATTAGTTTTCTAATGTCTGGTCCGACAAAGACTCCTTCCTTTAGCTTTGCCTCGGATAAACCAGGAAACTGTCCACAAAGATATCGGAAACACTCCCCTTCTTTTGGCAATCCCTTAACAAATTGTTTCATCAGCCCCAACTTAATGTGAAGTGGTGGAAGTAACACCTTTTTGGGATCCACAAGGCTTTTCCTCTCAACATTTTTAACCCCTACCTGTAAGGTTTTTCTCAAGGGCCAAGCTTTTTTTATGTAGTGTTGCTTTCTGTCTCTACTGTCCCATTCACAGAGAAAGCAAGGGAACTTTGTATAGCCACTTTGTTGACCAAGCAGCATTGAAATCACTTTTAAATCACCACAGAGTGTCCATTTGTGGTCTGAATAGCAGAGTTTGTTTAAAACCAGTTCAAGGTTTTCGTAACATTCTTTTAAGTGAACCGAGTGTCCAACTGGCATAGAAGCATACTTATTGCCATTGTGTAGAAGTACTGCTTTAAGGCTTCTTTTTGAAGAATCAATAACAAGTCTCAACTCATCAGGAGCATATTCTATTTTAAAACGTGCCATAAGTCCAGGAACATCACTGCAAAACACCAGGTCCCTTTCTTGAGAGAAGAAAGATACAAACTCCTTTTCCCTCGATCGATACCAAGAAAAGGATGTACCCGGAGCCAACATATGTTTATCTTTCAATCTAGATCCTAAAACCTCGGCCGAGTCTTTAGAAAGGCCCAGGTCTCTAACTAAATCGTTCAGTTCAGATTGTGAGAATGGAATGGGATCGGTTGTGCCAGGATCGTAGCAATCACTGTCTTCTTCACTATCACCTTGCTGAGCCAATGGCTAGTGATCATCTAAAATATCATCCAAAGAATCTGGAGGAGAGGGTATTGGTACTTCAGGTCCATGAGGAACAGGGCGAATGGCTGATTGAATATTAGGGTAAGAAATATCCTTTTTGTTTTTCAAATTGAAACCTTGTACGTTGCAAGAACAAAAATAGCAGTCATCACTATGATTTTTGGGCTCCCTCCAAACCATTGGTATTCCAAAACGTAAGGACTGCTTTTTATGTTGAAACCATTGCCTCTGTTCTTCAACATACACTGAACAAACTTTGTGTGGGGCCCAAGGCTTATCTTGATCGCCTAACTTTATACCAAAATAGGCAAAATATACCTTTTTAACAAAATCGGAAATGTTTCTTTGTTGCTTTTTAACGGTATAGTTACCACAAATGTAGCAGAAGCAATCTGGTGAGTTTATACATCCTCTGGTAGCCATTGTCCATAAAATAACTTCACAACACAAGAAAACAGTCACTACTTTAAAGCACTAGTAACAACAACACGTGAACAGCACAGAGTGAAGAGGTACTTGAACTGAAGGACAATAGCAGAAGCTCACTTCTTGGTGATGGAGGGGGAAGGGGCAGCGCGACAGACAGGCACTGACATGAAAGATGCTCAGTGAGTCAGTAAGTGGATGGAGGAGGGGGGAGGGCAAGGACAAGCACTGACATGAAAATACTGCTGGTTTCTCCTAATTACTCTTTATTTTACGTATAACTCATCTAGTATAAAAACGGCTATGTAACTGAAAATGCCTCATAGTTTTTTGCAATACTTTTTAAAAATACTTTAGGCTAAATAACAGTTTATGTAGATCCTCAAAACCAAAATTCAAACTCACTAGAGTACTGAAATATGTATAAAAATATCGAAAAAAACTAAAACTAGACAAGCAGTTTGTGAAATAACTCTACGTGATGGAATTTTTTCACTATTTTTCCCGAAATCAGCGTTGAAAACACTATAAAAATCACTTATTAAATTTGAAACAATTTTTATGTCGCAGACCTGTGTTATCATCAATTCATTGATTAGTATGTTAGTACTCTTGCCTTTACTCCAATAACTAATTTCTTTAATTGTACACAACTGTATTCTGCTCTTGATTCCTTGGGTAATTCTTCATTCGTAAAAGAGACACCTTGTGAATTCCGCTAATTCATCGACATAAGACGGGTTCCAGTGTTCATCTATCCTCAGTTTCAATTTTAATCCACATTACTTATATTATTGTTGTATTTAGTGGTGGCAGCTTTCATATATTAGTGTCACACTGTTCAATTTATGCTTCGGCTGCCAAAGAGTGGAATGTTGATTTCATTCAATCAAGTGTGTATATTACAAATTCAAGCCATTATATTATGCCATATGGATATTTTTATTCATTAAGTACCAGAAAATGGATGAGGGCAACAATTATTATTATAAAATTTGTATTTTTGTGTGTAGGATTGTGTTATGTCATGGAAAATATTACTGTCCGTGCAAAAATTATGTAGACTGAGTTTGGACACTGATTCAAAATAAACCGTGGTACCCACATGAGTGCGAGTTACGCCAAATGTCAGCTTGTCGTATTTTACGTCTAACTGTGGTTTTCGATTATTTTTACATTGCACTCTTGATTTTTTAATCCAGTGAGAACAAATAAAGTGCCGGTTTTTTGCCCTTTTTGAACGTAGCGCTCTCTTTGACATTTAATAGCGAAGAAACTTGGAAGTTTAATCATAATAAACCTGTAGTATTGTGTAGGAAAAACATATTTAAATTCTTCTTTAAACGTTCAGTTTTTCTAATGTGCCATATAAAAGTTATTATCAAGTTTGTGAAACAACTTTTCTCGGTTATGAAAAGTAGTAGAAGCAAGATCTTGGTTTTATTTTGAAGCTCTTTACAGCAGTATTTCATAACAATTACCATCATGAACTCACATTGCAATATTGATTTTTAATGAGTTTATAAACAATCGAGTATTGTAGCTGGCTCAAGCCAGCAGTAAGGCAGCCATTTTCGCGAGAGGGGTGGTGAAAGTTTGAGCCCTGTTGCCACTTGCGGGTTGCGGGCTGAACCCGTTACTCTTACGCTCCATTTTCTCGAAGGGTGAAAACAGTCGCTGCACTTGCTCCTTTCATGAATTTTATTTTAGGTAGCAATTGTTCTCTTTTTAGTATCCAACCATTTTCCGTCACCTTTTACTCATAAGGTCCTTTTCTCGACACACTGAATTTCTTCAATGTGCCCAAAGAGATTCCAAGACCTGGACGGCCCGCCACCCGCTAGTGGCTGTTGGAATAGCTCTTACGTCATGTATCTTTGCCCTTTCATTTGTCTATGAATCTTTTACTGATGTCTTCTGTCCATTGCTCTTGTCAATCATTCATTTAACTGTGCTGTTTCTGGTTTTCCATAGTGAAAATTCAGTGAGTGTTTACAAATTATTTTAGTATCCTGAGTGGAACAGAAAACCAAACCTTTATATTCCACTGTGATTATAATTAATCTCATGACTGGTCTGGCATTCCTTTATCAGGTATCCATTCCTCAGCTATTCATACCTCAGATTTTCACAATCCCTTCCAATGTTTCGATCTCCAAATTATCCTATCTGTACATTTCCTTTCGTTACAAGGTCCAAATGAATCATGGTGTGTACTTAGTGAATGGAAATCCGTGGGGAAACGTTATTTGTGGATGGAGGGTAGTTTGAAGGAAAGCATGAAAAGAAATGGAAGAATGGCAAATATGAGTCGAGAATACCTGATACTGGATTTCATAGCCAATTTCCTGCAGCTAATTATGGTTATGATGTTCCTCTTTGGAACATTTTCTTAGCATATTGATCTCTCTCAGTCCAATCACAATCGGAACAGAATACAGATAAAATTAAATGGTTACTTTTTTCTTAATACTGACGCTTTCCTGGATGTTGCATTCAACAAATTGCCAAAAAGCATCGAGAGGTTTTCATATGTATTTTAAGTTGTGTAAACAACCGAAACTCTTGAGTTAACTTATTAGTAAATATCAACCCTTGGCATTTTAATGCTTATCAGAAGGCATTTCTCTAATTTTGTGACATAAAACATTATGAAGCTAATTAACAGGAGTGTAAGTCCTGAGCAGGCAGTCATTCATATTTCATATGTTTCAATTGTAAGGACAGTTAAAATTGAAAGTAAGCGAGTTATGACAGATTACAACTGCAGAAAATAGTTATAATTATGGAAGAAGTAGGCAGAAATCCATGCATAACGCGAGTAGAATTGGCACAAAGGTTGAATATTCCTGCATCCACTTCAAGCACAATTGTCATTAATTGCAAAAAATTCCAAAGTGGTCATTATGACAGAAAGTGAAAGCACATTCATGATGGAAATTTCCAGAATTAGAAATTGTTATACTTGGTTGTTATAATCGTGGAAACAAGGACCAAATTCAAATGTGACATTTCATGGTTCTATCATCAAAGAAAAGGTTTTGTATTTTGCTGTAGAAGTGGGCATTGAAAATTTCCATGCCTCCAATGGTTTGAACAATGGTTTCAAGCTAAGACATGGGTTGGTGTAAAGGTGTGAGCATGGTGAGACAGCCAGTGTTAACCTTGGTGTCGGAGAATCCTGAAAGAAAACAAGCTTGCTTAAGTTGCTGGAAAGTTACAGTCCTGATGGTGTTACAATGCCAATGAAAGTGATTTATTTTTTCAACTTATTACTTGGATTGAATATATGCTTTTAAAGGAGAAAAATACCATAAAGGAAAATTAATGAAGAGAGTCTGACTGTTCTCTTGTGCCACAATGAGAGTGGAACAGATCAGCTGATGCCGCTTGTGATTGGAAAATGTAAACACCCGTGGTATTTTAGGAATGTTTGAACCTTTCCCTGCTAATGGCTAACCCTGCTGCATGGATAAGTAAATCAATATGTGAAACATTATTGGTGGGTTGTATGCCTAACAGGGTGGCAAAAATGGAAAGCATATACTTTTTTCCACCCTGACTTCTTCCATATTATTCGCCGGGAAAGAACTAAATCATACTTCATTTACTTTTTGTGGACCACTGTGCTGCTCATCAAATGTGTATGGGATTCTGTGAGCAAAGGAAACATAACAAGTTGCCTTAAAGCAGCTGGATTGAGTTATATTGTGCCTGAAATTACAGTTGACATGACTCGGGCAGCAGAACTGACTCCTTGTCTTGAGGAGTGGCATCAGATTGCTGGAGAGGTAAATTTGACGAGTACTGTGAGTGTGGTAATGACCTTCATGTTAACCAGACTATATTGATTGATGAGATTCATGAGCAGGAGTCAGTGGATGTAGATGATAAGGATGTTGCAAGGCAAGGTACTGAGTCTGATTCAGTTCCTACTGTTCCAACTCAGGCCAAAACACTCAAGGCCATATTTATGTGTCTTATGATTTCTCAGCTCTCGAAGTTGAATCCTTGAGACTCTTCATCTTGGGTCTGTAGTTGTTTTAGTGAATTTATCATACCAATATTAGTCTTCCTCTGGCTATGATCGTGAACGGATGTATTTTTTTTGCTTGCTGGCTGAACATGCCGTCTGTGTTAAATGTGGCCAGGTCCTTAAGCGCGGCAAGAATTCTCTCAGTGTTTCTTGTGGAAGTTGTCGCGAACAGTATCATCTTGCCTGTACCTCAATGACCGAGGATGACCTGAAGACTTTGGAGGATCTGTAACAGCCGTGGCAATGTCCCCCCTGCCTGGGGCAAAAGCGTTCTTCCCGTGATGACAACACACCGGTGAAAAGCAGTTTCAGCTTGATTACAGAAGAACCTGCGAGGGCGACACTGAACGAGATGCTATCCCGCGTCAAATCCCTGCAAGAGGAACAATGTGAGGTAAAAAAATCTCTTACCTGGTGTCACGAAACAACGAGTAAATTGAGGGAATCATTGACTTAAGTGAACTGTGCCATTTCTGCGCTAAGTGATAAACGTGATAAAACAATTAGTGATCTTAGTGAATTGCAAGTACGAGTTTCTGCACTCGAGGGGCATATCAATTACCTTGATCAAGAGTCTAAGAGAAATGTGGTCGAGATTCAGGGGTTACCGTATAGTAAGGGTGAGAACTTAGCTGCATTAATGCAAAATTTAGGACAATCACTAGGAGTTAAAATGGATCCCTCTGATATAGACTATGTGTATCGCCTGGGCTCTCGTCCTGACACCACAAGACCCCCAACCATTGTCCTTCGATTTCTAAGGCAGATGACTGCCAGTGAGTTTCTAAATGGCCAGTGGGTCAAACGAGACCTTAACTCGTGAGACCTTGGGTTCGATAATATGCCTACCCAACCAATCTATGTCAATGAGTCACTGACGCAGCAGACCCGAAAACTATATGCCCTTGCTAGAGAGCATAAAAAAGCTGGAAAATTCAAGTATCTTTGGATAAGAGGAGGCAGGATATATGTCAGAGTATGCGATGGTCGAGATCGGTGCTTAATAAACTGTAAGGAGGACCTCGATAAATTTGTATGACTGCTAATTCAATGAAATTGTTAAACACATGTCATGATAATGCACAGTCTCTACCCTGGCACTTGACGAATTTAAAGACTACTTCTCCTGCCTTGCATACCATGTCATTGCCGTTTCTGAAAGCTGGTTGAATGTAAATATCTCCTCTTGAGTCCATCAAGTTAAGTAACTGTCAAATAATACGACATGATAGAAGGGGCCGAGTTGGCGGTGGTGTCTGTGTGTACTTACATGACAGTTTATCATACAAGATTCTGAAGCAATCTGATGGTACCCCTTAAGCCTGAATATATATTTTTAGAAATTGTGGCAGTGAAGGGAGAGCCTTATTTTGTGTTATTTACAGGCCACCAAAAACGGGTTACATGTCAGAATGCTTCGAACCGACGCTCTATAGTCTCCTTTCTGCCTACAAAAGTGTGATTTTATGTGGGGATATTAACATTCAGTTGTAACCTGTCAATTATCCCTTATAAACCTACCCACAATCTCCAGCACAGTAGCACCCTCTTGGATCTCTTCATTGTCGACGATGTCACGAAGGTCGAAGACTACGGACAGCTTCCTATCCCCTTCTTATCGGAACACGATTTAATATATATCAAATATCGCTTCCAGCATGAAGTTCATCTTCCTAAGGATGTAAACTTTCGTAATTTTAAGACTTTTGATCTTGCTAAATTTGAATCTGACTTATTAAATGTTAATCTCGATAGCTTTTACAGGTCTCATGTGGTGGATAAGAAAGTAGAAATCTTTAATTCTGTGGTAATGGGGTTGCTTAATACTCATGCCCCTTGTCAAATCATTGAGACAAGACATCAACCATCCCCTTGGCTAACCCCTGCACTGAAAAACTTAATGTCGCGTAGAGACCGCCTTCGACGGAATTATCGACGTACCCTCCTTCCTCACCTGCATAAGGAATACAAAGAGATTCGAAATCAGGCACAGCAGCTTATCCGAACTGCAAAACAGAAGTATAATAATGAATGCTTTTCCGATAAATGGGACATTAAATCTACCTGGCATGAGTTAAGGCGTCTTGGCATTGGAAAACCTAGGAGACCTCTACCTAACACATTCTCCCCGAACGGAGAGACTTACTTTCTCACTCCTGTTTTCAAGGAAGATAACCAGAATGAAAGACTCGATGACTCTACTTTAACTGGTGATAGCCTCAAGTTTTACGATTCTTCACTTATCTCCTTGTTTGACAGCGAAAGGCTGTACTTACCGCATTACACTCCTGAAATTCTCTTGCTCTCGGTTAAATCATTGAAATGGAACTCCACAGGTGTAGATGGAATCAATGCGAAAATAATTAAACTCAGATTTATCTCAAATCCCACCCAAAGGAATTAGAAAATGCTGTTGAATTGATCAATAAAGATATTCAATCTATCTGTAAATGGTTAGCTATTAATCGGCTGAAGTTGAGTCCTGACAAGATTAAGTCAATAATATTTGGTAGTCCTTCCTATCTGAACTTCATCTCAATGAGTGGCCTTCCCAAAATAAGAGTACAGAATATCCTTATAGATTACTCGACTTCAGTGAAAAGTCACGGGGTTCATTTAAATAACACCTTGAGCTGGTGGGAGCACGTTAAAGCTATATCTAACAATGTGTATAAGACTATGTACCAATTGATGCACTTCAGGCATCTGCTCCCAATTTCACTTTGCCAGAAGCTGGTTCAAACTCTGGTATTCCCATATTTTGACTATTGTTCAATCATTTTCTCAGATGTTAACTCAGAACTGTGCATTAAGCTGCAGCGTCTTCAAACTCCTGTCTGCATTTTGTTTTCAACCTCTGCTATGATGAACACATCTCACCTTATTATGAAAAAATTAAATGGCTGAAATTGGATAAACGCCGAAAACTGCAAAAGGCTTTATACGTGTTCAAGGTCCTGAAATCCAAAAACCCCACCTATTTGTATGAAAATTTTATATGTAATGTAGATACAGGAAAAAGATCAACTCGTGTCACTGCGTTATTCTTAGTCCCTAAATTCCATACCTTATTATTATTTGAGCACTCTTTCCTAAGTTCCTCCTGCAAGTTTGGAATTGTTTACCCGTAAATGTTAGAACCTCTATCACAATTTCGATGTTCAAGAGCAACATGACTGATTACCTATGTAAAATTGCTTAGTTTTTTTGTAATATTTTATGTTATGGCATGCATTTTTTTTTCTATGTTCCAGATAGTCCCAGAACAATAAAGACTATTTACATTTTCAATATTCATGTTTCCCAAATGTTTTAGGGTGCATGACTATGAATATTGCCAAGACTATGCTATGAATATGCTACTTCGCTCTGGTTAGGCCACACCAAGAATACGCCGCGAGCAATTGGGACCCTGGTCAAATAGATTTAACCAAAAAATTAATAAAATACAAAATAGAGCAGGGCGCTTAGTTAAAAACTGCTACAAGCGTACATATAATGTCTCGCATCTACTAGAGGGATTAAGGTGGGAGCCCCTCGAGACTCGGAGGACACATGCTAGGCTTAGGTTACTTGATAAATTCAGAACTGATATTTTTCAGAGCGACACAGAGAATATTATCATGACTCCTCACTACATATCTATGTCTTACAGATGCAATAAAATAAGAGAGATACACTGCCAAACAGATAGGTACAAAAACTCGTTCTTTCCGCACACGATAAACGATCACAATGAAAATTTAGCTCCACTAAATACGCTCTTATTATATATGTCACCATTTCACCTCCAAAAAACTTATACTTGTACACGGCTGGTGATCTAACACCCCCTGCCACACACCCGTGTGGTGGCTCACGGGGTACTATGTAGATGTAGACCATTGAGGAAACTGACCGTATTCTCTTCGGGTTTTTGCCGCGTTGATCCATTTTTTGGGGGACAACAGTTTTGCCTGCCTTCCAGCTGGCTTCGTCAGGTCCTAAATGAAATGCTGATCATTTTCTTAACGGTATTAGTCAGGCGCATGCTCATTGGCCGGACGGGAATTCAAACTCAATTGTCAGAAGAGCCGTTTAAACGTTGAACAGGATACGGTCACTAAATAATCGCGGAAGCCTCCGTACCAATTTAATTGAGGAAACTTGTCGATGAGATTGTGTCCAGTATATTAATTTGCTAACCATGAAATTTTACTTCTATTAAAATCATTTTAAAAACTTCCTGATTTGGATGATTCAGTTAAAATGATACTGCAATAAATATTTATCTAACTCTATTCGTCCTAGGCACAGCTCACAGCTACCTTATAATTATATACAATAACTTGTGTTTTTAAATGATGTTGTCTTTTTAAATGGTTATCTTATGACTGCCTTATTTTTATACAAACAATTAATAGGGTTTCCAAATTTGTCCCATTTGCTGTTATTAGGAGAATGGCACAATAATTCCTATTTTATTATTGTTGGTCCTTTGAAATAACAGATGAGGGTGTTTCTGGCCTGTATTAATTTAAAGTATGAAGGGGTGTTATGATGTATATTTGTTGATATAATTTAGTGGCAAGCCTTTAAGTCCATAAAAATGAATTCTTCTTGGGATAAATACTAGGTCAGGTGTTTCATTTCAGGCAGTGTTTCGATTTGCATCTTATGTGACCTGGTGTTAAGGCTGGGAAGAATTCCTTTTCAAATTTAGCCATGAAAGACATATATTGCATACATTCAGCTTTGAGTTTAAGAGATAGCTTTTTCCTAACATCTCTTATGTATCTGAAGTCATAAAATAGTGTGTTACATTCCAGTAGCATTTATAACTTCAACACAATCTTCTAAAACTTTATATGTTTTTAAGAGAGTTGTTGAAAGTTTCCTTTTGGTCACATTTTTCTTTTCTCCCATGAATTTCACGTATCATTTGTCTATTTACTATTATATTTTTTCTATGGTTTACTTATGTGCTATTATCTGCTTTACTCCTCTGTGGACACATCATTAGCAGTATCCCCTGTGTCCTAATGTGTTTTTTTCATTGGTGTGTGATCTCTTCCAATGATAACTCACTTGGTTTTGTATGGTGTCCCTGATCTCTTGAATCTTCTCACACTCTTCACCTATTCTCTCTGGCTAGTGGGTATTTTAATAAAATTTTGCACAGGTTTTTGTTCTCTTTAAACCATGTATTTTTCCTTTGTCATCTCACATGGGCAATTTTGATCTAATTCTGAGTACTTCTGTCACTGGATGTTCATTTTAAAATTGTATTTTTCAAGTTGTATTAATATGTCAGTGTAAAAATATGGCAAGCAATGTAGCAATCCATTGTCTCTTTGGTGAACCATTGTTTAGGCTGGACCAATTTGAGGGCTGTGTGTGTAAGCTCTTGAGGGTGTCATACATTCAACCCAAAATTGAAATTTTATCACATGTTGACTGTCACCATCCTTTCAAGGAATACTGATTAATTGTATGCCATACCTTCGTAGTGGGAAAAATATGACTGCATTGCCAGCAGTTACGGTACTACGGTTTTTGCTTTATCAAGTCAAATATTTTGAAGCCAAGGAGTGATTGTCATTTCATGATGATGTTCAGCAGATTCAGGCTTGACATAGTGGAGGTTCTTCTTAAGTCTTAGCTCTTAACCTGATGTATTTAAGTATTAAGTCTTAACCTGATGGTGACCCATGACGTTGAAAACTCTGTACATTGTGTATAGAAATTTGTGGAGAAGTGCGATTCTGTTCGATTCCATCATACCTAGAGATATCCATCCACCTAGTTAGGGATGAACTACGAATCTGCATTATAAACGCTTGCTTGAATTTGTGATATCCCTCATGGGTATATTCGGCTTTCAACGGACTAGTTTTATTTTTTTAAATGATAAATATGTATTGGAACTGACAAGTGACAAGAGTTGTGAGACCTGTGCTTCTAATCTTCGGAAACTATGTAGTCCATCCACGATCTTCGTATGTGTGTAGTTGGTCATTTGTGTCAAAGCACCACCACAGACGGCTCTCTGAACTAATCGTATCTCACACAAACTCGTGTATTGGTTGTGAACAAAAGTGTTTATTTTTTTGTGGCACATCAGTGGTCGGGGCCGAGACCTGTGCTTGCAAACTTTTAGAGGCTCGAAAGGGTGTGATCAATATTCCCTCACGTGTCAACATTTACTCACCCAATCGTGCCGAGGCAGACCGATTGACGGATTGCTTCAACGCGTTCGTCCTTCGCAATATTACGGTTGATCTGGACCTGGCGCGGGATGCAGGCAGGTGGGGAAATGGTAACGCTTTGTAGGCAGGGAGTAGCCAAGGGAAGGGAGGTTGGGAGCGGCGGGAGAGAGGGATGCGGGGGAAATTGTTGGCAGGCACTCCGCTCCCGAAATAATGTGGGACCTCCCTCCCCCCCCCCAATCCCAACGGCCAGAGCCTCCTCCCCACACCTGGCCTCCTCCCCATCTCTCTTCTTCGTCCTCTCCGCGGCTTTGGAGTAGCTCCCGATCCCGGGCAGCTTCTCAACTCTCTCTCTCCGTGTTCCCACCACCCCGATCCCTTCGGGGGGTTGAGTCGTTAAAAGCGGGAAGAGCGTAGGCGGTCTCCCGTCTTTATTTTTTCGCGGAACCCCCGAAATCCCAACAACGACGGCGCGATCAGACGGAGTTTTCGTGGTGTCGGGGTCGGTGAAGCTGCGGCTACTCGATCGTCCGGATCCGACGGCCGAAGTGGTGGACATGGACGAGGGCGTAGGGAGTAGGGTGCAGTACGTCTGGGACGACGACGACGACGAGGAGGAGGAAGATGATGATGACGAGGTCGTGGTGGACGATGAGGAGGAGGAACCGCCACCGCCGCCTCCGCGGCCACCGACGCCACCGTCTCGTCGGAAGGCCCACGCCGTCTCTCGGGCTGTGCCCCCGTCTCCTCCGCCGCGTAAGCCCACGCCCGCAGCAGCGAAGCCTCCTTCTGTAGTCTCGAAGCCTCCGTCTGCTGAATCTAAGCCTCCTCCTGCAACGCCTCCTGTAGTCGCGAAGCCTCCGTCTGCTGAATCTAAGCCTCCTCCTGCAACGCCTCCTGTAGTCGCGAAGCCTCCGTCTGCTGAATCTAAGCCTCCTCCTGCAACGCCTCCTGTAGTCGCGAAGCCTCCTCCTGCAACGCCTCCTCCTGCAGCATCGAAGCCTCCTCCTGCTACGCCTCCTGTAGTCGCGAAGCCTCCTGCGACGCCTCTTCCTGCAGCATCGAAGTATCCTGCATCGCCACCTCCTCCTCTTGCATCGCCGCCTCCTCCTGCATCGCCGCCTCCTTCGACGACGCCACCTCCTACGACGCCACCTCCCGCCGAGAAACCAGCCGTCTTCACCCCCCGCGGTGAGTCACGGGAGGTGGTGCGCTTCAAAAGTTATCACTCCCGGATCTTCCTCCAGATTTTTCACCGCTCATATACCTCCCTCCTCGCGCTGCTTCCTCCCCTTCCCCCGGTGAGCTGGCACAGTTTCCCGAAATGTCTTCGTCCATCCTCGTAGACCTTTTCTGGCTTTGAAAATCTCCAGTCAGCTTACCTTCGGCCTTTCGTATCGCCTGAGCACTTTCTTCGACTCGCAAATGGCGAAACGTCGCTTTGGGGAACTGTCTGCGGTTCGTTTTGAGTTGTATCTTGCTGAATGATCTGGCTGCAGACTAGAACACGTTTTTTGGGCGGTAAAGTCACTCCTCATCATATTTGCGACCAACTGAAATCTTTGTGAATCTCCTATGACTTTTTGAAAGGCGAAACGTTGGTCTGATGGTACTGTGGGAAGCTTCTTAATTTGTAATTCTCTTCCAATTGCTCGGGCCAGGGACTAAAACGAGTAGATTTTCAGCTAGCAACAACCTCATCTTACTCACTTCAACAGTCTGAATCAACCAAGAGCCTTCTTCGACGCGTACATTACGAAACGTCGGTCTAGGGGAATCGTTTTGAGGAGTGTTTGTGTGAAGTACCTTTTTGTTATTTGTTCAGAACATGGACTGTGGCGAGTAGATTCTTTGTTCTCCCGCAATGTTTATGGTCTAGGTTTCGCCGAGATCAATTTACTGAAGTGATTTACATGTGCTAGTGGATTAGCTCAAATTTGTATCTTACGAATGCTTCTCATTGCGTGAATGCTAGAATACATCCATAAAATGCCCCCTTATAATTATGAACATGTATTATCGCTTGTTCACATAAATTGTGCTAGCGGACCTTCGCTAAGTGATGCCTTTACGTGGCTGCTCTGAATCGAGATATCGATCATGTGAGTGAATTTTGGATGTGGGGTCGCTAATGTTCACTCTCCTTATCTTTTAACCTCTCTCTTCGGCCTCGTGTTTTGCCTTTCTAGAATTTGATGAAGCGGAACCGAAAGCGTAATAGGTCAAATCGATAGTGAATTTAAATCGTCGCTGTCCGGGTAATTATTGGACCAAATTCTGGTTTGATTGTAGGTCCATTTCCTCTCCTCTCTTATTGATGGTTTTATCCGTTTTTTTCTTGCTCTGCTGGTATCTGATGTGGTTGTTTCTTTCTTTCTTCTCTCTCGGTTAATAAAAAGGGATACATTCTTTCACCTTTTTAATTCGGGGGCGACTTGTTTTTAGTCCTGAGCTAGTATAAAATGCTTAAAGAAGTTTGTTGCTTTAGACTTTATTTTGTTATGGCAATGCGCGCTTAGATTGCTATTATATTCGCCGTATTACGTCTTTTGCTCTTGTATTCTGTCACTACCTTTCTTTCAAACTTCCGTACGTTATTGTATCCTCTCAAATGAACTTAGTGTAGTCTGTCTTTGAGGACGCATTTACAGGTCCATCTGTTATTGTTCATAACTCCACTCATGTTTTTCCATCTGTAAGAGAAATATGTTGTTCATTCTAATCGTACCGGGTTTCAGTCCGACGTTTGTCGCTGATAAGACAACCTTCCATGACATGTCTTCTCGAGGGAACTGCGCTTACTCTGAAGACAAACTCTCATGTCAAATATTTGTTGTTTCAAATGCCATAATGAGTTGTCCGGATGTCCATTATTAAATTTGGTGCCTATTCCTTGGGATGGACCAGTGAAGCCTTCAACTAAAGCCTGACAGTTTTAACATGCCATGTCGTATATCGTCTCCTGCCTTGGCCAATCATGACAAATTCAGGCGCTAAAATCCAAATGTTCTTTGCTACTTCCGAGCCTCATATGTAATCAAATGAAAATTGTTGGTAATTCCTCGGTTCGTCTCTTCTAATGTTCATTGAGCCTATTTTTAAGCTGCATATATAGTGATACATGTACAACTCGTGGCATTACTGTCGTGTGTGTCAACTCTATCCTGAAGGTCGATCCACTTTCATTTTAGACATTACATCAGGTTACTCTTGTTTTCAATTAATTTTACATCGTAAAAGATTTCACCAGTTTTCTTGAACTAATATACCAATAATAATTACTAGATAAATTATTTTTGTTTTTGGCTTGCGTGTGATTTTTTTAATCTGTTCCACTGCCGAAACTTCCGGAAATATCATACGTCCTTACATTTTTTCTTTGCTAGTCGGGGGTGCGACACAAATTCTTAAGGCGTACAGCTCTACGAGTGATGGGCTACCTTCTCACTCACTGTTTTTAGTGGTATACATTTCGATTGAGGTTTTGGAAAAATGAGACAATTTAAACGATTGATTTTTATCATTCACTACACCTGAACGACTTATTTCTTTTATTTTCACCCCTTGAACTTGGGTCCTCTATTTCAAGGTTTTCCATGTCTCAAAACAAGCATTGTTGCGGCGAGAAATGCGATGCGGATGGTATACACTCCAAGGGTTTTTGTATATGGCGCAGAGTTGTGGCAGTGTGTTTGCTGTAAATTAAAAATTGTTGACGCTTAAAGTTCTATTTAGAATTATTTCTCATAAAAAATACTTCTTCTCGCTTTTAACTGCGGAATTGTGTCTATCGTGATAAGGTGACAGATTTTATGCGTGTAGAATCAATAGAAGAACGTTGTGTTTTTGGCCCGTTGACGCGTAACATACTGATACTACCGATACTTTCCACATTCTTGTGTACAGTGGTTCACCGCAGAACCCCAATGGGTTTAGTACGGAGCATAAAAGGGTGCACTGATAAGGAGTCCCTGTTTCAAGTGTGGAAGAGGTCTCCATGAGCTTTGTGGTTTTTTAAGTTTCAGTGGCCAGTTCCAAAATCGCATAATGACATTGTCTCATTATTATGGATCGCTTTTCGGTGTGAGCATTAGTCATCCTCGTGTTCGCATTGGTCGTAGTACCAAATATTCGCAACCATCTGCTCCCTGATTTGCAGCCCGGCTTCTAACCCGTCGAGCATTCCTTTCGGGACGGACCTTAGATATGGTGACAGTGAATGGGAACCATTTACAGTTCTGAAGCCTGAAGAAAATGCAAATCTTGTGGAAATAGCTGGTGGTCTCCTAACTTTCTAGAAAACCACGTGGAGGTTGAAATGAGCCGGTCTGATTCGTGAATTTCACACGCCGCTGGGTATGACATTTGATGAGCTTCATCCTCATTAATCGAACTGACCTTCCGGTTTAAGACGGGTTTTTGGGTAACGGAGACGAAATATTAACTGGCACCGATCGAGAGACCTATCCCCGAAAGATGCGGATCCTTGGCCATTTGCAGTCATATGTTCCCGATATTAATGCGTATATTTGTCCATTTTCAGGTTGGGAATGGGATTTTGTGATGATCGGAGTACTCGCTTTCCATCCCGTCTGCCCAAGTTCGGATCCCCGAAGTAGCGAATATTTTTCCTTGCCCTTGAATGCATTTAGAGTTGATTGTTCTGTTTTTAATGGCTATTGTGAAAAATGGGCTGATGTTGTAGCTGAAGTGCTGGCTTCCGAGGACCTGACTTCGAATCTTGGCGAAGACATTTCTCCGGAATCGTGATCCCTTCTAGTGGAATCTTATTTTGGAAATTTTCTAGTTCGTATCCCCTTGTAGAAAGCATTTCCTGTGCATTGCTTGTATGCATATCAGGTGAGACATACCTCTCTGCTCCTCGTGGTGCTTTTCTTAAAGTTTTGGCTCATGCCTGCTACAGGATCCTCCTTCCTTCATTCCTGTAATAAGCCTCCCCTTGCCATCCTAGCGACCTCTCTAGATTGGGTAAATGGCCTCCATCGCCTCCCTAAATAACCAACCAACCAGCCCCAACATATTTAGCTTTTATTTATGTCTATTTTTCCGACTGCTGAAGCTCTTGGTCCTGTAATTGTGTTAGAAGTATCAGCATGGGTTAATTTTTCACTCAGTGATGCTCACGTTTTTCCCATCGCGTTCCGCGTACTCTTGAACTTGCCTGAAATAACAGTGCGTAATGCACGTAATAGCTCAGCAAGCGTTGTCTCGGTCCGTGACTAATGTCGGCGCAGGGTTTCTTACCCCATCCGTCATCCATCCACACTCGCATCTACTTTACCGCCCCACTATTCTCTCCATCGCTTATTACCTACTTTGATGTGCGAGGCCCCGTGTAAGTAATTCTGTGATTATAGTCGCGTGAAATATTATCTTCCTCCTAATGTCCTTGCCTAATTGGCACTCTGTAATTCTGTTCAACTGCGGTTGGAAAAAGATTCAGATCCCCTAGCAGTGGTTACGTCCCTGCTCTTGGTCGCAGCCACATGAATCGCCTCCCTTGTGTGTTATGTCCCATAATTTCCCCTCGGTTTATTGCATCCCACTTATTCCTGGAACGAGCTTACAGTTTACGCGAAATGTCTTCGGTCTAAGGGGTTGATACTGGGTAAATGGGCGCACTTCGTTTTTTTATTGTATTTCCTTTTTTCTTCAATTCCGCAGGGTGCCATCGAGTCCGCCATATCATTTAGTCGCAGCATTTGTCGCCAAAAGGAATTAAATTATAAGAGTTCTTTAGTTCTTCGTGTGTTTTCAACAGTAGTGTCTCTCCTTTACGGGAATCGAGTCTTACCCATTGGTATTCGAGTGGTGGTTTTTCGCTCCACTATTGTGGAGACTGTCATTGGGCTGTGCTTTATGGTTTATTTTTATGTATTCCGATTCACTTAGTCACTTCCAGCTATTTTTTAAGGAACAACATGGTCCATGCTGCGGATTTGCTTTGAATTAAATCTGTTACATTCTGTATAACTTGCGGTTATTCCGGATTTTCAATCAGATCTGCCAGTAGTGCTTTCATTTGAGTCATTTTATTTCTTAACTTGTTTACGGTGAATAACTATTGGCCAACGAATAGTGTGGAATAAAATGGTTAGTAAAAGAAGGATAAATACTACGGACTGTGACGAATGTTATTTTTCGCTTACGGCTGCGGTAGGAGCCAAACTATTAGTTACGAGTAGAATGCGGTAGTGTAGGGCTTGGACATCGCTCGATAGTAGTTATCCCTGCCTGGTTTGCATGTTTCGCACCAACAAACGCACGTTACACATTGATAATGATCAGCCGTATTCGCGTGATATCATGGAATGCGATGCTTTGTCATATTCATGTGACATTTTTTTACCTAGCACTTGAAGCTTTGCGGTTAACAGCGTCCTTATATGTTAAGCAACTGGTTATGCGGCATCGCTGATTAGATTTTCTGTTATCTGTTAATTCTAATTCATTGTCGGTGTTATGTCATCATTTTCCCATTTTTGCTAGCTTAAAAATGCACTCACTTGCGTTTCAATGCGTACGAGGATATTCAAATCTTAAGAGGATTACTTTCGCTCCTCTGATTTGTAAATTAACGTCCCGATTGGATGTAAGACTGATGCATGTACCAATTGAAGAGCTCGGTTGTGAAGCAGACGCTCATGTGCTGTTGTTGTGGCGCGATAGTCTTATTTTAAGAACCAAAGGAACTTCCGTTTCAGTGATATCACGAGTCACTTCCTCTTACTCATTTGGCATTTGTTATGGTTATTGTACTGACTGACTTCCTTGGCTGAAAGAACCCATTCGGATTGGTAATGGTGGCCCCACTATTGGTACAGCCGTCTTTTATTCGTCATAACTTTGACATGGAAATATAATTGTCACTGCCTACATATATCGCAGCAGCTTGGGTGCGGGAATTGGGCCAAAAAAATGGTGGCTTCCTGTGAACCGACGCGACGCGGCGATAATCAAATACTGCCTCACTCCCTTCTTGCGAAACACCTCCGGGATGAGGTCGTGTTGCAGTTGCCGGAGTTAGCAAAAGGATTCTCGCCATTACCTTTTGAGGTTGACCGCGCCACTCGTTGGAAAGCCAGTCTAAATTTACGCAGGGACATTGTTTTGTGCAGCCATTAAAAGTCTGTAATATTCCCGAAATATCTGTAGTTTTAGTCATATCAAAAAAGAATAAATCATCCCCAGTGCATATGCCGATCATGTGGCTCATTTGGAAAGAAAGACGTTTGATGTTTGTTTCGCTTTCTGTTGTTTGTTTTTCCATGGTCTTTAGCCTTTTCTTATCTTCGTGGAGGGTAGATAACTATCGGTGAATGCGACACATGTGTAATGGTTTATAAGTTCCGTTAAAAAGGGTAATCATTCATCTATCTTATTATTAATCGTTCAATCTCCTCGAGCAAATTGCGAGTTATCTCTGGGTATTGTCATTCATCATCATCACTGTGATGCTGTCCTTGGACTGGTTTCAACGGTACTGCCTCCACAACATTCTGTCCTGGGCCTCTCTCTTCATCTCTTCATAGCTCCTTCCTTTTTTGATGTCTGTCAGCATTCCGTGCCTCCTCCTTCCTCTTCCTCTCTTCCCTTCTATTTTCCCTTTTATAATACATTTCTGAACATTATTCTTTCTTAAAATATGCCCAATCCAATTAGTCTTCCTCTTTTTAATTTCTCTCAAAATACTCCTTTCTTGTCCAATCCTCCTCAAGCACCTCATCATTCCCAGCTCTTATCTTTCCACCCAATTCTCTCCATTCGTCGCCACATCTCGCTTTCCAAGTACTTTTCTTCTCTTCTTCAAGGTCCATGTTTCGCATCCTTACAGTAAAATACTCCATATGAAGCATTTTGCGAATCTTTTTCTTATATCTGTCCTTAAATTTCTCGATGTCACCAGTTCCTTAATCTTGCTTAATGCTACTTTTCCCTGCGCTATTCTGCTTTTAATTTCCTCTGTATAGTTGCCGTTCTGAGTAACTATACTTCCCAGGTACTTGAAGGAACTTACTTGTTTAAATTTTTCTTTTTCCAGCCATATATTTAATGGTCCTTCTGTCTTCGCTACCCTCATAACCATAGTTTTCTTTCTATTTATCCTCATCCCTTGCCCTTCACTTTTCTTCCTAATTCTTTCCATCATCTTCTGGAGTTGTTCTTGATTCTCTGCTATTATAGCCTGGTCATCCGCATAGTTAATAGCTTTTATATTTCTATTCTCCACACTCTGTCGACCACTATTTCGAGTTTTATGCCAATGGGCCCCTTTCTCCATGTAGGAAGTAGATTTGCGTTTATCAACAACGTTATGTTAGGAAAAGGTTGTAGATATGCTCTTTTTAAAACTTGGTCCGCGCAATTAACAATGGATTGTGGTAGAGCTGGTCTCTAATGTAGGTAACAATTGTTTTCCCGATGATCGTATGCTCATAGGTCACTTATTTTTCAATTTAGACTTACGTATAGCGTAGTAAAAATATCAATGACTCTCCATCCCAAGTTTTAAGGACTGTATCTTGTTTGTATGACGGTGGCGGAAGTGAAATACGAGGTCTGTTGAAAAAGTAACGGTAATTGTTGTAAAAGTTAACTTAAAAGTACTAATAAGTCATTGGTCCTTACGTCCTTCAAAGTACGCCCCTTATCTGTGGGCCCACATTTTTATCGGCGTTTTCGCGTCACTAGAGAGTGCTGGAATGCTTCTATGGGTATCACCCGCATTTCCAGGGCCGAATTCTCTTTAATGTCGCTAATGGTGGTCTGCGAAAGTCATCACACAAATGCCATACCTACACTGTGGGTGTAGCAAACAAAAAATCTTCAGATAGAGTAAAATATCTTGGAATTACCTTAACTTCTGATACATCAAAGGGGAACACACGTAAAAAACATATGCGGCATAGCATTAAAGAAACAAGGTTTTTTGAGCGTATAATAGGAAGGACCTCGATTGAAAAAGTAAGAGAGGGATGCTACTTCGCTCTGGTTAGGCCACACCTCAAAACCGCCGTGGGCATTTGGGACCCTGGTCAAATAGATTTAACCAAAAAAATTAATAAAATATTAAGAAAGGCTGCACACTTCGTTAAAAACTGCTACGAGCGAGAATATAGTGGGTGCCCGTATAGACTCGGAGGCTACACGCTAGGCTTAGGCTGCTTGAGATATTCAGAATTGGTCATTTTATTTTTTGGACTATTCGTACTAATTGATAAGGATGGGTGGCGGGCGCGTTCTCGTGGTCAAGGAAGGTCGTTCTGCTCAGTTGTTATCAAATCGGCGGGATCGACCTTCGCTGCAACCATATACATGTTCAATTTATCGATCTAAATGCCCCGACATGACCCAATCGAGATTTCAAACTCTCCAGCAGGTTCTCTGATAGTCAGACGACGGTTGCCGCGCAACAGATCCTCAATTTTTTAGTGTTACTGCCATTTGTTGACTTGGATAACCTCCCTGGTCGAGTATTTTTTTGAACTGACGCGTCCGATATCGAATCGGATAAACCATTCATAGTGCTACATACGACCACCGTAAGCGTCCTTCAAAAGTTAGAGAATTTCCGTGAAAGATTTCCAATATTCTGGTTGGTCTTGAAAATTCAGTTTTTGCGGAAATGGCCACGGCTACCAAAGCACCTCCCACATTTACGGGTAAATACGGAAACGAAACTAAATATTGGTATACCATGGTTACTCGGGAGGTTAGTGAAGAATATATTTCGGCCAACCAGACGTTGCAGAGGTTTTTCCGTTACCACGCAGTAATCAAGTTCCGTCATTTTTTTAACAGTCTTCGTATGTATGTACACACTCTGATGTGAATTTTCTGCTTAATTGTTATGCCCCTCAGACGTGTGGTGAATCAACTCACTCAGTTTATGTGGTCACTATTGAGAAGCGGTTCCTGAGAAAATCCAGTGTAGACTCGCTGATGTACGTATTGTGTTCTTTTCTCGTGGCAGCTCTTACTATAATGATCTCCAATTAGATCTGGAGGAAAAAAACAGTAAGATGTTCGCTCTTTGATAAGGCTAGTCAATGAACGATAAATCCTCATAATACTTAAGCTGTGAATTTATTTCACATACATGATGATTGCCAAACTCTTGTGGTGGCTTTCAATAGAGTATGTTGATTGTCGGAATAAGAAAGTATGTATCTCGTTTACACTGTAGGAAATGAGATAAAATAATGTTATTTAACTCTTAATTGAAACTATGACTCACTTATTCGGTTGGACCTGGAGTTGTATCGAAGGGGCTTCTGGAGAATATTAAGAATTTAATTGCTCTCTGCATTATGACGTCTAAACCTTGTACTATTAAAAATAGGCGATTTTGATTTTATTCTTAATTGATCGGCTGTTTTCCTCCTCGGGTGAACTGCTGCGGACTTGCTGCGTTCCGTCACGCATCGCTGGCAATGTGTGGGGGTGGTGGGTGAATGTCGGCGGATGTTAAGAGTGGAAATTATTGCCGTTAGTAGGGGGCGTGGGCGCGATTGATGTCTCGGGAGTTTACGCTTTGGTGCCTCGAGTAAACCTTACGCCAATTCCCTGGAGAGTGCGGTCTTCCGGCATTGAATTACACGCTGTTATGATTGCCCAGGCTTGCGGTTCATTATTAAGTATTCGTGTGGCATCGCTAGTATCATTACTTATTTATCTCATTGTCTGTGACTGGCAGTTGATTTGTGCTTTTCTGTACATCGTGTAAGCCTTTATTTTTTAACCAACGCGTCCACGATGTCTTGGTGAGCCACTGAAATCAATGGAACATAGCTTCTCGGGTCTTCTCGCTGGTAATGATCGCATTTAGTCGGACGAAGTTTCGGTAATCGACTCCAACGTCTTCTTAGACGTTAGGTGATGGCGTGGCGGCAATTGGGTCTTGTTGCATAAAGGAATCCACTGAGGAAATGTCTGGTGATTGGCTATTTGTGGTGGGATAGTTCGGGGGTTTGGGGCCAAGTTTCTTCCTCGACCTTTCCTCTTATTTCAGTATTTCTTCCAAGCGTTTTTGGCCGGAAATTCGGTTGATATTCCACCTCACTCTGCAATTTTCATTCTGATCTTTGATAACCCAGTCCCTGTGAGCTGGGAAGTAAAATCCTGCTGCCAGATTTGAGTCCTTTTCTCCAAAGAACGATTTTTCGTATTTACTGGGAACCGGTACACGTGTGGGGTTTTCCGGCCAATTGGGTGAATTTGTACATTTTTAATGTCTCCTCTGCTGCGGTGAAAACATGCATTTTTGCGCTTTTAGCCTGCCTATTGATTCGTTTTCGGCGTCATCACGTTCAACGTTTCCGGCAGATTTACAGTTTCAAGAGTTTAAGTCGTGTTTGTTATTAGCAACCTTTCATTGTGCCGTGCATAGTGCTGAATTTGTGACTTTTCGTTGTAGATGCCACGACTTGTAATCACGCACGCGAAATAAAACGCATGCGTAACCGCCAAAAATATGTCGTCTTCGTCATCGTCGGAAACCTCCTATTGTGGTGGGAAATTATTCCCTGATTTTCTTCCGATGCGAGAATTCAGAACTACGAAGTATCATCTCTGCCTTCGTGTTAACCTCAAATTTCCATCCCTGTTATTTGATTTACTTATCCGGTAATAATTGCTCTGGCATTAAAAACACATGATCGTGATGCTTTGAACCTTCGCGCGAATAGGTCTTTTGCTCAACTCAATGGACTTTTTGTGTTTTCTCTCCGGTGTTAATATGAATTCCTTAATCCTTGTAAGAAATTACCGCGATTGTATAGTTCCTTGTAAGGCTCGATGGTAAACAATCTTGTGAGTCGTTGTGCCATCTCAGAAGTCAGTACGTTTTAAGTTTTTTCATTTAGGTAAATTAATTTCCTTCTCTTAATCATCGCATAGATTGTGATATTCGTATGGCAGTGCCGTTCATTCTCATGGTAATGATTCTATAATTACTCAAAAACTATCGCGTCTAAAACCGCGGTCGTAACTTGGGCGAGTGACTGGGGGATATTCCACCTCTCATCATCTGAGGGTTGTGAATAAATAAAGTAGCGTAAATACTGTGCATTTTCCCTATTTGAGTGCCTCATTCTTTTATAGTCACGAGTTGTGCGAAGAAAGGAATGATAAAACATATTTGGCTAATTTATTGTAAAATTATAGTTCCATTCTGAAATATTGTGAGGAAGTTCAACAGTTTTCTCCTAATCTGAGGTCTCACTTCGTGAGGACGCGACACGGTCGAACCTCGGGAAATCCGTGGATGTCACGACATAATCACTGACAAATTTCAACTTTTGAATGACCCTTATTGAAATTTTCAGTGGCCCTGACGTCAAAATTCCGTCACCATCGAGCTTCGGAAATTCTGAGGCCATAAAAAATAACGCCCCTGAAGTGAACACCGGTCTTCTGTACGTATGGGTAGGCGAACATCGCGCTTGATTGATTCGTGACTGATTATACGCGCATCCTTATTTATCCAACATTCTATCTATGTTCATCAAGTTTAACCAAGAATCCAAGGTACGTGGAGAGAATGGTATATTTGGTATCAGGAATTACTTATAGTTGTCTCGCTGGAGTCATTAGTTTGATTTCACCCACAACCCTTGTTCCTTAAATAAATAATAAAATGCCGTTATTCAGATAATCTCTATCGGTCGTAATTCCATTTGCCCGAGCATTAATGGCCTGAAACGCGCTTCGCCAAAAGTACCACCTGAACCATCTGTCGACTGCTCCTCGTTTTATCGCTTTCACGCGATTGCAGACGGCCTTGGGGCAATGAGATTACCCCCGTTCCCAGCACTTGTATAAATGCGACTTAGCGATTCTCGTTCACAACGACTGGGCGAACTCATTGTCAGCCGAGCACTATCGGAATTCTGGGACAAGCTTCGGTTGCCAACATCTTTTGATTGCTGGCGAGGCGGGATTAGAACCTAGCTAGTTCATCGTTTAAATGTGGCTCGGTCAGAACCTCTGTATTTGAATTGGTTAAGCTCGAGGCCATGCTCGATCCAAACGCCTCGCCGTCAATAGCGCCAATCAGGTCCCTCGATCGAGTGATTCCGTACCATTTCCTCCGATTTTCATCAAATTCACCTCGAGGTATCTGAATCTACCTGTTAAGGTAGTCCGAGCGAGATAGTTTCCCAGTCATTATGGAGACCATATTCGAATAATACGTTTTAATTTCACCAGCTGTAGGACACATAAATTAAATATTGCATTATTAATGGTGCAATAATATAGTTTTATATGACAGAAATTGTAAGTAATTAAATGAAAATATCTAAATAAGTCTTTAACTTGACTCATTTTTTTCACGCAGTGTGTTTGAAGCTCCTTCAAAACGGAATGTTTTTTGTGATACCCAAGAACCTATTGCAGTGACAATATGATTAATTCTCAAAAACAGTTGAGGAAACATACAAACTACTCACTGTTAGTTTTTTAAGGCATCTACGTGTTAGAAATTCCTCATTTTGTAAATGATGTCTCTCTGGAGTGCATACACGTAACATTTCCCATGTTAAAGGGGTGGTATTTTTTGACAAATATCTCCGAAAGCAATGTGGTAAGGGGTAGAATTTTTGGTGCCTTGGATAGGTGAGATATTTTTCTTTAAAATGAGACCAAATTCATTGATTTCTAAGTAAAACGATTTTTCGCTCGAACTACCTTTACCCCCAGGAATGTGGCAGAGAGATCTTTTCGCCACATACGAATTGAGGTATTTGGGAAAAGGAAAATACGGAGAGAGATATGCGTGTTGATGGAGTGGTGCCTTGCTGTTTTGTCCGTATGAAGCCAAATTAATTATGAGTCAAAAAAGGAATTCTTGTGCCTATCCTCTCAAAATTGTCATTTTCTTGTCGCTCTTATACCAATCGAGAGCGTAAGCCGGAATATTTTCCATAGCAAATCTATTTTGTTAGTGAACAACCCCCTTCATTTCGGTGGAATACACTTTTTTTATGTCATCTTAGAGAAATTATTAGTTTATTGCTTCATGGGCCCCTAAATGCCAGTAAAGATCCCCATCTATAAATCGATAGGGGTAAAATGAATTTAGTCGCAAATCTCATTTAACCCGTGGATTATGTGACGCTAAAAATAATATTTTTCGTTTCGTAGAAGAATGTATGATGTCATTATATACCTACAGGTAATTGTAGATGTTTCAGTGTAGCTCCCGTAGTTTATTCCTTAACTTCACAACTTGACAGCATTTTGTTGCTATTATAAATGGCTGCTCTATCTTCCCCTCCTCTGTGAATGCTCTCTCTCTTCAGTTTTCAATGACCTTCTTAAGTACTGTATCTCTACTAAATCTCCCTTTTTTATTAGCTTTTGAGTTATTGCGAGTTGAAAACACTATGGGGTGATGAAAAAGAAAAATATCTTAGCAAATTCCAGACTTAAAACTTTTATTCCTGACCTAGGTTTCGATTGCCTTGCAATCATTTTCAAAGGTCAAGACCTTTGAAAATTATTGCAAGGCAATCGAAACATATGTCGGGAAACAAAGTTTTAGGTGTGGAATTTACTAAGAGATTTTTCTTTTTCGTCATGTCTGCGGTAACATTCCACAAAGTTACGCCTTCAACCATTAAGTTTACTCTATGGGGTCACAAAACTTTTAAAAAGTCCGTGAGATTTTATCTAAATGTAGCTAAGAAGCGCTAAAAATGCAAATCTTGTCGAATGCTGTTAATCCAATTATTCTCCGTTTAAATGAAGTGACGTGCTTATCCCTCGAACTTCTCAGCTTGTCGGTATGGGGAGTGACCCATTCTCAGTTGGTTGTTAATGTTACATACGGCTTAAGGTTACGTAATACTCTGCAAGTCACATAAAGGCGTTTTGGCAGGGGTGAGTTATCACTCACATGCACTGCAATGTACCCTGATAAAGCTAACGGAACTAGATCTGAAAACGCGTAAGCCAAAACGTGCATATACTTTTCAGTTGATGACCTTTCACAAACATGCACTGCACTGTTTCAATGTTATCAATAATACAGAAACTTATTTGTATTTATGTATTTTGCAATTACATAATATTGTTGCTGGTTTAAGTTTTCGGTTATCAATAGACATTTTTCATTGCAAATAGCTTACTTTATCCTTCATTCTTGGAAACCTTTCCCTTTTTCATCCATAGATCTGTCGGTATATAATGGCGTAATGTACGAAAGCAATAATTAAGAGGTCACCGGGAGGAGATTCTCTGACATTCATCAAAACTTACCTTAGCCTGTAGAATACATAAAAAAATAAGGTGTATTATTACATCGTTTTGGACCTATCTCGTGTTTAATTTGAAAATTTTAAGGAATGTATTGTCTGCGAGAGCTTGTTCAGTGAGATTTACTCATTAATCTTTGCCCTGTTTGCATGATTTTTAAAGTGTAAACATCTCTCAATGGTGTAGCATCAGGTTTGATTGCTGCATAAATCCTTGGAGATCATTTCCGTCCATGGTTTGCTTACTAACTGGCGAGTGGCTTAAAGCCGTAAAAAGGGAGTCTGCCAGACGTCAAGCGTCTACTTTTCGAAGCCGTTGGATTGCCATTTGATATCTCAATATTTAGACGACGACCGTGAAGTGTTTATGCTTTGGTTGAGTGAACTTGGAGCTAGTGATTTCTCCTTTGACGCAGCAGTTACCAATGGGACGAGAAATGATTTGTGTCCAGCTCAACTTCATGCGATCAAATAGTAATTTGCACCTCTATTCAGGAAGCCTGTTGGACTAAGGTTCTCCTTAACCTTGAATATGTGAATGAATTGGCTTCCCCATGATATTGGAAGCCTTTTTTGCTCTTATTTTCTCTTATTGACTGCGATTTGTGATGTTATGGAATGTCGCTTGCAAATATTTATGCGTGAAACAAATTCGCTATGTACGGTGAAAGTTTATTGTCTCAATGGTGCATTCGTAATGATATGTGATTTTTTTTCTGTGGCGATAAGTTGTTTTTTATTGTTGACTTTCATCGTGAACGATTTCAAATCTTGCTGATGTATTTTAAATATGACAAATCACGTTCGCCAAATTTACCTAAAAATTGTCTCGTTGGCTGTGAATATTGTTTTACCTTCCGCTCCTTGTCTCTTGAGTTGTTTTTGTCCAAATTCTATGTCTGACATGAAACGGGAATTGGTTAGTGTTCCGAAAGAATGGGGCCACATTCCTCCTTACTGATGGTTAGCCCTCAGGGTAACCGAAGGTATGCGTTCCGAATCCTGCGGCGCCGAGTTCCAAAGCTTGTTACGAAAGATCGCCTAAGAATTGAATCGCAAATGGGCCAAGTGACTTTAGAAAGAGGCCGCTAACCAAGGTTTCTCTTTGCCCTTATTTTCTCTTAAGCGCCTGACTTCGAAGAAGCTTCTAATTGGCCATCTTATTATTTTTACACAGATCGTGGTCTCTAGTCTACTACTGAAAACAAATTTTATATTTGTGCGGGTTTTAACTTGAGGAAATGTGTTGTTATAGTGGTAATTGGGGTTTTAATTCGCTCTCATAGTCTGTATCTAATTAGAAATTGTTACAATGAAAATCAGTTACGGAGCACAATATTAAATCCTTGTCCGTGACCAGGAATCGAACCCGAAAATGCACGATTTATGGTGCAAATAAGAGGGCTAATATAGCGGTAAATTTATTACGTGGTGTTACCTCCGCCTCGGTGCATTATTCATTTGGCTGCGTGTATTTTGGCAATAAGGCTTTAACGAGCTTCTTATACGCTGGCGTCGATATCAAACAAGGATGAAAAACGCTAATGAGACACTGAGGGTTGGGCCTGTGGAGTCTCATCATGCCTTTGTGAACCACTATTTCTCAGTCAATGTTCCGTGTGCTTCTCCTTAAAGTCACTGGCTCAAACGCCACGGCTGCTATACTGATGAGCGGAAGAAGTTATCGTGGAGTTCATCCATTCGAGCTATTCGCCTTTCATTTCTGTTAATGGAATCTTTTATTCCTTTAAGAAAATTGGCCGTATAAACGCGGTTCCAAAAGAAGTGATCCTGCATTCCTGGGATATCGGCGATATTGATGTCTAAAATCAATTGCTAAAGTTTTGTAATAATTCATGTCGAGTGTTGACTTAACCTTTGAGTTATTACCGAGGAAGTTTTCTGTTCAGGCAATCGAGACATGGGCACTTCTCTGAGAAAATGCTCGGACTATTAATCTATTCAGAATTCCCAGTTCCTGAGACAAAATTAATAAATGTTATGTTTACGGATCTTATACTATGTACTCCTTTGAGCCATCAAAGACGGCCTTGTAAGAAATGGTCATGTTTGAAAGAAGCCACTCTTCTTCTGAGTGAATCAATGCTTGCCGCACTTTCTCGAGCCACCGCCCCCTTAGATCCACAAGCCTATACCAACACCCCCGGCATTAAGCTTTTACATAATTTACTATATGACCAAATGAGGAAGTTTATAATATTAAATAATTGTGATTGGACCAATATTTATTTAAAATCCATTAGATAGATAGTTTATTCTTCCTAGGACATATATGTATAGTAGCGCGCCGTCAATAGCCTTGCCTCCATCGCCCCCCTGCTGTCCCCTTGTTTCTTTTCGTCCCTTACTGGTGAAGCACTGCCCAACAGGGTGCGGCAGCGCCCACTTAAGGAGCAACTGGGATTAATGTCATGGACTCACAGCGCTCCAACTGACCGATTCAATATCTACCGCGAT
The DNA here is from genome assembly GCA_963169105.1 of Ceriagrion tenellum. Lineage (NCBI taxonomy): Eukaryota > Metazoa > Arthropoda > Insecta > Odonata > Coenagrionidae > Ceriagrion > Ceriagrion tenellum. The sequence continues at coordinate 16,022,817 of OY720643.1, read as the reverse complement.
TTACAGCAATGAATGCGGTGAAAATAGCGAAATGGAAACAAATTATGAAAGCCTCAAGTCCGTGGTTCAAATCGTGGTCCATGAACCGTTTTTCCACTTCAGTATTCAGCGCATTTTTTGGCGTCCATCGCGGCGGATGGGAAGATAATGCAATTGATGTTCGAGAATATTATTCATCATCATCATCAAGTAGCAACTCCAGTTTCACGGGTGTTGTCTATCAGCCTCTTCCAACTTCTCTCATCTTGGTATGTTTGTCGATGTTGAACTTCCTCCCAAGAGCTCCCTCTCAGTTGGATGTCTTGTTTCAGTTGGTCGATCCACTTCCTTCTTGGTCTGCCCACTCTTCTCTTCCCTGGTATTTCCTTTTCCAGCCATACCTTAGCTACTCTGCTCTGTTCCATCCTCATCACATGACCATACCATCCCAAACTGGATCTCTTGACGTTTTCAATTAATGATATTTTGCATCCAACCTGTTTTCTAATGTCTTTATTTTTTTGCCTGTCAAGTCTCGTCTTTTGTACCATCGTCTTTAGAAATTTCATTTCGTTGGCTTGTATTCTGCCGATGTCTCTACTTGATAGTGTACAAGTTTTAAGACTATATGATATGATAGGTACGAAGTAAGACTTATACATGGTCATTTTTGCAGCTCTTGGTATTTTTTTGTCCCAAAGAAGACTCCTTACTTGGTGGTAAAAACTTGACGTTTTATTCAACCTGTTAGTAATTTCCCAGGAATCTAAATCATCCTGTGAAATTACACTACTTAGGTAAGGGAACTGTTCCACTCTTTTTAATATTTCATTCTCGAGTTAAAGTGATATTATTCTGTACTTTGCCAATTGTCAGTATCACAGTCTTACTTTTACTGACTTTCAGGTTTAAGTTTTTAAAATCAAAGCAAAGCTGACTACGTGACTTCATCTGAGAAGAGAGGGCAGGAAAATGTCAGTGGCGCGTTTCACGACAATGTTTACGATCAAAACAAAGCTGGATGTAAATACGCGAATATTGATCGCAGCCCGTCGGAGAAACCCAAATAAACTATAACATGAAGAGCTATAGTGTTAGAAAATTGATGTGAATCGCAATTTGAGCGATTCAATAAAATTTGGCATTGAATTATGGGATCTTGCGAAGCGTATAGTCAGTTGGGAAGGGGTAGTCAGGCGTGAAGACTCCCAAATTACCTCGTGTGGGGCCAGTTTGTTGGGAATGGACTTAAACCTTGAGAAGGGCCTTTTGAGCGACTGCCACCATGTTTCGCTACTCAGAGAAAAAAATTGTGCTGCAGCTAAGGTGGATCTGTTCTCCAACTGTACTGTAACTGGACTGGAAGTGTGCTCAAGGCAATACTCAAATTGAAATAAACAGTACAATTTGCCACATAACACAAAATTTTTCCAGCGCTCTAATACAGCACAATGTCAGTAAAATTTTTATCTCTGCCTTGCCGTTCATTTTTAGTACAGCCTTCTCCGCAGTTCAGTCGTTTTACTACACTTCCAGGGTAAATTATCCTTAACAATTCAATCACAATTCTGTGCAGTACCTTTAGGAGGGCTGGCATTGCACTGACTGCTGAGTTTAGTACAGTTTAAGCTTATGTACAGTAAACCCACAATAGAGATTTTTTTGTCTGGGTACTGTTGTAAATTTCCCTTTTTTGGAGCATCCCGCGAATTGAAGGGATTTGGCTCACATATATAAGATTCAACATTTTATCCATAAGTATTTGGATTGATTTTGTTGATCGTTTTACTCTTCAGCTCAATTATTCTATTTATTCTCTCAAGTCATTGCGCTTTCAAGTAATGGGAACTGTTAAGAATTTGTGTTTAGGAGATTGAAATACGTTATATGTTTGCCAGACCAGCAATTACTGCCTACCAAGCCACCAACTCTTTACCAAGCAACCATTGCCTGCTAAATTAAGTATTTTCATGAAAATAAGCATTTCCCGGGCATTCTTTTCCATCCTGGAGTAGTGTGGGAAGATGTTGTATTGTTGAAGGAAGCTTAGAGGAAAGAAATCTTGCGAATAGTTTTTCCTCGGTGAGAAACTTGTACTGCGTGCGAAATAGGAACACTTCATGTATGTACTTGAACGTTTTATCTTGTCTCGCTCTTCAAAGGGAAGCATACTTATGTTCCTTCTACCTATCGAACTTATGTTATTACCTTTAGTTGTTGAACATATGTGCATATGTTGTCTGCGTACCGCCACCATGTATACACAGGGTCGATACATATCGCTTTCTCTAAATCCACCTCTGAAGCCTTACTTGTATCTTCTTATGTACTTAATATTTAAAAATTTCGGATATTTGACGAATTTAACCACATTTTTCCTTGGCTTATTACTTGAATATCGATGCCCAGCATTAGGTTTTACTGTTTGTACAGGAGTTTTCTTTTGCCAAGGAAAAAGCGCGATTTAACGTGCGACTGCATAAGCTTCTATGTCTGTATTGCCAACACGCCACGACATGAAATTCTCTTTCATCAGGAGGAAAACACGATCACATTTTATTATTAGCTGCTGGGGAAAGTGAATATGTCGCGATCTTCGAGAGCATGCCTTAACCCTGTCATCATCACCTTGTCGTACACCTACTAGATTATCATAAGGGGATACCTCCTCGTTGCACAGTCTGGTCTCGTGAGTCAACTGTCATCGTAGATCAATATCCGTTTGAAGAGGGCCTTCTTACACTCCTGATTAGGTGCACGATTAAGTCCAAGGTAAATATTTTACAAGTTGGACCGTATCGATACCAGTAATAAGATGCCAATCAATTTATGAGGTCATTTGGTAGGTCTGATACTCAATGACATAATACGAGTATTGGTATAAGAGAAGATTGTAATGAACTGATGGTGAAGTATTAAGGGTGTTGAGCAATTGAAATGAACGTTGGATATTCATTTCTTACATGTGTTGTGTCTTCATCTGCGACTGTTTTCTCGATTAGGTGTGGTATAACGGCGAAACAGCGGATGTGGATTTGTGGGTGTGGGAAAATTTTAGGATTCTGTTACATTATGTACACTCTCTAGAAAAATCGATTGATGCAACTTGCTGGGGTTAGATTGAATCACATTACTTGAGCATTACTGTTGCACCATCTTCATTTATGCTTGTGGAAAAAAGTTCCAATCCTAACGTATGATCTCCGAACGTATTTGTAAATATTTCTTATCTTGGAATTGCTTCATACAGCGGCATTACCTTTGTCATCTCGCTGGTCGCGTTTCGCAGTGTCTCCTCGCATTTCTTACTTGTAATAGGAGTTGTTGTGGATAATCAGTAGTAGTCTGAAAGCGCATGCGATTAAGTTACCTTTGCCATAATCGAACCGGGAAATTTCTCCTCCTTTGGGTTTCAACTTTGGTACTCATTGAATTGAACTTCTAACCTATTTTTGCTGCAAACATAAGAAAGATACAAATTGTTCTACATGTTCAAACTTTTTGTGTTTTCACTCCGTTCATGTAATCTACTCACGTATATGATGCTGAGGATACAAGATTTCATCGGAATAGAAGTAAACCAATACGCTTTAGCCTATGCATAAGGTGAATTTTCTATTCTTAAGGTGCTATTTTTCACGCGGAAGTTTCGATTGAAAGATTTCCCGGCCGATTTCGAGTTTTTCTTTTCTAAGGTGAAGAATACTCTGTTAGAATTTTTTGTTTTGCTGGAATCCAGTTCTTAACTGTCCTTGACGTTTGTGCCGCGTAGTTGAGCATGACGGAGAACGTTTTTCTCCTAATGGATGGCGCCTGGCCTCGTCCGTGACGTTATGTCACCATTTCGCTTGCGGATGTTCGCTGCAGTTCGTGTTGGTGGTTGAAGATAAGGGCAGGTGTTTCAATCATTGGCCAATTTCTTAATTTATTGCCGTTGTTCGATTCAGTTTATCTTATTCTCTTTCATATTAAAAATACCGGAAAAGATGTTTGCCGTTTTCGTATTACAAGCGATATCTAAAGTAAAAGTAGCTTTTTCTTACTCACCCTCGGTGCGTCCCTAAAAGAGATATATATTTCCTATGCAAAAGATTCATCTTTTAAACCCTTCTTGTTTATGTTTGCACGTTAGAATTTATTGACTGCTACTCATTTGGATTCAATCTTGTGGATTCAGTTTTGTCCCTTTTTCCAACTTTTCATCACTCCCGTGGTAAAACGAAGTGTCCATTTTTAACTATGGAATAAAACTAATCTGTAATTTTCAAGCTTTTTTATATCTTAGATTTGTATTATTTATGAGATAAACTCTTATTTCACAGTTACTGTTGACTTGAGTCAATAGCGTCCACGAATTGGTTTATTCATTGCACCGAGAAGAATCAAAGATACAGGCAGATTAATTTTTCTTTCGCCACGCAATTGGACTTTCATTATCGACAAATGTATTTAATTCAAGTCTAATATCTTCGAGAATCTGTAATGAGAGGTGGAACTGACTTATCATTCGTACTGAAATTCTTTGAACTTCATCACGAATACATTTTTTAAACAGAAGAGAGATGTTATATTTTGCTAAGTATTATTTTTAATGGCGGTCCTTAATCGTGGAATTGATGCGCTTTCAGGAATTCTGCCATTTTTTTATGTCTCTTGCTGCAGTTAACATATTATTTAAACATTTGTGTTCGTTCCGTTGCTTGTCATATACACACCTGGAGAATGCCAGTATTTCCCGAGATGAAAGTACCTGTAGAACAATCGCGATCATTTTTATCAAAAACTAGTATTAGCTCATCCATGTTGATCGAAGGAAAAGAACACCCGCATTGTTTCATAACTTTCTCTCGTGTCATATCTGCGATGGGAAGCTTATTCATCATGGCGTAATCGCGTCATGCTCTTCTGAATTTATGGCTTTGCTCTTTTTGCTCTGCATCTCATCAAGTGCTTACGCGCTGCGCAATCGTGCCATAGGTTCTGAAATTATCTTTCCCAGGGAAAGTTTCATGCGTACAGTGGGTCAATAATCGACCTCAACTCGTTGGTTTTAAATCATTCTATCTTCGACTACCTCCAACTATGCCGTTCATTTGGCTGTGAGCCTTATCATGGACAATATTAACTACGAAATGCACGGCAATCCACCTTCAGGGTGTGTGGCACAGGTTTATTCCACACCTGGGGGCACTAATGGGAATTATGGTGGTCATTATACCGTGGATAAGTCACCTGTTACTTTTCAATTGGATAGATTGACGCAAGGTCGCTTTGCCATTGAGGTTTTTGGGAGTTGGGCTGAAACTTAGCGATGGGCGATTCAGCATAGTTGCCCAATATTGACCTTTACGGCAGAGGAATTTTTTTCGTCCATCACTAATTTATTCCTGAATTAAAACTTGTGTAATTGAAATTCAGGAGCTCCCATCGCATAGATGAGCAGCTGGGCGTGCCTCAGTAAGTTTACAGTCTTTTGAAATGTACCAACCATACGGTCGTCTTCTGATTTTCCCATCCGAAGATGAGTTTATAGCAGCCCTTCGTTATTTTCTGACGCACTGAGTTTTTTTTACTTTTCTTGAGCTCTTCTATGCCAGATTACTTATTATGAGTATTTGTCTTCTTCGTAGGGCTTTCGCCTCTTTTTTCCTCCATCATGAGGGTGTGCCTATTCCATCATGTACTTTATTTGCGTGTGCTGCTCCCCTTTTCTATACCTCCTCGTGTCTTACAAGGGCTAATCATTTGATCATCCACTTTTTAGTCCAATGACAAGTTTAAAAGGCTTCTATTCTACTCCGGTCCGATATTCCAGTCATCCTTGCTTCCGAGTAGTGAATTGCCCGCTCGAATGTTTTCCCGTACTGATTCCGTACTTCAAATCTTATCTTCTTACGGTATGATTGCTGGCTCTTCAGCGTGATCGATTTCTTGGTTATAGCTATTCTTCGCTCTTTGTGTCTGTGGTATCTGTCACAGTCGCTTAATTTTTTAAGCAAATATCTTAGGTTCTTTATACAGTCATCGAACTCTTCATAGTTCTCAATGTGCCACATGTCCTCAACAGCTGGCAATAAGCCAAAGATTTTTCTTTCCACTTTCACTCCTTGGAACGCTATTCACTCTTAGCCTGACTTGTAAATGTGATAATGACATCAGTACCATGTAAAACTACAAGTTTCATGACTATTTTTTATGTGGGTGCCTCTTAAGACATTTTTCTCTGTTAATCCAAAGTAGGCGAAACGGGTTCCTCAAGCTATCAGCGGAGTATCACGTGCTACATGGCATTCGTTCATGTTTTTTAAGAAAGCTCGTAATTATTTAAAGTATGGCACTGTGCGGTCTGTCTGTCTCGACTTGTCATTTTACAGCTAATTTTGGACTCCAGACCTCCCCTCTTTGAACCGTGGTCGTGTAAAGGCGTTGCTCCGCTGTTCATTGGCCCATTCTTAGATTCTCATTTGAATAGCGCTCTAATCATTGCGAAGTTTTGTAGAAGTCCGTGAGGAACATAGCCTATGTCGCGTTTACGAAATTAGGTTATTGCATTCGTCTGTGAAAATTCAACGTGAAATAATCTAATTTACTCCGGCAATCGTGTAACACTGAGCAATACGGGGGTCCGAGCGTTGCTTTGTGCTCCAGCTGTACTATTTTTTAAATCAATCGGAAATTTATCTTATATAAAAAGCAGTTTAAATTTTTAAATATATATTTTATCACAAGTTCAATTTCTCCATAAAAATGGCTTAAATGGACTTTTTCTAAAATAAAATACTTAAAGGTTCATTTCATGCTCACATATAAAATTAAATTATACACCATTAAGGGATATTTTCATTTGTGTAAAATTATGATTAAAATTAATCCGTTAAAACTGATTTGATTACTAAAAGTAATAGAAAGTCATATTGAAATCCTCATTGAAGTTCGAATTATTGGTTACATTTTCAATGCTCTTGTGGGTGACGTTTTTGTGATTTAAGTCCTGATTATTCATCATTTCTTTCCGTCCAACATTGCGAGTATGATGGGGTTATCTGATGGTAAAAGCACTTATAAAACGCTTTTATTTTGACTCGAGAAAAGTGAATATGGGGCGAATATCAATCAATTTCCCATACCGCAAAGCCCTTAAATTACAGCATAGGAGGAGTCCTTAGGGCCAGTTTACGATAGCATCATTTCATAAAACATACTTATGTATATACAATATTGCTCGCTTTATAGTAGAGGATGTAAATCCACCAGAAATCGATCCTCGATATCTCGCCGCCTGGCGTGTTTCTTTCCAGCGAGCTCTTCGGAAGTTTGTTTTGAATAAAGAGTGCTTGGTTTTATAGCTGACGGAATCTTGGCATGCCAGAGGGTGCCGGCGTCAGATCAATTTTATTCTCGATGCTCTTTCGTTCCCCTCGTTTTATTCAGGCTCTACGTTTTACCGTCTCGTGCTCCTCATCCTTTTAATGGAGAGCATTTATATTTGATGAATAAGAAGGATTTTTTTCTTGTGCTGCGGAAACACCTGTTGATTGACCGTGGTCATCCTTCAATGGAAAAATACAGGGCTCCTCGATAGTAGCCTAGTCCGTTTCTCGGGCGCAAACATTCCCACCGGCTTCGGCTAACCAGCGACCTTCACAGAGTGACCGTTAGTGCTCCGTGCTGCATTCTCGCCGGTAATGGTGTGCCAGCTTCTTGGGGAAGGGTAAGAATAGACGCTGTTTTATTCGCCGAAAGTGTTGCGTCATGTGGCTGAAGTCGCGAAACTTTGTGCTTAGGATCTGTGTACCCGCACGTCCCTGTGCTGTTGCCGATATACTCGCCCGACTGATATTCCACGGCCATTCGGAATTGTTTGCTTTATGATAATTGTTCGTTATTGAACAAGTAATTGATTCATAACAATTCATTAAAAGGCTGCATATTACCCTAACCCGTGGCGAGATTCTTACCTGGAAATCCATGCGTGCAGGTAAAAGTAATTCGGTAAGTGTTACAGTCCAAAATAAGTAATAGGAATGGCAGAGCGTTTACCTTCCCAGAGGCGTGTTATTTGTGTTGGCTGTGATTACTAGCTCCAAGGGAATCGCGAATGGTATGCATTGCAGTTTTTTGTTACTGTTATCGTTTTGTTGAAGACGCTGAAATGTAATTGGCCAGTTCAGAATATGCTCATTAAGTTGTAATTGTGTCTTTATTTTTAAAACCAACGTAGGTATCTTAGTCAGTCGTCCTTATGTTTCTCAATGAATTAACTGGTGGAAGCAACGGTACATCATAACTGATAGTTTGAAGCAGTGATCACTGATTAAATTGAAATAAATATGAGAGATTATGCCATCACTTCTTATGGTGAATGTGTTCTAATTGTTTTTTGTTTAATTAGAGGGGCATGCCTGTCTAGATTTGTTGCTGGGGTCATTTTCTCTACTGTCTTAAGTGGCCTTCTTTGCCTAGGTGTGTTTTATAAATAAGAGGATATATTTGTATAACTTTTATGTTGTTCCCTGGATAGCATTTTATTGCCATCTATTGTTATATTCGACTAGTATTTAAACTTTTTTGCAATTATTCGTGCAAGACTTTTGAGGCCATTTTATTGGATTTCGTATTTAATACATCAAATTTTTATTGATAGATAGATACAAGTTAATTGATCTTGGACATGCCCGGTGAGAGCAAGTACATTTAGTGAAAAAACTATGCTCGGTTTTTACGAAAGTTGTTGCATAAATTAAGTACAAAATTACAAGTCAGTATTCGTCAATGCCATTTAACATACATATTTTTTATGTATTGATTGCATACATAATTTTCATTGACTTAAGTGCAAATTTTTTAAAATAATTGTTTTACATTAATGACTAATATTTAGGTGTGATAACCAAATACCCAACTGCAAGTGTCCTGTTGTTCTGAATAAGATATTCGTATAGTTTGGTTTTAAAGGAAATGTTATGCTGCAAATGGACGTTCAAACCGTTTATATTTTAACTTTTTGAGGGTACTTCCTATTGAATTGTCACATGCCTTTATGCTCAACTTATCATCTTTGTCCATTTGCCTTTTTACTTAAAGCGAAGAATATTTTCTTCTATCTTGCAAGTAAATTTTAACTCCGTTTTGCTTGCGAACACTCAATCTCTTAAAGTACACAGAAATAGGCTCTAATTCTATAATTTGTCCTTCTTTATTTATTATTGGTTATTAAGATCATTCCCCACATTTTGGTGGATCAGAAATTTCATTATTTTTTTCATGTTTTCATTTCACTATTGTTTCATTGAGTTATCGAAAATGGTGTAAATCGCCCACTCGCGGTGCCTTATGATTCTCGGTTCGTTTTATGGAAAAAACGAAGTGGAGACTCTTTTTTAAAGACGAAATTATTTTGTAACTGAATGACGTTGGCGGACGTGTACATGCTGTCATATTAGTGGTCATTTGGTCTTAACCTTTTTTTTATCTTTTGGTTGCGATTGCATGCGACATTCGTTTTTAGCAAAATGTAATGAAAGTATTCTGAATAATAGTCGGCATGAAATTCACGCATATTCATCCTGTGTTCCTTCTCTTCCTTCTGCTAGAGATTCCCACCCGCAGCTAAGTTCGTGATAACATAAGAAACTCTTGCTGCTCTCCGCTGTAATAGATCTATTAAATATCTATTAAAAGTGGCCTGTGTGTGAAATTCTATGAAATTTTTTTCCATATAATTACTTTTATTAAAATTTAAGAGGAATAATTTTTTTACTCGATCAACGGTTTCCTGTTAGGATGGTAATCTATGATTACTCCCATCAGTATAAACCGTGTTCAGGATATTTATGAGATTTTCTTGTTTAGTAATCGCTCCGTCCTTGTTTTGATCTTGAAAACATTCAATAGCTCTAATTTTATATGACCTTGGCGTCTTTCCTCCTACCATCTCGGAGCGGAATCTGAGCAGATTCCTGTTGATAGTAGGAAAAGAAACAATCGATATTTACATAAACCCCAAGCTCTAATGTATTCCCTAACGCCCGACAAGAGGCCGGGGGTTAGGGAAACGGCGACAAGGATGAAACGTGGTGATATTCGTGTCATATTTCGTAATGACGACTACTATCACGCTGTAATTCCGTGCGAAAAGTGGGTAAAGAGGTGTAATGCTGGAAAGTCACGAAAATCCATCGAGAGGCATGCATTAATACTAATATCGGTGATGTGATTTTCAGTGGTGTCTGAGCAGATTATCAACGTCGGAGGGAGTACACTGGACAGCACAGAAATAAAAGGACAATTGGAATGATATAATTGAACAAGTGAGGATGCGCATAAATTCTCTTGAGGATGAAGATGAAGCGGTTAGTCCTGTCAGGATAGTGAGGGCGTGCTAACCAGTTTGTAAAAACTCTCGTACGCATCACGTCCTGCAGACAAATTAAGAATCGGCGCTGATCTTCGGGACTTGCAGGTATTTGAATAAAAGTGGACGGTAGGTTTGAGGGATGTATAGGAGCTTAGTTATGGCATTACTGTGCTCGCAATTAAAGAGGCCTTCTGGTCACTGTTGAATCTTCTATCCGAATAACGGACTACTTAACTTGAAGGGCTCTTCTCATTTCACCCAATAATGAATCGAACCACTTGTGAAAGCTCTAACCAGCACCTCCGCCGAGATCTGAAACCAATCCTTGGCCCGGGAAGCCAGTTCTTAAAGCGCCATGGTAATCTCACCCCCATAAAATTAATCTTTAGATAGATTAGACGTTTTTATTATGAGGTCCACACCGTAAATTATCCGCTGAATTGTTTCGTGGAGGAAGTGATGGAAATTGCTCAAAATTGGTCCAAGTCGTACGCGAGAAGTCTCGCGATACGAATTCGAGTTAGATGTGCTAGAATCTCTGTGGAGTTACACCCGATCGCTCGTTAGGATGTTAATGGCTTATCGGAAAAGAGTTATCCTCTTGGGCTGAAGTAAGCAATTATAATAGTCTTTTTTATTTTCTGGTGTGAGACTTGGCTGAGAAAGCCGAAGTCCATCCGTCGATTCTCAATCCTTCGATTCTCTTTTCCCCGATGGGTATGCAACTCTGAGAAATGGTGTGCGCTTGTTGAGAAATGGTTGCGAAATGGACAGAAATGGATAGAAATGGACAGAAATGCATAGAAATGGACAGAGATGGAGAGAAATGGATAGAAATGGTTATAAATGGTTAGAAAATGACAGAAGTGGACAGAAATGGATAATAATGGACAGAAATGGTTAGAAATGGACAAAAATGGATATAAATGGTCGGGAATGGATAGAAATGGTTATAAATGGACAGAAATGGTTAGAAAATGACAGAAATGGATAATAATGGACAGAAATGGTTAGAAATGGACAAAAATGGGTAGAAATGGACAAAAATGGATATAAATGGACAAAAATGGATATAAATGGACAAAAATGGATATAAATGGACAAAAATGGATATAAATGGTCGGGAATGGATAGAAATGGTTAGAAATGGATAGAAATGGCTGAAATGGAAATGCGGTGTCCACTTGTTGTTGAAGTTGCGTACCCCTCGCTTTTCCCTTAGTAATATCTCTCTCGTGCCTTTCATGAATACAACTTGATATTGAAATTAGTAAAAAACAAATAACAGGTGATGTCCAAGTCCAGCTCTCAACGAATTGTTGTTTAGATTTCAAACCATCCTGTCGAACGATTATCGAGATTTAACCTCAGGTGATTCATCGGCGAGGAATGTAATCATTTTCTTGAGATCGGATGTCGGATGGGGAAAGCCTGAGCCTTGTTCTCATATTTGAAGCCTTTGTTTAGACGGGGCGATGAGGTCCGGACCGTATAACAGGGTGGCGATCGTCAGGGAAAACCTGGAAAATTCAGGGAATTCTCGTACCAGTCAGGGAGAAACTGAAATAGGAATCCTCGTTGTTTTTCTACCATTACGTTTTTCGGCCAGTCTATCCCGCCCTATATTTCACCAACTTAAATTAACGTCCGTCGTTGACGTGCATGGAATAAGCACCATCAATTCGTGGAGTATTCAATTTTGAATCTTATTAGTTGTGAATTATAGTTATTTAGTTGTGAATCAGACGTACAATGTATTTAGCTCATCACAAGGAATCTGAGGCTATGTTGTTCGGAAAATTTTACCTCGCGTTTTTTTTTAACTTCCGAAACTCAGGTCGAGAAGTATCCGGAGCGCACTAGCTTATAGTAAGTACATGCTTGCAGTTCTAAAAATACGAGGCTACGATTAGAAAATTTAAAGCTGCCGTAGAAAATTTAATTCAGCAGAGAAAAGTATTCCAATAATAACCTTTTGGCGATCGTTCATGGAAATTGGTAAGTCCATCAGGGAAAAGTGAGGGAGAGGTCTGGGAATTTGAAAATTGGATATCAGTAGCCTCCCTGTATAAGGTCGAAGAAAAGGAAACAATTCTGTCGCATTCTTTGCCATTTGTCTTCGGAGAGTGAGACATTCCGTCAGTCAGTAATGCTAGCCTTAAGCTGTGTAGCGCCGTGCCGCAACGGCCTTTAGTGGGGCTTTTCAAAGGGGGCGCTGTCGGCACCCAACGTGGGAGAATCACCTTCACGATAGGTTTCCTTGAATCGCGTCGGCATGGGAACGGGGATTAGAGTCGGCGGCGGGAGGGGGGTGCATTCTCCCGCGGCACTCTTGCGGGTCCACCCCCCTCCTCCCCCCTAAGCCTGCAGGTTCCCCGACTCCCTCCCGTGGCGGCAAAAACGCAATTATGACATTGTGTCCATCCCTCCTTTTTTCTTCATCCCCGGCACATCCCCCCCCCACCCGCCCCCTCTCTTGCCACGGTAGAGTTGTCTCTTGGGTGAGGTGCAAAGTCTAGCCGCGACGACCCGCTTGCTGCTGCTACGTCTTCTTCCTCGACGTTCAGTGGATCGCTCGCCTCAGAAGGTGTTGGAATCGCGTGCGCCTGAGTTCGTCCCTCGCATGTCCTTGTGCCGCGTGTCGTGTCGTGCGTGCTTGTGTTTTTCACCCCGAAACAGCAGGCGCGTTTTCCCTCTTCAGTTTTTTTTCCACGTGAGCAGACCTGTGTTTTTATGTTGTTTTTTTCCGCCTCAATGCATGACAGTGGTCGCGTGTGAGAGATGCGTGTGTTTGACGAGGGAGGCGTGGTGTCGCCCGAGTGGGGCTGCCGCCCCCGGGGGTCCCCCAGAGACGGAGGAGTGGGGCAGGGCGTGGTTGCGCCGAAAGAGAGACTGTCGGATGTGGCGAGGGGTCCGAGCTTGGTCAAAGGTACGCTAATGAGGTGTCGCCTTGAATCAGTGATACCAATCCCCTATGATAATCGCACTCCTGAGAAGAGACGCCATTTGCACTCCGTTGTAACAGTGAATTCATTAACTCGTGTCCGTCATCATCAGACATCATTCCTATGTTTGGTGTGCTGCCGCTCGCTTACCCATTGTCCTTTCCGTCAATCGCGTTGTTCGCACCTTTGTTTTCTTTTGAAAGTAACTACCTATGTGTTTGGCAAGAAGTCACGCACATTTGTTGATATCCTTGGCAGCTAGAGAGGTTTAATGCGAGCAGACCACTCTCTTTCCAGCAAGTTCTCCTAACATAAATATCCTAGTCGTCCTTGGTGGTGCATATGCCTCGCCTCGGTAGGTTATCTCACCACCCAGGACATGTTGCTTTTGTGACTGCGAGTCTACTGCAAAAGAGAGAAATATCGAGTCCTGAAGTAGCACAAAAACGAAGACGCCACTTTCAGGTCTCCTTTGGCCGCGCTGCGAAAAACCAACCTGCGAAGTGTGAAGGTTGTCTTGGATAGTCGACGTTTGTGTATGTATTCCTATCTCGTCTAGATTCTTGTTGTTGGGACTCCCAGGTTACGTGCTGATTCTTTATTTCAAAGGAATTTCGAAAATGCTTATGCATTTGACAAGGATTGCAGTGCCTGTTTCTAACAAAGGATTACTTCTTGCTCTCAGCTGAGGCCGAGTGCGATTGATTGGACGATATCACAAATCGCCCGATCAACGCGTATTTTTTTTCAGTGTAGCACGGTAGCAGTTAATCGACGAATCTTGGGAGTTCTTCCACTTGCACGGAGAATAGCTCCGTAAGGAGAATTTTCCGTTGCCTATTTAAGATTAATTTTACGTAATGAACTCTTTCGTTACGAGATGTTGTTTCCGTGTATGGCGCTTTTTCTCATCCCGTACTGCCTTCAAAACCGTTGCCGCGATCAAAATGTATAGCCAAAATTATATATAACAGATTTTAGTTTAGTAATTGACAGAATTCGAACCTAAACAAGAACTGAAATTGATTTGCTCGGTCAGCTGTATAAATTATTGGAATAAACTTGCATTTTCTGTAAATCCAGTCTGAAACGCGATGTTCTAACCCTTTTCGTCTTACTTATTGTCAAACATTTGGAACTTAGGATATCGGCTTCACCATCACCCTATTCTTTCTTTTCTAAGATATCTCCCTCGTTACTGCTGTCATAAAATCAGTTCGGCAGCGTGGGGGAACGAGAGAGCAGTCATTGTTGTCTTTTATGGTGCCAGAATTTACTTTTGCCTCTGCGGAATCATTTTCTCCACTTATATTTCTTAAATTGGCTCCAAAGATTTGCGTATCGGTCGATGCAGAGAATTGCATTACTTCAAACTAGATTGTAAAATCAACGAAAAGAAATAGTTATAGCCTAACGTCATGAAATACTCGAATACTTCATCTTTGAATGTCGTGTGAATTTATATAGGCTGAAAAGCTACTTACCTATTTGGACGAGTAAAAAAAAGGGAATTTGAATGGTGTGGTAGCTCTGGAACTGGCCTCCCGTCCCTATGTACGAATCCCTGCGAATTTGGAGGTTTTTCTGTGTAATCCTGATCGTTACTTTGATGCTATGTGGAGAACATTTCGAATACAGTTTTCCGTCTGTCGGATGGGACGTTAAACCGTGGTCCCTTTGGTGCCTTTCCTTCATTGTAGGCTAACGCCTAACCCGGGTTTTTCTCCTTCCATCCTCCATATTGCAATATTCCCTTTAGCTAACCTATCCACTCTCGTCTTCAATGACACAACTGGCCTCAGTTGTGCGTTGCCTCCCCAAATAACAAACTACTTTACATGAAAGAAGGAAATACATTTTTTTCCTGCCGCTAAAATAATATCTAGGATCTGAATCCTTCATTCCTGCAGACCTCGGTTAGTGAACTTCTAGGCGGAAGTAAAAGGAGGCCTTAAGTTACTATTACATTTTTAAAGATCAGTAAAGATGTGGGCGTTTAATGTTGTGGAAATATTGCGTAAATGTGTGGCTCAGCAGCAAATAATCTGGGCCATTCAGGAATCTGTCCTAATGCCTGGATGCCTGTTCGGCATGTGATTTGAATCTAATACGAACTATAATATTTCTGCTTAGTTTATTATTTTTGTTTCAGAATTAGCGTAGAATTTTTTTAATTTCTTCCAATGCCGTGTTGCAAGCTATTAAACGAACTATCATTGTCCCTCAACGTTTTAGGCTTTGAGCGCGAACGAATTGAGAGTGCAGGCGGATATTTACTGATCAGAGGTGAACCTTTGCTCGCGTGAATGAATACGCAGCTGCGGATTTCGCGTCTGCTTATTGATGAGATATCTGACCTCATTTTTCCGTCTGGATTGTTAAAATAATCCATGACGAGGGACACTCGTTTGGTAGTGCTACTGGAGGCGGCATGCTTCCTTGTTTTTCGTCGGCCATGTATGTACAATCAGAAACATCTTTTAGAGAAACGTCCATGAGGCCTCGAGCCTATTCAGTTCGTAGTTTTTTGCGCGCGGCTGTGGCATTCTTAGTTGTCATATCGGACAATATTGTTCGAAAGTTCTCTCGGTTTCTGTGCTTACACCAAAGTGTAAACTAAATAATTATTCCTGTAATGCAACCTCCCGCGTGCTATTGGATGGTGGACTATTTGAGGAAGCGACCGACAACCGCGGTCTTTAGTGCTGTTGAGCGTAGGTAGGTTGGGAGTTTAGAAACAGATTATATCGGGAATTAAAGGAAGGGTAGGGAGAAAGCCTGCTTGGGTATTAACCTACTCACAACGGAAAGCCTCAAGAAGTTCTGAGTTAATCGTTTTAACTATTCGTGGGAAGTTTAGCGTCTGATTAAAGGTTATACCTCACACTCTTGTCCCTCTTTCCATGTTGGGCGATGTTATTTTGTCCTGGTGTTAGTCGTTAATTTGTTCCATATTTTGTCATCTTTTATATTAATAATTAGCTTCACAGTTGCATATGAAAACTTTTTTTATAGATTTATTAAACGAGCGGATTATAATCCCTTGAAAAATCGTGTCTTATGTTGTAGATCGTATCTCTTATCAAATCGCTTGGGACCCGTCATCACTTGCTATCGGTGTTATTGGTTGGAACCTTATTACTGATATAGGTGAAGGAAATTCATTTGTCCTGTCTTGCAGTTGGTCACTTTTGCCTCTTGAACTTCCGTTTGAATCATGTGCCGTTCGCGAAGTGCCCCTAATCGGATTACATTGTTTATTAGCCTACCTATAGTTTGCGATTTCGATGACCCACTTTATGAAGGACGTTGTTCAAGATATCATATATTTCATCCAATACAACATTCGAGTCCATTTGTGTATTTAAACAGTTCGCCTCGTTGAATTTGACGCTTGACCTCTCTTCCCAGCCCGCGTGGCCATTCCTCCTGGCCCCCGTGTTCGCCTTGCTCCGCCCTTGCAGTTATCAGTCAGTCATCTCTTCCTGTGCTAACCAGACCCTTTGTTATCAGACAAAAGCCCCTGGAAAAATTACCCTAGATTCCTGCATTTCCGCAGTTTATATTTAGTGCATGGTGGATAATATTTTAAGTACATTTCACGGTAAAGTTCATTCCTCTCCTGAGGACCGTGGTCGTTAAATACTTCACATTATAGTACGAAGTCCAGATGCGGGATTGTCGGTAAACCTGGAGAGTTTGCCACTTAAAGTGGTTCGAGCGAGATAGTTCCCTAGTCATAATAGAGACCATATTCGAGTTATGCGTTTTAATTTCACATGCTGTAGGACACACATATAAAATTTTGATTTATTAATGGTGCAATAATTTAGTTTTATATGACAGAAATTGTATGTATTTAAATTAAAATATCTAAATAATTCTTTAACTTGACTCCTTTTTTTCGCGCGGTGCGTTTGAAACTAGGAACTTCAAAACAGAAGGTTTCTTGTGTTACCCAAGAACCTACTGCGGTGACAATATGATTAATTTTCAAATATAGCTGAGAAAACACACACTACGCACTATTAGTTTTTTTACGACATCTTAGCGTTAGAAATAGCTCATTTTGTAAATCACGTCTCTCTGGAGTGCATATACGTACCATTTCCCATGTAAAATGGCTGGTATATTTTGGCAAATATCTCCGAAAGTAATGTAGTGAGGGGTAGAATTTTTGGTGTCATTGGATAGGTGAGATATTTTTCTTTAAAATGAGACCAAATTCATTGATTTCTAAGTAAAATGATATTTCGCGCAATCTACCTTAATTTGGTGTATCAATGATTTCTTTCTATTTTTCTTAACGGCCGGTATTTTTCCTCTATCGTCAACACTCTAAAATGATGGCGTTCATTCGAAATTAGCGCATACTATTTTACATTAGGATTTTTCGGATGTATCATCAAACATATTTTCTCAGTAATTGGTAATTGGTCGTTGAACTTACTCGCAGGGCCATGGACTACATTTCGACCAAATTCTAAGTTATTCTGGTCCGTAGCCCAACTCGGAAGCGATAATGTGGTGTTTGAAATTTTGTGAAATTTTGAAAATGATATAGCAAATTGTGTTGTTCGTCAATCATTATAGATGCTGTTGTACATGATGGCCACACTTCATGCAAATATTTTCATGCATCTCCTACTTTCTCGTCAATTATCATCTGTTAACCTGTACACATGTGCGTCTGGTATTGTAAATGTTTATGTACTGTTGGTGCTGTGGGAAAATACCATGCTAATGGGAGCACTATTCAAATCGGAGCTCACCTCCATCGTCACTCATTCAAATAGCCGCGGAAGTGGCCTCGCAGTAACTTCAGGGAGTCATCTTCTAGTGATCGCTTAATTGCGTGAAACTCCCTTTCATAAATCAGTGTCGTACGTTAACAAAACAACCTGCACTCTTTTTGCATCGTGTGTGTTTGTCTTCTTTCCAAGATCTTCATTTCACTTACCAGGGTGTCCAGCACTCTGGAAAACCGGAACGACCGGGAAATCTAAGGGATTTTTATTTTCACTGGAAATCACTGAAATATATCAGGGAAATCTCAGGGAAATATCGAATTGACTTAAGAATTTTCTGTGGTGTCAATATATAAAACAGCAACGGAAGCAATGTGCCTTTTTCGGCAAGTTGCTAAGTCAAATTGCCCTTGCGTTGTCGCATTTTGTTTTCCTGTAATCACCGAAAGTAGGTACAGTGTTTTCTATATTGTGTTCTTATTGGTCATAGTCTGTAAATCAGTTGCGTAAAGAACGTGCCTTTATCGGAAAGTTTCGAAGTCAAATTTCCCTTACGTTGTCGCGTTTAGCAAAATAAGGAAAAAAGTCAATTCCTTCAGTTTTTTAAGTTGTCGATCATTTTGTGTCAATGCTATTCATAGCTAAGTCTGGCTGTAATATAACATTGTTCCTGAGTGTCAGCTTGACAATGTTTAAATCTAAGAAAGGGTGGTGATGTGATTTTCTCTCAAACTATTTTAAAGTTTTGTGTCTATTTTCCTCATAATATGCAAATTTATAAATAATCCTTACATTTAATCACCCAAAAACATACCGAATATTCTCTTATAATTAACGAGAAAAAATCAATATTTCCATTAGAAAAATGAAAATTATGTCTGGAAATCCTGGAAATCTCAGGGAATTTTCAAATGCCCAGCTGCTGGTACCCTGCTTACGCAAAATTTTCGTTGGCACAATTCGCTAGTATTTTCTCATTTCTTTTGTGAGGTGTCACCTCGGATCGCATTATCCAGCAACACGTCCGAGGAAAAAAAAAGAACGATTCACCGCCCGGTTCCCCGTGGCCATCTACGCGGGCGACTCCCGGTCAGGTAGCGGCGGTCGTTACGTCGCGCGTCGCGGTCATTTCCTGAAATCGTTAAGTTTCCTCCTCTTCCTCCCCCCCCCCCATTTGCCCCCCCACCCCAAACCCCACTACTCACGATTACGCTCCTCGCGAGGTTTGAAATTCAGCCTACACGGTCTCACTGCGAGTCGCTCTCTCTGTCCGTCTACTCCAAACGTCAGGAGAGTGAGAGACGATCGAAACTAAAGAGGATGGACTTCGATGGAGGTTTGAAAATAAAAAAAAACTTGAAAAGTTCGTTTTCTCGATTTTCATCGCTCACGTGCGGTCGGGTTTCATCGAGGGTAGTCAATATCACGTTGCGTTCACACTTCTGCATGCATTTCCGCGAGACGTCCCCGGGGTGAAGAGGACAAAAGTGCACTCTAAGGGAACGGAGTGTCTTGCCGTTTCGCTCTCTTATTGTAGTGATCATTCATCTACATCTACATAATAACCCACGAGCCGCCGCTTGGGCGTGTGGCTGGGGGTGTTAGGTCACCAGCCGTGTAAAGGTGTACGTTTTTTGGAGATGAAATGGTGACGTGTATTATAGGAGTGTATTTATTGGAGCTCAATTTTTATTGTGGTCGCTTATTGTTCGCGGAGAGAACGAGTTTTTGTTCCTATCTGTTCGGCAGGGTATCTGTCTGATTTTATCGCATCTGTCAGACCTAGAGATGTAGTGAGGAGTCATGATAATATTCTCTATGTCGCTCTGAAAAATATCAGTTTGGAATTTATCAAGCAAACTAAGCCTAGCGTGTAGCCTCCGAGTCTCTAGGGGCTCCCACCTTAATCCCTCTAAAAGTTGTGAGACACTACATGTACGCTCGTAGCAGTCATTACTACTGTGTGGAGAGAAGAAATTTTTACTACTTATCTAATAGGCTGGGTCTTTATTTTATCGCTTCCATCAGTTAGAGAGATTTTGCGCTTGATCAAAACAATACGGTTAACAGGAAGGTTTAAGTTTGATGAGTGTCTACTTCCTGGCGTTCCTCCGCATGGTGTCCTTTAACGACAGCCATCCTGCTGGCGTCTTCTGGTCCGAAAACGCCGGCAGGATGGCTGGCGAATCTGTTGTCGTGAGAAGACCCACGCGAAAGAGCACCCGAAAGCAGATGGCCCTCAATTTCATCCGTATCATATCGAAGCTCACGTTACTTGATTTTTTTATAACTGTTTTGAATATAAGAAAACGGCCCTCTTGTGATTCGATCTTTCTATCTCAAACCGACGACACCAACGAGAGAGCTTACTGATTGCGATCAATCATCCGTCTACTGATTATTTCGACAATTCACTTTAATCCGTCTCTGTGTTCACTTGAAATGAAAAATATATTCAACTCGATGTTTCTCTCAATGGGTTGCATTTTCTCGTAGCTTTTAAAATCTTGGCACTGCATTGGGTAAGGAAGGCTTGGCATATTTTTTCCCTGTGGTATCTGGGGTGCCGTCGTAGTTATGAAGCGTGCGATCGGTTGTAGAGAATAGGTGGGTGATAGGTGAAGCTCATTGCAACATCTACATGAGGCTTTCCCCGAACGAAAGGGGACATGTTATCTGCAATATGTCATTTTATCTGACACAGTTCAGCGCCCTATCGGGTGGGCTTTGGCCCCACACGGATAATGCTCTTCCGTAAAGAGCCAG
Source organism: Ceriagrion tenellum (assembly GCA_963169105.1). NCBI lineage: Eukaryota > Metazoa > Arthropoda > Insecta > Odonata > Coenagrionidae > Ceriagrion > Ceriagrion tenellum. Next base: position 16,002,022 of record OY720643.1, on the reverse strand, counting down.
ATGGATTTGAAACCTACGGAAAAAAACATTTGAAAAAATCCCCTGAAACTTCTTGCGTGTTCAATTCGTGGTTTCATGCGTTCACGCATCTGACTTCATACTTGCGTGTGGCGACGGCACAGTCCCACCACATCACCATTGCGATACCCCAGGAAGTGTTATACTTTTAGGCCTTTTGTCGCGATCGAATTTCTGAATTCATCGAAATATTTTGTTCAATTCCACATGGTAAAATTATTTTTGCAAAAACGTGAGGTCAAACCTTATATGTGGACTTGTACCGTTGTTTACCGTTTTTGTTGCATAAAAAATGATAACTATATAATTTTGTATGTGGTTGGTTTTTATAGACTTAAGAGTAGTATGCGATTGGTTGTTGCACAAAGAAGATAGATGTTTTCATTGAATTTAATGAGAAAAATGTTTTGCATTTAAAAGGAAATTGCGTTAGATTTTACTTTTTCGAAATCGGCATTTCCCTCGAATTCGACATGCGTTTGGGTAAAACTTAGTTTTCAGCCGGCCGAAGGTGTGGTCCATCCGCTTGACTCTGAAACTGCGAGGAATTCGAGTCGGGCAAAGTTGGGGAGAATGCGATGAGGACATTTAAAACTGTGCCTGGAGAAGCGAGAATTTCGCATTCGTCTTTTGCTTCACTCCGGCATCTTCAGCCGAAAAATTGAACGTTCATTCAAGTCTTAGTACATCATAAACTCTATCAGCGCTCGCAAGTGGAAGGAATTATCCTGAAAATGATTTTTTTCCAATGTATGATCTCTAACGTCCCCGTGAATGCATTCATTGCTGTTAGACACCCTGAGTAGAATAGCAGTTGTTCCTGCGTCATCCCTGGCATCGGCCGTCTATCGGCAACAGTCGCTTTTAATAGCTGTATCTATGCAATATTTTTTTTGTGGCGGTCTTTACATCCACGAGTCGTGGTTCCTTATGTCGTAATTAACTGCCTCATTCAAATTAAATCTGTATTTTTTGGCGCCTGAAGTGTTCCATTTTGTTATTTATTTTTTCTACCGTAACTCTAGGAAAGAAAACTGTATTATATCTGCGTCTGATTTATCTACACCATCATTGGTCGCAAAAAATAGTGGGTAATAGTGTTTTATAGCTTCAAAGCCCAGTATTTGAGGCTAAACAGGCCAGGCATAAATCGGACGCTTCTGATATATTATAATGGAGGAGAATAGAGGGAATATTCTTGGTAAAGTACAGGAATTAACGAGAATTATTTGATGTAGAAAAGGAAGAATAGAGGATCGTGAGGGAAATGTGGGGGAGGATGACATAATAGCTGAAGACATTTTATACTAATGGGTTGAGGAGGATGTGTTCGGAGAGAGAATTTATTATGAACCTGGCGTAACATAATGGACGGGAAAAGATATTTAGAGCTGATGTGGAAAAATAATATTGGATGACAGTGAATGATATTACTTGGCACATGAAGTTTTGTGTGTGAAAGGAAGATTAGAATAGTGGAAACACTCCGTACGTAATTATTCAGGACATAAAAACTTAGGTATTGTTGGAAAAATGATTTCATTTTATTTCTTTCCTCGAAAATTTCCCGCATTAAACCTCCCGACTACTTCAAACATTGCGGAACGCCCTAAGCCTGATGAAATATTAAATACCATTCAACTATTTTACAAATACAAAATACAAAAAACCTTCCGTTTGCAGGAGTTTCAAACGCACCAAGCAAAAGAATGAGTCTAGTTAAAGACTTATTTAGATATTTTCATTTAATTACGTACAATTTCTGGCATATAAAACTAAATTATTGCACCAATAATAATGCAATATTTAATAGATGTGTCGTACACCTGGTGAAATTAAAACGTATGTATCGAATATGGTCTCGATTATGATTAGGGAACTGTCTCGCTCGGACTACCTTAATGTCTCATCGTGATCAGCTGGATACTTCTCACACCAAGTGTTCAGCCTCAGTGCTTCGGCGCCGCCAGCGTGGAGTGAATGAGTGACGGAATATCGCAAAACTTGCTTCGCTTGACCTTCAGACGTTCCTTCCCGGGCTCGTTGCAGTCATAACGGAACTACCTCCCGAGTTTTCAGGCAGTCGACACTTCAACGTCCCGGGCATCGATGTGTGACGGTCAAAGCAATCGATGCAAATCGCTCGAGTTTCACTCGCAAACGCGTTTTTTCTGCCATTACCATTCGTGGGCTTTTTTTTGACGTCTCCGAAGCTCGCTTGAGAGGTTGATGCATGCCTCCGCGAGGCTCCGTGTGGTTACGGAGTCCGGCCAACCTGCGGTTTCGGTCGTCATATGAAGGGACAAGGACCTCGGATTACGCCCTCCGTGGGCCCGTCGGATGCGAGGCCGATCGCCCGGTTCATCCTCCTCGGATAGCACCGGAAACGCAGGCAGAGAGCCAAAGAGATGCTTGCCTTCGTGCCAGGGGGATGCCGGCCACCCCACGCGTGCATGCGAGAGGAAAGCGCCATGGGCGATTTGGAGTTTCGTTTTTATCCGCGTTCTTCGGCCTTGATGGATGTGCTCTTCGTTCTCTGTAGCCTCGTGGAATGGCATGTGATAAGTTGCGGTGTGTGGATACCTGCGTAGTGGATATCATTCCCGATTTCATTTGTTGATGGGTTGAAAGGGCTGCAAATGCAAGAGCGCGTAAGAGAAGTCAGTATTTTTCGATAATTACGCTCTATTGAATTTTGGTCTTGCTAGTCTAACCTAATTATTTGGTGTTCAGTGGCCTACCCTATTACCACTTGAAAAACTTGAGGCCGTCTTGATTGTTTCGCTATGATTTACTTATTTTGGGTTTTTTTTATTATTGTTATTATTTGTCTGTATATGCGGACTGATTCCCTTCAATAAATACATAAATCTCATATGACGCAGTGTTTTTATCACTTATAATTCTTAACAGTTCCGAGACTCGTAGCTCTGTTGCGTCATGGCTGACTCCATCTCTAGACATTCGTCTGTAAAGAATAGATTAAGTATCTCGCATTTTTTCATGATTTGTTTTGTTTTGCTGTGTCAAGAATAAGCTTAGTGTGGTAATACGGCATAAGTATATGTGGAAATAGTTATCGGTTCGAAGACCTTGTATCTAACATATCTTATTTTGCATTTTGCCGGTAATCGAATGTTTGAAATTAATGTGCAATCAAAAGGAAATTCAATTTTGTATTTCTGTTATCCGATACGTAATATTTTATTTTTTTTCTTAAATACTTTTGCTTCTCTTGAATTCCATGTTGTATTGCTGCTATCCGATGCGTAATATTTTATTTTTTTCTGATATCCATTTGCTTCTCTTTCATACTTGTCCTATATTCTTTACGTGATAACTTGGAGGATAATGAATAAAAGAAGGATAGTGCCATGGTTCAGGTGCAACTTTCGATATAGTACAGCGGAGATCACGCCAAAATTATGTAGATTTACTTACTAGGAATAAAGTTTTGGTCAGTTATGACCACGCAATAGAGTTGAGGCAAATTAGGAGAGCTTATACATAGGACCCGCACTACTTCAAGAAATATTTGCAAAAAAAATTTAGAAGCCGTTTTCTATTTAAAATGGTACGGGTATGCACTTCAGAGAGACATTTATGATAAAATGAGAAATTTCTTACGCCTAGATCTCGTTATGAACTAACAGTGTGTATTTTGAATTTTGCTCAACTATTTCAAAAAATAGATCAACCATTCACGTTGGTAATTTTTACAGAAACTTCAAATAACCGTCTGTTGAGTAGGTTGCCTGAACTCTGTCCGATCTATTCATACGACTCGAGCTATTGTACCCTGTCGATTCGTCGGGTTCTTTTCGAGAGGTATTTAATGCCATCGGATGCTATTATAGTCGTTGAAACTCAGTGAATTTGCGAGCGTGCATTTGCAGCCGCCAGCGTGATTTGGCCGGGGCAGGAGAAATGACGCGTGACGCGGTTTCGCGATTGTCCTGTCTCCACTTCTCATTCAGCGGTCGAAAATCATCGATCGGGTCCGTTTTAAAAGGGAAGGAAAAAAATGAAAGGAGCGAAGCGCTTCCATTCGGCGTCGAAGCTGTAATTCCTTTCAGCATCTCCCTCCCTCCCACGCCACAGAGATTCTCTTCCCCTCTTTTATATTACAGTCTCTGCCACGGGCGTCGTACCTCCCGTGAGGCATTGTATGAACCAAAAAATCCAAGCCCTCCACTATACAACTAACAGCCGCGCGTCACTTTAGATCGACTGCCGCGATATTGATGGGAAAAGAGAGCGGAAATCTGAGTGTGCCCAGCTGTAAGGGACTTTGGGCGATTTTTATCGTTTTACAGAAATGCGCGAAACTATACATACGTGTTCAAATGAGAGATATTGATAGATTTTTGAGAAAAAAATTTAATGTTACTGATTTTGTTTCCTGGCAATTTATAGCCATTTAAAAAATTTTTAACTTTAGGTACATGCTATATATATCTTAATCATTCGATTACCTCAGTACAAATTTTCTACTCGAGGCTAAATAATACGTCATTTAATTATTTTAATCATCATTAGTCGTTCAATCCTCAGATTTGGTGTCTGCAGCCCTCCTTCCATCCCTATCTAATACTAGTTCTCTTACTTCCTGATATATCTTCCTATGTAATTTCCTATTTATTTGGTCCATGAACCTATTCCTGGGTCTTCCTCTGGGGACTTGTCCATCTATTTTACCTTCAGTTATGTTCTTCACTAACCCATTGTGTCTCAGTGTGTGTCCAATTCATCCGGTTCTTCTTTTCTGTATGGTGTTTCGTATGGTCCTTTCCTCTTCTATTCTTCTGTACACTTCATCATTTCTTATTTTTTCAGTCTATATTATCTTCAACATCCTCCTCCAGCACCAGGATTCGAAGGCTTCGAGTCTGCTCTTGTCAGTTTTTCCAATGGTCCAGGCTTCCGATCAATCGAGTTCCACGCTCCACACGAATGGTTCCCATACTGTTTCCTGTACTGTAGTATAATGGTTACTAACAAATATCAAGGTTTCACGTTGAGTGAAAGATTCGAGAAACATATTTTAATATAATTTTCGCCTAAATTTAAAAAACCGCGCCGAAAAATATCCGTGGCTTAAGTCATAATATGCTTTAGTTAAGGCAAATATGTTAACTATAATTTTTGTTACATTTACATTGCTTCATGAAAATGTGTTTTACCAGGTAAACATATGTACTAGAATGAAACGTATTCCTAGGATTTTTTTTCTTGAAAAAGTATTAAAATGTGCTAGTTTTCTTGTGGCCTCTGAGGTATATGGACCTGATCATCCGAGTTGTGATTTTTATCTGTTTTAAATAACTAGCCGTAGAATGTCGTTGCCCTTACTGATCTTAGAAGGTAATTTTGGCCGTAAAGACTAAGTGCCGTAAATTTTATTTTGAGGAGATAATAAATCGTAACTGATAGCTGCAGGAATCCTTGAACCGTTGGAATGCGCTGCTTTCAGAATTTAAGCGCAAGAGATTTTTAAGGAGGCTGTTTCTATGAGATAAGATTTCATTTGCAATTTGTCTTGATCACATACCTCTCCTGTAAACAGCTCCTTGTGTATCGTGCAAACAGGAGTTGCAGTGAGGACGGATAGAATCGAATATGAATGATTGACTAAGGAATTGGGTCATACTGCTTCCAACTAAAAAGTTCTATATCCTCTTGAGCTCATTGAACTCGTGGCAATGAGAAGCCAGTGTAAGTCACCCTCGTCTCATTTATTACTTTGCGTCCATACCATCTCCTTATTCCTTGCAATTTAATTTCAGGCCGCATATGTCGATCACGTATGTGTTGTGAATAAATTTTCAAGTTTTTCAAAAGAATTACCTATAACACCTCGCTAAAATAATTGCAATGCTTAAACAAGTGTATAAATATTTCTGATATTGGTAAATTTATTGTTATATGCTGATATGCGACTCTAAATATATGTGTAACTTTTTCTAATCTGGTCGTAAACGAGATTCAGCATTTCCAGCGCTTGGAGTGGGTTAAATTTCTACCGAGCATGAAGTACACTATATACCGCCAAAGTTTTTGGAACCGTGAGTGTTAATGCCTGATGCAACTTCGAGCGTATGCATGCATACAGTAGTTATATTGCAAGAATACAATTATTCTGTTATGTATCCTGTAAGTCCTAGTTAGCGCATCAATGAAGAGTGATTTCTAGTGCGTATTAACGTATCTTTCCAACGTGTAGAACAAACTAAATACATAGTCCTACCAGAAACTATTACGGTCTGTAATCTCCTGCAAAAATGTTCCCGGCTCTGTCGTCTTAATTCCTTAATTTCTTACACATGAGCAGCCGCAGAATTTCGGGAAAATGTTTCTGACTTCGTCATAGAAAAGATCGCATAGGAAATGTGTCTAAATTTTTGTGGACGGTCTGATTGCGTTTCACACCCCAGTAATTGTAGTGTAGGTTTGTGACTCTAATAGACATAATCGTGGAGGCCATTTGCATATAATTTAAAGAGTGATGTAAGACTGTATACTTTCTTGTACTAGCCCTTATTCTCTCGCCTTACCTCTGCCATCATCTCGTCGTTGGAGTGCATTCAGAAGCGGTTTCGGGGGTAAAATAAGTGTGAGCTCCATCTGCTCGAATTTCTGCGGGTTGCGATAGAGCCAGTGTTCGCACGGTCGAAAGGATAGAGGTCTGATCAGCTGTCCGTCCGCATTCGCACGAAAATCACGCCAACAATTTTCGTGCGAACAGCACCCTTGTGAATTTCCCATTCCGAAGAGTGGTACTTGAGTGAAAAAAGAATCTTATGTTAATTACGAATGCATTCGACTTGAATGCTTTTGGTCCTTCAAAATTCCAACAAACGTGATGTGAATGAAACTCACATATCCTAATTTATTCGGCATTTGTCTCATTTGTAATTGGTTTGTACTAGAAGATTAGCTATCTGAGCGTATTAAATTTTCGAGACGTAACCATCCGGCGTTGTGTGTAGCGCCAAATCTTGTCTACGTCTGCTGTGGTTTCACCCATTCCCCCATGTACGCAGACAGATCCGAGATAGGCCGGCCCATTCGTTGAGAGCCGGCTCGTAAGCTGTTTTTATTCATAGCTTCCCTACTAAAAGTAGTCTTTCTTCTGCCTCGCGAGTTCTTCGTTAGGCGGGGTGCTTGTAAAGCTATTCTCCAAGAGAGAAATACGTAAAACGCTCTCCTTGTTTCTGTTCGCAGAATGTCGCCGCTTAGGTGAGTGACGTGAAGTATTCGAAAATTTGTGAGCTCTGCAAAGCTGTCATTAAAATTGATCAGCAAATGATAGGAATCCAGTATAATAATAGAAATAGTTTAGTTGAAAATTTTTTTAAAACAATAAAGCGTGTAATTGCATAATTACAAAAGGTCCATCCAAGCCTCATGGCGTTGAAGGGCCTAATTTGGGTAAAAGAGAGAAGAAAACTTGGTGACAATATCATCGCTGGTCGTTCAAGCATAAGATTGGTTTACTGCACCTTTCCAATCTCAATCCTTCCACTTTTATGGCTAATTCCTTTACTCCCTGGTAGTTCTTATGCACTTCCGTCTTTATTTGGTCCTTTGACATTACTCTGGGGACTTTTCCGTCAATTTTTTCTTTAGTTAAATTCTCACATACCCATTATGCCTCTTGGTGTGCTCTATCCATCAGGTCCATTTTTGTGTAGTGTTCCGTGTGGTGTTCTGGATCTTTAGCTTCCTCCTTCAACTCCACGTTTCCAATGCTTCTAATATTTTCTGCTGTGCTTTTCCTATGGTCCATGCTTCCGATCCATGGAGTGCCCCTCTATTCACGAATGTTTTTACGTACGGTTTCCTTGTTCGTAATCCCATCGTTTTTGAACGCAGTAGTTTTATTTTCATCATAAACGCTTTTGGTATCATTTAGGATTCTATTGTGGAAAGTCTATTCTCTTTTAAGAATAATAAATGGATGGGATAAATACACTCACAGTTTACCTCAATAAAAACTTTTTTCACGGCCCGGGTTTCGGCTAGGAAATTGATTCACTTTCCTTCCTGATGGTGATGTAATACTTCGAAACCGGGGCCCCAATCATAGTTTTTCTTTCTGGTGGGAATCTTGCGAATCCTTTTAACCTTCCATAATGTTAGAATTCCACGCAATATCGCTTGAATATTCTGAAATAATGAACTGAGTCACCGATTTTAAGTCAGTAACGTTAGTTATCCTGAAGTAGAACCTTTGAAAATGAAACTAAAGGCGGCGCACGCGGGGTCTTCGGTAAGGTTTGAATCGGTTAAGTGAGAAGCCCTTCCAACGTATACCATCTCCTCCTGAGACATGAGTCATCAGTTCCAAGTGAGTTGTCTGGCGAATCGCAATCGTTGAACTAACGACACAAGAGCCAGTCGGGTTCACAGAAATGACTTGAATGATTTCAACACAGTCATTGCCATTAACGTCCATCTTCTTGTTCTGCTATTGGTTTTCTGTGTCTTTCGAATGAATAATGCTATCTTGACCGCAGTCTCTTGTTTCTTCATCTTGTGATGAGATACCACGTTCGTCCTCTTCAGCTCTTCTTCATGAAAGGAAAAGAATTTAGCATCCCCGAGAGTAGACAGCGTACGTATATTCGACCCTTACCCTCGGACACCCTACATCGGAGTATTTTGATTCGAAGATTTAAGCGACTGATCTTTGTGAAAGAGAATTAATAGATTTTTTTATCGCTTTCCCCATTGCTAATCTTACCCGCCTGCTTTTTAAAATGTGCATACATGCAGATTTGGATACAAGAATTTTGGTGTAATAGACTTGAGATAGCTTCTATTTAACTTAGAGGGAAAGGCCTCCGCTTATGCTTTACTCAGGATATTTTGCGGTTGCCATTAAAAATTCGAATAAAGGTGAAAATATTGTCAATAAATGAGGTAAATTCGAAAAGAAGCTACCGTGAGCACGAGTGAAGCTGTTGGAAGGAGGGTACTGAAGATTGAAGGATTGGGATTGAAGGAGAGGAATCTGACACGTTTCAGATCTCTTAAATCAGTGTAGGTCACCGTTTTTTCGGAATGAAATAATTTTGGTAGGATTTTACCTTTCGTTTCAATAGCTCTGTAGGTTAGGAGTGGCGACCCCTTGGCCAGTTGACTTTGAGCTTGAAATTACATCCTCTGTTGGCTCTAGACGTTATGCGGATTCGTGCTGAAGCCTCTTGTATATGGCCACCATATTTGCTTCCATATGAAACCACGACGCATGAGCTGATTTGATGTGTTTGTCTAAATGTAAATGCAGGTCAAATCTAGTGAGGATAATAGAAAAATGCTCAATGTTAGCCGCGTCATCTTTTTGATCATCATAATTACACTGCTAGCCACCGCTTAGATATGTATTGGTGCGCTATATGGCCCGCAGGTCTTCTATGCACAGGCGTTTTCTGTTTTGGAAGTAGCTTTGAAGTATATCCAGAAAATTCCTATATCAGATGAGGGATATTTATTTCGTGATGTTCTATCACGACTAAATTTGTTGCGAGTCGATCATTGTATGGGCGTCCGATGCATTTTTCCAGTTTGATTGATGTACTTGTTTTTTCCATCGTGGGTGTTGAGGCTTCCATCCTAGAATCTCTAATGGAGCATGACTTCATTATGTCGGCGTTTTTTTAATGTGAACTCTCTCATGCAGCCCTGAAGAGGATAGGAGACTTGGCCGTGGAAACATCGGTCGCAGGGCAGAATATCACTCGGCTGAGATTCGAATTATAATTCACATTGAACTCTGTCTATTGCTAAATGCTATTTCAATAATGGGTCCAGGGATGCTCGTGTCGACTGTTTAGGTTGATCTCCGCATACTATAAATATTTCTCATTGACAATTTAAAGGGATAACTATACTTCGAGGAACTCAAATTAAGTATTATGTTTAATTCCTACTGTCTTTCATTTACTTCTTAAATTCATTGCCTTATTATAATTAAATTTTATGGCCTCCGAACCTCCTCTGTTCTGTTATCTTGTTCGAATTTTGTGAATATATCATTCACTAGGTATTTTCCTTGCGTGTACACGTTGGCGTGTCATTCATTTAGATGGAGTGGAAGGGATCTCCTATAATTTAATTTTTGTTTGTGTAATTCTTCTTTATCATCTGAATTTGAAACCTGACTTTGATCTAGTACTAGTAGTGAGTGGGTATTTTTAGTTCACATCGGAAATAGACGATTCCCGGTTTACTTTTGCTACTGAGAGGTATTGTTGTCCCTACGTTCTATCTTCAGCAACGGAGAGTGTCAGATGTAGTTTTAAGAAATGATTTTTTAGTGGAAAGGTATTAAAGTAAGTGATCAAAAAAAGTTTCGGTTAGTTTTTTTAAATAACCAATTGATTCCTTGAATTCGTCGCGAAGTGATTCAGATGGTGTCGTTAACCGCTGATCTTTTCGCGTCGTAGTTCTGCGATGATTACCTTGTTGAAATATTCCATAAGGAAAGTTAGAACATGCTTAAGATTTGGTTATAACATCCCTGGTGGTTAATGCTCTCTAAGACTACTCCAGCTGTTGAATCTCGTGTTTTAAATATGTCGGTGACTAATTTTCAGGTAGAGGAAAGGATTTGTAATTTTATTCATGACTCAAAATGTTCAGTGTGGAAAATCTGGTGGAAACAGATGAAGAGGACAAATTAAGGGGGGACTCCGCTTCTTTTCTTCAATTACTCATTCTGAAAGAAAGTTTCTTTTTTTACGTTGCCTTTTCTAAGTTTAGAATCGGATTCTCAGCCTAGGATTCTTCACATAAGGAAACCATAGATGTTTCACAGTCTGCTGCACGTTCAGCTTTTGGGAAATGATGTCGATGTACAATTGGATGCAATTTATAAGTCAGTTAGGGGAAAACTCATCTTTCTGTGTCTGTGGATTTCGAGTTTCATTTCTTATTCTATTTTACGGCCATTCCATGTTTTAATTTCATTAAGGTATGGAGTGAAACTTATTAGAATAATGTGGTTATGACTCCGTATTACTTGACTTGGAAAAAGTCATGTTTTTCCGTTTAAGCCTGGATTGCTCCTTGGAATTGGGACTGCAGCTCACCCCTGAGCCTGGGAAATACCTCTTCATATTATGCCCTACAATTAACATGCATGGTAATGTGAGCATACAAGTAATATGATCTAAGTACTCCGAAGCAATTCGAAACTAAATGTTCCAGGATAAGACGGCAATCTTAAGAGTTAAAAGAAAGTATAATTAGGCAAGCTGTTCCAAAATTGGATGAAAAATGAAATCACTTACGTCATTTAGTTGATTATTTGATAAAGTTTATGTTTAGGTTTGTTAATTTGTGTTTTTAATTTGTTTAAGTTGTCGGCCCAGGTGGCGGCGGGGTAAAGTCCTCGCCCGCTAACCCGAGGGTCGCGGGTTCGAGTCCTGCCTGGGTAGAATATTATCTGCCCAGGACATGGGTGTTTGTGTCTCGTCCGTTGTTGCTGTTATTCACCCGATGTAAATTGGCCCATTGTGATGTATTCGGGATAGTGAAGATAAATAAATAAGTTATCTTCGAGTATTTTTTCAGATTTGCAAATTGTATTTATTGCAGGTTTTGTCAAAGTCCTTACGGTGTACCTGGGGATAATCTATTCGTTGAAAATGTACGAAGATTCATCTACTGGTCGCTCAAGCTCGCTTGGATACTTGCCAGTGGTAATCTTTTCCGCTCTCCATTATATTTGCCCATTGTCGTGGTAACAAAGATAGCGTGAACTGCGGCCCTGTGATAAGGTCCGAGTCTCCCTCTCCGCGACAACTCTTCCTTGCCAACTTCTCTCCCTCGTCGTCCAGGCCTATTTGTGGAAGCGCAACCCCTCTCTCTCACGACAATCCTGTCACTTTGATGAGGTGTATCCAAGAAGTGAAACAAAAAGGTCTCGATTCGGAATCCTTTCTTTCTCACGCTTTTGTTGCCACGCGGTGTAACTGGTGGAGCTCTAGGGAAATCGGACGAGCGATTTCCTTCCTGATCTCATATTTTCCAAATCTCTCGATTATCCGGCGTAGTAATAAGGAGTTAATCGGCCTGCTTCGTTGGCTTTTCTTCGGTGATTTCTCGACCAGGCGAGGGGCTAATTACTCCTGGAGCGTGCGCTCAGGGATGTAGGCAAATTCGACATCCGAGTCAGACTTCTCATTAATTTTAAAATTTCATTTTTCAGCTCGATTTGGTTTTCACTCATTAGTGTTTTCAAGTCGTCCTTCTGCATCATGACTTAAATCTCGTTTGATTCACATTCTGGTTCATTTTTGAGAAACGTGCCATATATTTTATGTGAACAACATAATCACATCTTTCCACTTTATTTTTTCTTATGCTGAACGAGAACTACATGGTATTACATGTGAGAATGGTGAATCGTGGCAAAATAGTATATTTCTATTTATTTTACATTCTTTTATAGTTTTAATGTCGTTTGCGCGATAGATCTAAATGAGGTGTGAGAACTACTACGGAATCCATTAAAAATGAAATGTGAGTACATTGCCATCTTATGTTATTTAGTTATTGAGGAACTAATTTGTACTTTAATTCAAAGTGTGGCTGCTCAGTAGAATTTAGCGCTGCAGTCGGCTTCTATGGCTGGAAATAGGTGTCCATTTTTAACATTTGTCGTCAAATAATCTATTTTGTACAATACATCTTTTTATAGCTAAGGTATTCCATCTGGGATCAATGTAAGCATTTTTTATGAAACAATCGGAATGGTGGAGTTGTATTTGGTTTAACTCACGGTCGGAATGAAATTTCCTATTATCTTTTTGGTAACACGTTGAAATTCCTTGTATCAGTGGGGAAGATTTGTTTGCTTTCTAAAGCTGGGAATTTCCGTGGAAATCAGTGCGTTGAAATGAGTATTTTCTTCCTCTACAAACTACGTTTTCCAATTTTTTGCGGTGATTCTTGCGTGATTTATTTACTGTAATAATATTCCAATATTTTCGTTCTTTTACTTCGGAGGGAAGTGCTTCGAATGCGATGCTATGGCTTTAGCGAAGCATTTTCTGCAATAAAATAGTACAAACATCGGTTTATTATATCTCGTACGTGTACTTCTATTTTAGCTCTATTTAGCACGTTCTTCTTTCGTATGCATTTCTTTCATATGTCATTCTCTTCATAAAAGACGAAGAATAAATTAATCTCGAGTGAGAATGTAGTGCTGAGGATGGCTAAATGCTGAAGCTCTTATTCATTGGGAATTGCTACAATATTATTCACCAATAAGTGGCAAAATGAATATTGAAGAAAAGTCTCTTGGGTGCTCCACCGGCTCAGAGGCTCCATGTCTCCCTGGAAATGGAACACCCGAGAGACCCTCCTTAACCAGATACGCCGGGACAACCAAACATCTTTCTAAGGAATGTAGCGACAAGTAATTCTTTCTGTAAATTTTAAATGCTTTAAATTTTTCGCTTTATTTCTTACAGTTGCTCTCAACATTTTAAATAAGGTTGATGAACATTATTGCTATTAATGGGCAGTGGCTGTCCTGGCCAGGCATTAAAGTTGCTTGTTCTTCCTCTTCCTAGGCTGTCATTATGATGTAATGGGCTGTAGGCGTTAAATTATGTTATTTTTTTTCCTTAATATGAGTTATTAGAAAGTAATTGCTATTCTTGTTAATCTTCTCGATGTCCGTTCTTCAGCAAGGGGACTGTCAGATAATGTCTTCATCGGAGAGTGTTATGGATAGACTTACCTTGCGTCCCGCCATGACCGGGACAAGACGGGGTTGGAACATTCTATCGCGGTAGCCCGCCAGGTTGGCAAATTTTTCCCGGCTGTCTCTAAAACGTCCCGGAATGTCTCCGTTCAGATCCGCTGGACGAATAAATTCGCTGCGAAAAATGTAGATGGCGAAAAATGTGCAAATCGAATATTGTATCACGAATCCTCGAATCATCATCTTCTCTAGTTGTCAATCCGTCAGCCCTGTCCGCTGCCATCCTCTTCATTTCTGGCAACCGTCCATATCCCATGCCCTCCATTATCTGCTTCCAGTACTCCAGTTAGGTTTTCCTCTGTACCTTTAGCCTTCTATCATCCCTTCAGAAAACATCTTCACCAATTTCTCATGCCGCAGTAGATGACCTATCCTTCCGTCCCGTCATTTTTATTGTTTTTCAGTCTCCGTTCTTCATTCACGTTACCATTACCTTAACTTTTACAAACGAGTCGGCTCTGGGAACATCAGGATATGGTAACTCTACATTTAGATTACTGGCTACTTTATTTCTGTTTAGTCGACCATTATTTTTTTGCTCAGCAGTTTTCGTTACTTAACACGTTTTGACCTCGGGAGTTTTCCGTACTTGTAGTTTTCCTTTCTCTTAACATCCTCACACAGCCCTTTTTTAAGAGTTGGTCTCGTTTGATATCTGAAAAAGTGTTATCATAACCGTTTCAGCCGTGCTGGTTCAGCTCGACGTTCCAATCACAGAGGAGCTTAAGTATTTCTGAGTCTGCGCTCTTGACGCATGAAGTGGCCGCGTTTTACTCTCAGAATAGTTTCGTGGAGTGAGAATACACCCTTAATTCGGGAGTGAAAGAAGTGATGGAATGATAGTTAGCGTCAGAGCTACCCTCGCTCCTTTCTGGAGATGAATTTGCGCATGCTCCGACCAGTATGAAGGTCGGACCCTCGTCAAAGTAGTCGCAAGAACTTCACGCAGAGTCTCCTTTATTTAGTCCATTTCTGGGAAAACGGGTGCCGTAAAATTCGGGTGAATATTAAAAAAGTACTAATGTGGTTGTAGTTTTTAGAGAGCTTTCGGGGACTGTGAATCGACCGAAAGTTAGAGTTGTGGGGTAGGACTGGTTATTTCACTTTTTAGGTTTCGTTGATTAGTTACTACTGCATATTGTCGCTTTCTGTGCCAAGTATACATTTTTTTGAAATCTGAACTAGGTAAGCGTTATTTTACAGTGTCCAGTTAGCTTTTCGGGTCTATATGCGTTGGAAAGTGGTAACAGTTTTAAACAGTAAATTAGAGACGGAATGACTGACCATGTTTTTTGAAAATTATTTTTTTCAATTTTCGACTCGTTATTTTTACCTGAGGATGTTTGACTAATTTTTACTACTATCGCTAAATTCTTGTATCCGTTACAACTGTTAATTTTTCTAAATAATGAAATTACTTTCAAATTTCTTTGAAGGCTTCCGCGACTCTTATAATTATTGATATTGCTCTTTTCAGGTATTTCCGTCGCGTGTTTGGTTTTTTTTGACTACAGTTTCAAAAAAACCAAACACGCGACGGAAATACGTGAAAAGAGCAATATTAAGAAATTACTTTCAGTTCATTTTCCGATTTGATCCACCCATCCCATTGATTATATTTATTTTGATACTTTGCAAATCCAACGTAGTACACATTCGATTGCTGCCAAAAATCACATGAATATTCTTTCTATTTGCGTTTACATATTTTCAGGGTAGGCAACTGTTTTACTACAGCCACCTGTGCTATAGCCTCTACAGCGCCACAGAACACTGCTTTGTTTATGTCGTTGCTGCGATACGTCCTGCCTCGTACATTTTTCACATATCCTTTGTTTGAAAACAAAAGTTTAAATCTATTTCGAGTATTACTTTGCGCTGTTGATGTCAAACCATACCAGATCAAATTCATCGTGATGCTTGAAGAAAGTTCAATTCCGATTTGAAGGTAATGCATATACCTGTATATTAGGGAAGATCAAATAGTATATATCTCAAACATATGCTAATTTAGGAATTGAAAGTATAAATTAGTCTAAAATTTTGGATTCAGACCATGTTGTGAGAGTTTTTGTTTCATTGTTCCGCAAATTTAAACTTCATGTTTTTAGTCAATATTGTATAATATATATCGTGAATTAACAAATGCTTTACGTTACGAAGCCATTATTTCCAATTGTTAGTATGGATATTTTGACATGGTGAAAATTTGATTGTCCTTACCACCTAACTTGATTTCTCAGCTAAATGATAATTAATTATTGTTTTGTTAATTGATAATTAATAACAATTTTGTTGGCACTGGAGAGGGACTAGGATTACATTTTGGGCGAATTTTCTTGCTGTATTTTAGTAGCACATGCAAGACGTCATGACACCTATCAAAAGCTTTTTTATCGAGTTATCAGAGCCTGGTTAATGCTGGAGCAAGCTCTCACCGGATAATTTTCGCTTCTTCAGGCGAAATTCAAGATGAAGTACTTCTTATCGTTGCATGCGCTCTTACTTAATGCCTGAGCAATATTTATCGGACTCGACTTCTGCATTTGGCGAAAAGCGTTTCGTCGGCGTGAATTGTCGAAGTTTTTTACGGAACTCGTTAGCGTTAATGCGCCGGCTACGCCCGCTATGCATGTCGTTGAGTATAATTTTAAATATGAGTTTAAGTTGGTGTGTTTCAGCGCACTTTAACAAAAGCGTCAGAGAATAAAATTATTCAATGACGCTTCATAATGTTTGTTATGATTACGTGAGTTAAATTTACTCTCTTGTAGTATTTTGATTATATTACTGTTTGTTACTTATTAAATAATTTGTTTCTTTCCTTTTAGCTCCCAGTATTGATGAGGGGCCAATGGGAGGCCAATCGGTTGCAGTGGTGGTGACGAAAGCGGACCATTCATTCGAACTAGATACTCCAAGCCTTGAAAAAATTCTCCTGCATAAAGAAGTTAAAGATCGTTATGTTGTTCTTGTGTCAGTTGCCGGTGCCTTCCGTAAGGGAAAGTCTTTTCTCTTAGACTTTTTCCTTCGTTACATGCACGCTCATGTAAGTACATACCTTTTGTGTTAATTTGTCTGTGTTTTTTTTATAGTTATTGCTATAAATGGGTGTATTTGCGATGTAATTTGCGGTTCAAGTTTAATTAGCGGTCATTTACGGTTGAGCTTGCGTAATGTGCTCCAGTATAAACCTGAGTAACTTTATTACTATCCCTTTTGTAAAAACGTGAGAAATAGGGTCACCTGAGGTTATCATCATCATTAATTTACGTTTTTATCATCTTCAGTTGTGTGTAGACCCTGTTTGTTATGTTCCCCGTTAAATGGCGCCCATTACCCGTTCATTTTGCCGGGATGAAGCTTAAGACTACGTACACGTTAACCTGGTAAATTTGTTCAACTGTGGTATAATTGTGAATGCTTAGAACCCCTAAGTTTAGTCATAAAAAGCTGCGAAATTTATAGATTGATTACTATATTAATCCTTCCTACGTGCGCTAACTGACGCGCTGGCGATGCGGAGGTCGTTCTACAATCGGGGAAAAGCATTCTCGGATTCTCTTGGAGTAGAATCAGCTTGATCGAAACAATATCGCTCGCCTCCGCCAAAATACGTAATTATATAGCTATTAATCGCAAACTGGTTGCGTTACGACTGTAGCTTAGTTTCCCGGAAGGTACTCGAGTAAATTTCGATGATAATCCGATAGCAAGGAATAGCCTATGAATCCTCCTATTCGGCAGGAAATTCGTAATTGCGAGAGAAGGGGGAAATTATCCATCGTAACTTCTCATCCCCGAAACTTGGTTCATAAATTGTTGCTGGGTTATTCAATTCAAAATTGATCCAATGGTTACTTGACCCGTTTGAAAAAATACGTTTTTATTATACGCGCATACACACATAAATTGGCAGTTAATTTGACGGTTTTTAAACTCTCCCCCCCCCCCCTCGTTTTCTCGCTGCAGCCATCTTTTTGTAGATGGCCACTGCAAATTTTTCATGATGTTGATGTTTACTCTATGCGTTATATTTTAAGAACCAACGACGTTAGAGGAGAGGTTCTGAAAACAATGTTGTTGGCATAATGGAAAACATTGCCTTAAATTTTTCCTTTTCCTTTTTAAATTCTTTATTGTTGAAATAGAACCTGAAGTCAACATTTTTTCCCTTAAAAAAAACGGTTTTTTGACTCGAGAAAATTACACCACAAAGGTAAGTCTCGGATGTGAGTTTTTTCGTACTTGAAAGATTAAGTAGAAGAATATTCTTCGTTATTGCCTATCGTGGGTAACTAACCCAACTTTCTTCTCCAGTAGTCAACAAAAATGTCTTGGAACTGAAAATCTATCATATTAGGACTTCATATTCTCTGTTTTGGGAGTCATTAAAAGTATGTAGCCTAGGGAATACAAAGATACTTTAATGTGCACAATGGGTAAATAGTTAGAGTTTGAGATTCTACTCTGAAGAGAAATATGATCGCTGTAAACTAGCTTGGTGCTCTAAATTAACTATTTTTAGACTTGATTTTTTCAGTTGGGGAGCTATGGACTAGGGTGGCCTACATACTAGAAAAATTTGCAGAAGTATAGTTTCTAGACAAAAAATTAACCTTGAGACTTTGCTTTTATGAATTACACAGCAGTTGTGAACTTGCAGAGACTTCCATCAAATTTTATGCTGGTACTACCATTCTGATTGTTTCTTTAGCAATTTGATTTCCCTGGTAAAAGTCAAAATTGGTGTGCCAGCCATACAACTTGACTTCTAAGTTCCACTACATTACAGCTGATCCAAATTTTGTACAAGTCTCAAACCTCAGTTTTTGACATTATGCTGCACTTTTGCATATCTTTCTAGTCTGTAAGCCACACATGTTTAATAGCTCCCTCAATGGAGAAAATTGAGTCCAAAAATGGTTGATTATAGTGGCAAGCTAGTTTACAGCTACCACATTTCTCTAACATGTAAAATCTCAAACTCAAAAAGTTTTTACCCATGGTAGTATTTATTATATAGTAAGTCACATATTTTAATAGCTCCTCAATGGAGAAAATGAAGTCTAAAAATGTTTGATTTTGGGTGCAAAGATATTTTTTGTTAGTCTCTATAATAGAAGTGGTTAGTTCCATAAGTATAGCAGTAACTTAGAATCTTCTTCTACCTTATTATATCAAGTAAAGAAACAATCAAATCTGAGACGTCTCCTTTATGTTGTTTTCTCGAGTTGAAAACCAGTTTTTTGTTGGAAAAATGTCGATTTCAAGTTCTATTTCATTAATAAAGAAATGTTAAAAGGAAAAAGAAGAATCAAAGGAAATATTTTCCATTGTGTAGTATGTTTTCAGTTTCAGTTCTTGAGATATTGTGGGGAGACTAAACAACAATATTATCAAAAATTTGAATGCACCATCTCAGAAAAATGGCTGTTGTGAAACAGTAATAGGGATAATCTGTTTATTAATTATTAATGGTAATTAAAAATTGTCACACGTAACTGTCGATGCATGTGTGCATGCATGTGCAAAATAGGGATTTTTAATAAAAATGGCCATGTAACTAATTAAAATGTTGGATCATTTGACATGGAATGACCCTGCCTTGAGAGGAGTGCAAATATGTACCTCTGAATTATCATCCTCCACCGAGGTTCGAATCTAGCCCAACCTGGTTCTGAATCATTAAGGCAGCGATTACATGATTCTGGTCATTTGCTTGGATTGAGGGCAGACCGTGGCTCATTATCGATCTGTTGGAAAATTTACTATATATCAAGCTGCAAAACTGACTGACTGACTTACTCACTCATTCACTTACTCATTCATACAAATTCCTGAGCACCTCTAATCGAGCTAGGAGGTTTAGATTTTCAGGAGAGGTTCTTAATTTTGATTCGAGTCAGGAAAAAATTGAAAAAGTTAAAAAAGTCTATTAGGCTTTGAATTGTTGCAATCGATAGGTTTACATGGGATTAAATGGGAAAAACAAAAAATTTTAGTGTAGACCTTTTTTCTTTCGTTCATTAAAGTATGAAAAAATTGAGCTACAAGACTGATTCTTTCACAAATATGAGGCTGAATGTTTGAAAAACCTTATTCTTGCAATAAATTTTTCTCTACCTACCGTTAAACTGAAATTTTTAAAGTTTTATCAGGTTTTTTGGAAATTTTTTCACTTTCGTTGCTATGGATATATTTCTCCATTGTTGCCGGGCTGAGTGTCAATTCAAGGCTTTGAACTCGGTGAGGCGGGCCAGTTTCAAGGGAGAGTTAGATTTATGTGTCGATTTGAGGTAAAATCGGTAAAGTTAAAAAAGTCGATTAGGCTTCGAATTATTGCAATCGATAGCTTTGCATATATGAGTTAGGTATACTAAGTGCATGTTTTTTTAGTCTTCTTTATACCATTTATCGTGCTGCTAAGTACTGGGTATAATTTCTTCAACATTTTCCTGGCCTCTACTGTAGCTTTGATGACCAATTTCAACCAACCAAGCTTCATGATATTATATTTTTCATTAAAAAACGTGCAATCCACAGAGAAGATTGGAAGAGAAAAATTGAAAATGAAAATTAAATTAAAAATTTCGATTCGGATCGAATTTCTATGGTAAAATTCTACATGTAAGCCCTTATTAAGTATGCTGTACTGAAATGGAATAACTAACGTAGAAGGGCACGTTATATGACATCAAATAAGGTTATGATGAACTTGCAGTGGTTCCACGTTCGTTTCAGTATACTGATTATAGTATTTTTGATGTCTTTAATAACCGGATGAGATATAATATGATTTGTACTAGAATTCTGGTATCCATGCCTCATGGACCGTGTACTTCATTTTGAGAGTTCCATAATATTTTTCTTTGCCTGCATGTAGTATGCAGAATTGAGAACTTTCATTGGTTTTGTTTGGATGATGCTTTCATTTTTCTTTATTTTTAAGAGTATCATCATGTACAAACCCCCCTTGCTTGCAAACAGCAAGCACCCATTTACTCATTTGTAATATAGCTACAATTCCTTCCTGACTACATCATTTGTCTGAGTGAGGATGAGGCAAGTTGTAGTTGCTTATAGCATTGTGTTCATCTTCTGTCTTAATTTAGATCTGTTTCACTCTCTTCTATTCTAATGAATTCAACTTGGGTTGACAAGCTCATTTTTTCACTTTGAAACCAGTTTTATTTTGGATGGTTATTTAGGGATGTGACCAGCAGCTGAGGTCATTTGTGTCATTCACACAAATTGACAAGGGAAAGATTTACCTAAGGGATGGAGGAAGGGTAAAGAGAAACTCAGCAACAATTTTAGCATAATTCTTACAAATTATGTCCAGGGTACCACAGTTTAACATTATATTTGATGGGCTGAATGGTACATGTTGAACTTTTCTGATGCCACCTCAGTCAGTCTCATGATTTCGCTGGAAAATCTCAGTCGCCAATACTTGGATTCTAACCTATGCCCTTGAGTTGGGAAGCCTGTGCTCAAGCAATCATTGCAGTGAGATACCCCAGTTTTGTGAAAAATGATGAATGGATCATTGATTTACTTGTAACATAAATGTTTAATTAGAACGTCGTTTTAAAATCTATAGATATGTCAATTTTAGATGATGGTGACTGTCCTTAGCTTTTTTATTGTTACTTATTGGCACTAATAACTACTGCCATGATAATACTATGTAATGTGGATTTAAACTCCTATAAGGTACTTGGTTAGCCTCTCAATTACATTATATTTCTTTGTATTGCACATAAGATTGGATTAATTAAATTATTAGGGTGTAGTCTCTCTGTGGAAGGTTATGTTTTCTACATTAAATTTAAACCAATTCATTAGATTCCCATAGTGTGATAGCCATTGACTCTACTTCTTATTATTGCTCTACCAGCCACCAGAAGGGTGTGTGGCAGGGGAATTAGTACTAATAATGAAAATGTGTACCCTTCACTTATCCTTGTAAGAAGTATGATTTGATTTTGAAAATATTTTCTATTGCTCTTAATTTTGCATTGTGTACAAAATATGGTTTGAAACCTCATTGTCCTTTCCCAGTCAAACATGCATAAGAAGCTTCATTGCTCTTATTCAACATCATCATCATTCAATTATGGGAAGATTGTTTAGCCTTGCCTCTCCACCTGACTATTCCCTCTGCTGCTTTTATTCCTTCTTAAGTCTTCATTTTAACATTTCTCAAAATTTCCCCAATGTCTTCCATCCTTGGTCTTCCTCATTATTCTTCCCATTCAAATTGCTCAGTATAAGTTCTTGGTCTTCATACATTTTCCAGTAATACAGTGTCGGCCTTATTAACTCATGTCACTTAAAATGTAACTCATTTTGTACTCTTCTAAGGATAAGCAAAGAATTGATTATTTCTTTTATGTGATAGGAGGTTTTATTGCTACTTGTTTAAAAAATTGAATCTTTATTTCTTGTTTGTTCTGTCTCCTTTATGGAAGTTATGATAGATCTGTTGATAGACCATGAACCAGAACTATTTGCATAAAAACTCAAGATTGTATTTTTTTGTATGTCTATAGTTAATTAGGTGGACAACATGCAGATAATTAGATGCTCTCATGTTTAATTGAATTATGAACTTAATGGGAATTAATGAATGTATGCTAATTGATTAATTAATCTGGTGGTTGCTTTTAACTTTTAGCTTTGTTCATACTGTATTAGTATTGATTATTTCTTTATATTTGATTCACATTTAGTATAGAGTAGCTGGGAGCATAGTAGAACCAGACCCAGCTGAGAAGAGTAAATGGATGGGACCAGAAGATGCACCTTTGAAAGGATTCTCATGGAGAGGAGGCTCAGAAAGGGATACCACTGGCATATTAATGTGGTCAGAAGTTTTTCTTGCCAGGCTCCCTGGGAGAGATGATGAGGTAATAATAATTTTTAATGTAGCAGACTATTAATAGCAGCTGTAGCAAAATCTGAGATAACTACTTTAGTGTGAAACATTCACAGTGAAAAAATTGGATCTTGGTCCAGGCAGATGTTGTGAATTTCATATTTTTGTTTTTAAACAGGTTTGATTGTGGGATTGTGTAAATTTTGGAAATGTTTTACTTACCTTAAGAATTTGATACCATTAACAATATCATAAATTTTTGGTAACGACTAAATATATTTGAACTGGCAATTTTGCCAATAATTGTTATTGAAGTGTATATGAAATACAGACTTGTTTGGTTCACGTATAATTTCTTTCCAAAGTAGCACCTCATGTTAACGTCTGCTTTCTTGTTGGATATTTTTTAAACCTTCCTGTTCATCTTCCATTGTGAAATTTAAACTAATGGAGGATGTGAATAAGCATTATGTTATCTCTTGACTTTTGCCTTGGGTTGTTCTTTTCATTATTTGTGCTTCTGAAATCATGTTTTTAAAATTACTTCTTTAGAGCAGAAGTTTTCCTTTTCAGGCATAAATTTTCAACTCCTAAAATATGCGAAGGAATCACTGTGTTTTTAAATACTCATTTTACGTCATACTACTTTCTGTTGTTTGTGGCTTTGCTCACCTTGTCACTTCTTTCTGTTATCATATAAAATGCCTTTGATTTACTCTTTTCACTCGCCAACATTCCCTCTCTTTCAGTGTCAGGGATTATAGATTGGCTTTAATTTTTAGATGGTTTTTATTGTTATCTGAGAAACATCGCATGCAGGTTATGTATTTAAATAATCAGATTTAGTATATTTGTCATAGAAATCTGTTTTTCTGCTTCCGTCAGTGGATACATTAATGGGTCCAAAACTAGTGAAGATAAATATTTGCATTTTGAATACAACTTAGTTTATACTACAGTCATTTTTAAAAACTCCTTTGAAAAACAACATGGAAACTTAGCCACTAAGGGTACTACTGAGCTGCGTGAGTGATGAGCATGGTGAATTGTTGCTTTCTTTTCTTTATACAGCTAATCACATGTAAAATACCAACCCTGAAGTCATGACTATGGAAAATCGTACAGTCAACTGAGCCAAGCATTGCTGCAAAATAGATGAATCAATGCTTTTGTTTTTTAAAAGAAAATTTCTATTACCAACATCTCTTTAAGTGTTTTTTCCTCTTATAGTAGACTTGGTGATATAGTAGAATAGGTGTTATAACTCTGTTTAAACCTAATTAAGTATCCAAGAAATGTAGTATATTTTAACTAATAGTTGGTCTATTCAGTATTCCCTTGGCAAAGCTGAACAAATGTGTTGAATTCTTTTATAAGTCCCATTGAAGTGCTTTATTATATAAGTCAATTTCTGAGTCTAGGTCCTGAGTTGGAGCTGTGTGGCAAGTTTCAAAAATAGAATATCACCATTTAAATTAGGTATAAAAATAAAAAAAACTTTGTTCACTCATGGAACACATCTGCAATAACCTACACTCTTTCAATTTTGATAGCACAAAGATTATACGTAGATGGTGAGAAGCACACCAAGGAAAGACTAACCTAGGAAATTATTTATATGTGAAAGGATTCCAATATGCAATAAAAGCGATCTGACCAGGAGGCTGTTTCTCAGGGCTACAAGTCTACAAGTTACAAGTAACGTGACCATTTTCACTTGGCGGATGGGTTTCTCAGATATACGTAACCGATGACTTCTACTAGTCCAAAAAAATCGTAGGCCTAATCAAGACCATACATAACTCGTATTTTGATGATTACGATACATTTAGGGCATGCACCTTGCAATATTTCCTATTCAAAAGTTAGTGCAATGTTTTTGGGTAAATACAAATGATTGAATATGGGCTGGAAAGTAATGTAATGTCACAACTTACCTTAAAAGGTCCCAAGCGAATGCGAGTTTGCCGGTTCACCTGACATCATTAGATATAATCGTTTATTTCGGCATATTTCTTATAGGATGAGCTCTAAATGGTAGTTATTAATAAACCTTACATTTCAAGATATCATGGTTAGTTGATTTTATCTTTATTGAACCACTATTAATGGCTTTACAATGTAATATCATAACAAGACTTCATGGTAACATACCCTATGATGGCGACAATAACATTTATTGTAACTTACAGTTCAAATTTCCTGTTGTTAATGATTGTATTACTCAGCAGACACAAATTGGTAAGTAGTTGTTTATTACTAATAAGTTAAAGAGTGTGAAACATCAGGATATTTAATTATTTTCTCTCGACTGCTATGTCGTCGTGAATTTCGCCCGAAAAACAATATAAGCTCTAATTACGAGCGAGTTGACTTTCATTTGTTTGTTGATTTGTTTTCGGGCGAAATTCACTGTCACCGCACGTCTATCCACATATGTCTCCCTCATTCCGCAGCTGCCCCTGAACTTCTCCCACTTCCCCTCTTTTCTATTGTTACACCCTCTCATCCCTCCCCCTGATTTTTAGTCACGTGAATGCGTATTGCCATGCTATAGGCTTCCATGTATCATAGTGACTTAGCTGTTTGTGTACGCGATTGCTCCCTCGTTTCACGCGAGTGCCAGGTGAAAGAAGAGTTCCAAATATGCCTGATGTTGATTGTTGTTTTTATTACACCACGAGGGGTGATCGCCATCCAACATGGTGGTTCCATTGTTATGTTACAACATCTGCTTGACTTTTGCCAAATGATTACTTCCTCTATTTCTTTACGGTTATAAGTTTTTTACGTCTTTTGTTGAGATATTTATGTGATTCTCTGCTTTCCAGGTTGCTGTCCTCTTGATAGACACACAAGGGGCCTTTGATAGTGAGAGCACTGTCCGAGACTGTGCTACAGTCTTTGCCCTGAGCACAATGACCAGTTCCGTTCAAGTGTATAATTTATCTCAAAATATTCAAGAGGATGATCTTCAACATTTGCAGGTAATGGTTTGCTATATCATTGCCTCTTTAATAACGAAATAGAATGAACACGTATGTAAGAATCATATTAGAACCACATTATATTTCCAGGTCCGACCGAATCGATAAATTAAGGGAGATATTTTGCCGAACGGATAGGTATGGGAATTCGTTTTTCCCCCGAACAATTAAGGACTTTAATAAATGCTAGGCGGAACTTTGATTTTTTTTTTGTTTTGTTGACGGCTGGTGTCCTAACACCCCCCGCCACACGCCTTTTGAGGCGGCTTGCGGGGTAGTATGTAGATGTAGATGTAAGTATTTTGTTTGCTGTGTTTTTGAGTTATGATGCAACATCACTGAAGTGGTGAGATAATTCCAAACTAATATTCCTACTGAACATTATTGTGTGCTGTTAAACGCCCTCTTCTGTCAGTCCAGCAAACACTTTTTTCTCCTACTTTAAATTAAAATATCACCATGAAATTCATGTTACTTGTCATGCTTTCGTTGCCCATGTGAGAAACATTATTACTTTATCCATAAGTCAACTTCACTAGAAGTGGCAAGCAGTCATACATGAGAAGAGTGTGTTTTCCTCAGCCATCTTCCTATAAAATGACATTTCAGCCACCTCCTTGTAGATGGCACATGCTCTAGCAGTTTCTCCTCTTTGCTATGTTCTTCGTATCTCCTCACTTTCTTCTCACCTTCCTCTTCAATTGTCCACACTTGACAGCGTATTTTGAACATTTCCTTCAAATCACTTCATCTCCTTCCTCCATGCTCAAAACCACACATTCCTCTTGTAATGGAGGTTTTACTCTTCCTAGTAAGAGAGGAACTGTGTATTTAAACCATTTTAGCCAGTTTTATTTATTTATTTATACTCACACCCCCGAAAACAGCACAATGAAGGCCTTTTACATCGGGTGATTAACAATTAACAATAGACAAACACGACACCCGTGTCCTGAGTGGTGAAAAACTACCCAGGCGGGACTCGAACCCACGACCCTCGGACTGAGAGGCGAAGACTTAACCCCGCCGCCACCAGGGCCGATGATAAGTTTTGACCTCTGATGAGAATTTTTTCAATTGAATTCTCTAAAATGTCATGTTTAAAACAAATATGAGAAGATACTTATGAGAAACTGCTAGCTTGACTCTGATGATATAAAAGTCTGGATCAAACTTACGTGTCATAGCAAATTTTGCAAATCTTGGCTACTGTACATGACAAGCCAAGATGCTATATGATGTGCAACACCTAGTCCCCAACACCCTCCTAGTCAAACCATCACATCTCATTGGAGAGGGAGTGTCGACCGACTTGTAAACAATACAATTGCAGCCAAGTAATCATTATTTCCCCTCCTAACTTAAGGATTTAACTCTATCTACATTGTTGCCACTGGTGCACCTTAAAAAATTTTGTAATTCTGTGAATCATGATCATTATTTGCCCTCCAAACCACTTCCAACCCAAGTGACATTATTGTAGCTCTAACACTTACATCACCAGCCTTTCCCCCCTCCATTCTGTCCAAGGTTATTGACTGTAGATCTCTCCATGTTTTCCGGGATTTCTTCCGCTTCAGTTGTTTGTGGGACAACAGTTTCCCTGGCAGTCCTGCCAGTGTCTTCAGGTTGAAGTGTCGTGAAGCATGTTGGCCGTCCTTATATATTGTCATTTTCCCACGTTTTTCATGGTGCTGCTCTGTGATTGGCTGAGGCGCGAATTACCCTTTTCCAAGCACTGTGTAGTGGATATCCATCCTCTCTGTTGAAATTATTCAGTTCCTTCATTATTTCTATTGCCTCTCGTATTTATCTGACAATAGAAATAATGAAGGAACCGAATAATTTCAACAGAGAGGACGGATATCCACTACACAGCGCTTGGAAAAGGGTGATTCGCGTCTCAGCCAATCACAGAGCAGCACCAAAAAAAACGCGGGAAAACAAAAATATATAAGGACAGCCAACATGCTTCACGACACTTCGACCTGAAGACGCTGGCAGGACTGCCAGCGAAACTGTTGTCCCACAAACAACTGACATGGAAGAAATCCCGGAAAACATGGAGAGATCTACATTCCAGCTCCATGGAAACCTGAGAACCAAGGGTATTGACTGTTTTTTTGGGGGTGCAGTCATCTGGTAACTAATAAAAATCTGTTGTCATAGCGTGCCCAGGACAGTACCCTCCCTGTCACTTCTATTTAGCAATGAAATGACATTGCAGGGAATTGCAATTGTTCTGATCTTCCTATGATGATGTTCCAAAAAGGTCATACATTACTTTTTGTCAAGTTCCACTTTATAAGGGACAGTTTTTCCTCTGTATCCTTCAATGTCCTCCATTTTTTATGTGCTATAAGATTGCCCATGCCACAAGAATGTCCCCTCTAATCCCAACCCACATAAGGGATTTCACTCCTTAAAAAATTATGGTACATCATAGCTCACTGAACAATGCCTCAATCACCAAACCAGTATGAGTATTTCATTGCTTAAAAGAATTGCTACAATATGCTAAATTATACGCTTCACACTTTCTAATTTTTCAATAAGACTGCATTTAGAACCATCCTTAAACTTAGAAATCCATTATCCACTTTCTCATTTATGAAAACTTGCTTTTTATGCTTTTGCCTCCCTCAGAAATGCCATTCTTGCAACTAAAAATGGCTGTTTCAGGTCCCTGTTTCACTCTACAAGCCCCCACCTTTGTTTGCTTGGGCAGTAGGGCATAAGCTAGAGGTGGAATTCATGGGTATCTCAACCGGCTCTTCTGTAAAACAAAAAATGGAAGCAAAATATTACTAAGGCAATGTCTAAATTGGTCATTTTATAATGCCAATTTCTCTTAAACTAAATGTCCCTCGTGTGTGCTCCTTACATTTTGTAACTGCTCATTCTATACTGAAGGTTGTTTGGGTCTCCCACTGGGTCTAACTCTCCATCTCTGCTGATGTTTTGATGTACGAGTCATCCGTAGTCATCAGGGCCTGATGCCGATGGACGACTTGTACGTGGAAATGTTAACAGAGATAGAAAGTTGGACCCAGTGGGAAACCTGAACAACCTTCAATATCACCATATGTTCAGAAAACATTAGATCTGTCCTCATTTAATACAGTTCTCTGTGGTGTCATTGTCATTTTTTTATATTACTGGGGTTTTCAGCAAAAAAAGTATTTACCAGTGTGATGGAAGTGTACATTTACTGTCATTTGTTTTAGTGCTTCATGCCTCATAATTTTCTTAAGGGTGGGCTGAAACATTTTATAGCATTTGTGTACATGATGATGATTGTTCATTGAATTTGTTTTTGTTCTGTTTCATCGAAATGCAGCCTCAATTTTCATGCTTTTCTCTGCAGTTGTTCACAGAATATGGGAGGTTGGCTCTTCAAGATAGTGGAGACACACCATTCCAAAGGCTACAATTTCTTGTGCGAGATTGGAGCTTTCCTTATGAGGCAGATTATGGCGAGACTGGTGGACAAATAATTTTGGATAGGAGATTAAAGGTATGCGTCATAACTGCCCTGTTTTCTGTAGTAACCAGTGTTTTTTTGTTAATTTTTAGCATTGACTTTATTTCCTCGACCATTGACTCATGCCAATGAAAATTGTGTCTAATAGTGATGAAAATCCCCAGAGTTGTAATTTGGACTAATTTAAGGGATTTTTCAGCTAAATTTTTTTTCTTAATTTATGTAATTATACTTTACTATGATTAAGGAAGATTACAAAAATTCTTTGCATAACACTCAAGGTTGAGTATGGTTAACCCTCTCAATGTGCAGGACATGAATTTGCTTTATGTTATATTTGGATATTGCTGCCCTGTAGGTAGTGCTAGGACATCCGCTATTTTCATAACACTATCGTTTTGAAATTTTTGTCCCCAATCACATATTTTTATGTATTGTATTAAAGTTAATTTTTCTTTGGTGAAGTTTTTTATAAAAATTGATTGACAAATAATTGTTTTTACTTTGCATTTTGGAGGTAGTTAAAATGTAGTAATCAATAATTATCATATGTATAGGAATGCCAGCCAATATATTGACAGATAGCAGTCTTTGCATTTTCATGTAATACCTTTAGGGTTAAAAGTGCCTATTTTGGCAATTTCCTGTTTTTGTTTATAATTTTGTCATTGGAATATGGGTCAACTATGTAATTGTTGCAGTTGATTAGTATCATTCAAGTGTTGATGTAAATGTCTTTTGATTCATGTGAATCTTGCCTATTCTGATGAATCTTTAGTTGGAGAAGTTGATATTCATATTTTTGTACGCCTCTCGTTTCAGCTGTCTGATAATCAGCATGCAGAACTCAAGTCAATTAGGCGGCATATACGACAATGCTTTACCGACATTAGCTGTTTCTTGATGCCACATCCTGGGCTCAAAGTGGCTACAAATCCTAAATTTGATGGCAGGTTATCAGGTATGTGATGAATGTTGTTTTCAGAATTAGTGTGAAGTTGATAAACTACCCTTAACCAAAATATTAATGAGGGACCTAAAAGTCACAAACATTGTAATTAGGATGTCAATTATTATGAAACAAAATTTTTTATTCAATTATTTAACTAAAAGTGACCAAAATAGTTTAGGAATTCATTTTCCCTTCATGTGGGAACCCGTTTGAATGGGCACTGTGTGTCAAGCCAAATTCAGTAACAGGGTAATAGCTTTGCTTACTAGTTTCTGCAGTAGTGTCTTATCCTAGAGAAAATATTTGCCTGTTGTCTCATCCAGGTATATTCTGCATATCTGCCTTTCTGTTTCTTAGTTTCTATATGATGATATGCATAAAATCTTCCCTATTGACCTTAAAAAAAAGTAAATCTTACCTGGCATTGATTCTTAATTAGCAGGTTGTTGTGATAATTGGAAATCTTTAATTGATTTGGTATGAAGGAATCTGTCATTTTAATCATTGCTGTTCGTTCATTTCTTTGTGGCGAGAGCTGCTGTGTAATATTCACTTAAAGCAGTATTTCATTCTTTTTGCATATATTCTGTGCACTTGGTGGATTTGGCTTTAGGAGTAATTCTAAAAAAATTAATTTTTGATGTAATAAGGATCTCTTATATTGGTTCTTGTGGAATTCTATTTGTATTTGAACTTGCATTAAGTTTTAAAACCGTATACAATTAGGTAAAAGTGCAGCTTTAATTTGTCCAAATTGGGCCCCAATTACTAGATAGCTCTCCATCTTCTTTGCAGATATTGAACCAGATTTCAAAGAGCAGCTGCAAATCCTTATTCCTCGTCTCCTAGCTCCAGAGAACTTGGTGTTAAAGCAAATTAGTGGACAAAATGTTAAAGCAAAAGAATTAGTGCAGTATTTCAAGTCTTATATTCAGATCTACAAGGGAAATGATCTGCCTGAGCCAAAGTCAATGCTGGAGGTGAGTGGTTTTTCCTGTATCTATCATTAGCTTAATCCACTAATGTTCATGTCAAGGTGCAATTGCTTCATCAAGGGAAGTGGATCACTTGAGCCTGGAACATGTGAGTGTTGCTATGATTAATACCTAGTTCCACAAATGTAAATTAATGTTGGTTTTTCCATCCATATTTGATATGTTGATTTATGGCTGAGCATGTTACTTGATGTACATAACCTCTACAGTTTATACATTCAGTGAGACCTTGCTTTTTTGCCCCCGTAATTTACATTTTCCATAGACAAGCATTTAGGACATTTTCTTTAGGTCCCAATAAGTTTCGAGTACTTATAATTTAATCTTACTCAGCTATTTGCTCTTTCAAATTTTTAAATATCCCGCGATTTACGACAACTAACCAGGAGCAAAATGGGTGCCTGTACATTTAATGTATGGCAACTGTTAACCTATGTCTGTGACAAAATTATGGGACACTGAGTTGGAAGGTGAGTGTAAAGAGGATATCTGGGCCTATTGTAATGAAACCGACTTCCAGAGGTAGCTTGTTTTATTTTATGTTGAATTGTTGTAATTCATTTTTCTTGATTTTAAAATTCTGCTTCTTGTGCGACAATGAAAAAAGTCCTTTTTTTAGCCTCGGGCAGAAATTCTTGAACTTGCCATAATACTGTGTATTTACTTTTGCTTTGATTTCATCAGAATTTTAAAAACATTTTCTTCACCTATGTAAGTGCTTTGTGAAAGTTGCAATGTTTTAGCTTCATTTGCTATACAGCTGTTGTTAATTTGCCGAACAGTGTAATTCTCGTTCGCAAGGGTCGTTGGAACCTAATGAAGACATTGCCTGCATCTTGAATTCATTATTACAATCCATGTATTTCTGAAAACATGAAGCCAACAGAATAGTTTAAAGTGATTATTATTTATATTACATTTTAGCAAAGATTGAACGTGTTTTGCTTAATGCTCTCTAAGGGTCCGAAGCATACTGATTATTTGAGATCTGTTAGAAGAAAAGGTCCTTCATACAGCAGCAAGAGTAGCTATTAATGACTTCAAAACATCACATTGTGGTTAGATCATTACAAAATTCTGAAATTAAGGAAAATTGAATTAGTATTTTCCTTGGCAATTTCACCAGATAGCTGCTGCGACTAGATTTTAGTATAATCTATTAAAATAATGCAAAGTTATGAAACATTTGGTGATGATTTTGCTTCCATTTCCTGCAAATTAAGATTTTCCTCAATTTACCTGCAATTTACACTTTCTTCCTTGATCCCCTTGAAATGTGTATAAGAGGATGTTCACTGCACGTCTGGCACAATTAATCTTCCATTAACTCTCATGATGGCCTCATTGGTTTTTTTTTTGACAAAAAGCATTTTTTTTTAATTGCTGGAGAACTGTTGTAAAAAATCCCTCCTCAAAGAAGGAGATCTTATATGGTCATTGTTTATTAAGTACAGTAGACCCCCACTTTACGATGGGTTCGACTTACGACCTGAGCTGATTTTGCACATGCTTTTTAAAATTTCAAATTTTGCCGATTTTGTTTCCACTCGCACTTTGTGTCATTAATTCATAATTCTAAGCCTTATTTGTTAACGAAACACATTTTTTAACATAACATTTACATATTCAATGTTACTAGTAATTAAAAGTTGCCGGCGAGGTGTAGACAAATGTTGCGATGCGCTACCCCAATTCATCTCTGATGAGATATCACAACATTCATTACGTAGTCATTATCAAATATATTAGGAAGAAAAATAAGACTTTCTTTAGTCATTATACCTACAATATTTTACCATTGTGAAATTCTATAAAACAAACATGTCACCCAAAGAGTAACTTCATGTTCGAGCATATTACCTACCAACGAAGTGATACAATACCTTAATGGATATAGCTGTAGCTAGGTAATAAAAGGCGAATGAAATGGGTTAAATAATAACTGAACACTACGATGAATGACAGGGTTGTAATGTGATGGCTAATATGTGTGAATATGATTCGAAATTTAAGTCCCTTATGGCTTCCTTCCATCCTTCCATGCACTACCACGAGATGCAATGTCGCACTGCCATCTGGGACGCCGATTGCACCCTACCGTATTGTCAAGGTCAGTCTTCGAGTGTCTTCCGCGCAAAGTGACATGGGTGAAGAAGCGCATAGTTCATACTGTGAATCTCTCTTTTTGAACCGCATTTACTCTTCCAGATTTTGAAAAGTTTGTGGTTTATTATGAGAAGTTTTTGGTTTATTGCAAGGAGTTTTTGTAGTGACTATGCCCCTCAAAGTGCATCCCAAGCACAAAATAACAATTAATGCAAAGCAAGAGATTGTGAAAAAATATGATGAGGGTGCTCGGGTTAGTACTTTATCATGTGAGTACGGTTTTTCATAGTCAACGATATCAATGATAATTAAACAGAAAGAGCGCCTGAGAGAAATGAAAGTGACCAATGAATCCACTTCTTAGCAAAAAGGAAGAGAGTTGATTTCTGAAATATAGAGACTCCTGTTACTGTGGATGAGAGAGAAGGAACTGAAAGGTGATACTGCCTGGGGAATTTATATGTGAGAAGGCCGCACAAATTTTTGAAGATCTTCAGTGCAAAACACCTTCAATGAGTGCGACACGGTACGAAGAATTTAGAGCGAGCAAAGGCTGGTTCGAACGATTGAAAGGAAGAACGGGCTTTAAAAGTGTCGTAAGGCAGAGTGAAGCCGCGAGTGCAGATACAGAAGCAGCAGCAAATATGTAGTGCACTTCATTGAAAATATTGAAAATGAAGGTTATTGCCCACAGCAGGTGTTCAACACCAATGAGACTGGTCTCTTCTGTAAAAAAAAATGCCCAAGAAGACATACATTATGAAGGAGGAGGCTGCCTTGCCTGGACATAAACCCATGAAAGACAGGCTCACACTTTTGCTGGGAGGTAATGCTTCAGGCAACTTCAAACTGCGACCCGTGCTCATATACCACACAGAAAACCCCAGGGTCTTCAAGAAGAACAAAATGGACCAGCGCAATTTGGGTGTCTTTTGGTGTTGCAACAAAAAAGCTTGGGTGACACGCCCAATTTTGAATGAGTGGGTGTTATCAGAGTAGTGCCTTTTCGTAAAAAGCTAGGTACGTTGAGAGTATAGACCTGCCTCTTAACACTAGAACGACGGACCTAGCCATTTTGGCTATTTTTGAAATTCGTTCCGTGGCTGTACCCATTATTAATTTTTTTTAAATTGCCCTTACGTGACTTTTCAACCCTTTTGAAGATATTCGCGTTTACGAAGTAACATATCTGCCGAGGTTATTTCTTAGAAAATAATTAGGGATTTGCCTAGAACGACTAAGTTAGCCATTTTGGCTAACATATTTTTACGGTAGACGTAATCGTGTTCTAGCAATTTAAATATTTTATAAACTGAGTAACAAGGCACAGACAATAAACAAAAACAAAATATTCTGCTAAGACAATGATAAGCGTTTATTTATTTGGATATTATTTTTTTATTTTGCTATTTATGTGCCTTTTCCAACTGGACTGGCCGACTGGCGATTTTTTTTTCTGAGCGACAGAAATCATTGACATGGAAGCGTACACGGAGTACTTTTCTTTGTACAAGTTGAACAATCAAATTAGGTTAGAACACATTCAGGACTCGTAAATATGACTGCGGACTGGTACGTTGTGTCGGACTCTAGGCCGATCGCGAAGAGTACGGCCAAGAAAATGTCCTGCGAGAAATTTCCGGACCTACGCCATATGCTAAAAAAAATCAAAGTGAAGATAGCGTTGTTAACGCTTGGCGCCTATTTTTTGACAAGGCGATCTTAGGTCATATAAAAAATACACTGAAATAAAGGCACGTCGGCAACTCAGCAGTAAGAATTTGTCTTTGGAAATAAGTGAACTCGAGGACTACATAGGACGCATACGCTCGTGGCGTCCAGGGTTTTCAAAATGCCCCGGTTTCCGATCTGTGGTCTAAGTCTTGGGCTTTACCAATTTTTAAAGCCACACTGCCAAGAGACATATTCAAAGAAATCTTACATTTTCTAATATTCGACGTAAAGTCATCTAGATCCGAGCATCTGCAAGTAAATAAATTTGCATTATTTTCTTTCGTGTGGAATAGATTTACTGAAAGTTGCAATTCTGCCTATAAATGTGGACCTTATATTACTGAAGACAAGCAGTTTCCAACCAAAGCAAGGTGCCCTTTTACCCAATTTATGCCAGCCAACCCTGACAAATATGGGCAAAAATATTGGCTTGCTTTTGGTGTTGACACCAAATATGTCGTAAATGGCTTTCCGTATCTTGGGAACTGTGACGATCGTAGCTTCCGGGAGAGGCGGTCTGATTTTGTAGTGATGAAGCTCATGCAACTGATTTTAAGAAAGAGCAGGAACATTACTACCGATAATTATTTTACATCGATCCAGGTGGCAAAAAAGTAAGAAAAGAAACAGACGACTATTGTGGGCACAAAGCAAATTGGGAGATTCCACAAGCTATCAAGACTGCTAAATACGAACAGTATGATAGTAAGTTTTACAAAAATAATGATGCTTCTCTGTTTACTAGGGGAAAAAAGAAACATGTTATTATCATGAGTACTATGCATCCTTCGATTCATATAGACAGAAATCCTAAAAAAAACTCCAGAGGCACTAAAAATGTACCTACAATATTACAACAGTGCGGAGTGGATATCGTTGATCCAATGGCTACACTATACTCTGTGAAGGCGACAACTTCTACAAGGTTTTCTATCATATTCATAGTTTCTAGAATACTCTTGACTTGAGTGCAATCAATGCTTATGTTATATACAAAAGTGTTCACGGTAGCCGCATAACGCGAAGGAAATTTCTGCGCAATTCGTCAGAGGAGCTTGCTGCTAAGGCGAGAAGTTGTCACTCGTACGCTCCAGAAAGCGACGATTCTGATGCTTTTGATGAGAGTACAGGAAAACGACACTTTTGCCAATTACGTCAACACTGTAAAAATAACCAGTGTCAAAAAGTGCAAAAGATGTAAGAAAAGACTTCGCGGTAAATGCAGCGCCAAAACCAATTTTGTTTGTCTAAAATGCTCTGAGTAATGTCAATGAGAAGATTCACTGGCGCATTCCATGATCTATGCTATGTAAGCCGAATTCCGTAATCGGTCTAAAAATCTATTATCCAGTGTGACCTTGCTGCTCTTTTACTACGGTCATTGATTTTTTCCAAGTTCAATTTCCTGCTGCTTTGTTTTTATTTCTGTTGTGAACAAAAAGTTGGACTGTTTTGTGTCTGCAATTTTGTATCACTGAGACTGACTTTTTCGATACTTATTTTAGTATTATTAAGTATTAAGCTCTGTAGTGTATACTTTTTCTTTACTTGTGTTTCTTATAACCAAAAATGTAGAATAAGTATCCTTGTTTCATATAACAAATCCGAGACTAGAATATTTTTGTACCTATCAACGGAATCGTTTTTCACGCTATCTCCTACCTGCATGTATTCACCAGCAAACCGATCAAATGGTCCTTCATCAAAGTCCATATTGCAGAAAAGGTGTTGGTAACTCTTTGTGACTTCATCCTTCAAAAAAAAAAGAGTTGACTCCTTTACGGCGGCGCATTACGTGAAAGAGACTGAGATGTCTGATTTTTCCGGGAATTTTCAAATAACTCTCATCAATAGTTAAAAAAAAACAAATATTTTTAAAGCTTCAGTTGCTAAAATAAAAGAAATATCATTGCAAATGATCGAAAGAAGCAAATAACCCTCTGTGATTTAGTTTTGTAAATTTTAATAACTCCCGCGATCCGAAAATCTCAAAATAGCCAAAATGGCTAAGTCCGTCGTTCTCGTCAGTGTCAGAGTTCCGTCGTTCTAGTGTTAAAGCATTGTTGGTGCTGGATAGTGCCCTAGGTCATGACCCGAATCTCACCGCATCCATCAAAGCAGAAGTCGACTTTGTGAAAGTGCTATTCCTTCCTCCCAACTGCTCATTTTTTGCTACAACCGATGGATCAAAAAGTAATTGCCAATTTCGAAAAAAATATTTAAAAAAGGTGTTTGCTAAGTGCTTTGAGGAGACTAGCTCTCTGAATTTCATCTCTCTGAAAGATTTTGGAAGTCGCACTTCAACATTGCAGAGAGTATTCATTTAACCGTGGACTCATGGAATGAAGTTTCCGTCAGATGCTGAATTCAGCGTGGTGAAAGATTTGGCCAGAAGTTGCTCACAATTTTCAAGGCTTTGACGAAGAGCAAGTGATAGGCGAGGAAATTATTGACCTCGGTCATACATTAGGGCTTGAGGTGGATGAAGATGACATCGAGGAGCTAATCGACGACCATGGAAGAGAGCTGAGCACTGGATAAATCCAAGAATTGGAGAAAATGGTAGATGAAGAAGGTAGCGGCAAGGACGACTCCCCAAAAGAAGGGAATATGGTAACTTCTGAGGACATAAGAGAATTGCTTGCTGCTTAGGGTACTGTGAGAAGGATTGTAAAGAAATATCCTGATGTAGAACCGACAACTTTTATCGTGCAACTATGAAGATAAAGTCATTGGACACTTCAAAAGACTTAATCTGGATAGGGTTAAACAAACCACCTTACATCAATTTTTCAAGTAAAATCTACAATTTTCCTCGCAGCTTGAGCCTGCACATAAATAACTTTTTATCTATCAATGTGCTTATATAAACATAGCAAGAGAAGTTACCATTGTTTTGCATTTTACGTTCGTTTGTAATTAGTAAAGCCTCCATTAAAATAGTAATGACCCCTTCTTATGTGTTTCGTGTTTCTTGCTGTATGGATGCCTGAGTCTCCCAACCCCGAAGAGCCAAGTCAGCTGAATAGGCCTGCAAGTGGCCGCAAATACGGTTGACCCTCACCAGACACCCATGCTCCACTGTGCCCAGATTATGTCGACAACAACCTTTACAGGACGCTCGGTGCCAGCCAGGGGCGGCACACTCGCCTTAGGAAGGCATTTCATTGTTTGTTTTGTTTGAAGATGCCCAACGTACACTCAAATGGTCATGCCAGTCGGGACACCGTGGAAATACTGAATTTTTGAACAAAATTTTTGATTGATGAAAGCAATGCTCGCATTAATTATTTATGGAAAGGTTTCCGCTGAAGTAATTACGATGCATGGATGATTGCGTGGGATCAAAAGAAAGTTACCTCATTGCCAAAGTTAGGTACTGTCTAATCCACGTTATATTCCCATTGCTTCAACATGTGATTAAATATGAAGTCGCTGAAATTGACTCGTACGTGGGCGGCACACCGCCCCCCCAGTCATCCTCACCCCTGTCATCGCCACGGCGATGACAGGGGTGAAGATGCACGTCTTGCAATAGTGTTCATGGAGGGAAATTCAATGTGACAATTTACTGTGTAATTATTGCATATTTAATGTTAATTTTAAATATTGGTTTAATAATATTTTAAATAGTTTTAATCCAGGATATTTCGTATGCATTGGCTCTGTCGCATACACTGAATGGATTGGCACTGATGCTCTTTAACCCGATTTCTCGTCTGGAAATAATGCCGATTCAACATACGATGGAATTTGCTTTACGATCGGTCCTCCGGAATGGATTAATATTGTAAAGCGAGGGTCTACTGTACTTTTTTTCTATTATCCTCCATAATTTTATTTTGTCATCTTTGTTCTTGTTGTGGATAGTACTTGTCACTAACATTTAATGTAATTTCTTTCTTGTGTTGTGTAGGCAACTGCTGAAGCAAACAACTTATCTGCTGTTGCTGCAGCTAAGGAGATGTATACTGTTTTAATGGAATCAGTTTGTGGTGGTGCCAAACCTTTCTTAAACTCGGAACACTTGGAAGCAGAGCACCTAAGAATAAAAGATAAGGCAATGGACTTATTCAACAATAAAAGGAAAATGGGTGGAATTGAATTTTCAGAAAAGTACAAGCTTCAATTGAGTGCGGTGAGTGTTTTTCTTGGGAATATGGAGGATGCTTACCTAGAAAAGCTATTTTACCCTTTTGTGGGTGTGCATTAAAAACTTGTGCAAATGGCTATGTTTGGTAGCTGAGGTACTCCTTTTAATATTTCAAGAATCATTCCTTGTACTATTTATAAGTGCTATTCAGGCTAATAGCAGTAAAATACATCATTATTCATACATTACATCAAAATAATACATTACATCATTGCATGCTTTGTTAAAATTGTTTCATAATAAAATAGAGGTTATAGCCATATTTTGACTAAGACATAGTTAGAATGTCTATTTGGGCATTGGTTATTTTATACTTGCATTTAATATGACTTAACTTTTAGGCAAAGTTTCAGCATCGCAGAAATTGGCAATAATCAGTTCAAAATATCATGCTATTTGAAATACTCCAAAATTTCATTTTTGTACAAGAACAGCAGATTGGTCTTCCCTGCGCGAGCTGTATAATGTTTACCCCATCCCGTTTAGTACGCCCACTTATTAACGTGTTTTCATGGACAAAAAAGCACTACATCAACCTACGGGGATTATGATGTACATGACATTGCTGTGTTGCACCCTCTGTTGAGGTTTTTTTTCTTTCAAAATTCTATATATTCTTCTTATGACAGGCAAATGAAATTTTTGAGCTAATTGTTCTAAAAGGACATTACTCAGAGTGAGTTCAATTGATTTTTTCCTAGAATTTTATCTCTTTCTGTTCTCCATATCACGAGTGTAAACTTGTGTGAGAAGGATATAAATTGTTCGTGATACAGAATACTCCCAGGTCTAAATGCCATAAAGACCAGGTTTACTTTTTATATTGATCTTGTTGAGATAAACGTGCAACCAGCTGACAGCAAACGTCTTTCGTCTCAATTAAACACCAGAACATTTATAACAAACATGTCACACAGAGGCTTTATCACACAGAGTGCTCTAAATCGACTATCGATACTTTCCAAGTGACTATCAATATAAAAGCAAGAACAGTAGTTTGTATTTTCAACAGATTTGGAAGTATATTTGCCTCTGAAAGTAAAGAACTGTTTATCAACTTGGATATTAGAGCAAAGCAGATACAGTAGAAACTCAATAATACGAAGCACGAAAATACAAAGTTTCGATTTTCCGAAGCAAAACTTTCTGTCCTGACAAAAAGTCTATGTTAAAAACATGGTACTATTCGAAAAAACAATGTTTCAAAAGAACGAAATTTTTGAAATTACAAACCTCGGACCCAGTCTCCACAGAGACACTGAGTTTGTTTTACGAATCTTGGGGGAAATCGTGAATCGCGTCAGAAAAGCTCTCTATTTGCTGACGCAGACACCTAACAATTCAGCGTTGCTGAATATAATCTATCAATTGTGTAAAATGCATGAATTTTAGTGCATTCATCTCTCACAAGTGCCTGAGCCACACATCAAATTTAAGTCGCGGATAATTTATATCTCAAGTGATGGGGAAAATAGTAGCTTGGGGCAGTTTTCCCTTATTTTATTTTTGTTTTAACTCTTAGCTGCATTGGCATAGTGTAAACAGTTCACTTTCGGTTATAACTTGTGTGTGGCCACCTACTCACTCACTGCCATGCGCTTTTAGTAGTAATTATAATTCATTGAGTGCTCAAACTGAAAAATGACATGATTAAATGATGTGAAATAGGACTGGGATACCTGTTGCTGGGGGATTCAGTTTATACCAGTGGTAGCATGTTCGACTTCCAATCCGAGGGTCGCAGGTTTGAGACCAAGCGATGGGAAAAAAAAAATATTTTCCTAGCTGGCCAACCAAATTTTGCATGCTACCCGAATTTGACACCAGTACTGAGAGGCAGCAGTGTCGGCAGTAGGCATTGTTGGCGCAGATCAAGGAGATCAGAGCGGCATCAACAGCCACAGCTTTGGGCGAAAGTGAAAGTTCACAAAATTTGGCGAAGTACTGCAATGTGGAAGGTAACGGGAAAACCACCATGTTAGCCTCCCTGGAAGATGCAGCCCTGCATTCCTCTTGCTCTCCTCCCAGTAAAATATTCGGAGGTAAAATAGTCCCCCAATCGGATCTCTGGGTTTTTTTTGAGTTATCCGGGACTAGCCATGGATTAAACCTTACACAGTCACTCACAATGCACAATTGTGTGAAATTCCACTGAGGAAAAATCATCTGCCTTGACTGGGATTTGAACCCAGATCCCTCGCTTTCCCGCCGAGTGCTTTAGCCAGTTAAGCTACCGAGGCATCCTCTTCCCCTGTGGATTTCGTATCTGGCCAAAGCACTCGGCTGGAAATTGAGGGATCCGGGTTCGAATCCCATTCAAGACAGATGATTTTTCCTCTGTGGAATTTTGCAGTACTGGGAGGGGTACATCAGTCAGTAAGGACAAGTGCAGAATTGGAACATGGAACCTGTCGCAGTCACTATCCCTAAAATCCATGGCTTCTTTAGGAATAAACCTGCATTTGCTCCTGCTATTGCCCGTATTTCTTGAGGCTATAGGAAAAAAAAAACATTTCCAAGAATTTGCGAGGGAAAAGCCATCCCCATGATTGATATAAATTTGCATTTAAAATGGATTATTTCAAATTTTGAAATGGATAACCCAATCCACCCAATGGGTGGCTCAACAATAACGGCTACGATAACCGGCTAAGACACTTCAACTTGAAGAAGCCGTCGTCCGTGAAATATCATCCTATGAAGTATAGTTCATTGTATGAGTAAACCAGAAAACTGAAATCTTTAAAAGAAAATCACCACGGAAGCCTTCTCTTTAACTTAATCCTTAGATGTTGTTGGGATAACTCCATGAAATTTTACTGGAACCAACTTTCATCCATGAATTACTGCAGTGAATTCGTTGAATAACCAGGGCTTGGTACATTGCATATTGTCTATCATCACTGCTATCCCTGATTTACACGAGATAAATGACCAGTTGAATCTGATTCCATTGTGATGCCATGAGGGCCTTTGAGTCCCAAGTATTTTGATACACGGATATGACACAACATGGG
The DNA here is from genome assembly GCA_963169105.1 of Ceriagrion tenellum. Taxonomy (NCBI): domain Eukaryota; kingdom Metazoa; phylum Arthropoda; class Insecta; order Odonata; family Coenagrionidae; genus Ceriagrion; species Ceriagrion tenellum. Next base: position 15,959,909 of record OY720643.1, on the reverse strand, counting down.
CATGAATTGGATCCTGATGTGTTCAATTTCGAAATTACCCAACGTTTAGAAGGATCTAACTACGGAAATGCTACTCTGCGAAAACTTTTTGTCGTTACCAGGATTTTACCACAGAAAGGAGTTTGGCTTCAGCCTCAGCTGCGGCAGATTTATTCCATGACCCCTACCTCTTTCAAAGTTCCACTTGAGTTAATTTTACAAAGTTACGCTTCAAACCGTTAATCTTATTTCATTTTCATGTATTATGCTCCTCAGCACAGTCAAGCATAGAAGACGTATATCGCAGAGGGGAAAGAAAATTACAAAATAATGGAATGGAGAATGCTGGATCTGGAATATCTCCGCGATGCCCATTTAGGATGAAGTTTCTCTTTCACACTATGGTGAATAAAAGTTCCGAAAATCGTGGAGTGATTTGGGTAGTACTTTTTAAATATGAGGTATTTCATTAGCTTCAATGTTTTAGCTTACCGAAGTTGACATATGGATGTGATTGGATAAAATGGCTTTCAACGAAACACCTACGGCACGAAGAGATTATACATAGAAGGGTTAAAAAATAGTCGCTTAATTTATTTCCTGGATTAATGTTTTGCCAAATAGAACTATAAGCATGAATCATCGAAGTAAACAGGAGCTTGGTAGTGAGTTAATGTTTCATACTCGAACTTCATTGAGCGGTGAAACTGTTTGGCTTGGAACAAAATAATGTTTCTTCCCAATTTTGATATATCCAGCAGGCGACGAGGAAGAAACCACAAATAATGACCTGGGAAGTATTTTTTAAATTCACTGAGTCCTTTCCTCTGTTTTCCTATTATTGAGTGATAAAAACGGGTGATTGGAAGCAAGGTAAGGCCAGCTGCCGTCTTAACTGTGTAGATGTTAGAAACATCGACAAGAATTGGAAAAACATGGATTAGGATTGTTGAAGCACTGTCATTGAAAGCAAAGGAATGTCCTGGGCAGCAGTTGAAGTGTTTGTTCTTTCTCCACGAACGTGATCTGAGGGTCTATTTTCTGCGGTATCATTTCTCCATGACCTCCACATAAATATTCCATCTGTCCAAAAATATCGCCATTTAGAACCGGAAACTTAATATACTCTGAGATGATTAAGATATGGAAAATGTCTGATCACGCCCAATTTGTTGTCTTCTTCTCTACACTTCATCATTTCTTATTTTGTCTCCATTTTATCCCTAACACCAGCTTTTGAAGGCTTTTAGTCTGTTTTGGTCAGCTTTTCCAACAGTCTATGCCTGCAATCCATGGATTGCCAAGCTCCACACAAATTTTTTCACATACTGTTTCTTAGTTTGTCGCCCTATCCTCTTTGAGTACAGCAGTCTTTTGTTAATTAAGTAAAGTTAATAATTATAAATGTAACATATTGAGTCAAAGATGTGGGTTTCACCATAACTACATGCAAGTAACAAACTATAGATTGCATTGAGAAGTTGCAAAAAATTGTGGCTCTTTCTATGCTATATTTGTTGAAAACCTCCTTTGGGTTAGGGCATTTATGTCTTGCGCCAATCAGGTGAAAAAAAGAAAATTGTTAAAGCATGTTGAAGTAAGATGTGCTGCACTTATCACAAGACAGTAATATTTGCCATGTTTCAACCTCGCTTATTAAAAATCATTTTCAGGACTTGGAAGAGACGTATAATGCTTTCAAGGCCCATAACGAGAGCAAGAACATCTTCAAGGCTGCCAGAACTCCTGCTGTTTTCCTGGTCATTGCTCTTATAGCATATGTCCTCTCAGGGATATTTGGTCTTGTTGGTATATATTCACTGTCAAACCTCTGCAACATGGTGGTGTTAGTCTGTTTCATCACTCTTGGACTATGGGCATATGTGAGGTAAGGGCCTGTCATCATTGATATGTTTAATTTATGGCGTTAATTTCAGCAATGTCATTGTGTAGTGTATAATGAATGTCTGAAAGAAGATAGTATGTGCTTGAAATAGTCATAATTGGGTGATATTTAGATATTTATATCAACTCAACATTTTTTTATTTGGCATAAAAGATGAGAACTTTTTACTGTATACATCACTATCGTTATGCTACCATGGTCGTATAACAGAGTTCTTAGATATTTTCACCCTTCTTTTCCATGTTCATGGTTTTCATTTTACAAAAATGGTTTGAAGATGAAATAAATGGTTTCCTGTCCTAGTCTATTTTTAAACTGCATAGTACGAAAGGCTTACTTGATTTTCACGAAACATAACATTTACATCAGCCTTAGGGAATTCAGTGTTGTTGGAAAAAATTGCTTAACAATTTTAATTTGTGCACTTTTTTATGTTAATGAAAATGCGTATTATGAAACTACTGATGTGTGTGCATAATTATTTTAAATGGCTGAAAACATCTCTTGCTTACCTCTGCCAAGGTTCTCTAATTACTATAATTAATTTTTAAAGGCAGGATGTCCAAGAGTCACAATTCACTGCCAGAAATAAATCTTGCTCTTTAAATTTTTCCATTTCTTAATGAACTAAACTTTTATGTCTCCAAAACTATTTTAGATTAATAGCGTTAAAAATGCTAGTTTGTGTAAGGTTTGCTACATTTGTGTAATTAATTTAGTTGCGTAGTGAAATTTTGGAAACCTTTAAAGTGCTTCTTTTCAGGGATTATTTGATGGTAAATCAATTTTTCTGCTTGAGAAGGCAAAATCATGGAAATGGATTTATGGAATACAAACCATTAAGTTATTCATGAAATATCTCTAATATCAACTCTATGTTACTTTAAATTCAGTGTGTGTTACTCCTCATAGCAGTGGTATGTGCATAACCACACTGTGTACACTTTGCACTTGATCTAGGTCTTGAACTTGGCATTCAATATGGAGTGTAGTAATGGTATAGGTATAGTTCATTTTCGGAACACACTCAATGCCTAAGGTGGTTCCCTTTCACCAGCTTGTGCCTATTGTCTTTGGTCTCCGAGTGACGCAGTTCATCCCCTCAGTGAACACTGGTGTAAGCATTGGGGCCCCTGCGTGACAAGTTATTTTATGACAGCCAGCTGTATCTCCCTGTGAATCATTTAAAAGCATCTGCAAAGTTGGACTACAAGAAATCTTAGTACTTCGCATAATATTTCAATTCACTCCAAATAATTAAAAAATGAGGCAATTGAAAAAAATCAAGTGCTAATCCATCAAAAAGGAATTTATCTATGATTGTTGTAAATTTTGCGTCTCTGTATAGAAAAACACCTCTGTTAGAACCCTCCAAAGTTAACATGTCGGTTTGGGCAGTTTTGGCCATGAATGAAGTTTTTCACTTTTGGCATTTTGGGTTAATATTTCCATATGATGACATGATTGTATAATTATGAATGTCAGTGGATTTTGATGAATTGTTCAAGTTAACTGTGGTAATTTTTATTCCTCTTCAGGTATAGTGGTGAAATGAGTGAAGTTGGCTCAAGCATTGATGAGCTAGCCAATGGCCTCTGGGAAAATGTAAGTATAATAAGCCACTTTTCACATGTCATACTTGAGCTTTGGTCACCTAGTGATTGCTTAACCTTGCTTTTTTGAGTGTTTCTCTTCACTTCAGTGGTTTCCCTTTATGAGAATATTTTACCACTCATGAAGCTATGGTCAACATTCAAAGCTGTACTCAAGAAGACAGAAATCTACTGGCGGCCTATATTTGTAGCACTGACTTGTTATCCATGATGCCATTTCTTGTCATTTCTGAATCATTGAATGAATCTGACCTTTTTCAAGTAACGGACACTGCAAATTGTGTATTTTACATGAATTGCACCGTAGTGCAAACTTTAATAAAGAATCCTGTTCATAAATACTTAAGTGTCATGTTTTAAAACTTATTTTTGTACTCCGTTCAAGGTTATGAAGCCTATCTATCAGCAGTTTCTTGAGAAGAGCATGGAGCATGCTGCCCAGAACTCTGCTGCTGGAGTGATAGGGATGGGATTAGCAGCTAATCAGACTCTGTTATCTGGGCAATCCTCTAATGGGGGAGTAAGGCACTTGTGATCCCAGACACTCATTTCATTCCCTCGTGTTATCGTCTTTTCTTCCCAAATGCACTATACAAACTGTGGTCTTGCAGCAAATGGACTGCAGTATAACCCAATGGACTATTTCCGGTTCATCCTGTGTCTCTGCAGAGTCCTGAGCTGCCTCCAAAAGCCATTTGCTCAGCAAGCTCTTTAGCTCTACGTGTGCTTTATTTTTAGGCATGGCTGGATGCAGGTGTATTAAATTGACCAATCAACTCAGTGCCTGAAATTTTATCTTCCATTTGATTAGATAATATTTTAAAAGTGTATAAGTACATGTTGTTTTTTCAAATAACAGAAGAGGACTTGAGAAGAACAAGGTGCCCATCTTATCATGGCATTAGAGGACAGTTGATGCGTTTTTTGTACATAAATATTTAAATATTTTCTATTGTGTTTGGTTGATATTCTTAGTTTAAGTGAACATCCATCTACGGTCTTGATTTGTCTAATCTTCATGTTATTTTGCCATTTGTTCTACTTATGATCCAAAGCAATGCTCTGACAATGAGTAATTGCCATAAGTTTCAGTGATAGAAAATTTTTGGTATTTTTTTTGTATTACTAGACAATGAAATTTATATTTCGATGTAGGTAAGCTCAAAATGTGAGGAAATCATTGCCAAAAACCGAGAGGGGAGGAATTTATGAAAAAATATATTTTCTGCAAAAGGGTAGATGAAGACATCATCTGTCTCAAAGTAGATTTTTGTATTATATATAATTGTATAGAAAGGGAATATCTTTTTTAAAATCAATCAAATTACAAATTTGGTGTCCAAAACCAAATAAAGCCGTACTTTGCCAATGTATCTGAAGTTGTATCAACTCCTGCAGTAACTGAGTGTGACCTGTGGCTGTGTATGAATGAATCAAATTATGATTTTTCAAGAGAATGGGAACATTTTAACCCAGTGAGAAAATGGCTTATGGTTTTTCATTAAAACGCTCATATTACTCGTGGTAGAATGTATAACTTGATGTAATATGTAAATTGGGATTTTCCACAGTCGTGCTCCAGTGGCCACACCTGTCCTTTTTAATGGCCCCTCGTGAAATAAGTACCTGCCTTGGATGGGCAGAAAAATCTACGTGAAACTATTACTGTGTTCTTTGAAGCATATCGTTCTGAAGTTTTGTTTCCTAATTCATTGATATCCCCAAGAATAACATCATTCTTTTCATATATTATCCATTTCTTAAAGTGAGCCTAATTCCAATGGAGCTCATTCCTTTCATTGTGCCATAAAAACATCTCCCTTTGCCCATCCTTGCTGTAACTTTGTTGGCTATTAAATGAGTTGTCCATTGTTCGAGTTTTAATGTTTAAATATATAAATTAATGAATCTATTTTTGCTGCTTGTGGAATCTGCAGTTGGATTGTTTAATTGTTGTTAATCCCTGAAAAAAAAAACAATATTTTCTAAAGAACTGTGATAAGTGTATTAAACTCCACAATCTATGAAAGGATTAGATGAATGCCATTTTTTGACAGGGTAGGTTATATGTGCACTTGTTGCTGACACCATTAATGAATAGATTAGGTCTTACTGTAACCCTTAGTAATGGTTTGGGTTGCTCAAGTATTGTTGCAGAATAGTTAAGTTTGGTTGAATGTGAGTGGTTCATATCACTAGTAAGTTCCATTAGGGCAATGTTGATTCATGTTATTGTTGGCTGTGTTCAGTGTTATTTTGAGAAAAGAACATTATTGTAAAATAGTTATGATTATGTAATCGTAGCATGATTCTAATTCTGTAAGTTATTTCATGTAACTAATTAATATCTCTCACCTACAGCAATTTTCTATTGGCAGCTGTCACAGTGTTGCAATATTACCTTAAATGTGCCTAATATGCTGCGTTTAGGAATTTTTCAAGTAAGGTGATTTTTATCTCTTACCCCTTTGTGTATGGTAGTGGTCAATCTAGTTAATTCTTATGGTTTAAAAGCTATTTCTTGGACTATTGTCTGTATTTATTTTGATGAGCATGTAGTACGTACATTTCTACTGTTTAGCCTTGACCATCAGGCCTAAAATTACTCATTTTACCAATGATGGCTATTATTTCATTAAAAGTGGTTGTTTCAATAACCATTGCCTATAATAGTCATCTGGCGCAAAAGTTATCTTTAATTTTGTTTTCCCCATTAGCTCTTATAATCATCATCCTTCATGTAAAAATTATTTTATTGCAATATCAACCACTGGAAATGATTTCTCACTCAGAAATACTGTAGGATTATCCTTTCTTTTTTTATGTAGCAAAATATGAGGATTCCTTTTCACCTCCTTTTATGTAGATTACTTCTTGTTTTATGAATATTTTACCAAAGCAATACTCCTAGCATCTTCATAATCTTGAGATAAACTCTTTTCATAGTTAGTACTACTCGGAAGGCATTAGTTGCAAAATCAAAATTTAATTAGTTTAAATCAAAGTTAAAGATGTTTGAGAATCAAAATTAAGCTGTGTTAACTTCTAGGGGAGCCCTTAGCTAAAGATATTTTTATCACAAGAAGGCACTATCTAAGAAGTGTGGGATATGGTATTGGTGTGATGTAAGAATTTGAAAGGGAATCTTAATGATGTGTAGTGAAACTTCATTAGCACAAGTGGTATAGTCCATCATTCTTGTATGAATAGAAGGTGAGGTTGTACATGTTCCTCATTGTAAATGGTATTTTTTAAATATGAAATGAACCCGTATCAATGTTGTTCTCAGGCTGCAGGGAAAATAAAACTTGGTAACACCATTTTTTAACATTTAAATATATATATATCTTGGTCATATTGACATGAATTATAAGTGGTAAGAGAAAAATAAACATTTACTTTCGTACTATCATATTTCATTCTTCACCCAATTTGAAATTTTTCCTTCTGTACTTAGGCAGACAAGCAACCCTTCCTTAGAGCTAGCCTCAATTTAATTGCATGCAATAGAGTCGAATGATGCAGTCTAAAGGAAGAGGCCATGGTATACATTATGACTATTTAAATGCACTACAGTTAATCGAATACAAATTTTTTAATATGTTCTAGATGTATTCATACTATTACCTTCAAATGAAATTTGTAGATACAATAACCTGCTGAAATGGAAATCATAATATGGCAGTCATTGTAGTCCTAGAAATGTATGAAACTAAATGATTCCTTATCATGACTGAAAGAGATGTCAACAGCTGCTCTTTTATGGCAATCCTCATAAAAAATAGGTAGTGAAGAATCAAATTCCTCACTTGAGGAATCCATTTGCAAGGTCTTGATGGTGCAATTAAAAATTTTCTGAAATCACTGATACATAGCTATGTACTATATCAATTGACATTTCAAAATTTTTGGAATGCATTCTGCCTTGGTTCTGATCAGTGAACTCAAATGATTGATTTGATGGGGCAGTATTTGAAATCAAAAAGGGAAAGTCCTCTTAAGCATATGGCATAGTGTTTGAAAATCTCTCTTCTAGGTAAGTCCGTATGTGCCTCCATAAAATTCATGTAAATATGTTATTACAGTAATTATTTGATTGCAAGTATGTTAGTTTGTAAATATAAATCTGCATGGTTCATTGTTCCCCCGATCACAAATTACTTTCATGATTCCCTTGCATAAAATGGTCTATTTCTGTAAATGTTCTGGAAGAATTCATTGTGTTCATAAAATTTTATGAAGCCTCTCAAAGCATGATTGGAACAAATAATATGCAAGTATTATTTGTTGAAGCATACTAGGAAATGTTCTGCATGTTTCCAGAAGAATTCACGAATAGGATAAAGTTCTGGATATTATTATGCAATGGAGAAAGTTTATTTTTCAAATTGGTTTTAATAGAACAATAGCCTGTGTGTAGCCTTCAGTTTAGTCTGTGGCCATGAATATTGTTATCAGTAGTATCACAATTACACGACAACTTAAACTATAACTTCATTCTATAGCATTCATCAGTCTGGTTTTCCAGGCTTTTTGGTTTACGTTCCCAATGTTCCATGCTTCTGATCCATGGAGCGGAATAAGTTTAGGCAGTTTATATTTCAGTTGCCGAGGAGGGTAAAATTTTCTCACCTACGTGAGAAGTTTCTTAGTTCTCTTCTTCTATTCATTTTGTTGTCATCCTCATTTTTGCTCTCGAGTAAATACTAATTTTTCTTGCGGTTAAAATCTGTTTTTCCCTCGAGGTCATCTGAGCCAGTTTCCATTCTACCATCAACGAATTAGTCTCGTTCATTCTGCGGAATTTCTCGCGATAATCCTTTGGATTTTCTTTAAAATCCTTAGCCCCAGCATCAATTTCCAACGAAAGTCTTGATCATCTGTCAAGTTTCAGTATAGGTACGCATTTAGGGCCTTCAATAGGGTTAGAGGCGAACGATTACCTAGCATAAAGGACTGCCACTACCATCGCCCAACGATTACTTGCTACCCCTATTATGCCCTCTTTACATTACTATAGTTATATATAGCTACATTATTATTGCTATATATAGCTTTCTAATCAGGTTGACTCAAACCCTAGTAAAAGTTCGCCGTCTAAACGCTGGCTGGTGCTAACCGTAGTCAACTCTTTAACCACGCTGGAGTTATTAGGGTTGGTGCTGATGACCCTAATTTTTAACGCGTGCAAATTCAGGTTGATGATAATAATAGTATAGTGATCCTGTCCTTGTAGCTTTTACTCGAAGCGTACAGTATATTACGAGAGTTTTTCTCGTCATATTCCGTATACATGCGTCAGTGCCAAGTTACTTGATGTATTTAAATGCATGAGTGAATGATGAACCGTATTTTAAGTTCAAAATTTACCTTAAAAGCGCAAGCGAAGGCGAGTCATTGGCGGAACTTAGAAGAAAGTAGTTTATTCCGCTGCATATATTGAGGCGAGGACTCGAAATGGAAGTTATTTATAAATCGTGCATGTCATGATAACATCTTGAATTGTTTTTATCTATCACATAAGGGTGCAAACGATAGACTAGCGTAATATTCTCGGGGTATCTTAATGGGAAAGTGTAGCATTGTGACATGTCGTTCTATTGTGGAAATGTACTCTGTCAATTTTCATCTCTCGATGCATTAAGTAATTTTGAGATATGAAATGATAAGTGTATAGTTAAATACTAATGAATGAGAAGTCTAACCATGCGAAACACTCGCACATTCAATCCTTCTTTCGCCCATACAAGTTTCATGAATACAGCCCAGAAAACAAATGAAAAGCGACTTGCGATGTTTGTTGGGCTGTGGGCTACATCTACTTCTTGTGCTTCTTGACTCTCCATGCTATCAAGGGATATAGAATGCCGTGTAAACGCAAGTTAAGGCGCCACATTAACTATCATTCTAACCATACAAGTGTAAACGGGGCATTAGAGTTACCAGAGGGGTTTTTCAACAATCGTTACCTCGCGATTAACGAATTTCAATATCTCGATCGTCTGCCACCGAAGTCGATTGAGTAGCATTCATCGAATGAAGGACCCTGTTCAAGCAATTTGTGTGATTTGTGTTGCTGCCTGATGCTCGTCCATGGCACCTCATGCAGAGCGTAATCCATCACATTGCCACCGCTGGTATTCACATCGTCCTTTCGGTGAGTTCGATTTAAATATTCTTTTTCTATGTCATCTTTACCGCCTCATGCGAGCACCCGCTTCCCACCTTATTTTTTACTTCACCAAATGATCCCCGTTATGTTTGAGTGTGGTGTCCATACCGACCGAGTCCAGTGATTATTGGAAGCCGTATGGCACATAAAATCTCCTTGTGCGTCCGTGATAAAGCAGTATGCTAATACAATAAAGTAACGTTTTCGACGGTTGGTGCATGCGTGTTGTTGTACCAAGCACATGCCTTAGAGATAGTCTGTGGGGTTCGAGTAGATTAACCGTAGATGGTCATTAGGGTCAGTACCGCGTACAACTGCCGGATACGGCATCCACGTGAGGATTTATATCGGTTCCGTGATTTTAGCCCAAGAAAATCTATCCCAAGTTCAGGGGTACCAAAATGAATACGAGTAACGGTGAAAAGTATCAGTATTATAACAAGGGTGACATAATGTGACTAACAGTTACTATATACTTTAAGTATCAGTATTGTAACAAGGGTGACATAATGTGACTAACAGTGACAATATACTTTAGTTACAATTACATGACCAAGTGGTAAATGCGGCAAACACCGTATTCGGTGACCGACTCAGAGGTGAAATAATTATTTGTTTATACAAGGAATACCAGAACATTAAAGTATGTGAAAGTTTAATATATTGTTTATAAATGTCTACCCCTAGTATTTCTAATGGTGAAAGTGGCGGATCTCACCTACTATCAGAGGAATAAATGCCCAACTATTAACAGAGTAAAAAACAGTATTCAGTGACTGACGACGGTCGGAGATTCATTTGTTTATACAAGGAATACCAGCACATACATATCTCTGAAACTTTCAATTATTGTTGATTAATGTGTACTCCTAATAATGCTAATAGTGAACGTCGCGGGGCTCACCTATTATCAGGGATATGAAATGACAAACTGGTAACTGCAACAAATCGTATTCAGTGACTGATTCCGAGGTTGGAGATTCTTTTTTTATACAATGAATACAAGAACATTCATATCTCTAAAACTTTGATATATTGTTTATAATTGTGTACTGGTAATAATGCTAATAGTGAAAGGTTGGATCTCACCTGCTATCAGGGATATTAAATGATAAACTGGTAACTGCGACAAAAACCGTATTAAGTGACTGATTCCGAGGTCGGAGGTTCATTTTTTTATACAAGGAATACTAGCACATTCACATCTCTGAAACTTTCATATATTGTTAACAACTGTGTACTCCTAATAATGCTAATAGTGAATGTCGCGGATCTCACCTACTATCAGGGATATTAAAAGACAAACTGGTAACAGCAACAAAACCGTATTCAGTGACTGATTCCGAGGTCGGAGGTTCATTTTTTTATACAAGGATAATAGCACATTTATATCTCTGAAACTTTGATATATTGTTTATACTTGTGTACTCCTAATAATGCTAATAATGAAAGTCGTGGATCTCACCTGCTATCAGGGATATTAAATGACAAACTGGTAACTGCGACAAAAACCGTATTCAGTAACTGATTCCGAGGTCGGAGGTTCATTTTTTTATACAAGGAATACTAGCACATTTACATCTTTGAAACTTTGATATGTTGTTAATAACAGTGTACTCCTATTAATGCTCATAGTGTAAGTCGCGGATCTCACCTACTATTAGGGGTTTTTCGATGACCAACTGGAATCTGCGACAAAAACGTATTCAGTGATTGATTCCGAGGTCGGAAGTTCATTTTTTTATAGAAGGAATACCAGCATATTCATATCTTTGAAACTTTGATATATTGTTAATAACTGTGTACTCGTAATAACGGTATTAGTGAAAGTCGCGGATCTCACCTCCTATCAGGGGTTTTTCCATGACCAACTGGAATCTGCGACAAAAACGTATTCAGTGACTGAATCCGATGTCGGAGGTTCATCTTTTTATACAAGGAATACCTGCACATTCATACCTTTGAAAATTATATATATTGTTAATAACAGTGTACTCCTAATAATGGCAATAGCGAAAGTCGCGGATCTCACCTCCTATCAGGGGTTTTTCGATGACCAACTGGTAACTGCAACATAAACATATTCAGTGACTGAATCCGATGTCGGAGGTTCATTTTTTTATACAAGGAATACCAGCACATTCATATCTTTGAAACTTTGATATATTGTTGATAACTGTGTACTCCTAATAATGGCAATAGTGAAAGTCGCGGATCTCACCTCCTATGTGGGGTTTTTCGATGACCAACTGGAAACTGCGACATAAACGTATTCAGTGACTGAATCCGATGTCGGAGGTTCAATTTTTAATACAAAGAAAAGCAGCACATTCATATCTTTGAACCTTTGATATATTGTTGATAACAGTGTACTCCTAATAACGGTAATAGTGAAAGTCGCGGATCTCACCTCCTATCAGGGGTTTTTCCATGACCAACTGGAAACTGCGACATAAACGTATTCAGTGACTGAATCCGATGTCGGAGGTTCATTTTTTAATACAAGGAATACCAGCACATTCATATCTTTGAAACTTTGATATTTTGTTAATAACAGTGTACTCCTAATAACGGTAATAGTGAAAGTCGCGGATCTCACCTCCTATGTGGGGTTTTTCGATGACCAACTGGAAACTGCGACATAAACGTATTCAGTGACTGAAACCGATGTCGGAGGTTCATTTTTTAATACAAGGAATACCAGCACATTCATATCTTTGAAACTTTGATATTTTGTTAATAACAGTGTACTCCTAATAACGGTAATAGTGAAAGTCGCGGATCTCACCTCCTATCAGGGGTTTTTCCATGACCAACTGGAAACTGCAAATACACGTATTCAGCGACTGAATCCGATGTCGGAGGTTCAATTTTTAATACAAAGAATACCAGCACATTCATATCTTTGAAACTTTGATATATTGTTTATAACAGTGTACTACTAATAATGGTAATAGTGAAAGTCGCGGATCTCACCTCCTATCAGGGGTTTTTCGATGACCAACTGGAATCTGCGACATAAACGTTTTCAGTGATTGATTCCGAGGACGGAAGTTCATTTTTTTATAGATGGAATACCAGCACATTCATATCTTTGAAACTTTGATATATTGTTAATAACAGTGTACTCCTAATAATGGTAATAGTGAAAGTCGCGGATCTCACCTCCTATTAGGGGTTTTTCGATGACCAACTGGAATCTGCGACAAAAACGTATTCAGTGACCGAATCCGATGTCGAAGGTTCATTTTTTAATACAAGGAATACCAGCACATTCATATCTTTGAAATTTTGATATATTGTTAATAACAGTGTACTCCTAATAATGAGAATAGTCAAAGTCGCGGATCTCACATCCTATGTGGGGTTTTTCGATGACCAATTGGAATCTGCGACAAAAACGTTCTCAGTGACCGAATCCGATGTCGAAGGTTCATTTTTTAATACAAGGAATACCAGCACATTCATATCTTTGAAACTTTGATATATTGTTAATAACAGTGTACTCCTAATAACGCTCATAGTGAAAGTCGCGGATCTCACCTCCTATCAGGGGTTTTTCGATGTCCAACTGGATACTGCGACATAAACGTATTCAGTGACTGAATCCGATGTCGGAGGTTCATTTTTTAATACAAGGAATACCAGCACATTCATATCTTTGAAACTTTGATATATTGTTAATAACAGTGTACTCCTTATAACGGTAATAGTGAAAGTCGCGGATCTTACCTCCTATCAGGGGTTTTTCCATGACCAACTGGAATCTGCGACAAAATCGTATTCAGTGACCGAATCCGATGTCGGAACTTCACTTCACTTCACAGTCGGACTTTCACTATTACTGTTATTAGGATAATACTGTTATTAACAATATATCTAAGTTTCAAAGATATGAATGTGCTGGTATTCCTTGTATTAAAAAATGAACCTTCGACTTCGGATTCGGTCACTGAAAACGTTTATGTCGCAGATTCCAGTTGGTCATCGAAAAACCCCTAATAGGAGGTGAGATCCGCGACTTTCACTATCACTGTTATTAGAAGTACACTGTTATTAACAATATATCAAAGTTTCAAAGATATGAATGTGCTGGTATTCCATCTATAAAAAAATGAACTTCCGTCCTCGGAATCAATCACTGAAAACGTTTATGTCGCAGATTCCAGTTGGTCATCGAAAAACCCCTAATAGGAGGTGAGATCCGCGACTTTCACTATTACTGTTATTAGAAGTACACTGTTATTAACAATATATCAAAGTTTCAAAGATATGAATGTGCTGGTATTCCATCTATAAAAAAATGAACTTCCGTCCTCGGAATCAATCACTGAAAACGTTTATGTCACAGATTCCAGTTGGTCATCGAAAAACCCCTAATAGGAGGTGTGATCCGCGGCTTTCACTATTACCGTTATTAGGAGTACACTGTTATTAACAATATATCAAAGTTTCAAAGATATGAATGTGCTGGTATTCCTTGTATTAAAAAATGAACCTTCGACTTCGGATTCGGTCACTGAATACGTTTATGTCGCAGATTCCAGTTGGTCATCGAAAAACCCCTAATAGGAGGTGAGATCCGCGACTTTCACTATTACCGTTATTAGGAGTACACTGTTATTAACAATATATCAAAGTATCAAAGATATGAATGTGCTGGTATTCCTTGTATTAAAAAATGAACCTTCGACTTCGGATTCGGTCACTGAATACGTTTATGTCGCAGATTCCAGTTGGTCATCAAAAAACCCGTAATAGGAGGTGAGATCCGCGACTTTCACTATTACCGTTATTAGGAGTACACTGTATTTAACAATATATCAAAGTTTCAAAGATATGAATGTGCTGGTATTCCTTCTATAAAAAAATGAACTTCCGTCCTCGGAATCAATCACTGAATGCGTTTATGTCGCAGTTTCCAGTTGGTCATCAAAAAACCCATAATAGGAGGTGAGATCCGCGACTTTCTTTATTACTGTTATTAGGAGTACACTGTTATTAACAATATATCAACGTTTCAAAGATATGAATGTGCTGGTATTCCTTGTATTAAAAAATGAACCTTCGACTTCGGATTCGGTCACTGAATACGTTTATGTCGCAGATTCCAGTTGGTCATCGAAAAACCCCTAATAGGAGGTGAGATCCGCGACTTTCACTATTACCATTATTAGGAGTACACTGTTATTAACAATATATCAAAGTTTCAAAGATATGAATGTGCTGGTATTCCTTGTATTAAAAAATTAACCTTCGACATCGGATTCGGTCACTGAATACGTTTTTGTCGCAGATTCCAGTTGGTCATGGAAAAACCCCTGATAGGAGGTGAGATCCGCGACTTTCCATATTGCCGTTATTAGGAGAACACTGTTATTAACAACATATCAAAGTTTCAAAGATATGAATGTGCTGGTATTCCTTGTATAAAAAGAAATCCCCCGACATCGGATTCAGTCATTGAATACGTTTATGTCGCAGTTTCCAGTTGGTCATGGAATAACCACTGATAGGAGGTGAGATCCGCGACTTTCAGTATTACAATTATTAGGAGTACACAGTTATCAACAATATATCAAAGTTTCAAAGATATGAATGTGCTGGTATTCCTTCTATAAAAAAATGAACTTCCGACATCGGATTCAGTCACTGAATACGTTTATGTTGCAGTTACCAGTTGGTCATCGAAAAACCCCACATAGGATGTGAGATCCGCGACTTTCACTATTTCCATTATTAGGAGTACACTGTTATCAACAATATGTCAAAGTTTCAAAGATATGAATGTGCTGGTATTCCTTGTATTAAAAAATGAACCTTCGACTTCGGATTCGGTCACTGAATACGTTTATGTCGCAGATTCCAGTTGGTCATCAAAAAACCCCTAATAGGAGGTGAGATCCGCGACTTTCACTATTACCGTTATTAGGAGTACACTGTTATTAACAATATATCAAAGTTTCAAAGATATGAATGTGCTGGTATTCCTTGTATTAAAAAATGAACCTTCGACATCGGATTCGGTCACTGAATACGTTTATGTCGCAGATTCCAGTTGGTCATTGAAAAACCCCTGATAGGAGGTGAGATCCGCGACTTTCACTATTACCGTTATTAGAAGTACACTGTTATTAACAATATATCAAAGGTTCAAAGATATGAATGTTCTGGTATTCCTTGTATTAAAAAATTAACCTTCGACATCGGATTCGGTCACTGAATACGTTTTTGTCGCAGATTCCAGTTGGTCATCGAAAAACCCCTAATAGGAGGTGAGATTTGCGACTTTGACTATTACCATTATTAGTAGTACACTGTTATTAACAATATATCAATGTTTGAAAGATATGAATGTGCTGGTATTCCATCTATAAAAAAATGAACTTCCGTCCTCGGAATCAATCACTGAAAACGTTTATGTTGCAGTATCTTGTTGGTCATTGAAAAACCCCTAATAGGAGGTGAGATCCGCGACTTTCACTATGAGCGTTATTAGGAGTACATTGTTATTAACAATATATCAAAGTTTCAAAGATATGAATGTGCTGGTATTCCTTGTATTAAAAAATTAACCTTCGATATCGGATTCGGTCGCTGAATACGTTTTTGTCGCAGATTCCAGTTGGTCATCGAAAATCCCCTGATAAGAGGTGAGATCCGCGACTTTCACTATTACCGTTATTAGGAGTACACTGTTATTAACAATATATCAAAGTTTCAAAGATATGAATGTGCTGGTATTCCTTCTATAAAAAAATGAACTTCCGTCCTCGGAATCAATCACTGAATACGTTTATGTCGCAGTTTCCAGTTTGTCATCGAAAAACCCGTAATAGGAGGTGAGATCCGCGACTTTCACTATTATTGTTATTAGGAGTACACTGTTATTTACAATATATCAAAGTTTCAAAGGTATGAATTTGCTGGTATTCCTTGTATTAAAAAATGAACCTCCGACATCGGATTCAGTCGCTGAATACGTTTATTTGCAGTTTCCAGTTGGTCATGGAAAAACCCCTGATAGGAGGTGAGATTCGCGACTTTCCATATTGCCTTTATTAGGAGAACACTGTTATTAACAACATATCAAAGTTTCAAAGATATGAATGTGCTGGTATTCCTTGTATAAAAAGAAATCCTCCGACATCGGATTTAGTCACTGAATACGTTTTTGTCGCAGATTCCAGTTGGTCATCGAAAAACCCCTGATAGGAGGTGAGATCCGCGACTTTGACTATTGCCATTATTGAGAGTACACTGTTGTTAACAATATATCAAAGTTTCAAAGATTTGAATGTGCTGGTATTCCTTGTATTAAAAAATGAACCTTCGACTTCGGATTCCGTCACTGAATACGTTTATGTCGCAGATTCCAGTTGGTCATCGAAAAACCCCTAATAGGAGGTGAGATCCACGACTTTCACTATTACCGTTATTAGGAGTACACTGTTATTAACAATATATCAAAGTATCAAAGATATGAATGTGCTGGTATTCCTTGTATTAAAAAATGAACCTTCGACTTCGGATTCGGTCACTGAATACGTTTATGTCGCAGATTCCAGTTGGTCATCGAAAAACCCCTAATAGGAGGTGAGATCCGCGACTTTCACTATTACCGTTATTAGGAGTACACTGTTATTAACAATATATCAAAGTATCAAAGATATGAATGTGCTGGTATTCCTTGTATTAAAAAATGAACCTTCGACTTCGGATTCGGTCACTGAATACGTTTATGTCGCAGATTCCAGTTGGTCATCGAAAAACCCCTAATAGGAGGTGAGATCCGCAACTTTCACTATTATCGTTATTAGGAGTACACTGTTATTAACAATATATCAAAGTTTCAAAGAAATGAATGTCCTGGTATTCCTTGTATTAAAAAATGAACCTCCGACATCGGATTCAGTCGCTGAATACGTTTATTTGCAGTTTCCAGTTGGTCATGGAAAAACCCCTAATAGGAGGTGAGATCTGTGACTTTCCATATTGCCGTTATTAGGAGAACACTGTTATTAACAACATATCAAAGTTTCAAAGATATGAATGTGCTGGCATTCCTTGTATAAAAAGAAATCCTCCGACATCGGATTCACTCACTGAATACGTTTTTGTCGCAGATTCCAGTTGGTCATCGAAAAACCCCTGATAGGAGGTGAGATTTGCGACTTTGACTATTGCCATTAATGAGAGTACACTGTTATTAACAATATAACAAAGTTTCAAAGATTTGAATGTGCTGGTATTCCTTGTATAAAAAAATGAACCTCCGACATCGGATTCAGTCACTGAATTTGTTTATGTCGCAGATTCCAGTTGGTCATGGAAAAACCCCTGATAGGAGGTGAGATCCGCGACTTTCACTATTTTCGTTATTAGGAGTACACTGTTATTAACAATATATTAAAGTTTCAAAGATATGAATGTGCTGGTATTCCTTGTATTAATAAATGAACCTCCGACATCGGATTCAGTCACTAAATACGTTTATGTCGTAGTTTCAAGTTGGTCATGGAAAAACCCCAGTTAGGAGGTGAGATCCGCGACTTTCACTAATACCGTTATTAGGAGTACACTGTTATTAACAATATATCAAAGTTTCAGAGACATGAATGTGCTGGTTTTCCTTGTATTAAAAAATGAACCTTCGACATCGGATTCAGTCGCTGAATACTTTTATTTGCAGTTTCCAGTTGGTCATGGATAAACCCCTGATAGGAGGTGAGATCCTCGACTTTCCATATTGCCGTTATTAGGAGAACACTGTTATTAACAACATATCAAAGTTTCAACGATATGAATGTGCTGGTATTCCTTGTATAAAAAGAAATCCTCCGACATCGGATTCAGTCACTGAATACGTTTTTGTCGCAGATTCCAGTTGGTCATCGAAAAACCCCTGATAGGAGGTGAGATCTGCGACTTTGACTATTGCCATTATTGAGAGTACACTGTTATTAACAATATAACAAAGTTTCAAAGATTTGAATGTGCTGGTATTCCTTGTATAAAAAAATGAACCTCCGACATCGGATTCAGTCACTGAATTTGTTTATGTCGCAGATTCCAGTTGGTCATGGAAAAACCCCTGATAGGAGGTGATATCCGCGACTTTCACTATTTTCGTTATTAGGAGTACACTGTTATTAACAATATATTAAAGTTTCAAAGATATGAATGTGCTGGTATTCCTTGTATTAAGAAATGAACCTCCGAAATCGGATTCAGTCACTGAATACGTTTATGTCGTAGTTTCAAGTTGGTCATGGAAAAACCCCAGTTAGGAGGTGAGATCCGCGACTTTCACTAATACCGTTATTAGGAGTACACTGTTATTAACAATATATCAAAGTTTCAGAGACATGAATGTGCTGGTTTTCCTTGTATAAGAAAATGAACCTCCGACCTCGGAATCAGTCTCTGAATACGGTTTTTTCGTAGTTACTAGTTTGTCATTTAATATCCCTGATGTGAGGTGAGATCTGCGACTGTCATTAGCAATATTATTAGGGGCAGACAGTTATAAAAAATATATTAAAGTATCAGAGACATGAATGTTCTGGTATTCTTTGTAATTAAAAATGAATCGGTTCCGTGATTTTAGCCCAAGAAAATCTATCCCCTCCGAATCGGTTCCATGATTTTCGCTCAAGAAATTCACATTTGGTCATTTAATATCTCTAAAAGTTGATTAGTTCTGCGACTTTCAATGGGAACATTATTAGGTGAAGACAGTTATAAACAATATATTAAAGGTTCAGAGACGTGAATGCTATTCCTTGTAATTGAAATATAATAGGTCCCGTGATTTTAGCCTAAGATAATTTATCCCCTCCGAATCAGTCACCTAATACGGTTTTTGTCGTAACGCTGCCTTAAGTGACAATAGTAACAATATATAACGTAAATGCGGTGGTATCATGTTGTATCTAAATCTTAAGTGACAATAGTAACAATATATAACGTAAATGCGGTGGTATCAGGTTGTATCTAAATGTTGGGAGCACTGCTTTTCCTGGGATAAATTTTCGGGGCCAAAGTAACGGAAGTATTTATATCGACAAATACTGCGGATAACAGAAAGAGCCGTGCTATGACCTTTACGGAGTCGCCCTCAACTGCATATAAATATACCTGAAATTCATGTCACTTCGGTAGCTTAGCTGGCTTAACTAGCCGGCGCCATTTCGAGGGATTCTTGGTCTAGTCCCGGTTAAGACGTTTTCAGTTTCTTTCCGTGGAACTTAGCAATCCTACCATGTTAAACTTTTCTTTTGGCAGTTTTCACACTTCATGGTGTCTGTCCCCCAAACCCATATCTCAAACACGGAGTAGCCTGGAGTATGTATGTACAGGCTATTCTAAAAGTTTTAGGACTAAAAAAGAAGAGAGCCACTCTCACTTTTCTTCTCGTGGAAATCGAGATTCACTTGCTGATTTGTTGTTCTTCGTTACGCGCCTCAACCTAATGAGTTTTTAAATACGTACTCAAAGTTAAGAAATTGTTTATTTAGTGCTAATTTATCATTATATTTTCGTCACCTGTTGGATTTAACCCCTTGGCTGACTGTCAAACCAATGCGAGATCATCTGCAAATCACACCGACACTATCCGATCCCCTCCTACATATATTCCTGCCTACATATCTCCTCATGCCTGCCTACCTTCCCATTTCTTCCGAGTATACTTTAAAAAGCAACGGCAACTTTTTCGAGCCACTGCCCCCTTTCTTTCACGAACCTTTACCCAGTGCCCCCAACCATAAGCTTTAAAGTCATGGACTAAATGCACTAAGCAAGATTTTTATAAAAAATAAGCTAAAACAATTGTGATTAAATATTGTTTCCGTCAAATCCAATAAGAGTTAGTTTACTCATCCCCGGACATGCATGTTCGGTAAGAGCTCGGCCTCCAGCGCCTTCCTACAGCCCCCTTAGATGAAAGCACCGCCCTGCAGGCGCCCACATGGGAACCACTGTCCTAACTGGTCGTCACCCAGGTATTTGTTTGCTTTGCTCTCTAGCTTCCTATATATCAGGGATGGCCTGCCCGCGAGATTTATCATATTTTAACACAATAAATTTAACACAATAATAACTCTTTGTTTCATTTTTTCACAAAAAAAAGTCTATCGTGGGTCTAAATCTAATATGGGGATATATACTGTTATATGCGGCCCGCAGAGTTATGATGCATTTCCAAAGTGGCCCGCAAGATCATTTTGGTTAGCCACCCCTGCTATATATGGTTCTTTGGATTACTTCGGCCGCGTGGGATATTAGGCTTATTTTCCTATAGTTATTACGAGTTTTTACCTGGCTCTTCGTTGTTATCGGAATTAGTGTTGTCTTCTTGAAATCCTCCGGCCCGGCTCCATCCTCGTATATCCTATGAATCAGCACAAAAAGTTGCTCTCTTCCGTTCTGGCCCATACGCTTCCGGAACTCTGCAGGTATGTTATCTTTTCCCACAGCCTTATTTCTTTTCATGTCTCGCAGTGCTCTTTCGATTTTACCACAAAAGATACCTGGTCCGATGCCATCTCTGTCGATGTGGACCACCCTTCCTATGTCTAGCCTATTGGGCCTTATGTCCTCGTCATAGAGCTCTTGGATATATTACTTCCACTTCTCCCGGATCTGTTTTAGATCCAAGATCAACTTTCCTATAGCGTCTGTTATCGCAACAATTCCGAATTCCTTGCCACGGCCCGTCAATAAATATACTTTTCTGTACAGATCATCTGATCTTCCCTCATCGTGATAATTTTCTAAGAAATCGATCTATTCCCTCCACCACGTCTCTCTTACTTCCTTTGTTTCTCTTCGGAGCCTATTGTTGAATTTTCTGTATCCCCTGTTGTCGAGTTGAGAATTGACGCTCGTCCATTTCCTTCTCTCCTGCATCTATGTTATCATTCCTTCCGTTACCAAAGGTTTTCTATGTTTATCTGTAATTACGACGCCTACCGTTGCAGTCCCCGCCTCTATAATTCCTTCCTTCAGACTTCCCCATTCATCTACCACCGATCTCACTCCACGATCTGCTCCCATGATTTCATCAACCTGCTCTCGATACTTCTCCTTCATTGTCCTAGTCAATGCCTCTGTAATCCACTTTCGTACCCAGCTACCCTAACTTATCTTCTGCATCAGGCCCTGGAAATGTACACGATTTTTATCTCATCATGAAATAATCTTTCGGGAGCTTATCTGAGTCTCCTGGCTCCTTCATGTGTACATGCGCCGACGGAGATGCATGAACCATGCGTTTGCGATTAATAGATAATTTCTTCGATGAACACTACAGCTTTCTCACCGCGGTCATTTCACCTTCCTAGCCCATAGTTGGAATATCATTGTTATAAATAGTAAAACTTAGCACGGATGATAATTTTTTAGGAAGATAATAAACCGATTAATATTTTCTAGTAAAGGTCCACCAAATTGAGAATAATTAAAGCTATACGTCAAAAAGTGGCCGAGATAATGCAAATTTTTCTGGCGAAACGAATTTTGTACGCTCGGGTCTCGATCCTGCCGTACTCAGCCGACACGGACTCACTGCATCTCTCTTACGTAACCAATTTTTAAGCTGTCGAGTTGAGAATGTTTTCATCGCGTAGTACGCGTATTTCAAAATCCATCTCCGTAAAAATCAATTATTTAAATAAACCAGAAAGAATATTGGAAAAAATACCTCGGTTCCTATTGGTTATGAAGAGTTCTTCTTATTTAATAATACGCAGAAAAATTCCAGCTAACACGTTTTCTCATACCGTTCCGACTAAATGAACGGCAAAAAGTTATAGAATTAGGTATTAACGAAAAACCTCTCGTTAATTTTGTGAACGATGTTCAACTGTTTATTAAAAATGTATCGTTTATATTGTATAGACAATAGTACCTACTCAATGCTTCAAAACCCAAAAATGGAGAATGCGGTGCGACTGCTCGAATGTTGGGATTTTTTTACTGCAAAATAGAATATACATTTGCGGAAAAGCTATTGAATATTTCGAGCTCAAATTAAACTAACCAATTTGTTACAATTAGAATCATGTTTTACACAATAGCGAAGACATTTTTTAAAATATTGGTTACACTTTAATGTTGGTATGAGCCATATTTCGCGATATTTAGTGTACGATTTATTCGCCACATTGCTTATTTTGTTGCCTTTCTTCACATCTACTACTTTCATTCATAAAAAACTGCCATTTTTTTACCTTACATCGTGTTTTCTGGGTTTTTGGTAAAAATCGGTGGCTGTCGGGAAGGAACTTGAGAGAGACCGTGACATGGCTGGGAGACCTGGTCATTACGAGGTGGTTCGATATACGTAGAATGGGACGATTTGTGTTCCCATAGGAACATGGGATCGTCGGAAATGGTAATCGTCCCATAGGAACACAAATTTTGGATACATTGTTTTGTAGTTAAATAATTAATTCCATTATAGGTTACTGATAAACAACAATACTTGATGCCCCTATTTTACAAAAATTACCATAGGAATGCAAAGTAAATCATTCAAAACAACAACAACAATTTATATAAATGTTACATAAGATAACACATTCATTAATACATTTGAAATAAAATTTTGTGATACTCATTTTTAAATCTATTACTAGTTTTACCTTTTTTATATACTCAGGTAAGTGATGCCACATGTCACAGGACGAAAATACTTGATGCCCTGATTTTACAAAAATGACCATAGGAATGCGAAGTAAATCAGTCATAAAAAAAATTTATTTAAATGTTACACAAGATAACACATTAATTAATATAGCTGAAATAACGTTTTGAAATACTCATTTTTAAATCTATTACTGGTTTTACATTTGTTAATATACTCGGGTAAGTGATTCCACATATCACAGGAAGTGACATGGAATGAATTAGCATAAGCAGATGTTCTGTATTGTGGTACATATTAGCTTATCGTGGTTCATATCGCGTAGACTTGAGGCGTATGAGATGTGGGTGTGGAAAAGGATGGAGAGTGTGAGTTACATGTCGAGAAGGACGAACGAGGAGGGTGTGGTTGGAGAGGAGACGAAGGTAGCGGCGGAGGTTCGAAGGAGGCAGAGGAGAGGGATGGGGTGGGTACGTTTTGAAAAAAGAGGGAATGCTGAAGAAGGCAATGGAAGGGAGAACTCTTGTGAAAGCGTGGAAGAGGAATTCTGGACGAAGATGTAAGTGGTGGACGATGTGAGGAATAAAGAGGGGTGGCTAAGGTATAGAAGAGAAAAAGGAAGGATATGCCAAAAATCAGGACGTTGGGATAAGTACAGAACAAAAACCTTTCGATTAACTGGTCGAATACTCAAAAATTCAGCTATAAATTCAATTATGCTTTAGTAATGAATACAACTATACTATAATATTGAATGTATAAAAATTCATTTTTGTAATATAAATTATTTCTTTTCCTATTTTGAATCCTTTATCGAGGTTTTTTGATATTTTCTGTGTGTTAAGAAAATAAAGTTTCCACCCAGAATTAATTTGAATGAAAATTGAATGAAAAAAAATGGAAATATTTTATTTCTACTGAATAGGTTAATTTTTATTCACAATTTTAATCTTAAGGGGGTACACTGATCCACCACGCTTAATACCGTTACACTTTTGTTCCGTGGTATCAATGTAATTCCTGTGTGCAGTTGTCTTAATCAATGGTATACATATTTTTCAGAAATCAAAACGTCCAAATCAATGTCACCCGAATAATATTTTATAAATAAGATAACTGCTCTTTATATTATCTCTGAAATGTATGGTGGAAATCCACAAATGGTGGTATTTTCAGGGAAAATTATTCCCTCACCATGCAACAATGAAGCCGAGAAAAGTGTTGCATTTGTAATGGTGAAATGTAATTTTTTAGGAAGCAATTTTTCCTTGTGCTGTTGCATTAATATTTTGGCATGAAGGATAAAATGGTAGACACAAAACTACTTTTCTCCAGGAAGGATGCGGTCTTTGCCGCAGATTTCCATTACATTATAACATCCTCTGTCGTGAAATCACACAAGTTGTCTCCTACTCCTAGTAATGCGATATCCTGCTGTAAGACATGGAAGGGCGTGGTTGGGAAGGGAGGAGGTCTGTTTAGACCACGAACTGGTGTGGGTGGAGGATAAAAGGTGAAGAGGGGCGTTTTGTAGCGTTTCTTAAGGTTCAAAACTCTCTACTAGTTTTGAATGGTGCTCTTGAAACCTCTCCTTTCAATTGTGGACTTCTCATATTGTGTTGTTATTGAATGTCCCCACATGTGTATGGTGTCGATGAAAAATATCCTCCCTCTCGACCTCCTGTAACCTCTGATCAAGTGTGTAAACCATGAATATATACTATGGATTCGGATGTTTGGCATTGTTGCCTAGGCTACGTGTTGCCTAAATTTCCACATTTAATTCACCCAGTCCTTGGCGCCACTTCGATTAGTCTTTTCTGTTGTTATTGTAAATAGACGTAGTTAATTGTTGCTAACGTGAGACTGTGGTGAATATTCAATAACGATCGAGGAGATATGTATTACTTGAAGCTTAGAATAATATCTTGCTATTTTTGTGATCTAAAAGTTACTTTGTAAATGTTAGAGAGGAAATGTCTATTACAGAAAATGTGTAAGAGGGGTATGAAACGTCCATCGTGTGCCGACGACGATGTTTGCCAGACTCTAATTCTAATTGGAATGCATTAAGCCAGTTCGGCTTAAATAAAGTATTTAGAATGCCTTGTTTAAACAAAACTTACCTCGTACCAGGCTTCAAAACAGGGTATGCGTCTACGAGGACCCAAAATTGGAGACGTGGATTGAAAAATAAGAATCTGTTCAAGGCGGCGGTAAGTGCATCCCTTTCTACCTACACTGCAATGATGGCCATTGGGAATACTCATGAAGTCACCTCGCATTATTATTAAATTTCCGTGTAGCTATATTCACGAAGTACTAAGAAGTTAATTGTACATTTGTGTAATTAAATTTGGAGAGGAATTAAATATATCTGTGGACCGGACGATATTTAAAAAGTGTATAATTACGTCCCGCGTGTAGTATTACATTTTTTATCCACTGCCCACCGCATTATGATTAATTGTAAGTAAAATCCATGTATATTCATGGTAAAACCGGTAAGACGTGTTTATTTAAAAACTATCGACTGTATTTACATTTGAACTTCCGTCTTTCATCACTTGGCGGAACCACTTTCCAAAAAGTTGTTTGTTTGCGGAATTCTAGACAACAGTTTTTGGCGACGAGATCACATTCCATAATATATATTCATGGTGTAAACTTTGAGTTTGTTGCGGCCCATATGACGTGCTCCGTACTTCTCGATGTTACCTAATGAGTGCCTACCACACTCAAACACCATTCTATACTGCGGCAAAGAGCGTCCGATCAATCACCGATGCTGATATGTATCAGAAGAACTCCCGGTAAAGTTTATCGCGATGTGCGAGCCGTCGCTCAAGAGCACGAGGGACTGTGATTAATGGTTTGACATCCGCCTTCATTTCCCGTTTGATTTCCCTGTCCAGACGATCACTGATGGATGGCGGTGCCATTAAGTGACGACCTTTACTGTCGGAACTGGAGCGACCGATGAGGGTTTGGAAGCAGTTACGCCGCGCTCACGTCAGCGCTTAATAGCGTGTCCAGCGCTGCCAAATTGCGCGGACTCAGCATACACTGCCAGAAAGCGTGCCTCTCCGATCCCTATGACTCAGTCTGAATAAACAGTCGTCTCGGCGAACTGGAGTACGTAAATCAGCTGGCTGACCGGGCGCATGTCAAAATAAGTATTGTCCTTAAGGTAGTCCGAGCGAAATATCATTTTACTTAGAAATCAATGAATTTGGTCTCATTTTAAAGAAAAATATCTCACCCTTCTAATGACACCAAAAATTTAACCCCTTACCGCATTACTTTCCGAGATATTTGCCAAAATATACCAGCCCTTTTACATGGGAAATGGTACGTGTATGCACTCCAGAGAGACGTTATTTACTAAATGAGGTAAGTCTAACGCTTAGATGTCGCAAAAAAACTCACAGCGTGTAGTTTGTATGTTTTCTTAACTATATTTGAAAAAAAATAATGTTGTCACCGCAATAGGTTCTTGGGTATCACAAAAAACCTTCCGTTTTGAAGGAGTTTCAAACGCACCCCGCGAAAAAAATTATTCAAGTTAAAGACTTATTTAGACATTTTCATTTAATTACTTACAATTCCTGTCTTATAAAATTATATTATTGCACCATTAGTAATGCAATATTTAATTGATGTGTCCTACAGCTTTTGAAATTAAAACATATAATTCGAGTATGGTCTCTATTAGGAATAGGGAACTATCTCGCTCGGACTACCTTAACGAGGAAGAAGATATAAGAGATATTTCATGCATAGAAATATTTAAGTTTTTAAAGAATGAATGGTATCTTTTTTGTGCAATGCGTGCGAATAAATGATGACTGGAAGGATTGAGATTACTTAAAAATATATTTTCGACCAATAATCAGCATACATATGCCTTAGTTTTGACTTTGTAAACAGCTGAGGCTTGCTATCCGTGAAAGCAGATTTTTTTAAATTACGCAAACGAATATTTGGAATTAGGTTTTTGTTTTGATTCCCTCAGCTGCTGTGAAACAGCCCTTGCAGAAGTCACATTAATCATTTGAGGTTTGTTTAGCGTGAGAATTACAAACGCTGATATCATCGAGGCACAATGACGTTTAGTATACATTAATAAGCACTTTATGGCCATATATTTCGGACCGGCGCATGTCATGAACACACAAAAGGATTTTTATACTTAAAATTAGAAGTTAAAACTCTGTTATGGTACGACTTATCTAGTTTTAAACGTGTTATCTGCATCTCGTGTTTTGCATTTTTAAATCTTATGGGTCTAAGTTAATGGGTCTGGATATCTTGTTTATTTTCGGGTGTTTGAATAAAGCTGTGTCTGTTAAAATGGATAAGCATATTATTTTTACACACTCCAGTTTCAGGCTTCACTTCATGGAAGTTTATAGTATCCATTAGAGGTGGGAATTTCGGTTCATTTCGAAGATTAGGTTCATGTGATTTGATTCATGTCAATGACTCGTTTTTTTTTATTATTCATAATGAACGAAATGAACCATGGAAGAACCAAATGACTGCGATGACTGATTGGACGACGATGAATTAGTTCACTGCGAAGAATCAATAATCAAATGAACCAAACTAAGGCGAACCCAATCCAACCAATTCGTAATGTTGGGAAGCTGCCTACACTGAGATAATGCGTGATATGAAATCAGATTTTCAGATTAATTTAGTTTATACGTCGAAATATTGGGGGACTTGAGGAACCTGTAAGTGCTCCTTAGAACAGCTTCAACCATGATGCCTGGAGTTGTGAGCCTAAAAACTCGCCCATACTTCCTAGGCGATTGGAGACTAAATACTATTAAGAAATGCATGTACTTGCGATGCTCGAGTGAAAATGGTTCTGTTCGGTGTTATAATCAATCAACCTAATCTGATTGCCTCTATAAAATTATTCCTTAGTATTCATCAGTAAATTCTATATGCGACCAAAAGACAATGGAATGTTTGGTATATGGTTTGTCCCAATCACGTTGCTCTCCACTCGTGAGTAGAGATGGGCGCCGCGCCGGTTACGCTGCGCCGCCGGCCATGCAAGGCACGCCGCCGCCGCCGAGGAAAAAACTACGGCGCGCCGCCGCCGGTCATTTTAACGGCGGCGGCGCGGCGTGACTTTTTGAATACCAAGTCCAACAGTCGACAAAGTACTGACAAATTGCTCGAGAAGATGCGTTTTGGATTGATTTCCGCCATCACACTAGGTCGTCTTGTCAAACTTTCCTCTCCCTTCACACTGCAAGTGTCGTATGTCCGCTCAGCTGCCTGGCTTAGCGGACATACGATGTTTCGATAGTTTTTATTTTGCACCAGAGTTAGGCCCGACAAAAAAAGAACGTAGATGAGGCATAGTGGAGAGTCACAGAGTGCGCAGGAAGAAATAGGTGCGAACTGAAAAAGAATGTAGCCGAGTGGATGGGTATATTTCCATATAAATTACATTTTGCTCGATTTCTTGGGACTAGAGCGGTTTTATATCTACTGACGTGCGTTCGATCTTCATAATAATAATAATAATAATAATAATAATAATAATATTTATTAGCTCTAGGAAAGAATTCCTTTGGAGCAGGCATAATTAATTACAACTCAGGCAAAAGAAAAAAAAATAATAACAATCTCATAGGAAACATGTCACTATGTACAAAAATCACAATCACAGCACTTGTCTACAACAAATATTACAATTCCATACTTAAACATTATAGCAATCACAAAGGTAGCATATTTATGAATTAAATCCAAGATATTTGACAAAATATTAACTATCACTAAGATAATAAGACAGCAAGCATTTTTTAAATCTTTCTGTTGACTTAATATTTTTCAGCGCTTGCGGAATCGAATTCCATACAATGCACGAATTTACATAAAAAGAGTTATGATACATAGACGTTCTGTGGCAGGGTACAATTAATTTGTTATTATTTCTGGTGTTTTTTGTTTTTTTGACCAAATTATCTTTATATGGCTGATAAATGTAAGAAGGAGTTTCAGTTTTTAATAATTTGTGCATAAACACACCCATTTGCAGTTTTCTTCTTTGTTCAATTTTAAGAATTTTTAATTCATAGTAATACGGTGTGATATGCTCAGTAAATGCCACATCACACACATACCGTATTACACAGTTTTGTATTTTTTGCAGTTTGGATATCTGAGATTTTGAAATATTGGACATTACCAACGAACAGTAATCA
The DNA here is from genome assembly GCA_963169105.1 of Ceriagrion tenellum. Classification (NCBI taxonomy): domain Eukaryota; kingdom Metazoa; phylum Arthropoda; class Insecta; order Odonata; family Coenagrionidae; genus Ceriagrion; species Ceriagrion tenellum. Next base: position 15,930,358 of record OY720643.1, on the reverse strand, counting down.
ATATGAGGGATAAGTAAGGTTTTAGCTAATTTGAGTCTCAGTGGCAAAGACATCAGGTTACGAAAACTTTTCAGTTTGTACAGGTTTTTAATGACTTTATTAGAAATATGTGCTATGTGTTCATCCCAGGTTAGCGTTTTATTTACAATAACACCTAAATCATTAATTTTGTCAGTGTATTCTATTTCTAAGTTTTGAACTTGAATCTTGGAGAGTAATTCAATGTTTACAGATTTAAGGGATTTTGCGCTACCAATTATTATGCTCTTAGTCTTCTGAGAATTTAAGTTCAACAAATTATCAGACGCCCATTTACATATAGAAGATACATCTCGATTGACTAGTGCGATAGCATTTGAGATATCGTTGCGATCGCAGTCGATGTAGATCTGCAAGTCATCAGCGTATAAATGGTACTTGCAATGGTGTATGTTATTAGGGAGATCTTGAATGTATATGACAAATAGTAATGGGCCGAGTATTGATCCTTGGGGGACACCACGTTTGACGGGAAGTGATTCAGAACGTAGATTATTCTTCCGATCATTCACCGCTTGAAAGCGTTGGGTCAAGTACGAGCGGAACCATTGCAACACAGAGTTAGATAATTTTAAGTTGGATAGTCGCCTTAAGAGTATATTGTGGTTTACACAGTCAAATGCTTTGCTAAAGTCAAAGAGAACCAGTATTGTTATTTTCTGCTTATCCATTGAAAGTCGTATATCATCTGTTACTTTTATTAGAGCAGTTTGAGTACTATACCCTTTGCGAAAACCTGATTGAAAGTTATTAAGAAAATTGTTTTTAGACAGATGTTCTATCATACAATTGTGCACAAATCGTTCAAGAGGTTTTGACAAAGCGCATAATATTGCAATAGGTCGGTAGTCAGACATTTCTACAGGGTTGGGCTTCTTTTTAATAGGTTGGATGAGAGCAGATTTCCATAATGATGGGAAGTTAGAGTAGTCTAACGAGCAATTATAAATTGAAAGTATCATTGGAAGAGCTAGATAAAGGATCTTTTTAACTAACTGAATACTGATTTCATCTGCTCCTGTGGAATTAGAAGTTACCATTGAAGTATATTTTAATAGTAAGTCTGGAGTAAAATGAGGGAAATAAAGATTTTCAGCGCTGAATTCTTTGTCGGCGTTAATAACAATATCGAGAATTTCTTCACCGTCCATAATATCAGACGAGGGGGAGGTATTTAGAAAAAAGTTATTTAGTTCGCACAGGGGAAAGTTAATGTTGGTTGGTTCATTGCGAGTGTTACCAAGGCCTAGCCTTTTAATTTCTTGCCAAATAGAACGGGCATCACGCTTATCTGATAAACAGGAATGAAAATAGGCAACTTTTGCGTCATATTGCATTTGCTTCACCTTGTTTCGAATGGCTTTATACTCACTGTATTTCAGAACAGACCGTGTTCGTCGGAAATGCCTACGTATAGAGTCTCTTTGACTCATGGCATTTTTAATATCTTGAGAGAGCCAGGGAGCAGGGTTACGCTTTATCTTGATTTTTTTTAAGGGAGCGTGCTTGTTTAAAAGGTAGGTAAGGTAAGAATTGAACAAGGTCACTTTTTCGTCAACATCGTGCGTAAAATAGAAGTCCTCCCAGGAAAGGTCATTCCAGTCCATTTCGAATCTGGCGTAGTTCAATTTAGACAAATCACGGTAACAGATTTCAGGTGGTTTGTACGAAGGTGTCTTGAAAGTATAGTTCACATATACCAGATCATGCTCTGATAAAAAGTTGACAGGTTCTTGGCCAAATTCAACTATTTTACATTCATCGTCAACAATTATTAGGTCAAGCAATGTATGACTTGATTCCAAGACATGTGTTGCTTGAAAAGAAGGCAGATGAAGATTATAACTAAACAGTAAATTCTTAAGATAAGTTATCTATCATTGTTATCAGTGTTATCACTGTTAAATTTCACTTAATGTTAAAAATCACCACTTATAATACCAATAATAACATGTTTAGGTCAGGTAGTTTTAAACTGAGGGTAAGTTAGAAAGTATAAACAAACAAAATTTGTTTTCCGGCTAAAAATGCGAAATTAGGACGGTACCTAGCCTTCCCTCCTAGATTCTGCCCTCGTCTCTGAAAGTGAACCTATTGTTAGGGGAGTCCGCGGAATGCCTTCTGCTTCACCGGGGCGAACTACGGGCGATTCTGCCACCGTTTCGCCGTCCTCTGCTTCGTCTGATTCAGTTAAATCAACTATGTCCCTATTGGACATGAATATGTCCGACCCATGGCTTTTGTTATCCATTATCCCTGTCAGTATTTCGTTAAAATAAACTAACAATGAACAATGATTAACACGAGCCAAATTGTACCGAGAAATTCTCTATGAAAAAATAACGCTTGTAAAGCGAAGGTAAATGGACGAGCTTGTCTCTGAAAAATTATAAATCACTCGCGAAAAAATACTCGACGCGTTCATAACTTGCCATCTAGCTAACATTCCCTTTCACCGAAATCACACAATAAATTACTTAGAAAGTGTGAACACTCGGGTCCCTGTTCGGGCGCCATTTTATGTGGTGGTCCCGTCATACACCCCTTCCCTTTCGGATTGAACCTTAGTTTCCCCACGGGATTAAATCGGGATGAATGAGTCGGAGTTCCGTTCACATAAATAGTTTGCCGTTCGGCCGTCACGGCTTATAGAGACCGTGCAGTCGAAAGGCGGGTGATGCCCCTCCACAATCAGACTTTTTAAGAAATTCAAAAGGGCACAGATAGGGTTTCCTCGGGTTCCGCGACCAACGCGTTGACGTTCTAACAAATGCGATCGAGGGAAGGAAGATTAGCGATCTTGGCAGCAAAATTATAATTACTAGCGTCTTTTCTGTAATAACATTTGATGACTTTAAAGCACTTTTCCCACACGGCGTCACCTTCAACATAAAATTCACTTATCGCTAACGGCGTCACCTCCAATACGAAAAGAAATAAAAAAAATACCCGTTAGTGGCACACAGCGTCACCTTCAATGCAAAATACCCTTCTTTGACACGGCGTCACCTCTTAAATACACACAAAAAATACCCTCTTTGCACATGTTTAAATTTATCTAAAGTCTACTAAGTTTGACGGATAGCTGGGGATCTTGAAATACAGGGGCTAGTGATCACGGAGACTAGTCCAGAGATTCCAAATGCATGAAGACAACCACAAAAGCAGGCTAGCCGTGAGTCGGGGCCCAGTTAGGGCCTGGCGTTCTACAAATCTACGTTCTACAAATTAACTGTTTGAAGATTACCTGGGAGTCGCTCAAGGACGCTATGCCAAGTTGATGTTGCCTCTGTTCCGTCTACTCACTCGCACGGTCCCTTTCGTATGTGATACATTAGTGCTTGAGAATATACCATTGTCTGAGCGATTTGAGACACCATAGGAATGGACGACTCGAGTTCTGCATAGAAGCTCTGAGAGCACTGTCTGGTGTAAACATCCGTTTTTCGTCTGTGCTTGTTACGGGGAAGCATCAGCATGACTTTGAGTGCGCCTGTGGAAGATGTCAAAGAACACATTTCAAAGTATTGTACGGCTCATATACAACAAGCTTCGTATGGCGTTACTTTGGGAAGCTGTCCATGGAAAGGGACGAAGGTGCTCGACGCCACATATATTATATTAACTGAGGTTCGGGAAAGACCATCGTTGTCAATTCCCATGGCTGGCGACTGTGGTGCGCAAGTTCCAGTGCATCCCAAGGCCATGGATAGTCAGATTCCTGTGCTTGGTGAAATTTCTGCAATCGGGCTAAGTAGATCAACTAAGTTAGTTAACGCAAGGTAATTTTTATTTTCAATTGGAAATCATAATTTGAAAAAAAATTTCTTTCCTCTCCAACCAGGCTTCAGTCTTCCTGGGATTACTATTTGGCCACTTATTGCAAAGTTATCCTTTACATTTCCTTTAGTTCCCATGGAAACCTGGTATTTGTCCTTTAGCATCAAGTTTCAGAGCCTTATTTTGTCGAATTTATGAATTTCAACTAGGTTGGATTATATTTCTGGTCGTTGATAATTATGGTAATCAGTGGAAAAAGGTCGGTTTATGGACGTTCATACTTTTTCATAAAATCAACCTATATATTTTCATTGCAATTTTAAAAGATATGATATTCCATCGCATCTTACTGTCGTGGCTAGCAGTATATGTAGTCTATATTGTTAGTACAAAGCAAATAGCTTAAATTTAACAGCTAATACTGCTGGTGACTGTTTGATCTTCTAATTCGAATTATACTCACTAGTACCATTTTTATTATTCCACTCGTGTTTCATCGGTATTTTTATGATCAAATTCGCTTAACATGGGAAGACTGTTCCTCGCAGTTTTGTTTGCAATCAGCAAGGTTATGACCTCATTCGGACACTTTTCTTGACCAAAACATTGAAATGTTCAATCTCTATGACTTCCCGATGCATTTTTTTTATGTAAACCTGCTCATTAGCAAGTAAGCGAGTTTGCTATAATGCATCAAGTGTAGTTGTTTATCAGAACAGCTGGCTGTTCCAAGCCCCAAAATGGCCGCCGCCGCGAGTTGTCGGAACCTTATTATCCATGGCCTTGTGTGCATCCCCGCCACCAGCACACCTATTCAACGGAGTTTTAATATATGTGGGCTCGCCCATACAGCCAAGAAAAGTAGACTTGAGCCCCAGCGCCTAAATAAAATAGTGTTTATTCATGAAAGTATGACTTGTGTAAAGAGTTTGTGCATAGAGTGCAGTGACACAATTATTTTTCTAGATGTATAGCCAGTAGCGTGCCTTTGTGACTGTGTGAAAAGTAAAATACTATCATATTTGATCTGCTAAATTAACCCATCGACGACGTAGTATTTAAGATAGCCCTTTATATTTTTGACGGTTGTAATATATGAGATTTTCCAGTTCTTCACTTTTTTCCTCGAAGTATACGAACAATCGTTAACACGCCTCGCCGCCGCCGCCGATCAAACGCTCGGCGTTCGCGCCGTCACGCCGACGCCGCCGGCTTAATTTCCCCCTCGCGCCGCCGCCGGCCAAAATCAAGACGGCGCCCATCTCTACTCATGAGCAGCATGTTTTGGTTCCATTCGAATCAAATCAAGTTATTCTCGATCACTCATGAATCGTGTGAAGCTTCACAAATCACTCCACTAGACGTATGACCGAGAACAGCTTCATTTGATTCATTATGAACGATTTGAACGGAGAACGTGATTCAATTCATTTGGTTCATGCCAATGAATCGTTCAGAATGAACTGAATCACTCATGATCGACACAACTCTAGTGTCCATACTCAGAGGATACAACGTGTGATTTTCCACTTTTTAAAAAGTGGATTCAACGCGTTTCACCGACTTACGACATCATCAGGTGCCACAAATCTGTGGAAACTTTCCAGTTTTAAACTTTAAGTTTTTGCATTACTTTAAGTGATACAAACCAGTGATTTCGAATTAATGGATGAATCCTTTCGCGTGTCCAGTATCGGGTTAAGCGGAATATCGAAATCGTCTCATCGGGTGGCACGGCATTGGACGCTTCTGTGCGGTCGTGATAATCGACTGCCGTTTGCAAGCAGCCCCCTGCATAAATCACGCCACCACCGCGGCGCGCCTTGCACCCTCTTGCTCCCGTTCACCGGCGACAACGCTCCCTGCCCCTCCCTCCCCCCCGCATTACCCAGGAGGCAGATGTACGACCTTTACTTCTCTAAGACCATGGTACAACCCTTTCTCCGACCGCAGATCAGCGGTCTCCGGGCGCAGGTTCGTCGGACAGATGAGAGCGGTCATGGTCCTACGGCCTGCGAAACACGCGATATCAACCGATAATTGGCCACAAAGGCGGGGATATAATGGTCGTATTGGAAGAGGGAATGTGCCGGGAAAAGATGGGTAGAAGTCTAAACAACAGCAGGAGATTAACGAAAATAAGACGATCACTCGTTCGGAAATCGTTATTGATTCTTTTCTTTTGATGATCTCCGGTACCTCGAAGTCACGCCGTAAAGAAATAGATATTGAATCAGGAGGCTGATGAAAATTAGAATGGGCGAATTGGCAAGGAATTTGAACGATTTGACCGTTGGTGAACTTCTTTCGAAAATCGCCCACCAAGTTTGGTGAAGTGGTATATTTTTCTGTTTTCCTCTAGCAATAATTTATATTTTTCTCTTCTTAACAATGTAAGCAGTATACATAAAAATTACTTTTATTTAAGGTAGTTTTAGCGAAATATCATTTTACGTAGAAATCAATGAATTTGGTCTCATTTTAAATAAAAATGTCTCACCCTTCTAATGGCACCAAAAATTGAACCCCTTACCGCATTACTTTCGGAGTTATTTGCCCAAAAATACCAGTCTTTTTAAAAGGGAAATGGTACGTGTATGTAAAGAGAGAAGTTTCAGGCTTGATGTGGTGGAAGGATTCCATCGTAAAGAATGAAAGTAGTGAAAGTTTCCACTTAGATAAATTTTACTCGACCTAGGTTTCGATGTACTACATCATCATCAGCCTGACTTACTTTCATTCTTTATGGTACGTGTATGCACTCCAGAGTGATATTTTTGACAAAATGATGAATTTCTAACACTTGGATGTCGTAAAAAAACTAACAGCTAGTAGTTTGTATGTTTTCTCAACTATTTTTGAAAATTAACCATATTGTCACCGCCGTAGGTTCTTGGGTATCACAAAAAATCTTCCGTTTTGAAGGAGTTACAAACGCACCGCGCGGAAAAATGAATCAAATTGAAGACTTATGCTGATATTTTTATTTAATTACTTCCCATTTCTGTCAGTTAAAACTAAATATTTGCACCATTAATAATGCAATATTTAATTCATGTGTCCTACTGCTAGTGAAATTAAAAAGTATAATTCAAATATGGTCTCTATTATGACTTGGGAACTGTCTCGCTCGGACCTCTTTATTTCTCCCCTGATTTTGGTATAAAGCACTTGGTCATTAACTAAGTTCACGGAATTTTATAGCCTTCTTCCTCTTTCATTCCCACGTCTAGCTCTTCTGTCACCTCTCTTGCTGGTTTCTTAGTGTACCCACAGGCTTAACTGAAATGATGAGGTTGGGCAACCCGGCCAAAATCCACGATTCTTCATTTTAAACCCTTATATGTACTCATTTCTTTAAACTGGCCTATGCCATCTGAGCCGTATGCAAGTTTCAAATTTCTCTTCTAACTTACCTCTCGAACCTTATTTTATTGAGTGATTTCAATGGATTTAGTTTATTTAACTAATGTCTTTTCGACATCAACGAAGAAATCGTAGCATCTTGATTGAATAAGAAAGATAAATTTTACTAAAACCACAAATTTTATTACAAAACTAACCTGGTTTCGATGTGCATTCACATCATCTTTTCAAATTTGATGAATCGAGCAAAAAAGGGATTTTAGAAATTTTAATTTTAACGGAAGCAACTTCGCCAAACATCTTTTAACCCACGGACATAAAAGTGATCTTACCATGACATCTCTCCATTTTAATAATGACAGACGCATGCTGAATGCTTTAGAATAGTGAGAGATTTTTAAAAACCAAGTTGATTGTGATTTATTCCTGGTTAATGAATGTATGCTCTCTGCCTATTCCCCCATCCTCAAAGCTTCAATCCCATCCTCTTCTTCCTCCTGCCCCCCCCCCCACCTTCCCGCGACCACCCTCCTCCTGTATTGTATTCTCTTCCCCCTCCCCTCCCCACCTGGTAATGTTTATTATATAAGGCCTGCACATCGGCCGTCATTTACCTGAAGATGATGTGAATGCACATCAAAACCTGGGTCGTTTTTTTGATAAATGTAGTAGTTTTAGTAAAAGTTGTCCTCTTTATTTTTTAATGAAGGAATACCACCAAGTGATACTGACGAAAGTGAGTGATCTTGATTGAACGTTATATTCCTGTCTATTTTTAACCTCTGCCTCAACCGCGTCCAAACATACTTCCCCTTTCATAGCTAGGGCTGATCTTTGCATGAGCTCTTCTCCTTCATGAATTCTTATCTCTTATTTACAACCTGATATCCAATACCTATGAATGGATCGCATATTAATGGAAGGTACCCTTAAAAAAGAAACTCACTAATCTGAGATAATCTTGATTAAATAACCGTTAACCTGGAACGGTATACGAGCCGAGAACTTCTGACTCTACGGCGTGTGCAGTGACCAGTTGAGCTACTCAGATGTCCTTTTATAGAGTTAATTTCATGGAGGTTGCATGGTCGCAGGGCCCACCGGGCTAAATTACTCCTCGTGTTTTTGTCCCTTGTAGGTAGGTAGGTGATGCCAGATAGGTCGAAGGTTAGGAGCGAGACGATAGGTAGTTCACATTGTGATGCTCTGGTCAATACTGGTCAATTCTCTTGGAAAATTTGGGTGGGGAGCCTTCCCAACTAAACTACTCTAAGTGTGAAAGTTATTATTAAAGAATAAATTCTGGAAACTATGAAGCGCCCTCCCCCCCCCACTAGGGAGGGTGTTAAGCCCAGTAGCGAGGGAGGCGAGATTCCGCGGTCGTCATCACGAGAAATTCTTGTTCAACGATGTTGTCAAATGATACAAGAAATGGATGAGAGAGGAAGAAGAACAGGAAAATCTTTAGGAGTAAAGCAGCTGTAACAATGGGAACCCACAAATGGCAAGGGCTGGGAAGCTGGTAAATATCATGAAATGGACAAAGGGAAAATTGATTCTTTGGGGATATACGAGGTGAGGTGTAGGTATACTGTTGGTCTGATACTTACAAGGTAATGTACATTGGGGAGGATGAGAGTTTACATGTGGCAGCTATAGTTCTGAATGCTAGACTAAGGGAAATGGGCTGTAAGCATTGAGCAGGTGAGTGACAGGACGTTTGTGGTAGAACTAAAAGCACGCCATACGAATTCTAATTTGTCCAGGTGTACGTATGGATACGTCCAGGTATACATGCCTACAAGTGACCACAGGGAGGAAGAGGAGGTTGGTTTGTTTCGGACAGCTAGAAGAGGTAATTGGAGGAGTCCTGGGGAAGAAAAACCCGATTGTGATAGGCGACTGGAATGTAGTGATGAGGGAAGGGAGGGATGGACATGAAGTGGGAGGGTATGGGTTAGGGATAAGATATGACAGCGGTTAGAAGGCAGTGCTTTTTTGTTGGAGAAATAAATTAGTAGTACCAAACACTTGGTGTAAACATCACTTCTGTCGTAGAACGGTGGCAAACGGGCGAAGAACTGGAGGACAAGACAATGCAATGGAATGGCAAAACTACAGGTAGAGGGAAAGAAGGGGCATTATACGCTTCAGTGAAAATGAAATCGGGCGACAAGATGGGACAAACGACTCTAAAGATTAAGGTTAAAACAGGAAAATACATTAATCTAACTCGGAGACTTAAGAGGATAGATGGATAGAATATGTTGAAGAGCTATATAATGCCAGAAATAGACTTGTGAACTTAGATAGAGCGAATGATATATTAATAAAATAGAATAGCTTTGGACTCGAGCTACTAGGCAACAAAATAGAGGTCATTACAAGAGATGAAAACAAGAAAAGTGGAAGTAGACAACATTCCTACTGAGTTACTGTAGAATCTATTTGTACGTAAAGAGAATAAGTAGGTCCCTTAGGCCGTAATCTTAAAAGGACTCAAGGAGTTGGAAGAGGAGGAGAAGGTTAAGGAAAGTAAAAAAAAGAATCTAGGTTTTACGGGACAACCACCTTTTTTCGAAGTCATTCGAAGGACCTCTGAGGAATGAGAAGAGCCAGAGGATTTCGTGAAAACGTTCTTAAAACCTATTCCAGGAAGGCAGAAAGTGTCGAAATGTATAGGGTACAGAATACGTGGTTGAATTTATCACGTGGCTAAAGTTTAGCTGAGAATAATTAACACGAGGCGGTAGAGTGGAGCAAATTTCCATCTTAGGCGATCATCAGTTAGGGTTCAGGTAGGAGAGGGCAAGTCCAAGAAACGATTGCGGAGATAAGAACAATTATAGAGAGAAACGTTGAGTATGATCACGATATTTTCGCATGCTTACTATATGTCGAACAGGCATTTGGCAGAGTAAATCGGGAAAAATAATGCAGATACTCGAGTAAATGGGAACAAGTTGGCGAGATAGGAGAGACATCCGTAACTTATTTATTGTCCAGAGGGCACAGGTGGGCGTGGCTGACGAAAAATCAGGGTGGACTGTTATATGTCACGGGGTAAGGTAATGGTGCCAGTTGTCGCATTTACTTTTGACTGGTATGATGAGGAAATGTTAAGATGAGACTGGGAAGTAGCACTTGTGGAAATCTAAGTATGACGCCAGCTGATTAAGTCGATTTGATTTGCAGACTACCGGACGTTGGTTAGTCGATCTTTTGCCAATGTAATCCACATCACATCCTTTAACGTGACCGAGCTACCTCAGCCTCCTTCCGTGAATCTTTTTCATTTCCTTTTTCCCCACCTTAACTGTACCTTGTAATGCGGTCATTTCTCATTCTGTCCTTTTTTATTTAACCAGTTATCCATCCGAACAATCTCATTTCTCACCCATCTCGTTCCTTCGCGTTTCGAAAAATCTACGTCCCATGGAGCATCGCCAAATGATCACCGTTTTGTGCAATTTCTCTTTAATTTTACAGCTCATAATTTTGTGGATTGGGACCTCGCTCATATTATTAACGCTCGTCCACCGCACGATATTCGATGTTGTGCCTGTTCATCTCAATCGCCTGTCCTCACCGAGCCCTGACACTTAAATTTTCTAGAAGTCGGTAAACTTTTATTCCAAAATCTTATTGTTTCCTGGGTGGTTTCTGATGGCATTTATTTCTTAAACATCACCAGGATTATTCTCATTTCTCTGCCATTCACAAAAAAACAAACTAATGTGAGAAATTTACGAGGAAAAATTTTTCCCATTTCTTTACTGTCTCGCCGACGGAAAAATATGTTGATTAGGGTAAAGAGCCGGGTAAATATGTTATATGTAAACTTTTGCGAATTTTTGAACGAACTCGTCTGGGTGGACAATACAGATTTAGGCACGAGAGAAATTATTTATACCATCGTCACATTTTGGCATCAAATATTTCGGGTTTAAAAACGACCTTAAACTACTCCGGCAATTCAAAGGCAAACGAAAAATCATGCCAAATGTCATTCGTCTTGCTAAATACGTGTCAAAAAAGTCATGGTAAGAAACGAAAAATGAACTCCCAATACAGGATGATTTCCCTTGATACAAATGAGAAATAAAATTATCCATCAAAAGTATAAATGGCCCACGAAGTTAACGTTAGAAAATAGCTGAATCTATGATATCCTCATCTTCTATCAATCTTCCAGATTGAGTTTCAAAGTGAAATGTGATGAGGATAGAAATCGTGAAACACAACTGAAAGTAACTCGCAAAAAAAGTTTGTTTCAGTTAAAAACACTAAATATTTTTCTGCTTCCGAGAGATTTCAACAATTACTTGCCACAGTATCCGACAGTTCATAATCATTTTAGTTGCGCATCACTGAACGAGTCTCGAATTACAATCTACAAAAACCGTTCCTTACCTATATTTTACACATGGCCGACTCTCTGGCAAAGGAGTCGACTTTCTCATTACAGTAATCCGTGTTTTGTATTGTTTGACTCTGAAAGTACATTTTGCCGTTTGTCAAAGGTCCCACTTTCAGTAGTTTTATAAGGTTAAAGAGCCGAGTAAATGTGATGTATTAGCTATTGCGAATTGATGGACGAAATTGTCTACCTGGGTGGTACAGGATTACGACCGTGAGAAATCATAAATTCCTGTGACATATTCTGTCATAACAGATATTCAATATAAGAAGCTGAAGTTACTCAAGAATTTCAATGACAAGGATATATTAAATCTTTTGTGTGGTGAATTATATTGTAAATGATAGAATGAATGAAAATGAACATTCCCAATGCACAATCAGGTCGCGTAATATGTGTCGAAAATGAAGTAATCCATCATAAGTATAATTGTCGCACGGCATTGCCGCAAAAAATAAAGGAAGATATCCTGCACCACAAAATTTATTTAAAGAGCGATATTTAAGCGCCGATTGGTAAACCAATGTCATAGCTATGAATATATAAGATTTGCCGCAAAAACTGCATTTGATTGCATTTATTTTTGAACAAAATCATGAGAGTAACAATTTGTATACCATCAAGAGATTTCAAACCTCAGAATTAAAGAAATATTAAAAAGTAGGTCAGATGATCACTATAGCCGTTTAATGCATACAGTGTGGTAATTTCACTGAGAATGATTGAATTACTTTCTCTCGGGCCTGTATTATCTCCTACCATCGTGTGTGTAAGAAGGCTTAGTTATAATTCTCCCACCGGCGACTGTGGTCATCAGGATATTACAATGAAAACCGTTCAGGATGAAATTCATCGGTGCCGTTGGTTGATTCACACCTCTATTCCCCACAACTCTCGTCTCCTCACGGTCGAAAGAAAACATTTTCCTGATACAATATTGACCGTTGACGCTTTTATGTTGTGGTGACACGTTTATCGTAATGTGAGTGGCCTTGGACGATTGAAACCGAGGAACAGTCTCGTCTGGAATATCTCAGGAGCACTCAGCACCGATGAATCCCAAAATTCGTTCCCTCCGCGTCAAACTGCAGCTCGCAAGGAATGCCCTCCACTGTCTCATGGTCAAAATCTATCACAATCCTTGTTATTCTCGATGTTCCCTCCCAAGCATCGTCCAGTCTCAAGTGCCCCGCGTCGCAGTAGATGTTGTTCGGGTACTCGGAGTCACTGCAAGTCAGCCGGGTCTTCTCACCGCCGCATGAGTTGATCTCTGAGTTCTCAGCAGTTGTGTTCGATGGAAGACCTCCTCGGACGTACGCGAAAGATAAATGGATCGGCTCACTGTGCATTCCTCCGTCGAGATCACCGCCGAATGCAAGGCGACGATGGAGAAGGTAAGGAGAACCACGTAGCTCCTCATCACTTCTCTCTTGTCTGAGTGCGGGTAGATTAGCAAGTCTTTTCACCTTGAGTTTCCGTGAAGGACTGTCTCAACGACTGGAGGGTATTTTGGCTGAAGTACCTGCGGCGCCGACCACCCAGGACCAGGTGGGCGACATGTGTGTGAGCTCAGTGCTTATAAATTTCCTGCAGCGTCACTCGTGAGATGGAGGGCAAACAGCCAGTTATGGGCGTGTGGACAAAACACTCATGTTGGTTTAAATCACAGTCATAAATGAGGGTTTGCATGGCAAAGATAGCATGCTTGACGTAAAATTTTGTTGAATTCTTTCTGGAGGTGAGTATTTTGGAGACATAATTTATACTTTTTGTCCTTGAAACAGGGGGCAATTCCTTGATCCTCAAAACTCAACTGTAAGGTTAGCTTGTTCCCCGAAATAAATCCAACAAAAATTTAATAGAAATGTAATACATAAAAAAAACACGCCGCCAGGTAACTGAAGTTGAGAGTCGAACCTGTAAATAAAATTAAAAAATATTGTTAAATTCTATGCGTCGATTAAAATGATGAAAGGAGAGTAAATCTTATCTCTATAATCAAGATTCAAAGCTTCTAAAGGAAGAGTTTCTAAATTAACTTGTGATGGAGCTGACCTAATCTTTACTGTGATTTCAATGACACCATTTATATTACATGAAACCCGAAGGCGCTTTCAATTACAAAATCATGAAACAAGAAAACAATTCGTCGTGATATCGTCAATATATTCATATTTTCGGTCGCTGCAGTTTCGGGTAGTTCCGTAGTTCCTTTAAAACGAAGGTTAAAATATTATTGACCTTGCCCTTTAAATGCTGTGTCAGAATATATATGCCTAACCTTCTGACCAAATGAATCACGCATTTTAGTATTTGAAATGCCTAATTTCCTATACTTTAGAAAACCATTCGGATTCTTTGGAAAATAATCAGATTAATTACGCATACATTACATAAATACTGCCGTTATTTTTAACTTCATTGTTTTTCAAGAGGCGTAAAGAAAAACCTCTTAAATATCCTTTGAAAAGTAACATTTAATGGTTCCAAATTTTGTTTATGAATCAAGATATTTAGACGTTTATCTTTATATGAAAATTACTATTTGTACGGTATATTAATAACTTCTGCATACCAATGAGCAAAAGCATACATCTTGTTGAAATAAATTTAAAACATTTAAAGGCTGAAGCGTATTTTATCGAAGTTGACTTGGTGCAGAATACGTTTGCTTCAGATTATTGCTCAAGTGCAGCCCTAGAGCATTGAGACAACGCACTTATACGGAAGACGGTGGTTAAAATAAGCGATGGCAAAATGGATTTCTTGGTTTTCTTGGTTTTCCGCATAGAATTTTATTTAAATTAGCGATTAATTGGACATGTGGTAACGCGACAACACGTCGGTTTGTAAGTTAAATTCATTTATTTGCAAAACCTACTGAACAAGTCTTTTGTTAAATTGCAAGGAAAATGCCATAGTGTGTACCCCTGTCACAACATAGGAACGTGCAAAAGAAAAAAAATCCATGTGGCTTTAAATATCTGGCGACTAAGTACTTGCGGAAATGAGTGACTAATATCGTTATAACAAAACAGTTCGTAATTATCCTCACATAGTTTATTTAACGGACGTAGTTTTCGGCAAGTTTTGATTTGGCAATGTATGGGAAACATCCGTCGACGGAAAGTTTTGTCCTGCGAAGGGATGTTTCTGGTGAATGGGCTGGGTCCGTCGTGACATTCCGGTCCGGTCTGGATGGATCATGTGAACATGAAAGGTTGGTCGGCGAACGAAGTCGAAAAATCGTCTCTGCTTTCGAAATCTACAAGAATGAAAGGACTCAAATACCCATTTCAATCCCAATAGAAGGAGTTTAGTCTAGTAGAAAGTCCAGTTTCATATTTAGCCATGCAAATTGGATATTATTTCTGCTAATTTAAAGTAAAATTTTGAACATGGAGTCGGTCACTGAATTAAGTATCTTTATTGGGCGATGAAAGAAATTTTCGTATTAAATATACATTGAATTTTGTATAATTTTACTAGGTAATTATTCCGTATTGTGGTCTTAATTGAATAGTTCTCATAGTAAGCTCGTATAGTTTTTCATTCTGATGGACACAAATTTATATATTTAACTTTCGATATGTTTGTATTTTTTATTTCAAAAACACCTAGCACGAGGGGTACGCAACCTCAAAAACAAGTGTACACCGCATTTCCATTTCAGCCATTTATATCCATGTCTAACCATTTCCGTCCATTTCTGTCCATCTCCGACCATTTCTATCCGCTCCTGTCCACTATTATCCATTTATGTCCATTTCAATCCATTTCTGTCCATAGCTCGCCATTTCTGTCCATTTCTAACAATTTCTGTCCATTTCTAACAGTTTCTATCGAATTCTATCCATTTCTAACCATTTCTGTCCATTTCTAACCATTTCTGTCCATTTCAATCCATTTCTGTCCATAGCTCACCATTTCTGTCCATTTCTATCCATTTCTGTGCTATAGCTCACCATTTCTGTCCATTTCTATCCATTTCTGTCCATAGCTAACCATTTCTGTCCATTTCTAACCATTTCTGTCCTTTGCTATCCATTTCTAACCATTGCTGTCCATTTATGTCCATTTATGTTCATTTATAACCATTTTTATCCATTTATAACTATTCCTGTCCATTTCTGTCCATTTCGCGACCATTTCTCAACAAGCGTACACCATTTCTCAGAGTTGAATAGCCCTTGACCAAGCAAAAGTATTTGTATATAATATTTCAAATATAAGGTATAGAGTATGTGGCCCAATCCTGCTAATAAAGGAATGACAAATAAAACAAACACACTGAATTTGATTTGATTGAATTTATTAACAAATTTTCAAGATTGAAATTTCAGACACTGTCATTGTATTAAATCCAAAATAATAAATGAATAAATTGAAGGGCTAGTCAACAAATCAAATAGCCATGCCAGGGCCAGGTGAAGTGCACCCTATGAAGTGATTAAATCTCGATTATGGGTCTGTATCTGTTACCGTCATGGGAGAATGTAGGCTTAGGTCTCCCATCGAAAACAGTGGGTATCTTGTGGTGACCCTTACATTTTAAACTGTTCAGGATGAAATTCACGGGTGCCGTTGGTGGATTCACACCGTCATTTCCCACCACTCTGTTCTCCTCACGGCCGAAAGAAAACTCTCTCTTGAGACAAGGGATACCAATACCAACACTTCTATTTAATGGTGAGACATATATCGTTATGTGAGTGGCTTTAGACACTTGAAACCAAGGAACCGTTTCGTCTGCAATATCTCGGGAGCAGTCACCACCTTTGAATCCGAAGTGCGTTCCCTTCGCGTTGAAGTGCAGGTCGCAGCGAACGCCCTCCGAAGTCTCGTGGTCGTACTCTATCACAATTTCTGTTATTCTCGAAGTTCCCTCCCAAGCTTCCTCCCGTCTCAAGTGTCCCAGGTCGCAGATGATGTCGTTCGGGTACTCGGAGTCACTGCAAGTCAGCCGGGTCTTCTCACCGCCGCATGAGTTGATGTCTGAGGTCTCAGCAGTTGTGTTCGATGGAAGACCCCCTCGGACGTCCGCGAAAGATAAACGGATCGGCTCACTGCGGCATTCCTCCGCCGAGATCACCGCCGAATGCAAGGCGAAGAAGGTTAAAGAGAGGAGCATCCCGGAGTTCCCCATCACTTCTATCTTTTGCGACTGCGGGGCAAGGAGTGGCCGTCTTGTACCTTGGGCGAGCGTCTCTCGACTTGTCGGGCTAACGGGATACTCGTTTACCTCGTCTTTTTGTACTTTTGTACATGCCCCAATGGGCACCCAGCAATGGCGGGTCGCTGAATTATACCCAACGGATCCGCGGAAGAAAGGAAGATAAATGTATGTCTGCCCTCATGCATCGCACTGGCGGAGTTTCAATTTGTTACGGGACACATCATAAGAATGATTTCATGAGCGAACCATAATTAAATATGCAAAAGAGCCGCGCGCTTGACTAAAAAGTTGATGTGCCCAGGGCAAACACACTCATGTTGGTTTAAATCACAGTCATAATTGAGACTTTGAATGGCTGGGATTACATGCTTGAAGTAAAATTTTGTTGAAGGCTTTAGGATATGAGCATTTTGGAGACATAATTTATACATTTTGTCCTTTAAATAGGGCAAGTCCTTGATCCTCAAAACTCAACTGTAAGGTTAGCTTGTTCTTCGAAATAAATCCAACAAAAAATTAATAGAAATGTGATGTATAAAAAAATACGCCGCCAGATAACTGAAGTTGAGAGTCGAACCTGCAAATCAAATAAAAATAATCTTGTTAAATTCGTTACGACGAATCCCGACGTAAACCCGAAGGCGCTTTCAATTACAAAATCATGAACAAGAAAACAATTCGTAGTGATATCGTCAATATATTCGTATTTTCTCTCGCTGCATTTTAGGGTAGTTCCGTAGTTCCTTCAAAATTAAGGTTCAAATATTATCGATTAAACCCTTAAACATTATGCCAGAGTATATATTCCAACCTTCTGACCAAATGAATCACGCATTTTAGTATTTGAAATGCCTAATTTCCTATACTTTTGAAAACCATTCGAATTAATGGGAAAATAATCAGATAAAATACGCATACATTACATAAATACTGCCGTTATTTTTAACTTCATTGTTTTTCAAGAGGCGTAAAGAAAAATCTCTTATATATCCTTTAAGAAGTGACATTTAATGACTCCTAATTTTGTTTATGAATAAAAATATTTAAGAGTTTATCTCTATATGAAAATTATGATATGCACGATATATTTAGAACTTTTGTATGACAATGAGCAACAAATACATCTTTAAAAATAAATTAAAAATATTTATAAGTTGAAGAATTTGTTCAAGTACTAAGCTGAACCAGAAGTTGTGGATTTGCGATTGTAACAGTAATCGACATCTACATACTAATAAACTGCGAGCCGTTGTTTCGGTGTGCGGCATTGGACTAGGACAGCATCCGTGTAAAGGTGTAAGGGATGAGATTTTGGGAGGTAAAATTGTGAAGTGTATCATTGGAGAGTTTAAGTGGAGCTCAGTCTTTATTATGGTCACTTATTGTGCGTGGAAGGAACGAATTTTAGTCTTTTTCTGTTCGACGAAATATCTCTTATTTTGTACTTTATGTCGGACATGAAATGCCGCGTCAAGGAGATATTCTCTCTGTCGCTTTGAAGCACATCTACTCTGCATTCCTGAAGCAAAGTAAGCCTAGCCTATAACCTCGAAAGTCTCTGGCGGTCCCCAATCAAATCCCTTTCAAAGCTGAGAAACTTTATATGTTCGCTCGTGGCATTTTTACGCAGTGTGCAGATTTTCTTTGTATTTTTTTTGGTAAAATATTACTGTCTAGGGTCTCATGTGCTCGTGGCGCATTAGAGAGGGGAAGTAACTAGACGAAGTAGCACCTTCCTTTTACATTATCATCCGATGATATTCCTTTTCTACGTTTGATAAGTATTAGTTTCTTTTATGCTGTGCCGCATATGTTGTGTCTGTGTGTTTTCCACGAGATATCTAAAGTTAAGGTAAACGGAAGGTATTTGACTTTTTCTGAGGACTTGATGATTAACCCAACCACAGTGTAGATATTTCGTAAATATGATGACTTCAGTAAGAACTATACCTTGGTGCATTTATCATGATTTAGATCGAGCCCACACTTCTGGGATCAATAAAGACCATCTTTAGTTCCGAAGATAAAACTTGTGAGTCGGCGTCTTCGCTTATATCCTCGTAGGTTTATGCGATTAGTCACATTGTACTGCTAACTTGAAAACTTCATATAAATTATGAATGAGCATTAAGCCGGGAGTAGGGCTTATCTTGTTTTCTGCGAGAATACCGGAAGTGACTCTGACCGTAATAGAGCCCTTGCATGCAACAGCTGCATTTGTTTGCGATCACTGAGAAAGTCCGGTACCAAATTCACTATTTTGTCATTTTGTCCTTAGGATATACCCTTCTAGAAGGCTTGGTGACTTCCTCATAAGAAGTTACGATTATCCTAGGAGATCATATTATTTCTAACGGTTATGTTAGAGTCTTGCATAACAGCGATGTTTACGATTTAGCCGGTGATGTCCTGGGCCATGACTTTTCTTTTTTTAGTTTTTTTCTGTTGCTGGTTATTATTAAGGATTGGGGTGCTTTGCATTCGGAAAATGATTTCCTTTATGTGGTTTGTGTTGGAAGAAAAAATATTCCTTCCTGGGAATCACTCAGCAGTTACTTGATATTACGACTCAATAGTAAAATGAGTACTAATCGCTACATAAATCGATCGATCGTATCTTCTCTATCCATCCCCAATCCCTGCAATCAAAGAATTAAAACCGATTTAAAATCTATTTACAACATTCTTAACGCAAATATTGATTGTCCTGAATTGCTTTCCTCCATTAATTTCCGAGTTCCTTGTCGATCCACACTTACGCACTCATTACTCCATATGCCTATCCCTAGACTACGCCTTATCTAGCGTTCCCTTCACTACCGCCTCTCCTCACTTCTCAATTCTCTGCCTGATAACATTGATCCCTTTTTGCTCTCTACCAACTCATTCATCAATCTTTCCATGTCCCATTTCTCGCCAAGTAGCTAAACCACTCCCTCTTTCCTCCCTTTCTACCTATGCTTTATTGGTTTGTTTGCATATTTTTATCGTGTACTCTTTGTTTGTTTGTTTGCCTACGTATACATTACGTGTTTATTGTTACTGCGACACTGTAAACTGGCAGAAATGCTGTATGTGAGCAATAACTTAAATAAATCAGGGGGAAAGCTGTGGAGCAGATACAGGAATAAAAACACAATAATCGAAGCGCTACTCCATGAAAATATTAACAATATCCTAAGAAAGCTCATTTTATATCCAAGGTTACCAACCTTTTAATTTTCTCAATCAATGGGGAAAGATGAGGGATAGTTAGGGGTAGAAGTTCGTGGGTGAGGAATGGTAGAGGGGCGGGAGGAGGGGTGTAGTGTGTTAGGCGTGCCGCGCTGACATTGAAAGTACAAGAAAAATATAAAAATTGTAAGTAGCTATGTTTTTGTCAGGAAGTGTAGGGGAGGGCAGTAGGAAAGGGCTTACATCTAGTTCGTACTATTTAAATCACTGCCGGGCTGTTTTTTCTGAACAAATTGGGTTGAAAATCGGGTTTTCCAACCTATTGGGAAAACCATGGGTCATAGGGAAAACTTATAGGCAGATAAAATGTTCGCAATTGCAATACCTGTCGAATGGCGCCTGGTAGATCTAAATCGGGTTATCCATTCAAAAGTTATTGCAAAAAAACTTAAAAAAACGTGGAAAATCAGGTTTTTTTTATTATTTACCAATTTGTTATTATTCATTGAAATTCGATAAAAATGCCTAGAAGTTGTGTTTTGTGGTGCTTCAAAAGTGCGCTAAAGTTCGGTGTTTTGGAACGAATATTTTTTGTATAATTCTATTTGTTTATCCTGTACAAGGCAAAAATGCTCAACTTTAAACACGTCAGACGATAAAAGTTACTATCCATAAGAGCTTCACAGCCCCGATCTTTAAGGCCGAAGCCTAACTTACCCTTACCCTATTTTAATAAAATGTCGATTTATTATCGGGAACCCTTTTGAATTGTACGATAAACAATGATACTTTTTTGAACACTTTTTTCTTATGAACATTTAGAAAAACTTCAAAACTCTCTGTAAGAAGTGCCTTACACAAACGCACATGGTTAATTCCTTCGTTTCCATTATGCTAGTTAGTGCTGACGCTGGTAACATTTTGTCGTGGAAACGCCAGTGAGCGCGAATTGTGGTTGGATTTCTTTCCACGGGTGGCCGACCCTAGTTAGTTTGAATGGTTTTTATCATAAATACGATATTGATGATTACTGAGAAGAAACAGATTGTGCTAATGTACAGAGTCTCTTATGGAATACAATAAGTAATTGCCGAGCCATATAGCAATCGCGGTAATTGTAAATATTTTTTGGCTTTTCAATCATTATTTGTTTATACAAAGCCGTAATCTTGACTTGCTTGGGAAATTGAAAAGGGACATTGTAGTTAAAAAACGCTGCAATAAAATTGGTTTGTATCATCTGTGAAATATTATCTGAATTGGAACGTATATAGGCATTCTCTGGCATTCGCCAGAACATATCCGGGATAATTAAATATTACCTTGTGGTATAAAATATGCTATTATTAATTCGATATCTTTGTTTACTTTCCTCGTGTGATTTTGGATCCGTTACCTGGTGTACAGGAGCGAAGAAACTTGCGAAAGTATGCACTTTGGACTCAAGACCGTAGCTAATTATGTCAATGTGCAATAACACAATTACAATTCGTCTATTCACTTATCATATTCCCTCGTAAATTTAGATTATGCTCTGTTGTCATTGATGGAAGGTAGCATTCAACATCGGCATCCATGTTCTTTCACCACGGGCAACGTGAGAGTGTAAACTGATAAAAATCACGAAAATAATTGTAAAACAGTCATTATAAATGCCGTTATTCACTTAATGAGAGTTAATTCCACAGGGAATGCGATCACTTTTTACCGTACTGGCAATGAGTGAGGTCAAAATTGAGATTGTTGCGACAATAAGCATGAGTCTAGTTATAGGCGATACTATTATCCTTGTCGTAAGTAATATTATGACATTCCTGGATAATCGTAACTTCTTACATGGCAGTCAGCACGGCTTCCGTAAAGGCAGGTCTTGCGAAACTCCTTCATGATATCCTAAAATCAGGTGAATCGATTAAGCAAGTCGACGCGATATTCCTCGATTTCAAGAAGGCATTCGACAAGGTTCCTCACAAAAAACTCATGTATAAACTGCAATCATGCGGAGTTAACACAAAAAATAGTGATTTGGATAAGTGACTTTCTCAGTGATCGAAAGCAAAAAGTAGTTATTGATGGTTTTTGCTCTGTTAAGTAATATGGTCGAAGTCACATCCGGTATTGCTCATGGAAGTGTGATCGGCCCTCTTTTATTCATTATCTATATTGATGACCTAACTTCTGGAGTTAGCAGTAAATTAAGGTGATTTGCAGACGATACAGTTATCTACCGTGAAATGAACGAAGGCGCGGACTATGAAGCTCTGTCATCGGACCTTAACAACGTTCATTCGTGGTGCCAGGCGTGGGGGTTAGAATTAAATATCAACAAATGCAACACAGTTCACTTCCTGCGAAAGTCATCACAAAAATGCCATGCCTATACTGTGGGTGGAGTAAACATAAAATCTTCAGATACAGTAAAATATCTTGGAATTACCTTAACTTCTGATATATCGTGGGGATTACACATACAGAACATATGCAGCATTAAAGAAACTAGGTTTTGTTAAACGTGTAATAGGAAGGTCCTTGGATGAAAAAGTCAAAGAGAGATGCTACTTCGCTCTGGTTAGGCCACACCTCGAATACGTCGCGAGCATTTGGGACCCTGGTCAAATAAATTTAACCAAAAAAATTAATAAAATACAAAGGAAAGCAGCGCGCTTCGTTTAAAACTGCTGCGTACATGTAGTGTCTCACAACTTTTAGAGGCATTAAGGTGGGAGCCCCTAGAAACTCGGAGGCTACACGCTAGGCTTAGGTTGCTTGATAAATTCAGAACTGATATTTTCAGAGCGAAATAGAGAATATTATCATGACTCCTCACTTCATCTCTAGGTCTGATAGACGCGATAAAATAAGAGAGATACACTGCCGAACAGATAGGTACATAAACTCGTTCTTTCCGCGAACAATAAGCGACCAAATTAAAATTAAGCTCACTAAATACACTCCCATAATTCATGTCACCATTTCATCCCCAAAAAACTTACACCTTAACTCGGTTGGTGACCTAACACCCCCTGCCACACTCCCATGCAGCGGCTCGCGGAATATTTTGTAGATGTAGATGTAATGAGAATTCAGTACGTGAATCAATTCAATTATTCACGATCATCACCAGTGAAGTGTATACAGTGATTTACAGGATACAGCCACTATAGACGTTTTTAAACATTTTCATGCGTATACTTCATTACTGAAGCGCAACACTTGGGCAAATCCTTCATAATTCAATGTTTGACATGACTGTCTATCAACTTATCCTTTGAATTCGATTATTTTTTCCCATGTGAAATTTTCGTATTTAACCTTTATGAACACATTCTCTATTCTTTTAGTTTACATAAATATTAAATCGTGGCCTTCCCTGCACTTTCCCATCAACCATGAGTTTACTTTTATTATGAATTGATGGGACCTTTACTTGCGCTAGACTCCTTGGCAAAACAATGTATTATTTATGAGAGGTAAACCTAAGATAATGGTCCACTGCTCTACTATTGCAGCCTCCTAATTGTCTGAAGGGTTTCTCTTGATTTGAGACTTAAGCAAAACAAATCCTCTTCGTTAATCAACGGTCCACTTGGCTCAAATATAGTTCCCAGCCGGCTAAAATTTACGTGGGTTACCACTTTCCTCGTGGAACGCAGGCCGATTACCCAACCTCCGGTGTAACCAGCGTGATGGAAACCAGGCAGTTAAGACGCACAGTCATTCACCTGCAGTCGGACAAGAGACAAGGGATGGGGAATGGGGAAATAAAACGAATGTGGGTTGCTCTGGAGTGTCAGCTGCGTTTCAAACCACGCGCCCGTACTTGGCCGTTTATCCAACATCTCACGAGTGGCGCAGCTGCAAAATTTATACGCATTGAGCTCCCCGAGCTGTCGCCCACCTGGTCCTGGGTGGTAGGCACTGCAGGACTGCAGATTCAGTCTAGATACCCTCCAGTCGTCGACACAGTCCTTCGCGGAAGCTTAAGGTTTTTAGCTCGGCTTTGGCTTGTGTTTGGCTAAGCGACTCGCACTCCTTTGCCCGTTGTTGAGCAAGAGAGAAGCGATGGTGAACTCCGCGGTGCTCTTAACTTTCACCCTCTTCGCCTTGCATTCGGCGGTGATCTCGGAGGAGGAATGCCGCAATGAGCCGATCCGCTTATCTTTCGCGGACGCCCGAGGGGGTCTTCCATCGAACACAACTGCTGAGACCTCCGGGTCAACTCATGCGGCGGTGAGAAGACCCGGCTGACTTGCAGTGACTCCGAATACCCGAACGACATCATCTGCGACGCGGGACACCTGAGACTGGAGGAGACTTGGGAGGGAACATCGACAATTACAGGGATCGTGATAAATTATGACCACGAGACAGAGGAGGGCATTCGTTGCGAACTTAAGTTCATCGCGCAGAGAACGGATTTTGGATTCGTCGGTGCTGAGTGCTCCCAAGATATTCTTGACGAGACGGTTCCTCGGTTTCAAGTGTCCAAGGCCACTCACATAAAGATACATGTGTCCCCATTACAAACAAGTTTCCACAGTGACCGTTGTCCCAAGAAAGTCTTTTCTCTCGACCGTGAGGAAACGAGAGTGGTGGAGGAAAGAGGTGTGAATCAACCAACGGCACCGGTTAATTTTTTCCTGAAGAGTTTCCATTGTACCGACTACCCACATTCATTGGTGGTCGAATTATTACTAAGCCTTCTTTCACGCACGATGGTAGGAGAAACAGACCCAAGAGAGTGTGATTAATCATCTGAAATGAACTTTACCAGACTGTACGAATTAAACGGCTATTATTATTAACTGGACAGCACTTCATTTTGTTCTTTAAATCTGACGCGTCAAAGTTCTTGTTGGTGTCTAAAAATATTTACTCTTATGCATTTAATAAAAAAATATAATCAAATGCCGTAGTTTTATGTAATTCTCATTAAATGAGATCTATTGTAATGGCTTACCGATGGTCTCTTAAAACACGCACTTAAAAATTAATTCTATGGTGTAGGTTATCTTTCATTATTCTTTGCGGGACTATCATATGACATTTAAGCTTTCGATGGATGGTTTCGTTTTCGACTTACATTAAGTGATATCGCTGTGTATTTGGACTGTTCATTTTTATTTTCCTACTTTTAAAACTTAATTCACGACTATAAAGTTTTGATAAAAAATTTTTGTCTTTGATATTCCCGAGTGATATTAGCTACTTGTATTGAATTTCTTTCATTTAATCACAAAATATCTTCCTAAGACTACAACCTTGACGTGATGAAAGGCCTTGCGAGTTCCAATCTGTAGAACTGGACTGGCGGGGGCAATTACGGTTGTTCCCAGTAGAACCACCCATGCCAGATAAGTCGAAGGATACGAAGCAGATGAAAGGTAGACCCGTGATGGTTTCACGTTAAACACATCTACAAACCACCCTACGAGCCTCCGCATGGGTGTGTGGCAGGGTGTATAAGGATTCCAACCGTGTAAATGTGCTAGGGTTGTAAATTATGGAAGTGAAATGGTGACGTGTATTATGGTATTATGGGAGTGTTTTGATTGGAGCTCAGTTTTTATTATGATCGCTTATTGTGCGCGGAAAGCACGAGTTTTTGTACCTATCTGTTCCGCAATGCATCTCTCTTATTTTATCGCTTCTATTAGACTTAGAGATGTAGTGTGGGGTCATAATTATATATTCTGTGTCGCTCTGCAACACACTAGTTCCGAATTTCTCAAGCAAACCAAGCCTAACGTGTAGCCTCCGAGTCTCCAGGTGCTCCCACCTTAATGCCTCGAAGCGCGCAGCTTTACTTTGTGTTTTATTATATGTTTTGTGTAAATGTTTCTGGTCCATGGTCCAAAATGCTCGCGGCTAATCGGATGTGTGGTCTAACGAGGGCAAGGTAGCACTTGTCTTTAACTTTTTCTTCCGAAGACCTTCCTATTACACGCTTAACATATCCGAGTTTCTTTAATGCTGTGCCGCATATGTTTTGTGTGTGTTCCCCACGATAAATCTGAAGTTAAGGTAATTCCAAGATATTTAACTTTACCTGAAGATTTTGTTTACTCCGCTCGCGATGTAAATATGGCATTGGTGTTATGACTTTTGCAAGAAGTGTACTTTGGTTTATTTACAACATTTTATCCCAGCCTCCACTCCTGGCACCACGAATGAACGTTCTCAAGGTCCAATGACAGAACTTATAATTTCGCGTCTTTCTTTATTTCGCGGTAGGTGACTGTATCGCCTGTAAAAGATCATAATTTACTGATACCTCGAGAAATTCGGACATTAATATAAATAATGAATAAAAGTTGGCCGCACACGCTTCCTTGCGGAACACCGGATGTGACTACAACCATTTCAGAGCTGATACCGTTATAACAAATTTTTTTTCGATCACTGAGAATGTCCCCTCTAGTTCACTATGCTATGTGGTTTAATAATTTGGCTTTGTCGATGGTGTTGGTGACTTCTTCGTCTTTTGTGTCTCATAAAGACTCTTCTGTTGAAGATTCGCCCAGGAGCTCGAATGACTAGGGGTATTTACCTAGTAATTCACGTAGTATTTTTTCTTGAAGTTTCGTAGTGAAGTGCGCATTATTTTTTTCGTTTTTGAGCATTGAGCAACGTAAATATCTCTCGCCGCAAGTTCCATTGTTTTGTTATCTCACTTATTATAGTTTTTATATCAGTTGTGTAATTGCCTTTGTCATCTGAGCTCCCGCTTTACTTCGTGGTAATACCAACGAGGTCCTTCACGCTCACGTTTCAATTTCTGTGAAGTATGTTCATCGCTTCCTTCATAATGCATTAAAAAAAACATCATTTGTCTTTTATCGTGGCATTCAATTTCTTAAATGAAGCTTCTAACGTCTCTCCAAATTCGATTAAATCGCATTTTTCAAATAAGTAGACTTTACGTTTAGATTTTACCGTTGACTCTACTGTTGTTTAATAGTCGTAAACATTACTTTAAAATCATTAATGCCTTCGAGAATATCGACGAGTTTCATTATTTTAGGGTGACAGACAGCTTAAAGATATAATATTTTACAACCCCTAGTAAGTTTGTTAGCTACCGCTCCCACAGTTCACACTGGTAGGATCTCCCTCTCATCCATCAAATACCCAGAATATGAAAGTCATTTAAAGAGAAATGAATCCTGGCAGCTGCGGGACGCCACCCGGTAGGGCGGGTGTCTTGCACGGCAACGGGGGAGGCAAGGCTACCGCGGTAGTCATCACGTGAAATCCTTGCACATCAGAGTCATCACTGTGTACAATTACCTCGAGAGATTAGAAGAAAACGGAGAGAGGGAGAAAATTACCGATAAAAATAGGGACTTGTAAGGCTAGGAAAATAATGGGGGATGGAAAGCTAAAAAATATTGAACGGGAAATCGAGAGGGGAACATAGATGCCTCGTGGCTTTTTGAGGTGAGGTGGAGGGAGCGGGGACTATTGGAATGATAGTAGACAGAGTAATTTATTGTGAGGCGATGGGAGTCAACGTGGGGTAGCTAGAGTATTGAACGCAAATTTGGGTGTGAGGGAAGTAAACATTGAATAGGTAAGCGATAGGATACTAGTGGTAGGAATAAAAGCACGCCCGACAACTTTCGTATTGGTCCTGTTGTACATGCATGCAATTAATCATGCATGGAGGAAGAGGTGGATGGGGTGTATGAACGGGTAGAGGAGATAAAAATGGTAGGCCCGGGAAAGAAAAACGTGATAGTAATGGGCGACAGGAATGCAGTATTGGGGGAAGGGAGAGATGGATATGAAGTGGGAGGGTATGTATTAGGGACAAAAAATGATCATGATGAGAAGGCAATTGATTTCTGCCGGATAAGTAAATTACTGTTAACAAACAGGTAGATTTAAATATCTCGGGCGGAGGTACACATGGAAAATGCCGGGAGACAGTGGGATATATCTAACTGATTACATCATGGTTAGTCAAAGATTCAGAAAGAGTCAAAAACTCGCTTAGCTGGGGGCTGATGCAGACTTAAACCATAATTTGTCATGATGAAATGTGATGTTAGATTCAAAAGGAGTAATAAAAATAGGAGGATAAAGAAATGAAACTTGGAAGCATTGAACGGGGGAAAAAGGGAGGATAGTGGAAGAGAACATAGGCGAAGCCTAGGAAATAAGAACCATCGAGGAAAAATGGGAGAAATGAGAGAAGATAATAGGAGCAGGGGAAATGAGGAGGGTAAAGAAGCAGTAGGCTATGGAAGTAATGATTTGAAAAATGGAAATAAGAGAAGGAATCGGATAAAACATCAACACCAACATAGGTAAGGCCAAATAAAAGGAGCTAAATAATCAACTGCGGCGAATAACCAATCGGGCGAAGGAAATTTGGTGGAAAAGGCTTTGCGAGGAAATGGAGAAACTGCAAAAAGAAGGGGAAGTGGGTGCGGTATACGCTGGAGTAAAATTCCTATCGGTAGGTAAGAGAGGGGAAATGGTACCATAGATTATGGACAAGAGAGATAGAATATTAATCGAGCAGGGAGATATTCATGAAAGATGGCGAGTATACGTGGAGGATGTATAATTGTATATGACAGCGATAGTAGACTAACTAATTTAGATATAGAGGATGAAGGGGCACTAAATGACGATAACCTCGGGCCAATGATACGCAACGTGAAGTGGAGGACGTATTTAAAGAAACATTTAAGGAAAGCCGTAGGAGTAGCTCGCATACCTTCGGAGTTGCTAAAGAATTTAGGAAATTTTGGTAGGCAATCTTTTTTCGAACTTATTTGTAGGATTTATGAGGAATGAGCATGACCGTAGGACTTCGTGAAAATAGTCCTGATTCCAATCCCGAAGTGGAAGAAAGCATTAAAATCCGAGGAATGCAGATTTATAAGCTTGATATCGCACGCACCCAGAGTCTTATTTAGAATAATAATTAAAAGTTTGAGAGTAGGGCAAATTCGGGCGATGATAGTTTTGGGTTCCGGAAGGGAAGGTAAACTCGATGTGCAATGGCGATGTGAGAACACCTATAAAAATAAATATAAAGTAAAGCCAGGATGTGTTGGCCAGTGTGACGGTTGGAGCCGACTGAAACGGAGGGAGCCGAAGTCGGCAGGCGCGCCTGGAAATCCCTGTCTCTATGGAGATAAGGGAGGCCCCGAGAGGCGGCGAACCTCTGCGGGAAAAACCTTCTTGTAAAAGGACAATGAAGCAGTCTTGCTTGGTGCTTTGCAGTGAGATGGTTGTTTTCCTCACCAACCCTAACTTCTCCCGCGAACCGACGCTACATTGGCGCAGTCGGTAGGATCGTGCTCCTATCCGGGAATTTTCGCGTGCGCTTCGGCGGCGGCAACCATGATGAGCGTGTTGATGCCGGAGAAGTTTGGTGGTGCAAGGGGACAGGGAAGACTGGGTCTTTCAATTTGAGACTGTCGCAGAAATTGAGGGTGGACGAGGAGTATTGAGATGACGAATGTACCTTCGCTTTGACCAGAATTGACTCTCCGTGGTCATTGCCATTGGTCCGAATTGACCCTCCATGGGTCCGGTGGTCCCTGATTCGATGACGTATTCCGGCAGACCGCACGGCGTCTACCCGTATCGGGGGATACCTAATCCCAATTTTTTGGGCAAAGGGGTCCTTCGGTTTTCATTAGATGTGCGGTAAGTTTTCGCAAAAGCGAGACTGACGGGTTCTCGTCTTACGTTGTTGGGGGAACCCAACAGATACGAGCACTGCGGGGAGGCGGTAGCCCATTGACGTCCTTTTGACGTCAATCCGCCTCATGGTATCGACCTCGCTGGGGTTGTGGTTCGCTAACCTTCCCTTTCCAGTCCCTTTTCCCAAAAAGGTATAAGCGAAGGCTTGCAGACCTGGTGGGGGGTTTTTAGACCTTGCGTGGAGACCCGAATCACCTGTCGCAGAAATAAATAAGTGGCCCGAGTAACAGAAGACGCTGTGCTTGGGACTATGTCTCGTGGGAAAAACACTCGCCCCGTTTCGAGATCCTCCAGAGGAAAGCCGGACGAATTTTGGGAAGGCGCGGGAGTCATTATGGTGGCGTTTCAGCCCGATGGAAGCGAGTGTAAAGGAAAAGGTGCGATTCACCCAAAGGACGCGGAATCCCGGGGAGACATCGCCGCCTTTGCGTCGGATCTCGGGCGCCTTGCTCGGCGTGCATATCCCTCCTGGCCCGGTCTGGTTGCGTGGCGTACTGGTTTTCTGTTCCCATCGCTGCAATGGAGTGTTGGGCAGTTTTTTTCTACCACGTTTTATTTTTAAGCAGTTCACCAGCAGCAGCAGTATTAATTCAAGGTTCTTCTTGGCCATTATTATAAATCACTTTCATAACATACAATAAAAGCTGATTCGATGACAAGTTGTGCCTTTAAAATGCACAGTATGCAATACTTGAGGCACACATTCTTTGTTCTACCCGTATAAATATTCTTCAGGAGTGTAAGTTGAAATTAGTTATCGGCTCGATCGGAAATGTACTCACGTAATTATTATTGTTAAGTGATCTACTGTTTGAGGCAGGTAAGGTTTGAGGCTTTCCCGTTGTGATGTGTTTAACAGTTCTATTCGGTAAGCCCACCGGGTGAGAGACTCCATTAGTGCCGACGTTTCGATAGCCGAGTCGACTATCGTCTTCAGTACCCCGATTCTGTAACTCGTTATGGCAATCTAACGACACTTTTCGGACCGCTATTTTCCTTAACGACGTCTTAGCGAAAATTGATTATCTATAACTCAGTATTAAAGATTTTTGTCGGTAAAATCGTCGGTGAGTAGCGAAAATCTTCGATAATCCGTCGCTATGAAGCGAGGGGTCTGGTCTCCCCCGGTAAGGCCGAGAAAAATCGTTAAGGACACGCTAGACGTCCAAACATCTATTGATACCAAACATTGCAGATAGAAATGAAGATATGTACGTTTTTTGGGTAGTTCTTTTACCCAATCCTTGCTACTGGTGATGTGACTGCTTTAAGAGAAATTCTTTGAATCAATCGTCATCATTTTCACATTTAAATGACATTCCAAATTCCTTATGTCTCCTTGGCTTACAGCACAACCAATTTAAAAGATATTAGAATATTTCATGAACAAAGAGCTCAATAAACTTGATACATCAAAGGATAATTTTAATGAAATAAAAGACGATGTAATCGGCCGAAATCCTCGGGATGCCTCTGAAACTCTTCGGGAACGTGCGACGGTGCTTGATGTATTAATTCATTGCCACCGAAGTACGGTATGAATATAATCACTTAATGGTCTTCTAGAGAGTGATTTTGGTTTATTTAGTGTCAAAAGTCTTCCAGTTTTTCGTTTCGTGCATTGAAATATTTACGTTAAGGGATATAACTTTACCGCGTCCTGATTCAAATTAAACTCATCTACAGCGAATTTTGCTCATAAATACAAGGTAGTCAGTTCCGTCAACAAATAAGGCGACGCGGAAATCTTTTGCAATCTGTTACTCAATATTCAGTCATTTACATACCGTGAGGCCGTCAAGAATATTATGGTTAAGTAAAATGTTGCTGCTACTTCAAGTGACCCAAGTTCTATGTGTATGTTTAAGTTTTTAGAGCGTGCGTTGTAATCGTACGTATCTATTCACAATTCGGAAGGTTTACAATCCTTGAATATAACGTATGACTTACAGGTTCCGCTTATTAATTCAGTTTTCCCCATCAGCGGCCGTGAAGCTGCGTAGGATGCTACCATCATAATAAATGTAGGGGTATATCGATGTTTCAATGGAAAAAGGAGCCCTGAACGAGAGAGGGTTTAAATATTCATTTATTTAGATTTTCCTATCAACAACTGAGAAATGAAATGCTAATACTTCCCTCTCCTGCACATCTTTTATGGAATTATTTTGCAATTTAGAATTCTCTCCCTCAAAACGTACTTAAACACACATCGCAGCCAGAACCCATGTTACCCCTTTGCCCCTCTATCTACTTTAAACCAAGTTCATTGGGCATCTGCCGCTCAACTCTCTTGACTGCAGGTAGCCATAACATCTGTCAATTTACCCATCTAGTATCTTGAACCATCGTCTTCTGCCACCCAAATCACCTTACAGCCAGTTCCTTCAACTGTTGAAACCCAGCTCATCTTAAAGCAACTAACCTTGATCCTGACCACGATCCATATATGCTTACCTCTATTAGGTCTAGAGTTTGGTATCAAGTAGTAAGTACAGCACAGAGTTTATCACAATGACAAACCTTTATAACTTTATGTTTTACTGTTATTTTCATCATATTGCTATTCCCTTCTCAATAATAACTTTATTTGCAGTAAAACACCTCCACAGGAAGGTACTTCAAATGCCAAAAATTACTTTCTAATAATTTAATTGAAGGTTATTATGCAGTAGCTTGAGGTTTCAAATTGGAATCTTTTATATATAGAAAAAAGATTCAATAATCAAGAAAGGAGAATGAAGAAGAGTTAAGACAGAGCAGAAAGGCATGATTGAGTTGATGAAAGAAATATTAATAATTTTAAAAAGTAAAATGCAGGGAAAAAATGCAATTAGAAGCCATTACACGTATAAGAAAAAACTCTGACCTAAATAGTGATTCTGAATATTTAGGAAAAAAAGAGAAATTGGAAAAACTTATTATTTCTGAACCATTTCCATTGGTAGTGAAAATAATTATACCTTCTGGCGTATGGAAAATAGGTGGTGCATCTTCATTGGTGGAAACTACCGAAACACCATGAAAGCAAGGTGGGTAGTTCACAGCGTTGTGGTACTATATACAGCAATAAAACACCAGACTATTGGATCTGCTATTGGTTTCAGTGATAAATTCATCTTATTTACCTAAAATAAATGTCTATCGAGCAATTGCATAAATATATTTTTCAAGCGTTTGGCTCTCATCCAATGGTGTATATACATATAAATGTCTATGACGAACACTCCTCCACAGTCGCTCTTAGATGAGTTATCACAACATTTATCAATGATAAATTGAATAATTCCTCCAGCTTAATACAATATAGATATTATTTCTTAAAATACCTAATCAAAAAACATCATAGATGCCACAACAAACTACCTTCACCCTGAAACACTTGTTACAAGAAAGGGACGATTCATTGGAATGACAGACTAGACAACTAGTTTCTTATTTCTTTATTTACTTTTTATCCTTGTCAGTTCGAAGAAAAATTTCAAGAGGACAGGAATACAGTGAGTTTTTTAAAGCAGGATTTCTCAGAAATGACAGATTACTCTATTAAGATTTAAATTAATAGGTAATATGTTCAACTTTCTCACATAAAATGTTCAATTCTATACCTATGTGACATGGTAGGTGTATCTTCAATTTGAGACTAAGCAAAATAGTTTTGTAATCAAATTAACTTGCAGTTTTTGGCATTACTTATCAAGAGTCTGAATAAAAATAGGTTATTCTGAATAATGTAATTAAACATCTATACATACAATATTCTTACTCATTCAAAACAAGATTAAATCAATCTTCAGTTTTCAAAACATCCAAGTAAACATACTGAACCCAAGAATATACATTTTTTCATGAAAAAATTGAATACATGCAAATGTCAATGAAGTACATTGAGTGCGTCAAAATATAAATATTTCCTCTAATGGGCGAGCCACCATATCGTACACTCATTTTTCATGGGCTTAGCCAGGAGGAGGAAGCAGAAATTTAATTGTAAATCTGCGATAGGGAGCCAGACATGATGATGTCCTGCCACCCAACATAAATATACAGCATTAGAAGCGTGTCCTGCACACCCTAGCATAAATCATCATAAATGCACTTCACAAAACTTTCCAGTCATAAGGCGATCGCATCAGATTTTATCGATAAGTTTTTCCTTTTCCTGTGATTACCGAGTTTCTCCAAAGTGCGTAACCCCAAAGAGACCCCGGAGCAATTGCCCCATATACAGCATCAGAAGCGTGTCCTGCACACCCTAGCATAAATCATGGCTATGCCAATGATGTGTATTATTTTGTATGGAATACAAAAATTATAAAAATATCTAAGCAGATCAAGAACATAACGAGAAAACATAATGAACACAAAAACAACCAGAAAACTTTGAAAACATTAGTGAAGATAAATATAATAATAAGTAGCATTAATTAATCAAAAGATCAAAATTTTGAGGGAAATGAGAAATCCCCCAATGCAATCACCAAGTTCATCCACAAGCATGGGCTCTCCTGCACTTTCATTCAACATTCCTGCACTTTCATGCAACGGGCGGAGGTGGTGTGGTTTGGGCCCAGGGCTTGTGTACGGGTGAGCAAAGACAAGAAGCCAGAAAAGTTGTCGCTAAGGCCTCCTATTTTTTAAAGATACTCGAAGTAAAGAGATTCGTGTGATATTTCCGAGAATTCACCACTTAATTTGAGATACATACTTCACCCGCAGCATATAAATCGTTTCATAGAATTCATATACGAAACAGGTATTTGCATATTTGCATTTAGGGCAATCGTTATGCTGACCAACGCTAGAAGCTGAAGCCAGTCCACCATCTTCGTTGACCCTTATTTTCCTATAATGATTGCGGGCTAACGCACTAATTTTGCAATTTTTCTCTATTTCGATCCATAACTTACAGAAAATCGGCATGCTCTCACCTCTTTAATGTGGCTTCTCCTTACGCGTTTTATTTATTGATTGAAATAGAAAATCATCCGCATTCCTGATGAAAACTACTGTTTAATTTAGTGGAATCCATAGCACTGAGTGACCAATATATGTTTCAAGTGGTAATTGCCATAAATTTAATCAAAGATGGCGAATATTCTGGCTTTACATCCGCTAATTTGTCCATTCCGTCGTGTTATCCATAGAAGAGTAGGGAAAGAGCAGGGTTAAACAATATATGGTTGTTATATCGGTTCTCAGGCTTCAGCTTGATGACAATAAGCCCTCTGTATGTACATTAATGACACCATTTCACCTCCAAAATTTTTACATCTTCACACGGCAGGTGACCTACCACCCCCTACCACACGCCCAAGCGGTGGCTCGTGGGGTAGTATGTAGACGTAGATGTACCTTTCGTGGTTTGTCATGCTCAAAAAGTTCTCCAGCTAATCTTCCCATAGTTGACGTTCTTCGCGCCGAAGGCGATCGTCCTTACCGTCCTTTGTGCGTAAGGGGCCCTCGGTGGGATCTCATCAACCATCTCCCAAAAGAAATTCCCATTTCGTATTATTGCTATGTAATTTCTTCCTTCAGAATAGCATTTGATTCGGTACAGAGTTTGATATTAGCTTACTCTCGTGAAATGAACTTTAATGCTATTTCTATGGTAGAAATTTTTGTTGAGAAGTTTTGTAGTTATTTTGTAGAAAATGTATCCGGGTTCTCCACTGGACCAGATTCTCCTAATCTTGGTCAACGTTTCGATTCACGATTCGTTCATCGTCATCATTGCTTTCGTGGAGTAGGCGAGAAGAATGGACACTCAAGTATGTGGAGAAAGTACTAGATCTTACATTACATTTTTTTACACGGCTACAGCAACATAGACGTTAAATGGAAACTTGTGTGTGGATTTCATGAGTTTTGTAAAATGTTATGTTCAACATAATTACAACGGATTTTTGATGTTCGTTCTCAGGTTTCCGCGGCGTTCATCCGATGACATGAACGTTTTTCCAGGTCGCGTCCCCGTATGCCAGTAGGATAGCTGGCGAAACTGTTGTTTTCCCAAGTACATACGCAGAAGCTACCAGGGAAAATGCTGATATCACAACGGGTATTTTTCTCGCCCAACCCTCTCCACGTTTAGCAAATGACTTTTGCACATTAAGAATATGTGTTGTATGTCACGCTGGGAAACGTATTTTAATCCTTAGTTCCTTATTATTTTCTTTCCAATGGAAATAAACGGTAACAATCTTTTAGTAGATTATAGTTTCAAATTCTTGAGAGATTTTAGTAGTGTGCTCTCCTTAAATGTGATAAATAAGGTTGATCATGACCATTTTGCCGTTCTTTTGCCTATTATGTAACCATCCCTTCAATATGATTGCAGTATGATGACTGCTACAACTTTCGGATACGCACGAATTAAACACATGCTGGTGTGCATCAATTAATACGAATTTAAGTAATGAAGTCGGTAAGCGAAACTTGATATGGGTACTGACAAGTATGCAAATGAAATTAGCTTTATAAAGCTGTTCGATAATCTACACGATTGGTTTAAAATTTTAAGCCTGTATTAATAATAGTCAATACAATCTCCAAGTGATCCCTGAATAAATGGTAAACTAACATCTGCTCTGATACCTTAATTTTATGCACATAATACAATTGATTAGCCGTCTCAGAGAGGTGTGGGATAGGTGCTACGATTGTAATGATGACCAATCATGGATAAGGGAGTGATGTTAAACATGGGCTCGTTCGTTAAAGGTTATTCGGGCTTTCCACCGGGTCAACTTTTTTATGTTACAATATAAAGAACTGGAAGTTTGTACATGTATTTTTCTATGTTTATCCCTCATAGTATCAAAAGTTTTATGAATAATCTTTAAGTATATTCATTATTAAACGTCCAAGAGAGTTCCTTTCGAAGACGCCAAAAGTCTGGCTTCTATGTACTCATCGCGATAAAAAAATCGTACGTGTATTGCAAAATTTATCGGCAGCCATGGTTAAACGAAAAACTAAATAAGCTACAGTGTAATGTTACTTGCATTCATGTTGGTACTTTGGTTTATTTTTAATTGGTTTCCAAACTCGTACATAAGTTTTGCACCGAGAGAAGGACTCGTTGCGGACGAACCTCCGCAGATCCGTGGTTATGACGTCGGAGCCCCCGGCGAATCTCACATTATGAAAGCAAATATTTGAAATTTTTCAAGCTTTAAAGGAGAGACAGATGATGTCACGTTGACGCCGAGGAGGCGTTAAATTCTGCGGCCTTGTTCGAAGGAGAATGGGAAAGTGCGTAGGGTCAGTACCCGGATAACCGCTGGACGTCTTTTAACCTCGTCTGCCCAAGAGAAGGTCGAAGTGGAGGGCATTAAAGCTTGCGTCGATTCCCCAATGAAGGTCGAATAATGGAGTCAGCCACGGCTCAATTTTCCATAGCGCTGAGGTTTTCATTTCCAAGATTGCACATTACTGAATAAAGGATGAAAATGATATCATCATTACCTCTGAGTGAGGTTTAGAAGTAAATATTAGTAAATGGACCACAGTTCACTTCTTGCGAAAGTCATCACAAAAAGCCATACCTATGCTGTGGGTGGAGTAAACAATATCGTTAGATACAGTAAAATATCTTGGAATTACCTTAACTTCAGATATGTCGTGGCGAACACATTCAAAACATATGCGGCACAGCATTACAGAAACTAGGTTTTCTCAAGCGTGTAATAGGAAGGTCCTCGGGTGAAAAAGTAAAAGAGAGATGCTACTTCGCTTTGGTTAAGCCAAACTTCGAATACGCCGCGCGTATTTAGGACCCTGGTCATAAAGATTTAACCTAAATTATTTACAAAATACCAAGAAAAGCAGCACGCTTCGTTAAAAACTGCTACGAACGAACATATTGTGTTACACAACTGATAGAGGGATTAAGGTGGGAGCCCCTAGAGACTCGGAGTCTGCACGCTAGGCTTAGGCTGCTTGAGATATGTAGAAATGGTGTATTTCAGAGCGACACTGAGAAAGTTATCATGACGCCTCACTACATTTCTTGGTCCGACAGATGAGATAAAATAATAGAGATACTCTGCAAAATGGATAAGTATAAAAACTCATTAGTTCCGCGCACAATAAGCGACCACGATAGAAACTTAGATCCTCCAAATACACTCTCAGAGTACATTCCTCAATGGAATTACAAAATATTCCTCTTTCCGTTAAGACAACGATCGACTTTAAAAAACATTTTCCCCCATAGCTTCATACTTTCAAGGTTGATTGGTGAAGGTAGGATTCTTATCTACATCTACATACTACCCCGCGTGCCGCCGCTTGGGCGTCTGGCAGGGGGTGGTAGTTCAGCGGCCGTGTAAAGATGTAAAAGTTTTGGAGGTGAAAAGGTGACATGTCCTATGAGAGTGTGTTTGGAGCCTCCGAGTCTCGAGGGGCTCCCACCTTAATCCATCTAACAGTTGTTTAACACTATATGTTCGTTCGTAGCAGTTTATAACGAAGCGCACTGCTTTTCTTTGTATTTTGTTAATTATGTTGGTGAAATCTTTATCAACAGGGTCCCAAATACTCACGGCGTATTCAAGGTGTGGCTTAACCAAAGCGAAGTAGCATCTCTCATTTACTTTTTCAAACGATGACCTTCCTATTACACGCTTAAAAAAACCTAGTTTCTTTAATGCTGTGCCGCATATGTTTCCTAAGTTTTCCCCACGATACACTTGAATTTAAGGCAATTCCAAGATATTTTCTGTATTTGAAGATTTTATGTTTACTCCACCCACGGTGTTGGTATGTCTTTTGTGTGATGACTTTTGAACGAAGTGAACTTACCTTCATCTGCTGAGGTCAAATGAATTAAGCTATATGCGATACAATGAATGACCTCCATTCAAATACTAGCAAGACATATACTTTCATTTGCAAGATGTTTCCCTCGTTTGATGAGGCTTCCGCTGCGCAGCCATTCTGACCCATATGAGCTGTTTCCTATGTTTCTTGGTGCAACCAAAATTGGAAGCAAAAAAACTCACCAAAATTCCACCGCTACGCTAGTACGACTATCAAGCGAGGGATTCCGAGCTCAATGAACCCACTTCTAAAGAAACAAACATCCTCAGACTCGGGAATTGGGGTAAGGTGATAGAGAACTTATTTTGGGTTGTTTATTCGATACTTCGGCAGGGGAAAATCGCTTCTATTTGTAATTGTGCAATTTGCCAGTATTCAACACAAAACGTCGAAAAATGAGGACAGATAAAACTAACTTAAGGCAAAAAAAGTCGTAGATGGACTGTCATTTCATTTATTGCAACGAATTAAAACGATAAACCTAGTATTAAAAAGCAAATCCATTGTGAGCTACAGCAAGAGGAAAGATTTATACGTAGGTACGCTGATTTTTCAAGCATGGACGGACTCAAGACTCAAGACGGATTACAAGACTCAAAGGATAATTAAAGTTTCTGATTGTAGAATACCCACACATGGAGTTTCAACAATAAATGAGGAAAGGACAAAGTCACTGAAACATAGAGCACGGATAATGGCTTGAAAGCTATACCACTGTCTCAGTTACAGGCTAAATATTGCTCTGCTTCTTTTACGCATCAACCATTCCATGCCTCAGCACCATATTCAAAATTGCTTTTCGTTAAGTATCAATGTCACGAATTGTATTCAATAAAACTACTTTCTTCCCTAATTTAAACCGTCGGCCAACTCTTAAGGCCGTTTTCACGACACATTTTAAGGTACCAACAAATATAAGAATTTTTGCATGAGGAAACTTGTACCGTGTAAAGCGGCAAATTGCATGATTGTCAGAATGACTGAACGGGAAATAGAACCCGCTCTAATTCCATTCATTTTCTTCCACATTTTATGATACATTCGTTGGTACAATAAAATCCACCGTGTAAAGCATCCTTTAAGAAAGAACAACATTTTTTTCTTACCTGCCTACTATTCTAATTTAGG
This sequence comes from Ceriagrion tenellum, assembly GCA_963169105.1. NCBI lineage: Eukaryota > Metazoa > Arthropoda > Insecta > Odonata > Coenagrionidae > Ceriagrion > Ceriagrion tenellum. Next base: position 15,890,723 of record OY720643.1, on the reverse strand, counting down.
TGTCGTATTAGATAATACTTTTTTACCAAACATTATCCGTCACGCCGCCTAGCAAGTTCGTTTCTTCGGATAGGGAGCCATGTAAATATGACTTTCCTGGATTTTCGAACTATTGGACTAGTTCGTCCATTTGTGCAGTACGGGGTAAAGGACAAGATATTTCACAACAGGATTTCAATTTATTTTATGAATATTTATAACAGTATTTCAATAAAAAAAAGCCGAAGCTTCTTAGAAATATCAAAGATTTTTTAAATTCATTAAAATCTATCTTTTGCGTCGCGAATTTCGACTTAAAAAGCCGATGGTAGGAAAACCAAAATGAAAAGTTTCAGTAAACATCGAGACCACTTACAGCAAGTCAGAAATGAAATAATCAATCAAAGTGTTATAGTCTCTCACAGTACCACCGCAATTAATACAAATAGATATTTACGTTTCATTAACTTTAAAGAGAGTTATTTAAGCGCTTATTCAACAAGCTACTGCCATAGCTGAAGGAAATGAGAATAGCAACAAAAGCAATGCATTTAAAATATTTTATTTTCAGAGCAAACTCATACGTGTAAAAACTAAGACAACATTACGAGATTTGACGTACCCTTTTTTAAAAATGGAAGGCTGGTCACTTAATCATACATGCCATATAAAGCCTACATTATTATACCGTCACCGCAGGATATTTTAATCACTCTTTCTTGGGTCTATTTCTCCTACCATCATGCGTGAAGGTAGGCTTATCTACAGTTATCGGTCTTCCAATGATTGCAGAGGGCAGAGTGTTTTCACAGTGGTATCTGTTCAGGATGAAATTCACACCGCCACTATTCACCACTCTCGACTCCTCACGAACGAAATAAAACTCTTTCTTGAAGCAGATATTACCTAGGCCTGTAAGTTCTGGTAAAACATATATCGTTATGTGAGTGGCCTTGGACACTTGAAACCGAGGAACCGTCTCGTCAGGAATATCTTGGGAGCACTCAGCACGGTTGAATCCAAAATCCGTTCTCTGCGTTCTGAACGAAAGTTCGCAACGAATGCCCTCCACTGTCTCGTGGTCATAATTTATCACGATCCCTGTTATTTTCGATGTTCCCTCCCAAGTCTTGTCCACTCTCAGGTGTCCCGCGTCGCAGATGATGTCGTTCGGGTATTCGGAGTCACTGCAAGTCAGCCGGGTCTTCTCACCTCCGCATGAGTTGATCCCAGACGTCTCAGCAGTTGTGTTCGATGGAAGACCACCTCGGACGTCCGCGAAAGATAAGCGGATCGGCTCATTGTGGCATTCCTCCGCCGATATCGCCGCCGAATGCAAAGCGAAGAGGGTGAAAGTTAAGAACATCGCGGAGGTCCCCATCACTTCTCTCATGTTCGACTGCGGCAAAAGGACTGCGCGTCCGCGGCCGACACTCTCGATGCGTCCGTTTCACCTCACCTTTTCCTTTCTTCTTTTCGACGTCTTTTTTGCCGCTTCGCGCAACACCCAATGAACGCTCACAGGAAAAAATGAACCCCAAGGTCGGATCCGGCGGAACATAGGAAGATAATTCCGCCGTGACGAAGTTCACTAGCCGAGTTGAAAATCTGTGTGGAACACGTCACGAGAATAATTTCTTACGCGAACCACAACAAATGTTAAAAGAGAGCCGCGCACTTGGTTAAAAACATGCGTGATTGTCAAGGTGAATAAACACGATGTTTTAAATCCACCGTGGACTGTGGCTCCATGCATCCTCCGCGGAATAATCTGGTGAAGGACGCCTCAGTAGCTTGGACATACTTTTTGAAATTCCTAAGAGGAAATATTGTTCGCCGTTTAGTAGACTGGACACAGTCTCGGATGTTTAATGTCCGAATCTCAGTCCAGAAGATTGATTATTTTTAAGTGAATATCGTATTATTGGACTATTTGTGGATTTTAGCAAAGCGTATGACAGTATATTCAGGTAAAGGCCATGACATAAAATGGAAATTTCGGAATCCCAAAAAACTCATCAAATTAGCCAGCTTGAGTATTAAAGGCTCTAAATGTAAGGTTAAAATAGAAAATGAGTACTCATCTCCCTTCGAAATAAAAACTGGAGTTAGGCTGGGAGATATTATATCACCTACACTTCTCAATCTAGCTCTTGATGGAGCACTCAAAGAACTTGAAAAAACAGACTATGGCATAAGAATAGGGAAGGAGATAAACATACTTGCTTTTACTGACGATGTGGTATTACTGGCAATGACTAAGGAGGAAGTAGTAACTTAAATAAAACTTTGTACACTCCAATTCTTCTTCTATCTTCACCTGAAGATGACACGAAGTGTCGAACGCCGGGTCGTGTTATTAAACCTATAGTGGAGAATACAAAGCTTTATTTGAGGTACTATGAATTACTTCCACAAAGTCAAGACTGGAACCATTTCCTTTGTACATCTACATCTACATCTACGTCATACCCTGCAAGCCACCCAAAGGGTGTGTGGCAGGGCGGGGGGGGTGCTTTCGCACCAGGCATTCATGAATGATAGGGTAGAACACCGACATTACACTAAAACCCGCGCACCACACATGCAAAGCGCCAATTAAAAATCTAATACCCAAGAAACATTCAATCTTCAATCGTTCGTTGTACTAAGTAGGAACTTCAGGAAATGATTAAAATTCTTATTAGAGAGACAAAGACTATGCGATTGATGGTCAATGTTGACAAAACGAAACTTGTTAGATTTGGAAGAGGAGAATCGAAGATGTGAACATAACCGACATATATGTCAATTTCTCGGGCTCGCCACCGGGTAAGATATTCATAGGCAGCCGACGTTTCGGGTTCCGACTCGTTACCCATTCTCAAGGCTACTGATGCGAGCTTGAAAAGACCGTTTAATTTGGCGCTAGGCGGGGCGGGATTGGTCGAGCCCCGATTGTTGTGGTGGAGGACCATTGACCAGCGGGGACTTAGCTCTGGCGTTCTGAATTCTTCTCAGAAACAAGTAAAATATGTCGGTTATGTAAAATCATACATAACCGACATAGAATACAACTATAAACAGGTGGATTTTTTCAAATATTTACGAACTATAGGCAGCTCGCAAAGCGATAACAATATTGAAATTAATAACAGAATAAACCTTGCCAGCAGTAGCGTTTATGCACTAAACAGCGTATTAAAGTCAAAAATCTTATCTCACCATACGTACTAAGCTAAAGATCTACAAAACTGCAATACAACCCGTCCTCCTTTATGGAGCTGAAACCTGGACTATAGACAAAAACAGAGAAAAATTTAATTACCTCTGAGAACAAAACCCTACGTAAAATTTTTGGACCAACTAAAGAAGGCGACACATGGAGGATAAAACACAATCAACAAATCTGAAGTCTTTTCAAGGAGCCAGATATCGTTGCGGAAGCTAAAAGCAGAAGGCTAAGATGGACCGGCCACATCATCAGAAGCGAAGATCCAAGCACCCTATACCAGATATGGGATGGAAACCCGAATGGAAGACGACCACGTGGCAGGCCTAAACTGTGGTGGAAAGACCAGATGAAGAAAGACATGGCTAAGATAAGAACAACAGAAGAGCATGCGAAAGGCAGGAGGCAATGGAGGCACTACTTTGGAGAGGCCAAGTTCCACCTTCGGTACACATGGTCATTGGAGCAATTGTTTCGAACATTAGTGTGTTACTTTTTAGTGGGTGATCCCCTTTAATACGTTTTCAACTCATATACATCAAGAGAAGGTTTTAACAAGCCCGAAACTTTCCCTCTGTTTTATTATATTCTGACCCATATGAGCTGTTTCCTATGTTTCTTGGTGCAACCAAAATCGGAAGCAAAAAAACTCACCAAAATTCCACCGCTACGCTAGTACGACTATCAAGCGAGGGATTCCGAGCTCAATGAACCCACTTCTAAAGAAACAAACATCCTCAGACTCGGGAATTGGGGTAAGGTGATAGAGAACTTATTTTGGGTTGTTTATTCGATACTTCGGCAGGGGAAAATCGCTTCTATTTGTAATTGTGCAATTTGCCAGTATTCAACACAAAACGTCGAAAAATGAGGACAGATAAAACTAACTTAAGGCAAAAAAAGTCGTAGATGGACTGTCATTTCATTTATTGCAACGAATTAAAACGATAAACCTAGTATTAAAAAGCAAATCCATTGTGAGCTACAGCAAGAGGAAAGATTTATACGTAGGTACGCTGATTTTTCAAGCATGGACGGACTCAAGACTCAAGACGGATTACAAGACTCAAAGGATAATTAAAGTTTCTGATTGTAGAATACCCACACATGGAGTTTCAACAATAAATGAGGAAAGGACAAAGTCACTGAAACATAGAGCACGGATAATGGCTTGAAAGCTATACCACTGTCTCAGTTACAGGCTAAATATTGCTCTGCTTCTTTTACGCATCAACCATTCCATGCCTCAGCACCATATTCAAAATTGCTTTTCGTTAAGTATCAATGTCACGAATTGTATTCAATAAAACTACTTTCTTCCCTAATTTAAACCGTCGGCCAACTCTTAAGGCCGTTTTCACGACACATTTTAAGGTACCAACAAATATAAGAATTTTTGCATGAGGAAACTTGTACCGTGTAAAGCGGCAAATTGCATGATTGTCAGAATGACTGAACGGGAAATAGAACCCGCTCTAATTCCATTCATTTTCTTCCACATTTTATGATACATTCGTTGGTACAATAAAATCCACCGTGTAAAGCATCCTTTAAGAAAGAACAACATTTTTTTCTTACCTGCCTACTATTCTAATTTAGGTGTCGTATTAGATAATACTTTTTTACCAAACATTATCCGTCACGCCGCCTAGCAAGTTCGTTTCTTCGGATAGGGAGCCAGGTAAATATGACTTTCCTGGATTCTCGAACTATTGGACTAGTTCGTCCAATTGCGCAGCACGGGGTAAAGGATAAGATATTTCACAACAGGATTTCAACTTATTCAATGGCCATTTATAACAGAATTTCAACAAAAAAAGCCGAAGGTGTTTGGAAATATCAAAGATATTTAAAATTCATTGCAATCTATCTTTTACGTCGTGAACTTCGTTTTAAAAAGCTGATGGTAATAAAAGAAATATGAACATATTCAGTAAACGTTGAAATCACTAACAGCAAGTAAGAAAGGAAATAATCAATCAAAGTGTTATATTCACTTGCAGTTTAACCTGAAAAAATACAACTAAATACCTAAAGCTTGGTAAAATTAAAAGCGAGTTATTTAAGCCCTTATTCGACAAGCTACTGCCATAGCTGAGGGAAATGAGAATAGCAAAAGAAGCAATGCATATCAAATATTTTATTTCCAGAGAAAACTCATACGCGTGAAAATTAGGACAACATTACGAGATTTGATATACCCTTTTTTAAAAATGGAAAGCTGGCAACTTATACATACATGCCATATAAAGCCTACAGTATTATAACCGTCACCGCAGAATATTTTAATCACTCATTCTTGGGTCTAAATCTCCTACCATCATGCGTGAAGGTAGGCTTATCTACAGTTATCGGTCTTCCATGGATTGCAGAGGGCAGAGTGTTTTCACAGTGGTATCTGTTCAGGATGAAATTCACACCGCCACTATTCACCACTCTCGACTCCTCACGAACGAAATAAAACTCTTTCTTGAAGCAGATATTACCTAGGCCTGTAAGTTCTGGTAAAACATATATCGTTATGTGAGTGGCCTTGGACACTTGAAACCGAGGAACCGTCTCGTCAGGAATATCTTGGGAGCACTCAGCACGGTTGAATCCAAAATCCGTTCTCTGCGTGCTGAACGAAAGTTCGCAACGAATGCCCTCCACTGTCTCGTGGTCATAATTTATCACGATCCCTGTTATTTTCGATGTTCCCTCCCAAGTCTTGTCCACTCTCAGGTGTCCCGCGTCGCAGATGATGTCGTTCGGGTATTCGGAGTCACTGCAAGTCAGCCGGGTCTTCTTACCCCCGCATGAGTTGATCCCTGAGGTGTCAGCAGTTGTGTTCGATGGAAGACCACCTCGGACGTCCGCGAAAGATAAGCGGATCGGCTCATTGTGGCACTCCTCCGCCGATATCACCGCCGAATGCAAAGCGAAGAGGGCGAAAGTTAAGAACACCGCGGAGGTCCCCATCACTTCTCTCATGTTCGACTGCGGCAAAAGGACTGCGCGTCCGCGGCCGACACTCTCGATGCGTCCGTTTCACCTCACCTTTTCCTTTCTTCTTTTCGACGTCTTTTTTGCCGCATCGCGCACGACCCAATGAACACTCACCGAAAAAATTATACCCAAGGTCGGATCCCGCGGAACATAGGAAGATAAATCCGCCGTGACGAAGTTCACTAGCCGAGTTGAAAATCTGTGTGGAACACGTCACGAGAATAATTTCTTACGCGAACCACAACAAATGTTGAAAGAGAGCCGCGCACTTGGTTAAAAACATGTGTGATGCCCAAGGTAAATAAACACGATGTTTTAAATCCACCATGGACTGTGGCTCCATGCATCCTCCGCGGAATAATCTGGTGAAGGACGCCTCAGTAGCTTGGACATACTTTTTGTAATTCCTAAGAGGAAATATTGTTCGCCGTTTAGTAGACTGGACACAGTCTCGGATGTTTAATGTCCGTATCTCAGTTCAGAAGATTGATTATTTTTAAGTGAATATCGTATTATTGGATTATTTGTGGACTTAAGTAAAGCGTACGACAGTATATTCAGGGAAAGGCCATGCCATGAAATGTAAATTTCGGAATCCGAAAAAACTCATCAAATTAGCCAGCTTAAGTATTAAAGGCTCTAAATGTAAGGTTAAAATAGAAGATGAGTACTCATCTACCTTCGAAATAAAAACTGCAGTTAGGCAGGGAGATATTATATCACCTACACTTTTCAATATAGCTCTTGATGGAGCACTCAAAGAACTTGAAAAAACAGACTTTGGCATAAGAATAGGAAAGAAGATAAGCGTACTTGCTTTTACTGACGATGTGGTATAACTGGCAAAGACTAAGGAGGAAGTAGTAACTTAAATAAAACTTTGTACACTCCAATTCTTCTTATATCTTCACCTGAAGATGACACGAAGAGTCGAACCCCGGGTTGGGTTATTAAACCTATAGTGGAGAATACAAAGCTTTATTTGAGTTACTATGAATTACTTCCATAAAGTCAAGCCTGGAACAATTTTCCGTTGAGCTAAGGAGGAACTTCAGGAAATGATTAAAATCCTTATTAGGGAGACAAAGACTATGCGATTGAAGATCAATGATAACAAAACGAAACTTGTTAGATTTGGAAGAGGGAGAATCGAAGATGTGAACATAACCGACATATATGTCAATTTCTCGTGCTCGCCACCGGGTAAGATATTCACAGGCAGCCGACGTTTCGGGTTCCGACTCGATATCCGTTCTCAAGGCTACTGATACGAGCTTGAAAAGACCGTTCAATTTGGCGCTAGGCGGGGCGGGATTGGTTGAGCCCCGATTGTTGTGGTGGAGGACCGTTGACCAGCTCTGTCGACCGTTGAACATCTGTCAGACCAGCTCTTAGCTCTGACGTTCTGATTTCTTCTCAGAAACATGTAAAATATGTCGGTTATGTAAAATCATACATAACCGACATAGAATGCAACTATGAACAGGTGGATTGTTTCAAATACTTACGAACTATAGTCATCTCGCAAACCGATTAACGTATTGAACTTAAGAACAGAATAAACCTTGCCAGTAGTAGCGTTTGTGCACTAAACAGCGTATTAAAGTCAAAAATCTTATCTCACCATACGTACTTAGCTGAAGATCTACAAAACTGTAATTAGACCCGTCCTCTTTTATGGAGCTGAAACATGGACTATAGACAAAAACAGAGAAAAATTTAATTACCTCTGAGAACAAAACCCTACGTAAAATGTTTGGACCAACTAAAGAAGGCGACACATGGAGGATAAAACACAATGATCAAATCTGATGTCTTTTCAAGGAGCCATACATCGTAATACGTAACTATGGGGGAAAATGTTTTTTAAAGTCGATCGTTGTCTTAACGGAAAGAGGAATATTTTGTAATTCCATTGAGGTATGTACATTGAGAGTGTATTTGGAGGAGCTCCGTTTCTATTGTGGTCGCTTATTGTGCGCGGAACTAATGTTTTTTTGTACTTATCCTTTCGGCAGAGTATCTCTATTATTTTATCTCATCTGTCAGACCTATAAATGTAGTGAGGCGTCATGATAACTTTCACAGTGTCGCTCTGAAATACACCATTTCTACATATCTCAAGCAGCCTAAGCCTAGCGTGCAGCCTCCGAGTCTCTAGGGGCTCCCACCTTAATCCCTCTATCAGTTGTGTAACACAATATGTTCGTTCGTAGCAGTTTTTAACGAAGCGTGCTGCTTTTCTTGGTATTTTGTAAATAATTTAGGTTAAATCTTTATGACCAGGGTCCTAAATACGCGCGGCGTATTAGAAGTTTGGCTTAACCAAAGCGAAGTAGCATCTCTCTTTTACTTTTTCACCCGAGGACCTTCCTATTACACGCTTGAGAAAACCTAGTTTCTGTAATGCTGTGCCGCATATGTTTTGAATGTGTTCGCCACGACATATCTGAAGTTAAGGTAATTCCAAGATATTTTACTGTATCTAACGATATTGTTTACTCCACCCACAGCATAGGTATGGCTTTTTGTGATGACTTTCGCAAGAAGTGAACTGTGGTCCATTTACTAATATTTACTTCTAAACCTCACTCAGAGGTAATGATGATATCATTTTCATCCTTTATTCAGTAACGTGCAATCTTGGCATTGAAAACCTCAGCGCTATGGAAAATTGAGCCGTGGCTGACTCCATTATTCGACCTTCATTGGGGAATCGACGCAAGCTTTAATCCCCTCCACTTCGACCTTCTCTTGGGCAGACGAGGTTAAAAGACGTCCAGCGGTTAGCCGGGTACTGACCCTACACACTTCCCCCTTCTCCTTCGTACAAGGCCGCAGAATTTAACGCCTCCCCGGCGTCAACGTGACTTCATCTGTCTCTCCTTCAAAGCTTGAAAAATTTCAAATGTTTGCTTTCATAATTTGAGATTTGCCGGGGGCTCCGACGTCATAACCACGGATCTGCGGTGGTTCGTCCTCAACGAGTCCTTCTCTCGGTGCAAAACTTATGTACGAGTTTGGAAAACAATTAAAAAAAACCAAAGTACCAACAGGAATGCAAGTAACATTACACTGTAGCTTATTTAATGTTTCGTTTAACCATGGCTGCCGATAAATTTTGCAATACACATACGATTTTTTTATCTCGATGAGCACAAAGAAGCCAGACTTTCGGCGTTTCGAAAGGAACTCTCTTTGACGTTTAATAATGATTATACTTAAAGATTATTCATAAAACTTTTGATACTATGAGGGATAAACATAGAAAAATACATGTACAAACTTCCAGTTCTTTATAATGTATCATAAAAAAGTTGACCCGGTGGAGAGCCCGAATAACCTTTAACGAACGAGCCCAAGTTTAACGTCACTCCCTTATCCATGATTGGTCATTATTACCATCGTAGCACCTGTCCCACACCTCTCTGAGACGGCCAATCAATTGTATTATGGGCATAAAATTAAGGTATCAGAGCAGATGTTAGTTTACCATTTTTCAGGGATCACTTGGAGATTGTATTGACTATTATTAATACAGGCTTAAAATTTTAAACCAATCGTGTAGATTATCGAACAGCTTTATAAAGCTAATTTCATTTGCATACTTGTCAGTACCCAAAACAAGACTCACTTAAGACTTCATTACTTAAATTCGTATTAATTAATGCACACTAGCAATAGTTTAATTCGTGCATAGCCGAAAGTTGTAGCAGTCATCGTACTGCAATCATATTGAAGGAAGGGGTGGGTACATAATTGGCAAAATTACGGAAAAATGGTCATGATCCAACCTTATCACATTTAAGGAGAGCACACTACTAAAATCTCTCAAGAATTTAACTATAATCTACCAAAATATTGTTACCGTTTATTTCCATTGGAAGGAAGAAAAAAAAAGAACTAAGGATTAAAATACTTTTCCCAGCGTGACATACAACACACATTCTTAATGTGCAAAAGTCATTTGCTAAACGTGGAGAGGGTTGGGCGAGAAAAATACCCGTTGTGATATCAGCATTTTCCCTGGTAGCTTCCGCGTATGTACTTGGGAAAACGACAGTTTCGCCAGCTATCCTACTAGCATACGGGGACGCAACCTGGAAAAACGTTCATGTCATCTGATCAACGCCGCGGAAACCTGAGAACGAACATCAAAATACCGTAGTAATTATGTTGAACTTAACCTTTGACCAAATTCATGAAATCTACACATAATTTTCCATTTAACGTCTATGTTGCAGTAGCCGTGTAAATAAATTGTAATGTAAGATCTAGTACTTTCTGAACATACTTGCGTGGCCATTCTTCTCGCCTACTCCACGAAAGCAATGATGACGATGAACGAATCGTGAATCGAAACGTTGACCAAGATTAGGAGAATCTGGTCCAGTGGAGAACCCGGATACATTTTCTACAAATGAACTACAAAACTTTTCAACCAAAATTTCTACCATAGAAATAGCATTAAAGTTCATTTCACGAGAGCAAGCTAATATCAAACTCTGTACCGAATCAAATGCTTTTCTGAAGGAAGAAATTACATAGCAATAATACGAAATGGGAATTTCTTTTGGGAGATGGTTGATGAGATCCCACCGAGGGCCCCTTACGCACAAAGGACGGTAAGGACGATCGCCTTCGGCGCGAAGAACATCAACAATGGGGAGATTAGCTGGAGAACTTTTTAAGCGAGGAAACCACGAAAGGTACATCTACGTCTACATACTACCCCACGAGCCACCGCTTGGGCGTGTGGCAGGGGGTGGTAGGTCACCTGACGTGTAAAGATGTAAAAGTTTTGGAGGTGAAATGGTGACATTAATGTATATACAGAGGGCTTTATTGTCCTCAAGCTGAAGCCTGAGAACCGATGTAACAACCGTATATTGTTTAACCCTGCTCTTTCCCTACTCTTCTATGGATAACGGGACGGAATGGACGAATTAGTGGTTGTAAAACAAAAATATCAACCATCTTTTTGAAATTTAAGGCAAGTAACTCTTAAAACATATATTAGCTGCTTAATTCAATGGATTCCACTAAAATAAACAGTAGTTTTCATCAGGAATGCGGATGATTTTCTATTTCAATCAATAAATAAAACGCGTAAGGAGAAGCCACATTAAAGAGGTGAGAGCATGCCGATTTTCTGTAAGTTATGGATCGAAATAGAGAAAAATTGCAAAATTAGTGCGTTAGCCCGCAATCATTATAGGAAAATAAGGGTCAACGAAGATGGCGGACTGGCTTCAGCTTCTAGCGTTGGTCAGCATAACGATTGCCCTAAATGCAAATATGCAAATACCTGTTTCGTATATGAATTGTATGAAACGATTTATATGCTGCGGGTGAAGTATGTATCTCAAATTAAGTGGTGAATTCTCGGAAATATCACACGAATCCCTTTACTTCGAGTATCTTTAAACAATAGGAGGCCTTAGCGACAACTTTTCTGGCTTCTTGTCGTTGCTCACCCGTATACAAGCCCTGGGCCCAAACCACACCACCTCCGCCCGTTGCATGTCAACTTTTTCATTCGTCCCTCGCACGATTCTTCCCGGTTCCTCGCCAGAGGTCCTCGTTTCGGTCCGAGTGTTATTTGCTCTGCCGAACTTGAGCGTTGTTGGGCTGTGTTGTGCTATGATTCTATCAAGATATTGTAAGAATATTTTATCCTGGTCTGTACAACCTACCCTGTGACTTATTATTTTGTCCTGTACAACTACAATGACCAGTGTCATTAATACACCCATAGAAACACTTAAAATGACAGAATCTCCTTTTGAGGGTCGTGGTTCGTCAAAACTGCGTTGAGGCGGGGAAGGCTCGTTGTTTTTAACGGAATAATGTACTGTAAGTCTTCGATTAACGTCGGAGATGCGTGTTGAAGAAGAGCGACGTAAGTTGAAACAACGAAAAAAAAGGATCCAGGTATTTGTGACCGCTTTAATCCCAAGAGATATCAAGACGTTAATTTCAAAATTCGTGTTTTTCCTTTATCCTGGAAAAATAGCTATTTCAGATAGGATGATTATGTCTCAATTATCAGAAAACGCAAGAATATGCTCATATGGTCCTTTTTATTAGTATTGTACAAGGAAATATTTTCCGACGACCCTTTTCAGCATGGACGTAACATCGAATCAGACGTAAATCGAAACTACACATAGCGAGGACTTACTGTATATAATAATTTCTCTGAAGATTCCGGCTGAAGTTAGTTTGAGGGAGATATTTCCCAATTTATTGTAGAGACCGCATGCGAACTGATTTTACACTTCAGTAGGTTTAAGTAGCACGGATTAAATATTTTTGTGTCAGTGGCGCAAAAATATTGTTTCATACGCCAGACATTTCTAGTAATTAACTATACTCTTCAATTGGCAATTAAGTCTTTCATATGACTCATTCATTCACGCCGTATGGGAAAAGTATTCAAATCGAAAGTTTTTGTCAATCATTAAAATAAGTATATTAAAAATGTCTGCATTAATTTATTTGAGTGAAAATTTGATGTAATGTTCTAGCTACCCGCTATTAAATTTATGATGCGATATATATTTTAAAATTGCGAAATTTGAAAACTAAGCCTCTCTGTTGTGCATACTACGGCAATTCTATGTAAAATAGCAAGTATTCTCTGGCGAATTATGCGAAAGCAGTGCGGTAAGTAGCAGATGTTTTAGTATCTTTGGTCAGGTGAGATATTATTTATATAAATAGGGATCATTTTCATTGAATTCTAGATGAATGGGTGTCTCGCTCCCTCTAAGTTAAAACAAGTCAATGCATAAAGTTAAAGTGCAACCGCTCTCTGAAATACCGTTACCGAATCGCAACTTGCCTCACAATGACGGGCATGTTACTCTGGGAGCCAAGCCTCTCCCGAAAGTCCTTTGTAGCAATTTTCTCCGTCTTTTCCCTCGTACGGGTGTGGATGATTTTGACAAGTAATTTGCACTTGTCTCCGCTTGCGTTGCGCACATAATTGCCCAACTCTTGAGTTATATTGATGTTATTGTTGGAGAAAAAGCAGCCAATGCCACGTCAAGCAAAATTTACGCCACCGCTTATTATGTGGCGTCGGGAAGATACACTAAGACATAACTAGATTTACCTGTTCAGCTGCATCCGCTTAATAAAACAGAGGGAAAGTTTCGGGCTTGTTAAAACCTTCTCTTGATGTATATGAGTTGAAAACGTATTAAAGGGGATCACCCACTAAAAAGTAACACACTAATGTTCGAAACAATTGCTCCAATGACCATGTGTACCGAAGGTGGAACTTGGCCTATCGAACGTAGTGCCTCCATTGCCTCCTGCCTTTCGCATGCTCTTCTGTTGTTCTTATCTTAGCCATGTCTTTCTTCATCTGGTGGTGTTCGAACGTGTGGATTACAGATGATAAATGTAATAATGAAATGCAAAAGCTGCCCAAAACATGTAGTGTACTCCTTGCGAAAAGAACTCTACGGCAAATGGGCATCGTTTTTTTTAGCACACCTTCAACACCAAGGAACTTTGGGAAAGATAATAATATTAGTAGCTGTTTAGATGTCTTATTTATTCTGTTTTGGCAGACAGACGCAGAGCACGATGCCATTTTGCACGCACTAATAGCCGGTCTGGTCTGGTTTCCACCACAGTTTAGGCCAGCCACGTGGTCGTCTTCCATTCGGGTTTCCATCCCATATCTGGTATATGTGGTACATCTCATATCTGGTATAGGGTGCTTGGATCTTCGCTTCTGATGATGTGGCCGGTCCATCTTAGCCTTCTGCTTTTAGCTTCCGCAACGATATCTGGCTCCTTGAAAAGACTTCAGATTTGTTGATTGTGTTTTATCCTCCATGTGTCGCCTTCTTTAGTTGGTCCAAAAATTTTACGTAGGGTTTTGTTCTCAGAGGTAATTAAATTTTTCTCTGTTTTTGTCTATAGTCCAGGTTTCAGCTCCATAAAGGAGGACGGGTTGTATTGCAGTTTTGTAGATCTTTAGCTTAGTACGTATGGTGAGATAAGATTTTTGACTTTAATACGCTGTTTAGTGCATAAACGCTACTGCTGGCAAGGTTTATTCTGTTATTAATTTCAATATTGTTATCGCTTTGCGAGCTGCCTATAGTTCGTAAATATTTGAAAAAATCCACCTGTTTATAGTTGTATTCTATGTCGGTTATGTATGATTTTACATAACCGACATATTTTACTTGTTTCTGAGAAGAATTCAGAACGCCAGAGCTAAGTCCCCGCTGGTCAATGGTCCTCCACCACAACAATCGGGGCTCGACCAATCCCGCCCCGCCTAGCGCCAAATTAAACGGTCTTTTCAAGCTCGCATCAGTAGCCTTGAGAATGGGTAACGAGTCGGAACCCGAAACGTCGGCTGCCTATGAATATCTTACCCGGTGGCGAGCCCGAGAAATTGACATATATGTCGGTTATGTTCACATCTTCGATTCTCCTCTTCCAAATCTAACAAGTTTCGTTTTGTCAACATTGACCATCAATCGCATAGTCTTTGTCTCTCTAATAAGAATTTTAATCATTTCCTGAAGTTCCTACTTAGTACAACGAACGATTGAAGATTGAATGTTTCTTGGGTATTAGATTTTTAATTGGCGCTTTGCATGTGTGGTGCGCGGGTTTTAGTGTAATGTCGGTGTTCTACCCTATCATTCATGAATGCCTGGTGCGAAAGCACCCCCCCCCCGCCCTGCCACACACCCTTTGGGTGGCTTGCAGGGTATGACGTAGATGTAGATGTAGATGTACAAAGGAAATGGTTCCAGTCTTGACTTTGTGGAAGTAGTTCATAGTACCTCAAATAAAGCTTTGTATTCTCCACTATAGGTTTAATAACACGACCCGGCGTTCGACACTTCGTGTCATCTTCAGGTGAAGATAGAAGAAGAATTGGAGTGTACAAAGTTTTATTTAAGTTACTACATCCTCCTTAGTCATTGCCAGTAATACCACATCGTCAGTAAAAGCAAGTATGCTTATCTTCTTTCCTATTCTTATGCCATAGTCTGTTTTTTCAAGTTCTTTGAGTGCTCCATCAAGAGCTAGATTGAGAAGTGTAGGTGATATAATATCTCCCAGCCTAACTCCAGTTTTTATTTCGAAGGGAGATGAGTACTCATTTTCTATTTTAACCTTACATTTAGAGCCTTTAATACTCAAGCTGGCTAATTTGATGAGTTTTTTGGGATTCCGAAGTTTCCATTTTATGTCATGGCCTTTACCTGAATATACTGTCATACGCTTTGCTAAAATCCACAAATAGTCCAATAATACGATATTCACTTAAAAATAATCAATCTTCTGGACTGAGATTCGGACATTAAACATCCGAGACTGTGTCCAGTCTACTAAACGGCGAACAATATTTCCTCTTAGGAATTTCAAAAAGTATGTCCAAGCTACTGAGGCGTCCTTCACCAGATTATTCCGCGGAGGATGCATGGAGCCACAGTCCACGGTGGATTTAAAACATCGTGTTTATTCACCTTGACAATCACGCATGTTTTTAACCAAGTGCGCGGCTCTCTTTTAACATTTGTTGTGGTTCGCGTAAGAAATTATTCTCGTGACGTGTTCCACACAGATTTTCAACTCGGCTAGTGAACTTCGTCACGGCGGAATTATCTTCCTATGTTCCGCCGGATCCGACCTTGGGGTTCATTTTTTCTTGTGAGCGTTCATTGGGTGTTGCGCGAAGCGGCAAAAAAGACGTCGAAAAGAAGAAAGGAAAAGGTGAGAGGAAGAGGACGCATCGAGTGTGTCGGCCGTGGACGCGCAGTCCTTTGGCCAGAGTCGAACAAGAGAGAAGTGATGGGGACCTCCGCGATGTTCTTAACTTTCACCCTCTTCGCTTTGCATTCGGCGGCGATATCGGCGGAGGAATGCCACAATGAGCCGATCCGCTTATCTTTCGCGGACGTCCGAGGTGGTCTTCCATCGAACACAACTGCTGAGACCTCAGGGATCAACTCATGCGGAGGTGAGAAGACCCGGCTGACTTGCAGTGACTCCGAATACCCGAACGACATCATCTGCGACGCGGGACACCTGAGACTGGACAAGACTTGGGAGGGAACATCGACAATAACAGGGATCGTGATAAATTATGACCACGAGACAGAGGAGGGCATTCGTTGCGAACTTAAGTTCATCGCGCAGAGAACGGATTTCGGATTCGGCAGTGCTGAGTGCTCCCAAGATATTCCTGACGAGACGGTTCCTCGGTTTCAAGTGTCCAAGGCCACTCACATAACGATATATGTTTCACCAGACCGTAATAACTGCTTCAAGAAAGAGTTTTATTTCGTTCGTGAGGAGTCGAGAGTGGTGAATAGTGGCGGTGTGAATTTCATCCTGAACAGATACCACTGTGAAATCACTCTGCCCACTTTTATCGGTGGGAGAATGACTATAGATAAGCCTACCTTCACGCATGATGGTAGGAGATATAGACCCAAGAAAGAGTGATTAAAATATCCTGCGGTGACGGTATAATAATGTAGGCTTTATATGGCATGTATGATTAAGTGACCAGCCTTCCATATTTAAAAAAGGATGCGTCAAATCTCGTAATGTTGTCTTAGTTTTTACACGTATGAGTTTGCTCCGAAAATAAAATATTTTAAATGCATTGCTTTTGTTGCTATTCTAATTTCCTTCAGCTATGGCAGTAGCTTGTTGAGTAATCGCTTAAATAACTCTCTTTAAAGTTCATGAAACGTAAATATCTATTTGTATTAATTGCGGTGGTACTGTGAGAGACTATAACACTTTGATGGATTATTTCATTTCTGACTTGCTGTAAGTGGTCTCGATGTTTACTGAAACTTTTCATTTTGGTTTTCCTACCATCGGCTTTTTAAGTCGAAATTCGCGACGCAAAAGATAGATTTTAATGAATTTAAAAAATCTTTGATATTTCTAAGAAGCTTCGGCTTTTTTTTATTGAAATACTGTTATAAATTTTCATTAAATAAGTTGAAATCCTGTTGTGAAATATCTTGTCCTTTACCCCGTACTGCACAAATGGACGAACTAGTCCAATAGTTCGAAAATCCAGGTGTCATATTTACATGGCTCCCTATCCGAAGAAACGAACTTGCTAGGCGGCTTGACGGATAATGTTTGGTAAAAAAGTATTATCTAATCCGACACCTAAATTAGAATAGTAGGCAGGTAAGAAAAAAATGTTGTTCTTTCTTAAAGGATGCTTTACACGGTGGATTTTATTGTACCAACGAATGTATCATAAAATGTGGAAGAAAATGAATGGAATTAGAGCGGGTTCTATTTCCCATTCAGTCATTCAGACAATCATGCAATTTGCCGCTTTACACGGTACAAGTTTCCTCATGCAAAAATTCTTATATTTGTTGGTACAATAAAATGTGTCGTGAAAACGGCCTTAAGAGTTGGCCGACGGTTTAAAATAGGAAAGAAAGTAGTTTTATTGAATAAAATTCGTGACATTGATACTTAACGAAGAGCAATTTTGAATATGGTGCTGAGGCATGGAATGGTTGATGCGTAAATGAAGCAGAGTAATAATTAGCCTGTAACTGAGACAGTGGTATAGCTTTCAAGCCATTATCCGTGCTCTATGTTTCAGTGACTTTGTCCTTTCCGCATTTTACGTTGAAACTCCATGTGTGGGTATTCTACATTCAGAAACTTTAATCCTCCTTTGAGTCCTGTAATTCGTCCATGCTTGAAAAATCAGCGTACGTATAAATCTTGCCTCTTGCTCTAGCTCACATACGGATTTGCTTTTTAATTCTCTGTTTATCGTTTTAATTCGTTGCAATAAATGAAATGACAGTCCATCTACTACTTTTTTTGCCTTAAGTTAGTTTTATCTGTCCTCATTTTTCAACGCTTTGCGTTGAATGCTAACAAATTGCACAAGTACAAATAAAAGCGATTTTCCCAGTCGAAGTATCGAATAAACAACCCAAAATAAGTTCTCTATCACCTTACTTCAATTCCCGAGTCTGATGATGATTGTTTCTTTAGAAGTGGGTTCAATGAGCTCGGAATCCCTCGCTTGATAGTCGTACTAGCGTAGCGGTGGAAATTTTGGTGAGTTTTTTTGCTTCCGATTTTGGTTGCGCCAAGAAACTTAGGAAACAGCTCATATGGGTCAGAATTGCTGCGCAGCGGAAGGCTCATCAAACGAGGGAAACATCTTGCAAATGAAAGTGTATGTCTTGCCAGTATTTGAATGGAGTGCATTCACGGTATCACATAGATTTTAATTCATTTGACCTCAGCAGATGAAGGAAAGTTCACTTTGTGCAAAAGTCATCACACAAAAGACATACCTACACCGTGGGTGGAGTAAACATAAAATCGTCAAATACATTAAAATATCTTGGAATTGCCGTAAATTCAAGTGTATCGTGGGGAACACTTAGGAAACATATGCGGCACAGCATTAAAGAAACTAGGTTTTGTTACCCGTTAACGTTTGGGACCCTGGTAATAAAGGTTTTACCAAAATAATTAACAAAATACAAAGAAACGGAGCACGCTTCGTTAAAAACTGCTGCGAACGAACATATGGTTTTACACAACTGTTAAAGGGATTAAGGTGGGAGCCCCTAGAGACTTAGAACTATTCTCGAGGCTTAGGCTGTTTGAGATGTTCAGAACTGGTGTATTTCAGGGCGACACAGAGAATATTATCATGACGCCTCACTACATTTATAGGTTTTACAGGTGCGATAAAATAATTGAGATACTTTGCCGAACAGATAGGTACAAAACCTCGTTCTTTCGGAGCATAATAAAAACTGATCTCCTCTTAATAAACTCTCATGGGAAATGTCACCATTTCACCTCCAAAACTTTCACATCTTTACACGGCTGGTGACTTACCACCCCTTGCCACTCGCCCAAATAGCGTAAAATTAAGATCTAGTTGCCTTGTATCCACCAAAATTACAATGGGAATTAGGGAGCATGGATAGTGTAGTGGTCCAGCGAGCCAAAGGTCCGTGGTTCGAGTCCCGGTCCAGGCCGAATTTTTCTCATGGCAATTTCTTCAAAAAATTCACCCGCCATGTTTGAATTTCAAATGGCTAAGCACGGCATATGTGCTGGTGAAGGATACTGACTCTCGGAGTCCTCTTCTCCCTGGCGTTGCCATCTTTGATGTACCGCAAGGGCTTAAGATCTAGTTGCCTTGTATCCACCAAAATTGCATTGGTAATTAGGAAGCCTAGATAGCGTAGTAGTCTGCGCATTGGTCATGCGCCCTGTTTGAATTTTAACAAATTTTTACTTAAAAAAATAAAAATTACTTACTTTCCAGAGATGAATCTAGTTCTTTGAATCACAATCGATGCAACAGTCTTCTATGTAAGCGACTCCGAAGTTAACGCGCATTTGACTTTCGATTATTAATAGGATGCATACCTTACCTGAGCGTTCTCTTATATTACCTCTAACAGTAAAGGTGCGTGATACCGGTTCAGGATCTTCGAATTCTGATGCGTCATCACTTACTCTATCCAAACGTACTGCACAAAAGATTTACCTGAATACTTTACTTTTCTTACCATGTCCCATTTTTCCCTATACTGGGACCGCTGTGCGCCGGTGGCTCGCGAACATTAAACACTCACTTGCCTTCGTGACTTACGTCCTCGATGCCTTTTTCCCGCCTGGGATATCGGCGGGCGATTGCGGTGGAGACTTGATCCGCTTATGTTTCGCGGGCGTCCGAGGTGACCGTCCGTCCGCAACGCCCCTGCTCCACGGCGGCACCACCTGTGGGTGGGGAAGGACTGCGTCACAGAGTAAGCACATAGGATTTCTTCGTTTCGCCACGGTCCGTGGAGGATTAGGCACATCGAAGATGCTTGGTACCGCATGGCCATGCAACCGGTTTTTCAAAAATAATTGGAAACATTACCCCTTCGAAGTGCACACTACAAATCCGACGGTTAATATGCAAGTAACTGGGGGTTTTGGTTTCCAAATCCGACCGCCGGTAACGAATCACCCATTCCTTAGACCTTCATTAAGAGCACATTTTGTTATCAAACCTTCTTCACAATATCACTTCACAAACATATAATACACTCAAAAAGAACCCTCATGTCCCCGATTTAAATGCAAGATCAGCAGAAATTTATGAAATAACTTACCTCACAGGGTCTTTTGGGAAACTGAAGAAACTTAAATTTTCTTCCGCCATTCCAGAGTTATTTTTGCAGTTTATGGCTAAACAAAATGCAAAACCGCTTTTTCTAGTCTTATTCTTCTCCTCGTTCATTTTCCACGAATCCTTCCAATACTAGCCGCCATGTAAATTCCTTGAAATAACAGAGGAGCTAATGTATTTTTCATGTAACTCAACTCTCAGCCAACCTCGCACTGCTACAACTCAAGTCACAGTGGTCACAATTCACTTATTTAGAACATGGTGGAAAGCGCAATGAGATGATTTTGCCACTTTCAGCGCCATCTGTCCTCTCTGTATATCTTTACTCTGTGACTGCGGCTGGTCTGCTCCACGGGGGTAGCCTTGAAGCTCTTTCCAGCGGGGAGAATTGAAGCCGAATTTTGCGCATTTAGCCATGTTGTGATTATGAAAGCATTGGGTGATCCTATGCAAAAGCATTGAA
Organism: Ceriagrion tenellum; assembly: GCA_963169105.1. NCBI lineage: Eukaryota > Metazoa > Arthropoda > Insecta > Odonata > Coenagrionidae > Ceriagrion > Ceriagrion tenellum. The sequence goes on along the minus strand of OY720643.1, from coordinate 15,869,888 downwards.
ATCCGGTGACTTTCGTGGCTGTGCTGTGGCTCAGTTGTGGATGTATTGAGTCCATCGAGGATATTAGCGAATAAAACGTGCTTGTGGTTGAGTCCAAAATCAACACAAGTGCCGTAGTCCCGCGTTTTATATCATAAATTGGGGAAATAAGGTGAGTGCGGCTATTAGTGCGTGCAAAATGGCATCGTGCTCTGCGTCTGTCTGCCAAAACAGAATAAATAAGACATCTAAACAGCTACTAATATTATTGTCTTTCCCAAAGTTCCTTGGTGTTGAAGGTGTGCTAAAAAAAAAACGATGCCCATTTGCCGTAGAGTTCTTTTCGCAAGGAGTACACTACATGTTTTGGGCAGCTTTTGCATTTCATTATTACATTTATCATCTGTAATCCACACGTTCGAACAGTTAATTGTGATGAAATATGATCCAATGTGATGGCTAACTAGTTGTCACCCGTGTTCTTGGCCTCTTTTCGTCAGGTCATTCTCACAATTAATATTGGAGAAGACAAAGCTGTATGCATTTGTGATATCAATCATTACGTATTTATGTAATTAATTGAGGATTATTGAAGAGAAAGAAAAAACATATGCGCCCAGCAAATTCTATGACGACGATTGAAACTACTTGGAATGCGTAATGGACACGACCCGTGGGTATTCGGTTTTATTCGACATCATAGCTGACCATATTTAAGGCATTCCTGACATACGTCATTACGTCAATTTGTGATAAACGGAGACAAATATAAGCTTTGGAACTGTCATTTATACACAGAGGTTTCCCCAACGACACTTGCATGTAGTATTGATGGGAAATGGGAGGTTTTCTATAAGTATTAGGTTTCCAATGGCATCGTAGCAGACGATTTTGTAGACGTGATTTTCATTATTGGTACGAACTGTCGTGAATTGAAGAATCAAAGCAAGCATTATTTTAAGGTGCGAAGGCTAATATTAATACATAAATACATTTCACGTGTTATATTAGCTCCTGGGTCCATTATTCGATAATAATTGCACCACTAAAATACACAGAGTTAAAGGGAAGAAGGCAATGTTTTCATAGTCAGAACATGGCCAAAGCGCAAGGCTGGTGGCTTCATTTTTCTCGCGTAAGGTTACCCCTGTGGTCTGCTCCGACGCCGAGGACCCCAACGGACACTTTTTGCGACCTGAGATCGCTCCGAAGATATGCCGAATGGAAGGACATTGGGAATATAACGAGTGTAGAAGTGGTTTTCGACCACGAGACGGCGAGTCGCTGCCCGCTCAATTTCTTCACCGATGGAGCAGACGGCAAGACTTTGAAGTTCGACGGTGTGTGGTGGCCGTCGAGGACGAAACGCTGCCTCATTTCCTCTCTTTCGTCCCGTTCCTCGAATTTGACCATACACCAATAGTCGCATCTCGATCCTCAACGGACGAGGTCGTCGTTACACTCAAAAGGCCAGGCCTTGTCGCTGTCTTTGAAGCCAATTGTCTCTTTCTAAGGCTGTTTTTTCATTTCCCTATAGGAGTTGCAGTTTATGATTGACATCTCACTGTGAAGTAAGGTTATTCTTGGACGTCCTCTCCTTTTCTTCCCCAATACTTTTCCTTCAATTATGTTCTTGGTGAATTCATTATGTCTTATTTAGTGGCCAACAAGTTTAATATTCCTGGAGTGGATTGCTTGGAGAAGCGTTCTTTTTTCGCCTACTTCTTTCAAGACTTGCTCATTTGTTTTCCTTATGACCCAACTTGTTTTAGTCATTCTCCTCCAGAACCACATTTCGGCTGCCTGGAGCCTGTCTTTTTCTTGCCTATTTAATGGTCATGCTTCACAACCATAGGTGTATATAATCCACACGAAACGGACGGGGTATTGCCTAAAAGAAGTTCTATTTTGGTCATATGTAGGTGAGGAACAATGGTGGAAAAAATCAGTCGGCTGCGATGATGAATTTCAAAACGGGTCGCTTCAATTGTGTGAATCACTCATTTAGTTTTGTGGACGGGAGACTCTCTACCCATTTAAAAAAAAATAATGATACGCGATACAGACCGCAGTGATGACCAAGAGTTTCTTCAAAGTGAAAGTTTTGGTGTTATTTTTGCATAAACTTCTGTCTCGAGTGATTGCTTTACGCACATTTTTATGTCACTCGTGTCTGCCCCGTTGAATGCAGGAAGAAGTTATTATTTAATTGCATTTGAAATTTAAGAGTGAAAGAAAAGTGAAAATATGCTTTTTCTCTTTCGTTATATTTTTTTGTTATCAGATCTTTCCCTGAAAAACCTTATAGATTATTATTATTAAAATATGCATCAATGACTTTTTCTTACTCTTGAATATTTTTCAGCTCAGGTTTATTAGATTACTAGACCGAGCTATATTATTATAATCAATCGCTGGTGTAAGAATTTTGTTCACCAAATTATGTATCCAACCATAAAGGCCAATAATTCATTTTATGTTGGCTGAGGGTATGTTGTTTGAAATTATTTTTGTGTTGGCTGTGTGGTTTGGGATAATAATGATTGCTAATTAGAGCAAGTACTACATTTCTCCTCGAGTTCTCGTTTTTACTTCACTTGATAATATTAAGAACATGAGATACATTTTGCAAGCTAATGTAAAAGGTGTAATAAACAATTTATTGTCGGCTTGTCTTTAGCCGTGCTGTGCTTCAAAAAAATTTAATTGATGAAATAATGGGAATTTTTATCGGTTACTATCTAAAAATGACCAGTCCCTTGATACTGAACTATTCTCTGCAAGTTTCAGGTAAGTTAAAAATTGCAGTGATCTACTTCTCGTAAGACACAATTTGATCTATTCTAAAATGATTAGTTTTTTAAAATCATTGAAACTATGTTTAATTTACTATCGGTTTTGATTCAATTTTGAATTTTTCTTCAATATTTAATTAATGGTATCGTTCAGTTCCTTGGAAAGTGTAGGCTTGTGGATTTCTGCCGGCTCAACTTTCACTCCTTCGTGTTTAAAATTATTTTCACCCATTCAAACAGGGGAAGTTCAATAGAATCATTTTATCTTCATTTTTAATTTGAGTATTTAGAATTTTAGAACAGGTGGTAGGAATTTTTGGTTTCAAAAGTGATTGTAAACAGATCTATTAGTGAAGGAGATTCCCTAGTCGTTACTTTTAATATGTATTATAGAAATGTTGAGAGTTCCTGGAAAATTCCCATCGTGCGATTCGCATATTATAGGTCTCCTTGCAATCATCTCTTTCTCGGTGGTTGATTGTTTGAGTAGGTGAGTGACACTGGGGAAGATCGGTAAAATTATTTCCTAAAGAAATTCTAATAGTGTTAATGAAAAAATCCTCAGCAATTCAAAAATTTAACACACTTGTAAAACTCAAAATGCAGACTTAATGATTTCTTTTGAAAATCGCATTAAGCTTTGAAAAAGTCACGTGATACAAATCGGAACCTCGGTGGCTTGAGGTCCCCACGTATTATCATTTCACGGTTATGCATAGCGGAACTAATTCGTGAAAACTGATATTTTTAAATATCCATTCCAATTAGATCATGAAATAACGCAGTATTAATACGAATTTTCTGCATTGGTATTTATATTTGAGTTATCTTGAATTAGTATATTTTTATACGTTATATTATGTTTTAGCCAGGTTATAGCCGTCAGACAATCAGCCAAAGCTCATGAATTTTTTCTCCTCTCTTCACATCGAAATAAACATTGATGAAACTTGTTTCAGGAATGTAGATTTCATGAATAAATTTGAAAAATACCGCAAGAAAAACTCACCTCTATTGGTATGTAGCATCTCTACTATTCTGTGACTACATTGAGGAAATGACCGTGAAATAAGGAATTTCGACCGCGGTTGTTCACTAAAACGCCACTGCGGATAATTTAAGAGCGATGTTAACCAAGAAGACCGGTTTGGTTCTCTTGGACGGGCCATCTGGTCCGTTCAGTTCCCAGGCCAGGCAGGAAAGGATGAATACATCTGGGCCAACCTTGAACGTACTCACCTTGACTTATTCCCGGGAGCATCAAAACGGAAAGACATCTTAGTAGTGAGATGTTCGAATCATCATTCGCAAAAGTCTGTGGTGATACCTCCCCAATACTAATGTACTCCAAGGTAGCACGGTAGATTCTGGTTAATTGGGCCAACCGGTTATTTGAGATAGCAACTTAATTGGGTCAGCTCTTTTAGAACAGAACGCAATTGAGGAGGAACATCCCTACGTTTTCTCCGCTTATGATAGTTCGAGCGAAAAATCATATTTATTTGAAATCAATGAATTTGGTCTCATTTTAAAGAAAAATATCTCACCTATCCAATGACATCAAAAATTCTTCCCCTTACCGCATTGAATTTGGTCTCATCTTAAAGAGAAATATCTCACCCATCCAATGACATCAAAAATTCTTCCCCTTACCGCATTACTTTCGGAGATATTTGCCAAAAAATACCAGCCCTTTTACATGGGAAATGGTACGTGTATGCACTCCAGAGAGACATTATTTACAAAATGACGTATTTCCAACACTTAGATGTCGTAGAAAAACTAATAGTGTATATTTACATGTTTTTTCAACTATTTTTGCAAATTAATCATATTGTCACCGCAGTAAATTCTTCGGGATCACAAAAACCTTCCATTTTGATGGAGTTTCAAACGAACCGCGCGAAAAAAATTTGTCAACTTAAAGACTTATTTGGATATTTTCATTTGATCACTTGCAATTTCTGTCATATAAAACTATATTATTGCACCATTTAATTGATGTGCCCTACAGCTGGTGAAATTAAAACGTGTAATTCGAATATGGTCTCTATTATGATTAGGGAACTATCTCGCTCGAACTACCTTAATCGGGACAGCGTGCCGCTTAATTGGACCATGAGTTGGCGACATTGACTCTACACTTGCAAGGATATGCACATTTTTTCATATCAGGATACGGTTTTTTAACATTCTACTTCTTTCACTTAATGTTAATTTCCATATAGGGGTACCTATTCCTGTCCCTAAAGCTCTTAGACCAGCCTGTAGGGGATCCGAATTCCGTTTCCGGACCACGTGACTTCATCCAATGTAGTTTCGTTTCTAGGGGAGTGGACTCTGGAGGCGGTGGTTGGGCTGTAGACGATGGGTCAAGAGAAAAGTGCATACAACGTATATACATAGATACACGTATTCTTATCTAATAAAACGTGCATTGTTCTCTAATGGGACATCGTAAAAGGCATCCATCCAGCGTCACAACTGAGGCTGAGAGAAATATTTTACACAAGACATAGATTTCCTGATAAATGTTTAAATAATTTTCGATGTATTGTTAAACTAATTAATAGTTTAATAAACTTTTTGCAATATAAACATTATTTGGTCACCTTCCTTTCTACATTCGTTTATGCATACTTACGGGATACTTTGCTTAATTTGGGAGGCGCTTAATTGGAGCAAAGTGCGCCGGTCCCGATGTGTCCCCATTTACCGGAATCTACTGTACTAATTTTCGAGAGGTATGAGAATGATTCTGTTGTGTTGTAAAACACCGACGATGCCGTTTGACTACCTATCGGTCTACGATGCACTACCTATTTGGGCTCGTATTATTTTAATAGTTTTGATGTAATCGCTGAAGTTAGGTATCTGTCTACTCATACCTGAGGCTAGGTTTCTACCTATCAAATGCCGTTTTAGCCACCTCCAGGATGAGTGGCTCGGGGTGATACAGCTCCACGCTTGGTGTGCTCGTCCCAGTTCAAATGAGAACCGGCACGCACCCCGGGCCGGTGTGCCAGAAACAGGAAGCAGGAATGAGGGCAACGAAAAGTCAAACAAGGAACCAAGGTGGCACTTGGATGACGAACAACCTGACATGAAATTCACGGGTCTATGCATTGTAAACCATTAAAAGCGAAGGCATGATTGCAGTTTGAGTACATAAAAATTCTTAAATTTGTGCACAATAGGCTAGAAAAAAATTACAATATTATCCTAAACTAAATTACTGGGTTCATATAAGATATATTTTTCATAATTAGTTGTATGTAGGTAACACAAGCACATAGACAGTGGTAAAGAAATAGAAAGGCGTGTCGCGGCACGCTAAGCCAAAGTAAGAAATAAGCCATTCAGTCATACAACGATTCATTAATTCATACATACTACTCAGCGGTGTAACATGTATTACTATTACAATGGAACAGTTAAAAGTAGGCCATTGGCCCAACATTGGGCCATTGGCCTAACATTGGCCTAACATTGGGCCATTGGTGGTAACATTAAAAACAGCCGAGTAAAAGAATGTACTTTGAAACCTTCTACTTCATTAACCTTATTAACAACATTATTTTTAAAATTACATATTTTTTTGGGAAGGACTCAAGTATTTTTGCTGGTAGGTCGTTCCAGTCCCGTATGGTCCTGTTCAAGAAGGAGAACTATTTAACATTTGTCCTTTGTGATCGGCACTTTATCTTGAACTGGTGATCATTTTTTCCCACAAAGTTTGGCCTTATTATGTCCTTCGCAAATTCGTGAAAAATTCGCGAAAAATCATGCCATGCTTTTTCCTCACTCACTATTTTGTACATCCCACATAGCCTGCTCCTTTTCCTCCTCACCTGTAAACTCTCCCATCCCAGTTCTCTAAGCATTTCTTTTACGCTCTCTGTTTTATTGTGTTTCCCTAGAACATACCTAGCCACTTTTCTTTGCACCTTCTCTAAGTTCATCACCTCTCCTTTCTTGTGTGGGTCCCATACAAGAGATGCGTACTCTTGCGTTGGTCGAACCAGGGTTTTATAGGCCTTCTCTTTAGTGGTCGTGCTGCTCCCTTTGAGGTTTCTCATTACCCAATGTAACATTCTGAAAGCTTTTTTAACAACGTGTTCCACCTTTAAACCCCATCCTAAATTCTTAGTTAAATAAACTCCTAAGTATTTACAGCTATCCGATTTTGGAATTAAATTCGTATTTTCTATTTTCGGTCTTTTTTCTATTGCTGAAGTTCACATATTTGCATTTATTTACATTTATATCCATCCCATTTATCGATACCCAATTCTTTAATTTGTTCACGTCATCCTGAAGGGCTTCATGATCAATCTAAATAATGCAGTCATCCGCGAAAAGCCTTATGTTAGAATTTATTTTTTTAATATGTATAAATATTACCTTCAGACAGTAGGAGAAATGAAGTATTGTGAAACTTAAGAGCCCTTGGAAGTACCATGGTCACAGCCCAACTCCCGCGCTTGTTGACCACCAATGATCGAAAAACTTTGGCTACTTCTCTAACTCGTCGTAAATTTATTAGAGACCCAGAGGGGCCATTATTTGAGGTCTAGAATGTATCACATCATGATTTCTAATATTCAGCACATACGTATAAATGCTATAGTATTATAAATTCAGGTGTAGCAATATCCTGCAAATCCTAAATAATCTCCTATAGGGTCTTTAGGGCCACAAGGGCATTTATTACACTTCCCAAATCCATCCCGGTGCTGCCATGTGCCTACGATAGGAATATCAGGATTGGATCCCTTATGACGTCAAATATGACGCAGTGGCTAGCAACAAACATTATTCAATATCGTTAGGGCGTTCATTTTAAACTCTTCTCCTCGAAATCTTAGCAGTTCCGCTTTAGCGGGTGGCCCATAAAGGCGGAATTACCGGAAGAGTGTGTTCTCTTTTTATTTTTTCACCTCAGGAAGCGGTCCACGACAGAGTTCGTTCTGGTGGCTGAAATACAGGTATTGCGCCCAGTCATTCCAAAGTCATCGAGGTAAAAGTTTAGAAATGAAAATTACTGTACCTAATAAAGTTACTATATGTGCTACATCTACATCTACATAATACCCCGCGAGCCGCCGCCTGGGCGTGTAGCAGGGAGCGTTAGGTCTCCAGCCGTGTAATAGTGTAAGTCTTTTGGAAATGAAATGGTGACATGCATTATGGCAGTGTATCTCTCTAATTTAATCGAATCTGTCAGACCTAGAGGTGTAGTGAGGAGTCATTATAACATTCTCTCTGTCGCTCTGAAACACACCAGTTCTGAATTTATCAAGCAACCTGAGTCTAGCGTATAGCCTTCGAGTCTGTATGGGTTCCCACCTTAATCCCTCAAACAGTTGTGTAACACTATATGTTCGTTCGTAGCAATTTTTAACGAAGCGCGCTGCTTTCCCTTGGTATATTATTAAATCTTTTGGTTAAAGCTATTTGACCAGGGTCCCAAGTGCTCGCGGCGTATTCGAGGTGTGGTCTAATCAGAGCGAAATAGCATCTCTCTTTGACTTTTTCATCCGATGCTAACATCAGATAGTGTATTTTGGCCAGGTTTAAATTGCCCGGGATTACGTAAAAGATATCAATTTACACATATCAGTAAGGGCAGCAAGAAAATGTTAGGGTATAAATAGGAAATGGAACAAATTCTATTTGAGGTACGCAAAACATGAAGCACAATCTAAATTGGGATCAACATACATTATTGAAATACCCACAATACATTTCGAAATATATAAACGAATCGCTTAATAAAAAATGTAACTTGGCTATTTGTTTTTGAATTATACTCAGGAAAGAGGACATAAAATGGAAGGAAACATGCAAGATTGTAAGCATTCTTATTTCGGTGGGAAATTTTGTGTTCTAAACCATATTACAGGACTACAGGACCGAATTACTCGACCTCGATCCAAATTACACGGAAATGAAATTTTCTTAAAAATATTTTTTCAAACGCAGTGCCCATTAACAATTCTTAAATAGAAACTTCCCAATGCCATCATCATTGGTTATAGTTTTTCAGGAAATTACATCGTCATTCATGTACATTACAGGTGTATTCATGGAGTTAGCCGTATGAAGTCGAAGTAAGGGGATTCAAATTACACGGACATATCCTACTTCTCAGTAGTAGCTGTGAACCCGTGCACTGCAGGTTAGAATGCTCTTTGTACCTCTTCACGTTGTACCTCCTCGGTTTCTGGTTTGACGTTGATTTGCTCTTCTGACTGCACTCTGGTTCTTACCTACCGACCGGACAAGGGTGCATGGGTCTACGATTCTGTAATTTAAGGTTTTAAAAAAAAATTAAAAACTCTGCATTTGGTAGGTAATTGAATGAGTAGATAGATACCTATCCTCAGCATTCATATTAAAACAATACGAGGTCAAATAGTGCATCGAATACTGGTGGGTAACCAAACGGCATCGTGGTATTTTCACGTCATATCACTCGAATATTAGTACTACCTTGGAATAAACCTACATCTACGTCATACCCTGCAATCTACCCAATGGGTGTGTAGCAGGGGGTACCTCCACACCAGGCATGCATGAATTTTACGGTAGAACACCAAAACTACATTAAAATCAGCGTACCACACATGGAACACGCCAATTAAAAATCTACTATCCGAGAAACATTCTATCGTCAATCGTTCCAACATGCAAAGGATACAAAGACTACTACTACAAATTCAAAATATCATGCATAAATAAGAGCATCAATATTTACATCATGCATAAATAAGAACGGAGAGAATATAAAGAGAAAGATGTACAATCTAGCTAATCTTACTATTCGCACTGTTCATGACGACGATCACAGCTGTTATGGTCCCGAATGGTACGCGGAAAAAATGATATTTTATTCCTATCGGTTCTACAATCTATGTCTCTAGTTTTATTGGCGCGATCTAACCTGCCGTAGTACGAAGGGGTTAATAGTATGTTTTTTACGTCGTCAGATAATGTTTTTTCTGAAATTTAGTTAAGAGGTTAAGCCTATAATTTAATCTACGCTTTGATAGCGATTCCCATCCCAATTCTTCTAACAATCCAGACACACTACTAAACTTATCGTAGCATCGTTTTACAAACCTAGCTCCTCTTCGCAGCGAACTTCGCTGCTATTGGGGAGATATCACTGCAGATTCTGCAAGTGATGCACCGAACATCTCACTACTAAGCTGTCTTCCCTCTGTGATGCTCCGGGGAATAAGTCAAGGTGAGGACATTAAAGGTCACAAACAACGAGGATGACCCAAATATATTAATGCTGGCGCACCACCTGGTCACTGGAAGGACCAGAGGGCCCGACCAGGAGATCAAAACCGGTCTTCCTCGTGAATATCGCTCTGAAGGTAGTCCAAGCGAAATATCATTTTACCTAGAAATCAATGAATTTCGTCTCAGTTTAAAGAGCAATATATCACCCTTCCATTGACACCAAAAATTCATACCCTTACCACATTACTTTCCGAGATATTTGCGAATACCATCCCTCTCATATGGGAGGTGGTACGTATATGCACTTCAGAGAGATCTTATTTAACAGATGAGGAATTTGTAACACCCAGATCTCATCAAAAAATCAACAGAGTGTAGTTTGTGTGTTTTCTCAACTATTTTTGAAAATTAATCATATTAATATAAAGTCATTTTCCTGGAGATTGTAGGTCATTAATTCATGTTTAACTGTTACCCTTTTGCCAACGTTTCGCATATTTATTTATGCTTCATCTATTTATTGATTTATTTATTTAAAGAGTAACAGTTTAAACATGATTTATGACGTACAATCTCCAGGAAAATAACTTTATATTAATAAAAAAAGAGGCCATGAAGAAGAATCATCTAGATTAATCATATTGTCACCGCAGTAAATTCTTCGGAATATCGATAAACCTTCCGTTTTAATGGAGTTTCAAACGTACGGCGTGAAAAAAATGAGTCAAGTTAAAGACTTATTGAGATATTTTCATTTGATTACTTACAATTTCTGTCATGTAAAACTATTTTATGCCACCATTAATAATGCAATTTAAAACGCGAGTCTCACAGCTGGTGAAATTAAAACGTATGGTTCCAATATGGCCTCTATTAAGATTAGGGAACTATCTCTCTCGAACTACCCTTAAATGCTGTGGGGTTAAGTTTTAGTGAATAGCAATGATCAACATTCCCCATTGCACTGCCATTTCGACAATCCAGTGCATAATAATAGAGATGAGTTTGCAGCCGTTTTTCCACGGTAAATATTTTCCTAATTTTAATCATGAACTTTTCATTGAGCAAGTTTCACTAATGTTTTTGTATCGAATTTACTCGATTTTATGAATTAATTTCGATTTAATGCTGCTCGTCTGACGGCTGGAACGTGATGAAACGCATGAACGGACATATCGCGATGATTTAAATAGTAGGACAGTAAAAATTGTGGTAGTTCCTTGGCCATATTATTTGAATAACCAATCCAAATAGAATGGATTTTAACAACAGTTTTCCGGAAAATTTGCTGCTTCTGCAATGTAATGAAAAATCTGCCGTCGCCTTGAGCCTCCGAGGTGCCGATTTCTATCACGCGGCATACGTTGAAATTGCTGCTAGAAGAAATCGGCCTGGATTAGAGATCGCACAAGGACCTTTGGCGCTTTATGCTAAGCAGCTGCCGGTTGAAGAGCTGTTTCGTTGGTATCCGCATGTGAATGCAAAAAAAACAAAAACTTCGCGTCACAATAGCCTATTTAGCAGGTGCTGTTATTGTGACGGGATGGGTGCCGTTGGTGCTGTAAATGTGACGCCTATCGCGTCGCAATAATAGCACCAGCAATACGATCCAACAAAGTATTTCCTTGCGCAGTGTACTCACTTAGACGGAGGAAAATAACTATAAATTCCGAATGTGAGATTACATGGTCAAGTCTCTTACTGTTGTATCTTAAATTACTGCATCAAAGAATGCGCTCTATTTGAATCTGATGCGGAATTAAAACGACGTCTAGGTATAGCAAAAGTGCTTTGGATATTTGCAATATCGTCGCAAGCAAACTACCGGTATCACTAGCACTCATACGCCACAATTCAGGCTAAACGTGACCATCTATTTTTCTGATAAGTTCATCGACCTTAGAATTTCTACAATGGGAAATACTGTTCATTGACAGCACACAGTGTAGGGCTGTCATTCTATATAAATTAATTACTTACCGCTTATCTTGAATTTAGCTAGTTAATAGGGTATTACGTCGAAGTAGATGTGGTGTCAATATGCTGCAATATGCTTACGCCTCTTAAACATTCATGAACGATGAAATAATGAGCCCTATTTGCAATTTTCAGATTAATTAAGTAAGAATTCAATTGTTTAATATTGTGGAAGATGATGCATGTTGGTAAACAATGAGACGGAGAAAAATGAAAGTAGAGCAAAGGATTCAAATGAGTCTTATAATTTCACCTCTAAAATTCGTCTATTGTGTAGAATTCATCAGACACACGCAGTGAGGTAAGAGTGAAAAACACTTCGGCTAGATTTTCGTTGTAATTATGTTGCACTGAACGTTTCACCACAGCCATAAGAGCCTCAAGCATAGGCTCCCATTTGAAGTCTGTGCTACGGTTGCCAAGTGAATGAAAGTGTCTAATGTAAGGTTTAGTACTTTCTTGACGTTCTTGCTGTAGGAAATATCATAGGTTGCGGCACAAAAGCATTGAAGAGGATGCATGAATCGGGTCTCGAAACTTCGTGGTGAGGGCTTGAATCAGTGGAAAATCCGGATATTACATTTACCAATTTTTCCTACAAAAGTTTCTCTTGTCAAAATGGATCAATAATAGACTATTTAGGAAAGAAGAAACAGCGCGAGTTTTACGCACAAAAAAGGCGTAAATGAGAATCGAATGCCAGAATTGAAAATTTTGTCCTTCCAGCCATTCTAAACTAAATATTCCAAGACAATATCAGGAATGAAAGCAATTATGTAAAGAGATAAACTTCGCACCGAATCCGATGCTTTTCAAAAGGGAGTTAGAGGAAGTAAATCGCACCATCCAATCACTGGCCAGATCACGAATTGTTGATCGTCAAATATCCGGAGATCATAAACTTAGGGACGATTCACAAGGGTACTTAATATGTATAATGTATAACTTTGGCTGTGTAGTCATTTAAAAGAAGCTGAAACTACGTGCCTTTTCTCATTTGCTGAGATCACAAGAGCAAAATTTATGTTGATATCGTGCTTGCTCACCATTCAAAAACTGTCTGCATGTGCTCGCAACACATACTTACCCTTGCATGTAGTTATCCTAGTTGTATCTTTCTACCTTTGTGCTACCATTCTGCGCCGTATGAAATGCTGTTTCCACTGGCTTTCGCACCAACCATATTTTCCCTGGCGTGCATACTTTTACCATTTCCCATGTAAAATGGCTGATGTTTGTCGTGAAAGATCTCGGAAAGTAGTTCGGTAAGTGGCTGATACTTATGTATTTTTGGAAAGGTGAGATATATTTATTTAAAATAAAAACGAATTCATTGATTTCTAGGTGAAATCATATTTCGCTCTTACTACCTGAACACGTTCAAACGGATGATATCCTACCGCAATGTTTTAATGGAATTTGTTTTTGCATTTTAATGGAAGGGAACGACTGCAGACTCCGGAAGTGTACCTCACCTGTTTCTTTCGGTTGTTTGTTTGATGCTTATGCTTAAAAAATGCTCTTCAGTTTATATTTGGGTTTGTGGAGAATATTCAAAGCGACGCTATTAAAAATAAATACGAATAAAATTAACTTAAGGGAAAAAGTCGTTACAGGAAAGACATTACATTGGTAGTGACGAAATGCAATCAATGAATCGACCGTTTACTAGAATATAGCTTTAAGAAGAACAGCAAGAAGAAAGATTAAAACAAACTGATTTTTACCGAGCTTTGACGAATAATAGAGTTCACGAGTCGAGAAGAACAGCATTTGCAATATATTGCACGACTTAGTGCACATGGACAGTAACGCATTAGGATCGAGCCAAATCATGTATTCTTTCAGCACTTGTCGTCATTAAAAACGTGAATTTAACACATAAAGCTATTGTTACTCTGAAAGTTATACCAATGACAAAAAACTTCCCGAATCTATCTTTTGTATCGAGAATGTTTTTAACGCTGTTGTTAGAAAAATAAAAATGAACACTGTCAATACGCAACGAGCTCATTAAGAGAATTACAAAAATGAAACGATACTTCAAAAGGTCGATTCTCACACCATGCTACCTCAAATAACACAGCTAGATTTCTTATGATTGCGATGAAGATCGTTATTTAAGAGCCAACCGATAGGCTTCGAGTATCGCAGAAATTAAATGAAAATTACGATAAAAACATTACATGTGATTAATTTATTGTCAGAATTAATTAGTATCATCAAAATCAGACACCGCCAATAGATTTGATATTTCATAAAAATGAAAAAAAAGTTGAAGACTATTCAGTTGAACATAAAAGCTGTTGAGGGCATTCAGTCTCTTATCATTCACCCCAAATGATTTAATCACTCTCTTATGGGCCTGTATCTCCTGCCATCATTAGCGACGGTGGGCTCCGTACTTTCTCTCCCTTCGGCAACAACAGTGCGAATCTCGTAATATTCTTTACAATAGAGAAACTTCAGGGCAAAAATAAATCCTTTTTTGTCACTCCCATTTTCCTTCACTCTCGTACCATCACGGCCGAAAGAAAGCACCCTCTTCATACAAATGTCACCACGCGACCGCATTATATGTAATGGTGACACATACACCGTTAAGTGAGTGACGTTGGACGTATGATACTGAGGAACCGTCTCGCCTGGAACATTTTCGGTGCATTCGGCGTCCCCAAAATCCGAATGGGCTCCTTTTGGTTTGTCCGCGTTTAACTTCAGATCGCAGCGAATGCTCTCCACATTCCGGGGGAGGTAATCTGTCCTAATACTGGTTATATCCGATCTGCCAAACGATATATCATCCCAGCTTAATTTTATCACGTCGCAGGAGATGTTTTTCGCGTACTCGGAGTTACTGCAGGACAACCGGTTCTTCTCACTGCCGCAGGAATTGGTCTCCGACTTTTCAGGAGTCGTTCTCGGTAGTGGATCCCTCCGGGCGGCCAGATGAAACAAGGCCTGCTCACTGTGGCATTTCTCCGCCGAGATAATCGCCGTTTGCAAGGCGAAGAGGGTGCAAGTGAAGACCACCGCCGAGTCCCACATCACTTCTCTCTTGTTCGACTGTGGACAAAGGACTGCGCGCGAGTGAAACAAACTCGATTCACCTTGCTACTTTATTTTTTCTCTTCCGATGTCTTTCAGTAGTTTCGCGCATGCGCCAATGAATACCCACGGTAGTAGAATCATGACGAAGGTCGTAAGAACCCGCGGTAAAGAGCAAGGAAATATCTCCAGTGTCAAATATCTCTCAGGTACAGTTAAAAATTTGTATGGGAAACATCACTAGACAAATTTTAAGCTATCCGGGACTAGCCACCGAGTTCCACTTTTTACGGAGTCACCCGCAATGCACAATTGTGCGAAATTCCACAGAGAAAAAAATCAACCACCTTGACCGGGATTCGAACCCGGATCCCTCGATTTCCGGCCGAAACTGGCTAAAGCGCTCGGCTGGATAACTGGCTAAAGCGCTCGGCCGGAAATCGAGGGATCCGGGTTCGAATCCGGGTCAAGGCGGATGATTTTTTTCTCTGTGGAATTTCGCATCACTAGACAAATAGAAAACGTGAGCCATAATGAAAGATGAAGACTAGCGGCGTGCTTGGCTTAAAACTTGATAGGCCCAAGAGAAATATGCATGTCAGTGTTGATTGACCCCAGACTCGTGTACCGTGGCACCGTTCGGCCCCCAAGAAACTAACTGCGACGAAGGACACTTGACTTGCTTACATGGTCACTACACAAGTCGCAAATATAGTCGTACTAGTTTTGTATCCCAATCGACGTGAAAGATTATTTCAAATGTGAATATTGCCCATTAGAGTGTTTTATTTTTTGAAGTGACTCCTATTAATATGCTTTTCCTCATACCTGTTGATTTAATGTTTTTAACAAACTTAAGACTTTCCCCCTTGTTGTTCGCAAGATGTCGTTGATCGGGAGAATCTTGTTTTGTCTTTGTGGATTTTCACAGCTCAGTGGATTAGCATAGGCGCGGCGTAGGGTCCCTTGCATGTCGCATAGCTTATTTTTTGCAGTAATAAATATTTTTTTAACTCAAAAAGTGGCGGAATTAAATAAGCATCGAAAGAAGAGACTTTGGCAAACTTTGATCCAGGTTCATCTTGGCTAGCAAGTGAAAAACGATGGAGAAAATTTCTACTAATGATTTTCTGGATAGACCTGTTTCCCAGAGTAAAATGCCCGTCTTTGTAAGTCAATTTCGAATTGGTAAAGATATTTTTAGTGAGCGGTTGCTCTTGATTTTTATGCACTGACTTGTCTTGAGATAGTATGAGCATTGAGAAAGATATCATTTATCTTTAATTCAATGAATCTTTGAATTGAATGGATTTTTGTCTAATGAAACAAAAGTTGCTGTTTACCAAATTTAACATCAATTAGTTTTATGGCAGTGAAACAAATGAGCCAGGATAAGAATCAGTATGTCTAAATTCAATGTGTATTTATGTCTGAGAAATATTTTCTGTAAAAGTAGAAGTCAAGGGGATAATCGTGCTATATTTATCCTTAAATCCATCGGGATTGCTCAGTATGTCAATAAAAATGCACTCCAGCAAAATTCTTTACCTTTTCAATTCACAGCAAAGGAGGAGAAAAGAGTTATCAAAAGTTAAAGAGCTATTGTAGAATCTTTCTTCATATTCCTCTAACCGTAAGCTTATAGCATTACCGCAGAATACAGCAAAAAGTCATTATCCCTTATAGAATGTTTAATCACCATCGTTGTGATTCATGCCACTTACAAGTCAGAATGTGCGGGAGGGAACAATGCCTAAACCTTTTTTCATCCACCCCTGGCCGATGCACTTTTTTCCCACCCTTGCCCTGCATCTTTTGTCAGCGCCGACCCGCTCTCTCTGTCAAGTGGAGGATCTTTCAAATTGTAAATGGAGGATTTTCTCCCAAAAGAGCAGAAAACGATTTAAGCAAAAGATGCACAACTTTGAAAAAAAAGTTTAGAGTGGAAGGCAAATGGAAGTTACGGTCCCAGCCTCGCTTCCAACGTTTCCTCTTCCAAGGCCACTCCAATCTCAGCTGGTCGACGGACTTGACATCAATGAGAGGTTCAACATCAATTTAAATTCCCTCTTTTTTTCATAAAGTTCATTTTTATATCTTCAATTTCTATGCCATTTATTTTTTTATTTGCACAATTAACTTGCACTAATCCAGATATTTCAGTAATTAAATGCGGGCATTTTTTTAAAAACATTAAGTGTTTTTGTACACATGGTGTTAATGCAACATTTAGACCCGCTTTCCACTTTTCCCCTTGGGTAACCTTCTTCCCTATTATTTGCGTGAGAGGACGTCTCACTGGGGTCTGGAGCCTTTGGCAGAAGCCTCACTTGAGGAACAGATGTTGGGCTGGTTTACCGTTCATCTGCGTCCTAACCATTGACCTATCTTCAATGGGTGGAGGATCATTGCATCATTGCATTCATCTCTAGGAGCGGACAAGCCATTCCTCTACGACAAGGTTGTAGTCCTTGAAAATAGATTGAAATAGTGAAAAAAATTACTTCAGCTACCACCCTGTTTACTTGCTGCTACCAATAAAATCTTTGGGAGCTTCATTTAAACTACTTAAATCTTGTAACGTAACGCGGATCAGTCGATTATTTATCTATGATATATAAGTAAATATCTCTCACATGATTACTTTAATTACCTCGTCTTCCCGTCACTCCCCGGATTTGAATGCGGAAACGACGCCGACGTACGTCACACAAATTTATTTATACACGATTCGGACTAATACCCGCCACTGTCTAATTCACCTGTCGTATCGTTAGGTTGATCGTTCAATGCGACAATTATTCCCAAGGTAACACTGAACATTTATTACTCAACTACAAGTAGAAATATTCCACCAATCAATGAAACACACTATGAAATGATCACTCAGGTAGAAATTACATATAAACTCAATCCCCTTTCACTTTAAATAGCAACATAAAATACCCTTCACTTCAAAATACGAAATTCTACTCATCTCTCTTCTTTCTTCAGGCTCATATTGTTTAAACAGGCCATATATTTCACTTTCACTCACTGAGCCGCTTCACTACACCACATACGCATAAAAGTTACCCTCTTATAACTAATACATGCATAGGATTATTAATGGGTGGATCATACAAGGATGTGGGATCTTACGCCAGTCTCCCATTCTACTCTGTGTCCCTCCTTCCTCCAGACGCCTGGCGCCCTGCTATCTGTCTGTCTGGCGTGTCCCTCTCTGGCACCTGCCCCCTCTCTAAGAGTCCCCGGACACTCCGCTGCTCCCCCTTGCACTTGAACTTTCTATTGGTCGGACCTCATTCGTGGATTTCTCCCAGAACTGTTTGCCTTGTTGGGTCAGACGACCCCTCCCAAAGTTACGCGTCGCTTTATATAGGGTTTCCGTCTGCATTCTTGTCTTTCCCCTCTGACCCCTCGATTAATTATGTGAGCAACCAAACACCGAGCCTTGATAGGCCCCTGGTGTCCAAGTAACATCTCTCTCCCACCGAACCCATTATTATTGCTATCCCTTACTGTCGTAATATCCACTTCCGCAAACTCGTGGTGCCACTAAATAATCCAATATGGCGGAATTAAATACTCAAAATGTCGCCCTAAAATTACGCCACAATCTACTCATGAAGCTTGTAAAGGATAACCGAAAGAAGTAGATATGAAAATTATAATCTGCCTAAGCAATGAGATGTACAAAACAATTATTTATTTTTACACTTCAAGGGACAATGAATTGAAAACGCTTGGTATCTTATATACCTATTCTGGAACGTCCTAAAAATACCTTGTGCATCCAAATATATGTATACGATAATGGTACATATGAATGTAATATACAAGTATTACCAATTTTTAAAGATGCAACATATCGATTTAGTATCGTTATAAATTTAATGCATTTAATATTAGTTTGAATTAATTATAAATTTAGCAATTTACAGCATGCATATGAGACTACGACTCTACGAATGCTGAAAGTGTCTCTTAAGTTTTTTGTCAAGACTTAATGATACAAGTATTCCGATAGTATTGAAACTTATCAATTGGACCTTGGGCTTTATAGTAATGCTGACTCCAATGGTAAATTGTATACATTTTAAGCGTAAGGTTTAGTACGTGGAACACATTACATTACGTGGAATATTTTAAAATAAATTATTTTTTTCTTTTTCGAGCAATCAAATGATTTTTTTGGTTGTTAAAAAACATATATGGTACCTTTTTTTAAATTTATACGTGGTGTAGGTGTCGAAAATTCGGTGTTTGTCTCGGAAGTGCGTAGCCATACCATCTTCCATGTATAATGGATTGCACCCATTTTTTGTCAAACGTATCAAAAAGTAGTAAGTGGTAAATATTTTGACATATTTCGTATGGTGAGATATTTCCCTAAAAATAATAACAATTTCATTGAATTCTAGATGAAATGATATGGTGCTCATACTATCTCATGACAAGTCAGTGCATAAAAATCAGGTGCCACCGCTCTCGAAAATATCGTTACCAACTTGAAATTCGACTCACTAAGGCGGGCGTTGCACCCTGGGAATCATGTCTCTCCAGAAAATTCATAGTAGAAATTTTCTCCGATTTTTTTACTTACTGACCAAAGTGAACCTGGATCAAAATTCGTCCGAGTATCCGCTTTCAATGTATATTAAATTGCGCAAATCTTGAGTTATAAGTATTGATATAATTATTTTAAAGAAGCAGATCTAGAAAATGCGACGAAAATCTACTAAGGTACTAATCTGCTGAGTTGTGAAAATCCACCAAGGCTAAATAAGATTCTCTCGTTCAGCTACAACCTGCAAATAACAAAGGGGAAAGCCTTGGGTTTGATGGAAATAATTTATAGACAGCTATGAGTGAAAAGCATATTATGGAAGTCGATTGATGAATGAAGTACACAAACGTACGATATTCACATTTAAAATTAATGTTTCGTGTTGACTGGGATACGTACTTAGGGCGACTTAATTTTCGAAGTGTGCAATGACCACTGGAGTTAGTCAGGCGTCCTTTTCCGCAGTTCATTTCTTGGAGGACGAACGATACCACGGTACATGAGACAACTCAATTTACAGCAAAATGGATATTTCCCTTGGACGTATCAAGTTTTTTGCCAAGCAAACCGCTATTTGGTATCTTTCATTATGGTTAGTGTATTATTTTTCTGCGCGTCCGTTCTTTTGACTTATGTTTCGCGTTCGCTGGTGTTCTTTTTTCCCATTCAAATTCTTAATTGTGCCTTAGGGGTATTTGTCTCTGGAGATATACCTTCCTCCCTTCTTTCCGCGGGTTCTTACGACCTTCGTTATGATTGTGCTACCGTGGGTGTCATTGGCGCCTCAAAAACGCTTCCAAAGAGTGAAAATTAGGTAATAGAAAAAGAGTGCATCGAGAGTGTCGGACCCCGACGCGCAGTCCTTTGCCCGCTGTCGAACAAGAGATAACTAATGGGGAATTCCCTGGTGCTACTAACTTTCACCCTCTTCGCTTTGTATTCAAAGACAATCACGGCGCAGGAATGCCACAGCATGCCGCTCATCTTTCATCAGTCCGTCCAAAGGGGTCTTCCGTCAGGCACGATTCCTGAGTAGTCGAAGTCCTGCGGCGGTGAGAAGACCGCAGTGACTCCGAGTACAGGAATGACATCTCCTGTGACGTGATAAAATTAGGCTGGGATGAATTATTGTTTCACAACACGGTATTAACCGATATTTGGACAGATTACGGCCGCCGGACAATGGAGGGTACTCGCTGCGAGGTAAAGTATAAGGTAGTCCGAGCGAGATAGTTCCCTAGTCATTATAGAGACCATATTCGAACTGATCGTTTTAATTTCACCAGCTGTAGGACACATGAATTAAATATTGCATTATTATTGGTGCAATAATATGGTATTATATGACATAAATGATAAGTAATTTAATGAAAATATCTAAATAATTCGTTAATTTGACTCATTTTTTTCGCGCGGTGCGTTTGAAAATCCTTCAGAACGGATGGTTTTTTAAGATACCCAAGAACCTATTGCGGTGACAATATGATTAATTTTAAAAAATAGCTGAGAAAATATACAAACTACACGCTGTTAGTTTTTAAAAGACATCTTAGTGTTAGAATGTCCTCATGTTGTAAATAATATCTCTCTGGAGTGCATACACGTGCCGTTTTCCATGCGTATGTTCACATTAAGTCTAAATTGTGGCGAATGAGTGACTGTAATATCGGCAGTAATCATATATTAGTAATTCAAATATCCGAATCGCTTATGCTTTACCTGGAATATGTTTAAACTCTGCATCAGATTTAAACAGCGCATTCATGAAAACTATTAATGAAACCACAGAAAGAGACTTGGCTATGTAACCTGGAATTCGGAATTAACATATTTTTACCCCCGTATAAATGAGTGCGCTGCACAAGGAAATGCTTTGTAGGACCGTATTTACAAAGGCACGAAATTTTTATGCTCTTTTTGCATCCATATCCGCCGTTTAAGCGTACCAGTAGAACAGTTCGATCTCCAGTCCTGGCCGAATTTTTTTAGTTGTAATTTCAAAATACGTCATGTGATACGAACTGGCTTCTGTGTGGCTTTAGGTGTGTAAGGACACCTTAGTTTTTCATTATATTGCATGAGCGACAACTGGGAGTAAAAGCCATTCTTAATGGATGAGTAAATCACGCAATACTTCAAAAGATATCCTAGCATTGCTATTGTGTATCTATTTGAATCATCGTTAATCAATGTGTTAGTTCATGCATTTCATGATTCTCCAGCGGTCAGTCGAGCAGGGTCAAATTCATGAATTTTTCCTTTTCGTGAGAAATCAGTACAAGAACGTTGATGAAACTTGTTTAATGAAATGTTCATGATAAAAATTACGAAAATATTTCCCGTGAAAATAGGGTTGAAATGTATATCTATTAGTATCTTCTGCATTGAAGCCATGTTATGAGGAAATTCGATCACGATGTTCCAATAAAATTCCACTGCATAACATTTAAGTACTCTGTTAATGAGGAAGACCGGTTTCGTTCTCCTGGGCGGGAGTTAAGGTCAGCTCTCATGTGGCTCGCATGCATGAATACATCATCAACTTTGGTGTTCGTAACCTTAAACGTCCTCACCTTGACCTTTTCCACGGAGCATCATAGGGGAAAGACATTGTATTGGCGAGATTCACGCTACGCTTAGGCTGCTTGTGATGTTCAGAACTGGTGTGTTTCAGAGCGACACACAGAATATTATCATGACGCCTCACTACATTTCTAGGTCTGACAGATGCGCAAAAATAAGAGAAATACTCTGCCGAACAGATAGGTACAAAATCTCGTTCTTACCGCGCACAATAAGCGACCACAGTAAAAACTGAGCTCCTCTAAATACACTCCCATAGTACATGTCACCATTTCACCTCCCAAAAATGTTACATTTTTACACGGCTGGTGACCTACCGACCCTGCCGCACGCCCAAGGGGCGTCTAGCGAGGTAGTATGTAGATGTAAATTTTCGGATCATCACTCGGAAAATCTGCAATGATATCTCCCCAATAGTTTTGTACTCCAAGGTAGTACTAAGTTTTGAGCGATAGGAAACAGAACGATAGTATTGTGCTGTAAAATACCGACGATGCCGTTTGGTTTACGGCCTCCGGTGTACGATGCACTATTTGACCTCATATTGTTTTAATATTTTTGATATGGAGACAGAGGTTAGGTATCTATCTACCGATGCAATTACCTACCAAATGCCGAATTCAATTTTTTTTTAAAGCCTTAAATTACGGAATTGTAGACCTCCGCACGCCTCTACGGTCTAAAGGCGAGGACCAGAATTCAGTTGGGAGAGTGAAGAAACGCCAAACCAGGAACCGTGAAGGCACAATGGGAAAGAGCATTCTAACTTGGCGTGCACGGGTTCACAGCTACTACTGAGAAGTAGGATATGTCCGTGTCATTCTGACGACCTCATGTCGAGAGCGTACAGCTAACTGCATGAATGCTGCACGAAAACGTTGCATTTTCCTGAAAAACTATATCCGATAAAGATGGCACTGATACTCTTTTATTTTAGGATTGCTAACAGTCACTGCATTTGAAAAATATTTATTTATTCGTTAAATTTGGACTGAGATCGTGTAAATCGGTCCTGTACTCGTATAATATGGTCCAAAACTAAAAATTCTCCGCTAAAATAGGAATGCTTACAATCTAACATGAATCTTTTCTTTACATGTCCTTCTTTACTCTAGGTGATTTTAAAACTGTTAAATTGTTAATTTTTTTGAAACAATTCATTAATATATCTCTGAATATATTATGTGTAATTTAATTAATATATGTTGATCCTGTGGCAGTATTTTACTATTTTAGTGTGTATTGGTATTTTATAGCTGTTGCTCTACTTAAACTGAAGGTTTTTTATTGCCATCAACCGGCGCCACCCTCAAGACTAACAGGTTAGTCTTGAGGATGAGGCTATAGTCGTCGAAACCGGTTGACAGCATTAAAAAATAACGTTGTGGAATTGTACGTACATCGTTTAAATTATAACTTATACCTTTTACATCCCCAAGCGCAACGTAACAATCAATTTGACTCATATATTGAACGTCATCACGTTTTTTAAAGGATAAAGACTAGTTGCGTGTTTTCAAAAACACCACAACTGGTTATGGGCCGCACAAGTGAACCGAAGAATTACGACAGATGTTTGAGCTCTTTTTTGTGGCACTTAAGTCGTATCTTTTCCACATTCCAAGATATTTATGCCAAGCAATGGATTTAAAAAAATAACAATTTTGGCCCCATGGAAGGAAATGCTAACTGGAGTCCACGGAAATACAAAGAAAGTATGTGTTTACGAGGTGTTCCTGGAGCTGTAAAGCTTTAAAGCTCCAGGAACTTTGAGCTGGTTTGAAGGCAGGTCATTGTAACCAATTGAACCCGAAAAGGATGTAATCGCAAGTAAAAACAACATATACAACACATTGAGACGCATTATTTCAATCCGTTAGCAATGCTTCAATTGTATAAACGACAAATATGTCGGAGAACCCTTGCAAAACATAATGCGTCACAATACAGCTCGAGAAGTTTGGACTGAACTTTATAAATTAGTCGATGGTGTTTGTGAAGATTGAATCCGTGATATTTGTTTGCAATTTTTCGCATACAAGAGAAACGCTGCTGACGATGTCACTAATAATATTTGAAGGTAAAAAACAGTGGATTGGTTTAAAACAAGAAATGGAGAAATATGTGAAAAACGGAGAGCTACCAGTTATATATTTAATTTGAAAAATTTTAGGTTCGCTGCCAGAAATCTATTTTCATCATTTTCATTATCATCCAGTTGGATGCTTATGTCCAAAATGACATGCGTACAATCTCACGATTCAACTTTGTGCCTATGAAAAAGCCCTGTGAAATAAAGAAAATGAATCTGTCTCTTGAGAAGTGTAGCTGATTCTTCAAAGCACAACAAACAGAAAAGAAGATTCTGTGGAATTATTGCAAGAAACCGAACCATGTATTTACAAACTGACGAAAGTGGAGAGCAGATCTCGAAACACGATGTTCCACGGGTTCGGAAGCATCAGTCACACGCTGTGTTGATTAAATTGTTTCATTCACTAAACAATTTGCCTTTTTCAATTCACTAAACAATTTGCCTTTGCCAAGGAATTTTTGCTGTGCTACTCTCAGAATGCTAAACCTCGGTTGGGTGACCACTTAAAAGAAGAATTTCCTCGTCCACCGTGGTCACAGGAATAAACCTCAAGGTGATACAATGATTGCACCGCATTTAAATGCAATTTTAGTGTTTGCGCAAGACGTATAATTTCACCAGCATTCCACCAGCACCAGCAACCAGTTTTCCTGGTTGGATTAGGCTTGTTTTTTCACTATTATTCTGCGTTCAAGAAAGATGTTTCTTTTGATTCTCACAGCCGCCGTAATCGGATGAAAAAATGATCACCGAAACCATGAATATACATTACGGATTCTCGACTCGTTGCTAAAAACTGTTGCTTAGAACTCCGTAAACAAACAACTTTTCCGATTGAGTCGCCGTCTAGTGATGAAAGACGGCAGTTCAAATGTAAATTAGTCTACAGATCGTAAATAATCACGTCTCACCGGTTTTACTTAACAGTAATCATAGTGCAGTGGATAAAAAATGTAGTACTACACGCGGGACGTAATTACTCTCTTTTTTAATACTCTCCGGTCTACAGATATTTGATTCCTCTCCAAATTTAATTTAACAAATGCGCAATTAACCTCTTAGTACTTCGTGAATATCGTTCTACGGCAATCTAATAATAATACGAGGTGAAAAAAGTGGAATGAATTAGAAGACGGATACAAGTACTACAAGGATTTTAAAATCAAAGATCCGACAATATCATCTATGGATGAGAAATTGCACCAATACCTATCACTTAAATAACAAATAAAGGAGAGATTGTTGAACCTACTCTGAGGCCAAAAATGAATAGTAGGTTACACATTATCATCCACATCAATCTATCTAGATCATACCTTCTGATTCCTAAGTCTCTCAACAAATAATAAACCAAAAAAAGTAGCTGTAAATTAAAGGTAAAAGACCCCCACACACTCACGATGGAAGTTTCATGTGCCTCTTACACAATTTCGGTAGTAGATATTTCCTCTCTAGCATTTACAAAGTAACTATTAATTCTCAAAAATAGTCGGCTATTATTCACAGCAAGTAGTTCATATCTCTTCAATCGTTATTGAATATTTACCACAGTCTCACGTTAACAACAATTAACAACGGCGATTTACGATTCGACTGAGAAGCCTTTTTTCTAATTGGCGCCTAGGATTAAGTGAACTAAATGTGAATGAAAGAACACTCCAGAAGTTACTTTAGTATGGATACCAACTCTCAATTTGCCAGGTATCCGCTTGAAAGTAGTCATGTAAGTGATTTTATCCTACATATTTGACATGTTATGCCTAAAGGCTTAAAGATGGATGCCTTGGAACGGATGGAAATTATCAGGCAGTCAAGCAACCTTTGCAATGAGCTACTTTATCCGCAACCCTCCTCACTCATTTCCGACAAAATTTCCCTTCTCACCAGCCCTTAATATATGCTCCCCTCCTCCAATCCAAAAAGTCAGTTTGTTCTTCAAACCGGTGTGACGTTACTATGACAACTACAATCAATAAATCCATTTTAAATAAACAAGTTTACCTAACGATGCAGCAAGCTGTGATACGCGTTGCACTCATTAAATTATTGTGGAAAAGTACGAAGCATGCCGGAAAAGTACGAAGAATGACGTATGTCAGGAATGCCTTAAATATGGTCAGCTACGATGTCGAATAAAAGCGAATACCCACTGATCGTGTCCATTACGAATTCCAAGTAGTTTCAATCATCGTCATAGAATTTCCAGGGTGTAAATGTTTTTTTTCTTTTTCCTCGACAGTCCTCAATTAATTACATATGTACGTAATAATTGATATAACATATGCATACAATTTCGTCTTCTCCAATACTAATTGTAAGCATGGCCTGACGAAAAGAGCCCGAGGACACGGATGGTGACTATTTAGCCATCACATTTCATCACAAGTAACTGTTCGTACTTGTGGATTACAGATGATAAATGTAATAATGAAATGCAAAAGCTGCCCTGTACTCCCTGCGAAAAGACCTCTACGGCAAATGGGCAACGGTTTTTTTATTAGCACACCTTCAACACCAAGGAACTTTGGGAAACACAATAATATTAGAAGCTGTTTAGATGCCTTATTTATTCTGTTTTGGCAGACAGACACAGAGCACGATGCAATTTTGCACGCACTGATGGCCGCTCGCGGCACTCGCCTTATTTCTCCAATATACGATATAAAACGCGAGACTACGGCACTTGTGTTGATTTTGGAGGCAGCCACAAGCACGTTTTATTCGCTAATATCCTCGATGGACTCAATACATCCACAACTGAGCCACAGCACAGCCACGAAAGTCACCATATTCCAATGCTTTTGCATAGGATCACCCAATGTGCTCATAATCACAACATGGCTAAATGCGCAAAATTCGGCTTCAATTCTCCCCGCTGGAGAGTGCTTCAAGGCTACCCTCTTGTGGTGACCACAGTCGACTATTACGCTGAAGATAACAATCGTTATCAGGCTTATCCTAAAATGAGAACTAAATTTTTTGATTTGATTGAAGACAATACAATTCTGACGACACGAGCAAAATTTCTGGTACATCAGCATGTATTGGTCGATTAAATTGCTAGAACAAAACTGTGTATGAGGCTCGTATCACATCCTCTTTATTGCATGAATACTATGCGTGAGATAGCAATGGCTGTCATTGTAATTGGATAAATAGTTTTCCCGGTAGGTAGCTAATATTTCCGAATCAACATAAGATAATTATTATATTAGTATACTCATTAGTGCCAATAGTACTCCGATACCTGCTTTTTATTCGAAATACATATTCATCATTGGAAAAAATGCATTTGTGTTATAACTTCGTTATAAGATTTCATAAAACTTTCGAAGCGGATCATTCAGATCCACTCATCATTCTATGAGGTTTCTTGTGGAGTACCTCGTGGAAGTTGATTGGACGTTATGACAGAGATCAGTGCTGACGACTATTCAATATACATACGCGTCAATGAAAAACATCCCTTAGGGATTTACCCTCTCTTTTACCTGATCGGTGCCCTAACTCCCCATACCATACCATTCGACGGTGGTCTCTAGGGTATTAGTGCGTGAAAAGAGCAGACATCTTAACAGCAAATAAATAGGATCACATCGTTGATGTTTAAATGATGGGAATGCGAGAAACACGAACGCACTTAATCAACGGTAATTTATATGCAGGATTCAACGCGACGTGTTTAATAATAATATTTAATACAATAAACCTAACAATGTCAACGAGGGAACCGTTCTTCATCTATCCTGTTTACTTAAAAAATAAATGGAGCCATTATCATGGATATAATATTGAGAAAAATACAGCAACGTGCAAGGTTAAAACAAATGATGGTTGTTCCCGAACTTGAGCGTAAAACTGGGCGAAGATTTATGGGACTTATTAGCGGAGACAAGTAAATGATTCTATGATAGCATAATTTCCCAGAGTACCAAACGCGGAAGGAGTCGCTGAAGTATTGAAAATTGTGGGTTGTTTGGCGGTGCACCATCATGGGCGCCGCCGAAATTCAGACGGATGACTTCGCGGCACTTGTCATTGTGAGGGACAGAGGTCGTTGAAATAACTAAGAACAGGAAAGCCGTGGAAAATCCCATTTTCGATAAGAGGCTACTTAGGCGAAGAGATGAGAGGAAATTGTATAGATTTGCGCCTTGGTTGGAAAAACACGTCCACCTTATGATGAGTGACTGCCTCTCATTTAGCAGTCTCGCGGGAGAGGCTTCAACGAAGTGCGTCTGCGCTGGATTTCCTTGGAATAACTCGCAGTAAGGAGGAACTTATGCACTTCAAGGTGAAAATTAATCTCTCCCGTAGAGGTTGTCCCCTTCCTGTTTTCCAATTACATCACATCAACTGGAGAAGCTAGTTGGTGGTAAGATTACAGATATGGGTGTGGGCATAGTGTACCTTAGTGGCGCTCGTCTGCAGTCTGAGACCAGTATAGGTGTGTCAAACTATGACGAGTCGGCAGAGGTACCTTATGATTATTGTGTGGATATCATGAGGCATCCACGGTCCCTTTATCCAGCATATCTTGCGCGCTTTCTTCCTCCTTACGCCATGATTTTTATAGCCGAGTTCCGCCAAGTTTTGTCAAAACTTCAGTTTTTTTTGCACGGAGTAACTTGGTGGATCGTCTAATTCTGACGTCCGTTAGGTGTATCAATATACTCCATGCCAGTGAATAAACCAATTTATTTAGACGTCTGTAGATTGTTTACAAGAGATGTTATTACATATAATAACTAGTGATAAGGCCAGGAGTGGACGATTGATCGAATCAAATCGAATCCATGGATTGGAAACTCAATATAATCCTTTCGAAAATGATTAAAACGAATGCAAATCCGGTTGTCCGGTGACATATGCGCTACATCTCAGTAAACTGCTCGTCGTCCGTCGTAAAATCTTTCGAAATCTAGCCTCGGAATCTATCATACCGACGCCATTGTACATCTTAAGTGTGGCTATTAGGTTGACCTTTCACTGTGTCATAAAATACGTATATCAGGGAAGATTTTATTGTTATTAAACACGCCAAGTTTCACTTTCAAATCGCCGCACTGCGCATTCACAACACCGCTTTCATAACTTCCTGGAGCGTTCATCATCATCCGGTGATAGCTTTATTAAATGCGCTTATTGAAGAGGTATTCTTGCTGTTCATACTTTTACAATATAATTCAAAATCATGCTGCATAACGCCATGAGCGAAAGATGAAATTCCCATTGTTACAATAAACATGATGTAGGAAAGGAAATACCTATTGATCATACCCTATATTTGTCATGAACTAGAATGGATTGACTTTCTCTCCCCCACGATCCACGTTCCGCCTCCACAAAACGTCATGAAAATAGGTGGAATGCAAAGTATTAAAGCGGAAAAAATTCTTTAGTTGCAATTTTATCGCGAACCTCGGGCTATGGGAGAGAAAGCCGTCGCTTCTTGCCCACATTCTTCTCCAGTTAAAAAAAAATATTGTTTCGATTGCATCCACATCACGGGTCTCGTGATGTTGTTACCTTGTAATTGGATGGGTGGATGGATGGGTTCTCGATAAATTCGTCATCATTATCATCAAGTAGCAACTCGTTTCCCGGGTGTTGTCTTGCAGCCTCTTCCAACTTCTCTTATCTTGGTATGTTTGTTGGTGTTGAACTTCCTCCCAAGAGCTCCCTCTCAGTTGACTGTCTTGTTTCAGTTGGTCGATCCACTTCCTTCTTGGTCTGCCCACTCATCTCTTCCCTGGTATTTCTTTTTTCAGCCATACCTTAGCTACTCTGCTCTGTTCCATCCTCATCACATGACCATGCCATCTCAGTCTAGTTATCATGACGTTTTCAATTAATGATATTTTGCATCCAACCTGTTTTCTAATGTCTTCATTTTTTTTCCTTTCAAGTCTTGTCTTTTGTACCATCGTCCTTAGGAATTTCATTTCGTTGGCTTGTATTCTGCCGATGTCTCTACTTGATAGTGTACAAGTTTCAAGGCTATATGATATGATAGGTACGAAGTAAGACTTATACATGGTCATTTTTGCAGCTCTTGGTATTTTTTGTCCCAAAGAAGACTCCTTACTTGGTGGTAAAAACTTGACGCTTTATTGAACCTGTTAGTAATTTCCCAGGAATTTAAACCATCCTGTGAAATTACACTACCTAGGTAAGGGAACTGTTCCACCCTTTGCAATATTTCGTTCTCGAGTTTTAAAGTGATATTTATCTGTACTTTGCCAATAGTCTGTATCACTGTCTTACTTTTACTGACTTTCAGGTTTAAGTTTTGGAAATTTCTCGATAAATTATGCGTACAAATTCTTTCACAATACCGGTCTCTACAGTGAAAGAAGTACTGACAATGCCGATGACAAGGGGCTTCAAATTAATATTCATGCTTAAATTTCGCTTCGGTTCCGTTACTTTAGGAGCGGAATTGCCATCATTGACGTAGGAAATACAACAGCATAGATGTTTGTGGAAATGCATCCATAGAATAATCCACCACTGTTGGCGTAGCGCTCCTCCCCCCAGTTCCCCGGTGACGCCGTCCGGAGTTTCCAAGAAAGCCTGCCACCGCTGCGGCCTCCGAACGCCAGGAGTGACGTAGACCTGTCCGACCTGACCACACCCCCTTTTATGCCCGTTTTACAGGGCGTTGGAATTTCGACAAATTTGAGAATTTTTACCTTAGGTTTTTTTACCTTAGGAATTTTACCTTAGGAAATAAGTTTTACATAGGCCTCGGTGTTTTTTTGTGTTGGGCAAGATTCATCGTCCTGTGTAATCTATATATATATATCAATTTTTTAGCGTGTCGGTCATTCTGTATCCGTTTTGTTTCTTTCTCTGTCAGTTTTTGAGCTAGAAGAGTGAGGTTTGGTGCGTTGAATGTGGAATCTCTGTCTTCATGATTTGGTAGAAGTTTTGGATTTTTATTGGGCGTGTGGCAGGGATTTATTTGGAGATGAAATAGAGACATGATTTAAAAGGAGTGTATTTAGTTAGTTTAAATGAGATCCAAAAGTGCGACTGCTTGGGCATGTGGCAGGGGGTGTTAGGTTACCAACCGTGCAAAAGTGTAAGTTATATTTTTGGGTTGTGGTTGCAACAACCAGATGCTGGTAAACACAGTGACAAGAGAGAAAGGCCAAAAGGGAGAGTGGAAGAGTGTAAAGGTTGAAACAGAAGAAACCCACAGTGCTCTCCTATTCAAATGGCTTTAAAAACAACAAAGGAGAACAGTGAATGAAAAAAAACATTTTCACCAAGGAGCTATTTTTAGACTAGGACAGCGCCCACTCTAAAGCCTCCCACACAACTCACACCACCACCCACAGCGTAATCCCGGACCTCCGTCGCTGGTTAAAAACTTAACCGGTAATCCCCAAATGCATCCGATTATTCCAGCAACTACCTAAAAAGGAAAACCTAGCTAGGCCTTATCCCCTGCGGTTACATACCCCTGCTCGCGGAGTGAGCAGGCTAGCTGCCTGCTAGTCCCTATTATTTGAAAAAAAACACGGCAAGCTCTCCATTCTCAAATATCACTCTGACAGGACTTTCAACCGATATTGCAGCTATGGAAAACTGGAGTTTTTGCCTGGATATATGAAGATGGGAATGGATTGCATCCAACAAACTATCTTTGCTTTCTTTCGGAATACACGACAGAGGTGAATGTCAAACCTAACCATGAGATGAAGAAGTAGGCACCTAATCTCACAATGATAGCTCTATTTTTTCCAAATGGCCCCCTTTTTCATTACATTTGGTTCTTCATCATTTTTGTTGATATTTAAGAATGTATTTTATGTACGAAAACATGCTCTCTTAACGTATCTGTAGAATGTAAGAACAAAATGCTATATGACTATGACCTATTTAGCCTATAATGATGTTGGCTTTGGTTTATGAACTATTATTTTTACGTAGATAGGAATATTTCATCGCTATTTCAGAGTTCTGACAAAATTAAGGAGAAAATGCTTGTCACCGTGTCAAGGAGGTTGGAAAAATGGAACCTCGTGCATGGATAATAGAAATTATCTGTCGTAACGGAAAACCCCCCTCAAGGACTATATTTACTGCATAAAATTACGACATAAAAGACAAGATTTATTTTCTCGTTTGTTGTAATTCATATCCTACGTCATCACTCATGGACTGAAGTCATTCTCAACCTTTAGTTAACGAAGACAGTGGTGGTTGTCAGGCAATACACTGAAGCTCGTGTTGTTGTGGTTCAAAACGTTCTTCATAGTCTTAAATTATAGATAAATGCTACTCTTACGATTTCGGGTGCTTTTATCCCTCCTCTTCTTCTCGTTACTCCTGATTGAGATAATAGTAATTGAAATGCTCTATGTTTCTCAGAGATGTTACCTATTATTTTTATTTATGGTAAGCAGCTAATGTTGCCCGACTGGGTGTAAGGTTATACAGGCTGGGTTGTTTGTTGTTATAATTTTTCTGAATTTTGTACTTGTATTTCTATATCATGGAATGTTTAAAATATTCATATTATTGAACAGTCGAAGTATTCCTCATCATCCATGAAAAGGAGTGAGGCAATGTTGTGCTTAAAGTGAATGACTCAATTGGGTCAAAAAATAAAAGAAAAACACTAGGAAAAACATCGTTGATAAGATACGTAAGGGTGGTAATAGTCAAAGCATATGATGATAGAAAAAATTCGCTGTCTACGAATTGGGAATATCATGTTTCTAAGATCGTTATCTGTACCTTTAAGCAAAATTCATAATGTTATTAATGTCATTGATGACAAAAACTGGGTTTAACAACTTCTCGCACTTTTAAAGCAATTCTAATGATAATTCACATTCTTCATGTTTGCAACACGTAACCTCACGTTATTTAAATCCATTTCAGAAGCCGCAGCGCAAATAAACCCCGACAGGGACTTGTTTTTTTAGTTTAATTATTTGTTTAGTGAGTGAATGAATGGTTGCTTCACGTGTTCACTATCCTTTTGATTGAATCGTTAGATTTTACAAATTTTCTTACAAAATATAACTCAGCCTAGTTTAAAATTGTATTTTAACTAATTGTTAATGAAAGCATTAGTCTTTTATCATTTTAACATGTTAGATAACGTTAATGATATATTTATTGAAGCAAAAGATAGCCTTGAAAGAAGACTTTGAATGAGCTCGCAAGTTACAGAGATTGCTTTATGTATTCCTTAATGTTATCAAATCATCATCCATGCAACGCCAGTGCCATATTTTCACATATATAAATAAATTGGCTCCTGACGTGGCCGTTGTAAGAAATGATATCCATAAATATTTCAAAGTTGAAATCTGGGATATTAAGTAAAAGCATTTTTTTCAGTTATTTTATCATCTTTTCAGTCATTTATTATAATTTATTATAATAAATAGAAATACATAAGAAAGTATAATAGGGATGCTCCATCAACTAAAAGGAAAGTAACAAAAAAAGAGAAACTTCCTTCTTCATGAGCACAAAACAATCAATTTAGCGTGAGCGTGAGCATGAAAACTGTTCATTTTGCTCTTTCGTTTCGAGCAACCCCGTCTTGGTTCAACACGTTATTTTCAAGGGCGATTACACTTTCGCCGCGTCGAGTGCTAGTTTATTTTCAATCCGACTCAAATGAGAAGGGGGGGGGGGTTAAAGGAAGCAGTGGATCGGATGAAAGAGAAAGGAGGTGAGGATGAGGTTTAAGGAAAAGTGAATAAATAACGGGCTTCAGGTCAACCTAACGGTAAATTTGAATGTAAGTGAGCAGTTACGTGATAAACAAAGTGAAAACATTTTTAGGGTTGAAGTTATTAACATTTTTTGTTACAACCATGGCGTGTGACATAGTTTCAACATCATCAAAAATATCTAACTCTTTACTTTTGTCAGTATAATGTAAAAAATAACCTCGACATCATGTATATGGTTCAAACTGGTAATTGTTTAGGGAAGAATTGTTTATTGCCACTAAATGCAAGAAAATTTTCTTGTGCTTAATCACTAGAAACTCTTCCAGTATGCCACCAAAAAACGATTGCAGTCACGTCTTAACGCAGGCACTTCACTTAGGCCACAAGAGCTAAAACGGTCATTAAAATTAAAAATAAATCCACTGCCATGTAATAACCTGATTATAAAAACAATTTTTGACATCTTTATTCGTTAAATTACTCTGATAGTTAGTTAGTTTTGCAATCTCCATTTTGAAAATGACGCGAGATCAAAACAAGTACTCTCCCAAACTTTTCAGTTTCAGCTAGGCCTATATCTTCTACCGTCATTTGCGTAAAATGTGGTGGTCTCCTGTTTGCCACTAACCGCAGCTTCAGTAGGATTTTGACATTCGAAATTGGCGAAGTAAAAATTTACCGTTGGGCTTATGGGTTCCTCGTCCACACCGCGAGCAAATTTCTTGATCCTCCTTCCTTCCTGGAGTCCAAAAGTAAAAAGTTTCTTGGCGCACGGCTGACCAAGGACTGTGGAATTCTCTGGGATCTGGACAAACTCAAGGGGATATACGTCTGACATTCGGAAATGAGGCACCGTGTCTTCCGGCACCAACGATGTGCATTTGGCACCGCTAAATGCAAACTCCCTGCTGCCCTTCCCTTCCGGATTGAACTTGAGCGTGCAGCGAGTCTCCTTCACGGTGTGGTGGTCGTAATTCAGTTCTATCTCCGTGATGTTCTCTGCGCCCTGCCATACGGATGTATGAATCAGCAATGCGAAGTCGCAGAAGATGTCGTTCGGGTACTCGGCATTGGAGCAGACCACCTGGATCTCGTCTTTGGAGCAGGAGGCACTCCCTGTGAGTTCAGGCGTGCTGGAAGGCTGATCACCTCTGACGCCCTTGAAAGATAGGCGGATGGTGTCCCTTTTGCATTCATCCGCCGACACTCCCGGGGACTGGAATGCGAGGAGGGCGCAAGTCACCAGCAGCAAGAGGTTCTCCATCTCGAAGGCCGGTTACGAAGGCTATACGATGCTCGCTGGGCACAACCGAACGCTTTTTGAGCACTGCCACCGAATGGCTCGGCACGGGTGCTTTTTAGAGAGAGCTGGGGGAGACACGAGGTCGGAGGGAGGGAGACGCGGTCAACGTCTCAAAACTGGCTGGGTCACTGGGCTCTTTCCTTTTTTTATCGCCACCAGTTTATGTTGCGGCCCGGATATCCAAAAGGGTCACGGTTATTTTATTCCACTCCAAATTCACCCAGATTCTAGAGTTTTAAAGCAGGATTTTAAAAATAATTCCCTTGAATTTTTTTTCATATTAGAAAGCTTTCTCTCGATGAGTTTAATTGTTGGCGTAAAGTCCGCTTTACACGGTGGATATTATTTTACAAAACATGCATCAGAGATACATACATACATGCATACCAATTCTCGTCGTTCCCTTCCGGGATAAGCACAGTCACAAAGTTTCACTCACAATTACATTTTTGTACACCTAACTCTGCTTCAATAATTTCCTCCATAATGACCTATCCTTAGATTATGGAAGATAATGAATGGTAATAGAGCAGGTTCTATTACCCGTAGAATCATTCAGACAATCATGCAATTTGGTTTTTTGCACGGTAAAATTTTCCTCATGAATGAGGTCATGCATTCGTTCATACAATAAAATGTACCGTGTAAAGCGGCATTAAAATTGAAGATACTTTAAAATTTCATATTTTTTTTAGAGCGGCAGTTTTCGTAGATCAGACTTGAATATGTAAGTATGTTATGAATTTGGTTGTTTAAAAAAAATGAATATATGATAAAGTGGAAAGTAATGTCATTGTAACTCTAGGTATGGAACAATTCTTTGAATTAGAGCATGAGACGATGTCTTATTTAAATGTTAGCGATAAAATTGTTTTGAAAGAAGTGGAATAAAAATATTTTGGTGTTTACTTTTTTATAATCATCATCATCGTTGTGATTCTGTCCTTGGACAAGTTTCAACGGTACTGCCTCCACAGCATTCCGTCCTGGGCCTCTCTCTTCATCTCATCATAGCCCCTTCCTTTTTTGATGTCTGTCAGCATTCCGTGCCTCCTCCTTCCTCTTCCTCTCTTCCCTTCTATTTTCCCTTCCATAACTAATTTCTGAACACTATTCCTCCTTAAAATATGCCCAATCCAATTAGTCTTCTCTTTTTATATCTCTCAAAATACTCCTTTCTTACCTCTTATATACCTCTCTTAATACCTCTTCTCCTAGTCTCCACAGCACCTCATCATTCCCAACTCTATCTTCCCACCCAATTGTCTCCGTTCGTCATTTTTATAATAATAGGATATGATATGCCGATGTTGGCACACAGTGGAATAATCAATGGCCTAGAATATTTTGGCTGAATTAGTATCCGAAGTCCATGTGTGTAAATGACAAATGGGGTATCGATTTTACGTGATTGATTTCATTTATAGTGATGGGAGTCTTGAGAGTTAATATCATATGAAAGAATAATGAGGGGTGCTGAATGTGGGACATAAACTATTGACTGACTATCTACAGAGTGGATCAGGGCAGAAAGTGGGTTCCGATGGAGACGAGAGAGACTCACTTTGCTCCTATCAGGGAAAGATTGGAAATGTTCTTTGGCTTTTTTGCATAAAATGTCTGCCTGCTTGTCCCAAATAAAAACAAATACAGGTTTCTGTGTCACGTCTGAACGCGTTCACTCTACTTTTGTCCCAGCCATTACAACAACTAGTCTGTAATAAATTCGGTGAGCTGAGGCGCAGCTTCGTAGAAATTTATGGCCATAAAAACGACATCTGGATATATTTCCATAGGTTAAATCTATATGGTACAACTAGTTTCGACACATCAGACGTCGTCTTTCGGTAGAAATTTCCAAGGTAGAAATACTGGTATGTACATAATAAGCAGGAAGGGGTTGGGGCGGTGAGGAGGGAACGCGTTGAGGTTAAAAGGCAGAAGTGGGGGTAGTGGGGGGAATAGGGAAGGGGAGGTCGGAAAGGGAAGGAGGCGGGAGTGGTAGTGGGTGGGGTTTATTTGGGGAGGTTACCGTGGCATGGACTGCCCAAGCCCCACTCCCCCTCCCACCTTCTTCCCTTCTTAATGAATATTTGTGCTTAATGAATTACAGCCTGCAAATTGTGAATATTGTAGAAACTTAAATATTGTTTCTTTGTTTTCCTCTTTTTGTTTTGTATTATAACCATAATATCTTTGTTCGTTTTATGTATTGCTCTTTTTTGCTGAGCCAAGTTTTTTCTTTTTGTAGTTGTTTTTGCTCCAAGGGTGATGCCCAGAGCATAATAAATATATATTATATTCAATTCTATTCTTACTCTCCCATCCCCTCCCCTTACTCCCGACTTCTTAACTTCCCACACCTTCTCCTCGCCTCTCTCAACACCTTCCTGGCTGTATATGCACCATGGTTTTTATCTTGCAAAATTTGTACCTGAAGATGACGCCTATGCGTTGAAACTAGCTGTATCATATGTAGAATGCCAAGTGTTCTTTTTCATATACGAGTTTTAAACATTAGAAATCAACTGTCCAACTGTAAACTTATTAATGAAACGATATCTGTCACATTTCCTTTCTGAATGATTCCAACTTCACCTATTTTTTTAAGTGTGACGGAATATAAATGAGAACTTACCTTTGAGAAAATTGTATCCTCGCTTTGAAAAGGACGAGAGATCATTAAAACCGGTTGGTGTTGTTTCAAATGAAAGAGCGGAGTACACAAAATTTATTTATTGAAGCCCGTCTACAAAATTTTGCAAAGTAACACTCCCAAACAATTTGAGCTTTCATTCAGGCCTGTATCTTCTACCATCGTGAGAGAAAAATGTAGTGGTATACTCTCTGCCACCAACTGCAGTGGTAGCATACTTTTGACAATCGAAATTTTTGAAATAATAAAATAACGTTGAAATCGTAATTTTCTCTCCTCCATCGTCAACTAAGTTCTTGAACTTCCTTCCATCTTCCACGAATCCAAAAGTAAACATTTTTTTATAGCACCGCAAACCATGGTACGTGAAACTATTTGGGACCTGGAAAAACTCCACGTGATCGACGTTTGACATACGGAAGTGAGGCACCGACTCATCCGGCACCAACGTTGTGCACTGAGAACCACCAAATACAAAATCCCTTCCTTCCTTCCCTTCCGGATTGAATCTCAGGGTACAGCGACTCTCCTTAGCGGTTGGGTGGTCGTATCGCATTTCTATCCCCGTGATGTCCTCTCTGCCTTGCCATGCGGGGGAGCGTTCAAGCGATGAGACGTCGATGAAGATATCGTTCGGGAACTCTGCATCGGAGCTGATGAGCTGGATCCCCTCATAGGAGCAGGAGGCGTTCCCGGAGAGTCGAGGCGTGCTGGAGGGCAGCTCACCTCTGACGCTCTCGAAAGATAGACGGATGATGTCCCTTTTGCATTCGTCAGCTGACACTCCCGGCGAGTTCAATGCGAGGAGGGCAAAAATCACGAACGGCAAAGATTTCCACATCCTTTCGTGTTACAAAGGCAAAGAAATGCACCTCTTAGCGGCCGAAACCGTACGCTTTATGACCGCTTCTCCCAATTCACTTATCACAGCAGACGCATTTAAGGGAGACGGTGGGAGATTGAGGGGCAACAAGTCAAGGTTTGGCGATGCGCATGCGCCTTATTGGCTGTCGTCGACCCTCTAATAACTGGCGGAGTGGATCTTTGAAAGTAACGCAATATTTTTTTCATCCTTATATGACCTGTGGTCGTATTCTTTGAAACCTTCAACATGGAGTTGGAAACTATTTTGTACATTACCGCTGACAGGATGCGCGCCTAATCTCATGGATCGCTTGTTACTGACTACTCGGAGAGAAGAAGACGCAAGTGGCTTTCCTAACTTAAGGCAATCCAAACGAATTTGATGGCGTCCGCTCTCCATTTCTCGGTAATATTTCTCACAGAATATCTAATATCATGCCGAATTTTTGTAACAACATAAAAATTTCACTCTCACTTGTACGCGACTCTGATTTTGTCTTTTCCTTCTGAACTCTCCAGCAAACCTCACTTAAATAATAAATTACCCGGACTCTCCTTCTCGGTTTGAACAATGAATTTTATTCACAAAATATTACGAGAAAGAAAATGAATATCCCTTAACATAAATGATTGCCTAATCACCATAAATATGTTATACCGTTAAAATACACAACATATATTTTGCTCTTCACTGTATCACTTCTCTTACATAAAATTGAACAGGCCATGCACTTTTTCTCACTTGAGCCACTTCACGTTTCTTCTTCTTCACATCACAGAACAAAATTAAAGTTATATATACAATTTCCTTATCGATAGCCGTACAGGTGGACGCTGTGTTCCTTGCCAGCTAAATTCCCGGATATACCCTACGTTGAAATACGGTTGCTCCTCTAGCAGCTTGTCCCCGTTGATTCGCAAAAATAAAATAACTTCATCTGCTCAGTTCCAAAAGAGTCCTTGATTATTGTCAGACTGCCCCCGTGCCCTTCAAAATGCCTCCTTAAATACCCTTTCTCTGCCCTCTGTTATGCGTTGCCTAGCTGCCATTAACAAATTGTGAGGCGTCGCCTAGCTGCCATTAACAAATTGTTGTGCGTTGCTTAGCTGCCACTTACAAATTGTTGTGATTCGTTTTCGGAATGCCCTGTATTTTTTTTTCTGATACTTTTTTTGCTATGGTGGAATTAAAATGTTACATCTTCTAAGAGCCATCTGTTGCTCCCCCTCCATCTATCTATTCATCGGCACAGACTCATAAAAAATGGCCTTGCCTGGGGTATGCAAAAATTTAAAATGCAATGATGTATTATGTTTTGTTCGTTGAGTAGACCGGGCTAAACACTGAAAAACGGACTCTGGAACCTTTTAGATGTTTTGGAAACTCAGACACCTCCTTGTTTGCTAAAAATTTCAATGATTAACCTTTAAACGCTAAACTAACAATAAGTAAACTTTAAATCCGAAATATTTTCTTCCTTTCATTCCTGAAGGGTCTAAAGGAGGACTCACCGAAAGAAATGGAAACAATCAGAACTTTAATGGACACATATTTTGAAGTTTGTTTTGAGCGAGCCTTATCCCATTTTCGGGCTGAATGATCTCGAAAAAAAATCTGACCTCTCTCCCCACCCCCAACCACGTAGACCTAGAAACAATAGAACACCGTAGACATAGAAACGCCCAAAAAAGTAGATTTTTCTCTTTATTGTGTGTTTCTATGCTTGTCCTGGTCACGCCTGTAACGTATTTTATATAATTTAATGTATTCCGAAGGGATTGAGTTTAATACAATCACTTATCTCTAAAAACGTGGTAGATGTCTAGAGAGAGTATTGCAGAGATAAATTTTGAAAATAAGTCATCAAGATAGAGAAGATTCGGAAGACCGAGGACCGGATGGTGAAAGAAAAACGGGAAAAGTATATAAAAGCACTCAATATGTAAGGTTTAAGGCTTTCCCGACGAATGCTTAGAATGTATAGCTCTCGGGTCTCCAACCGGGTGATGGTGGGTTGTGGCATCGACGTTTCGAAGGCTTAGTCTGCCATCGTCCTCAGGTTGATGATCACCCTGAGGACGATGGCAGACTAAGCCTTCGAAACGTCGGTGCCACAACCCACCATCACCCGTTTGGAGACCCGAGAGGCCCGAGATCTATACATTTTACTCAATATGGATGACGTGTGATACTTACTGTATTATTGTTGTGTCTCTGTGCATTTGAGTAATTGGAAAATATATTGACACAAATACCATATAAACGCGTGTAAGAGGCACACCCGTGTAAGAGGCGCACCCCTCTTTTTAAGCGTCAAAACCTAACTTCGAACTTTCGGCCATTATCAAAGCCTTCCGGACAGTCGCACTTTTTTTTATAATGCCGTTTTCCCCCACCATTTTCCTTATGCACAAGTCGTAGTCGCTGTGAGTATGGGTCTTTTAACTGTGTTTAACTTTTACATATAATATTTTGCTGTAAGCGATGACGAGCGGGAATTCGTGTAAGAGGCGCGCCCTCATTTTCGGCTGCGATTTCAGGGAAAAATGGTGCGCCTCTTACACGAGTTTATTCGGTAGTTTCTGTAACATTGGTAGCTTACCGTTGTTGTGGAGCATGTTGGTAAAATTTCACCCTCTGACAAGCCGTTTTTTACCAAAGTATTAACAGTTGTAGTTCCAGTTTTTTAGTGGGGTAGATTGTAGTGTTAGCGATAACTCACCTCCTGCTACGCACCCTTGAGGTAGGATATTCTGTAAATGCGAGAGTTTTCCCATGTTTTGATAATCGGGTCAGAGATCAAAAATCAAGTGTTGCATTTTGGTTGGAGTCGAATTGGAAATCGTATCCAGGGAACATCATTATCGCCGGCATTTTCTCGTCATGGTATCGTTTCGACAGCGGCAGCGACGAAGGCGTCGCATTTATAAATAGAATGAAACGACTTTTGAAATAGAACAATAAATCACACTTTAGAAATTACAAATATTAATTTATACTATTATCTCCTATATTATTTATACTGTATAGATACCTTTTTCTCAACTTATACGCAACCAAACTCTACAAATGAGGTACCAAAATGCACAGAATTTATCAGAGAACATGCGACGGCATATCTTACTTCCTAAATATTGCTATTGTTTCCTAA
Organism: Ceriagrion tenellum; assembly: GCA_963169105.1. Classification (NCBI taxonomy): domain Eukaryota; kingdom Metazoa; phylum Arthropoda; class Insecta; order Odonata; family Coenagrionidae; genus Ceriagrion; species Ceriagrion tenellum. The sequence continues at coordinate 15,827,905 of OY720643.1, read as the reverse complement.
AATTGGTTTTAAAAAATGGCCCTTGATATTTCTCTTAGGGGATGAGGCGATCCGCCATCTTGACGTCACGCACTTGCTCCATGGTGCAGAGCAAACCTTTATTTCAGGATATTTAATTGATATCAATTTAGTTTCAGATACGTATTATTATATTTTTTGCAATATAACGCGCTTTCAACATTATATTTTTTGCAATATAACGCGCTTTCAACATATTATTTCAAGTTAACACAGAAAGGTCTTGGACTCAACACGTACTCAGTCTATGGCGAACCATTTTCTGTCTCTTTCTCTGGCACTCTCTTTTCTTTGTTTTCGTGTCTTGGTTATGGTGGAATGTTCGAGAGGTAAACCGGTAAATATTCCTGACGTTAACGGCGCACAAACTGATACATTTGTTCATTTTCAACAATATCTCGCATTCTTTAAATAACTTTTATCAAAATGCGGCTGAGTCCACATTCAAGTCTCCTGTTGATACGTAAGTATGAGTCATCATGTGCGTCTAACCTTGGTGTTTACAAGTATTAACAGAGGATAGTGTAATTACTTCCAATGTTGTGTTTAAAGAGGTCCTCTGACCTCAATTTGTACATGAACATTCCAATTAAATCTGTACATAAGACTCTGCCTTTTTTTTCTACATTTTAAAATTAGAAACGCGCCTATCCCTCTGTGGACCTGCATTGAAAAGAGCGGGGGAAGCCCGCTGGGAGCGGGCGCATCACGCTCATATTATATATTTATTATTTAAATAATATTTATTAGAAATTAAAATAAATAAAATAATACAGAATTTCGTCTGATTTTAAGCTATCCGGGACTAGCCACGGAGTTTCACCTTTACGGAGTCGACCGCAATGCACAAACGTGCGAAATTATGTTTAATTATGTTTCGCACCTAGAATTTCGTATCGCGTCGCCCAAAACTCACTGCTACTTCGCGAGAAGTATGGTGCCATGGTCCGAGCGTAATTTAACTTGTTGGCCTTGAATCTCCACTCTGAAGGCAAAGAGCCTCGGTGAAAAGCCATTGGGGTCTACCTCGTGAGAAGACCGGTTGGTAATTCATGCACGTCATTCTCCCCGACTACGAAGCACCTCGCGGTGATGGAAGACTCCTCAATTGGCATTTGTATGCCCTCCCCAGATGAAGGAAGAACAAAAAATGGCCGTTCGACTAAGGTGGCTAAGGCTACCATTGACGCCAACTTGTAGATTTGCGTGAAGCTTTAAAAATTAGTTCATATCAGTGATATCGATTGGTAAAGCTGAAATACACTGAATTTCACCGTAGTTCTGCGATTGGCAATTCAGTGCTATTTTTACGCGCAGCGTTGTGGAACGTGAAATATATTTCGTTTTAGTTCGGTTATATACGATCACATATTCTTCCAAACGCGATATACGCGAGTTTACTTGCAGATTTGCGTGAAGCTTCACAAACTAGTTCATATCAGTGATATCGATTGGTAAAACTGAAATACATTGAATTTCACCGTGGTTCTGCGATTGCCAATTCAATGCTATTTTTGCGGGCAGCCTTGTGGAACGTGAAATATATTTCGTAATAGTTCAGTTACGGAAGTTCAAATTTTCTTCCAAATAAGATATGCAACATTCCTCATTGTTATAGTCGCTTCTAAAAAAATTATGTGCCACGCCGAGTTTCAGACTAAAAAAACATTTAAAATTTACCAAATCCTATGGAGTGATTGGCAGTCTCATGGAATGAAGGGAAGCCAGCAGTCCTTTGTACTGTATGTCAAATCGATCCTCAGGACTAGACCACAGACCAATACGGCAACTTCAACCATTCAAATATTAACTTTGAAGCCACCTAAATGGTGTGAGGCTGGGAACAAGTTGTCACCAACATACACCTCACTAAAAGATATACATTAAATCTTTTCCGAAAGTTTGACGTAGACTATTATTTGCCGGACGTTAAACATATTCTTCCAGAACCAAACTATTATGGTACAACTGATCACAGGCATTATTAAATCAAAGAAATAGGTTGCAGAACCCAGAAATTTAAAATGTCATTTTTTTCAACGCACAATAAGGAACCATAACAGTTGCGATAGATTAGTTATGGGAGACTTTGATCCACAATAGGTTGAGTCGGTTTTGTTCTGGTGCTAAATATGTGAAGAAGATTATTATCTACTAACCGCGCATGAAATATCCGGCAAGATATGACTTCTGCATGATTTAGTACCTTGTGTCGCAGTTCATGAGTCGCATTAATATTACTAACCAGTAGTTGTATCCTAAATAGTTTACTGCATGGCGGCATGTTCGTTTACGTAGCTCTCCTAGTTTCGGATCTGACCGCGTTATTGACTAATTATAATGACATCTTCCGGTGAAGATGTAATTATGTGACGAAATCTGCATCCTATAGATCTTTTAGTTTGGCCCACGTATGTTCTACCGCAGCTGCACAAAAGTTTATACACACCTTCATACATTATGGGAGGTAATGGATCTTTTGCTCCTCGAAATTTTTATTTTTATTAATTTTAAATCCACCAACTGCCGAATTTGTTTATTTATAAAAAAGAAGACCATTGTTGTTTAAAAAGCCCGACGAAGCCGACAGCAGAGCACGGCGAAACTGTCGCAAAAATAATACAAAAATACTCGCAGAACCCAAAGATTTCCAGATATACATCATGAGCTGTGAAAATCTACAAAATAAGATACTTCGTGGAATTTGCTAAACATTTTGAATGAATAGGGTGAACTTTGTTTTTCCACGATGAATATAATGACTTACGATCATGGTTTCGACGATTAACGTCATCATCAGGTGAAGATACATCTTGGCGCAACAACTAATATACCAGAGAGAGAGGAGAGGGGACTGTAGAGGTGTGGAGGGGGAGGGTGGAAGGGATTGCTTGAGTAGGGTTTGGTGGTGGCTTCCCAAGAGGGTGTGCGAAGGTTGTGGGGGGTTAATGGAAAAGGGAGAGGTTGAGGAGGAGAGAGTGGGAAGTATACAATGGATCATTTACAATGCCCAACCACTCACATCCAAGGACATCATCCCGAAATTTGAAAGGAGTGGTGTGTACAGACTTAAGTGCAAATGCTCAGCAGCCAATATTGGGCAGACTGGTCGGAAGTTCAAGGAGAGACTAAAGAACACATTGTTTGTTATAAACATGGTCATTCAAATTCTAACTTCACAATACACCTGTTGGACAAGGGTCAGGGAAGTGATTTCTCCTTTGAAATATTACATTTTGAAAGTGAAGGCCCCCGGCTAGACGCTCTCGAGCAAGTTGAAATTTTGAAATCTGTGAATGCTAATTGTGACTAATTACGCGTATAAGTTGTTGCATAATTGACAAAAACGTTGACTACGAAACAATCAACTATAACAGAACTCTTCTCCAGACTCTAAAGAATTAAAAATTGAAAATGTAATGCTTAAGAGTTCGTCAAATAATTGAAAATCAATCACGTCAAGTCGTCACAGTGAATAATTATTATTCAAGTTACACATAATTGTCAATTACTCATTGAATTAGTTCAACTGGTGAAGGTTCTTCTTTGTGGAATAACATTCTGGTGAGAGGAAAATAAAATACTTTGTAATATTCCGCTGCGATTTATTCTTCCCCGACCGGTTTCAACGCTAGTGCGTCATTTTCAAGGGTACATACTCACTTGTATTGTATTTTATTTTCTCCTACTCATTGAATTATTATTTCGGCAGTGTTCATGTCTGTGGAAGTCAATAGTGTCTCCCGTGCAAACCAATGATTGACCGTTGCAAATCATTACTATTTTTTCTACGATAATCGTCACGTCTCCATTCTCTGCGAGAACAGACGTTTTTCTGGTCAATTTACGTTCAGGAGAAACGGGCACCAACACCTTTTTACATTGTCAATTTCATATCGTTTTTATGAACGAGTGTCCATTTGGATTCGTTCCGAAACTGATTTTGTATTGGTTGATCATCATAAATCGCTATCTCAACCAATCACGATAAATGGCGGTACTCAATTTCACGATAAGAGGACGGCATTGTCGGTATCTCCAAGGTCCAGCGAGGACACAGTCGAGAGAGAAATCTACACAGACTAAGGTAATCGTCATCTCATCCTTGAGACATCGCCTGACATCGAAATCTCACTTGAAGGTCATCTGAACGGGGATCGTATTCGACTTGGAGGCAGCGCTGCGGAAACCTACGCAGATGCCGATCGCCATGGTGGACCGGCATCACTGATAGGGCACTAGTACACCGTGGGTTAGTGCTCTGCCTTGAGAGATACGAACCAGACTCCGGAGTAGAGAAGAAAGCGTCGTTTGCCAAGAGATATTTCGCACGTTCACTAGCGTCGAGATGCGGATTGTGACTTAGAACGTTTGAGCGACCCGACCCACGGTGGTCAATTTTAATTGTTTTAGCTTGATTGTAGTAGTTAAAGGTAGTTTGAGCGAAATATAATTTTACCTAGAAATCAATAAATTTGGTCTAATTTTAAATAAACCTATCTCACCCTTCTAATGACACCAAAAATTCAACCCCTTACCACATTACTTTCGGAGTTATTTGCCTAAATATACCAGGCCTTTTACATGGGAAATGGTACGTGAATGCACTCCAGAGAGACATTATTTTGCAAAATGAGGAATTTATAACACTTAGAAGTCATAAAAAACTAAATGTGTGTAGTTTGTATGATTTCTCAACTATATTTGCAAACTAATCATATTTTCACCGCAATAGGTTCTTGGATATCACAAAAAAACATCCGTTTTGAAGGAGTTTCAAAAGCACCGCGCGAAAAAAATGCGTCAAGTTAAAGACTTATTTAGATAGTTTCATTTAATTACTTACCATTTCTGTCATATAAAACTATATTAATGCACCATTAATAATGCAATATTTAATTCATGTGTCCTACAGCTGGTGAAATGAAAACGTATAATTCGAAAATGGTCTCTATTATGATTAGGTACCTATCTGTTATGATTAGGGACCTATCTCGCTCGGACTACCTTTAATGTGGCTACAATTTCCGGAAAGGGTCACTCCTACCGGAGAAATTCGACCCGAGTATCTGGCCTACTCGTCTGTAATTTGGGTGTCTAGAAAACTTCGGCTGGTACACTCAAGATCCCTTAGGTTGCCCACGAGGCGATCGTAGGTCTGGTCTAGGTCCTCAAATTACTACCCTGGCCATTGAAGGTCGATGCACTCATTGGTAGTTCAGGGCCCGTTTACAGAACTCTACCGCACGCAGACATCGCAGGGTTGAGGTCACGCAGAAATCAGTTATCACCTGCTATCAGACTGTTTCCGCTTTCCTGCGAAAAAGTGGTCCAATAGGCATACTGGGGTGGAGGGATGGGTTAGGAACACTACTTGTTGATCTCGGTACCCAACAACCAGTCGCGAAACCTGGTTGCGACATATCTCCTTTTTTACTTGTGATACTTCAAGAATATAAATTCATCTCAATCTTTAAGCTGTCATTGGTTTCCTCTCCAGGTGACGAAACCGAAAATGGATTATTAAGAACTGTTATAATTCCATTTTTATTTTCATTAGGTCTTAGTTAAATACATATTCGGCTTATTTTTACGATATATGTCTAGAACGTGAACAACTTTGAAAAGCCTTTGTTAAAAACTTTGAACAAATCGATCCCGGAAACTTCAGATTCGATTCCATATCTCAGCTGTAAAACTTAAAGATTCCTTTCTGTTCGGTATTTTTTTTTTAATTTAGGTAATTTAAAATTTTGGTAATTGTCTGGAATACTTAAATAATTGTCATTCGTCTGGAAGGGGATGGGATTGGTGTGGTAGATAGATACTGGCTAACCATACGGACTGGACGGCCAGGGTTTAAATCCCTGCGGTGGAGGATGTTTTTCAGAGGAAACCCGATCCCTACTTGAGTGTCATGGTGAGGGCACTTCAGGTACAGTCCTCCGTCTGTCGGATGAGACATTAAACCATGGTCCCCTTGGCGCCTTTCGTTAAGAGCAGGCTAATGCCCACTCCGGGTTTCTATCCATCCTTCCTCCCTAACTCCTATCCCCAATGGCGCCAATGACCATAGCCGTCGGTCGCCTCCCCAAATATCCAATCCATTCGCCTGGATAACACCATTGTTGATTTTCAAGTTAACAGTATTAGCATTGGGATATTAACTGCTTATCATATTCATGCAATTATCTTTTTCAATATATATAGCCTTTCCATTTCAGAAATGATATCCCCTTGATCATTTTCCCTAGCTGTAACAATTTTTCGAAGTTTGCCGTTACAATGATAAAACATTAATTTCAACCACAAGTGGTTGAAATTCTTCTAACTCGCGTACCGTGCTAATTATGTGCCGTAATTTAGTTTAAATGTGTTACGATCATTTTGAAAATATTTCAGGTATTTTTTATTAATACCTTAATTTTCCTTTTGAAGTTCCTACTAAAGTAGTTTCTAAAAGTGTATATTTTAATGAAAATATTCCCGTTATATTTACAAACAATTCATTACACTGATTTTGACTTTCATGTGCATTTTTTACTTATTTTTTTGGAGCATATTGGGGAAAATATATGGGACATTTTTCAAGAATATTTAAGACTTTTCTGGCGACTTTTTTTGTAAATTTTAGAACTAATTTCCGCGATTTATTTATGGTTCTACTGCAATGAATTTTCTATAGATGTGTGGAATAATTTCCTTTGTTTAAAATGTTTGTTGATATTATAAATCTACGTGTTTACCATCACGTTAAACTGTCTCACCCTTAATCTATTAGGGTCGTATATTTTCTGCCGATAAACCTAGAATGTTATCCTCTCCGATGAATTTCGTAGCTGTCTGATGCAGATAATTGGATGAGAGCATGTAACGAAGAGGTTCGCCGACGTCTTCGTTTCTCTCTCCAGGTTTGTAGCTGAAGTTCCTCCAACTTATAGAGAGAACGCGTTGAAATCTCCACGTACTTTAACACATCTTTCATGATTTCAGATTCTGATGCTGTTTATATGTGTTTCAAGCCCTAAAATTGAAGTGAAGTATGTGTATCGTGGCTCGTTATTACGCGCTTTCTAATATTGTTTTTGGTTTAGGGTATTTACATCCTCGTATATGGAATCTCGTCAGAAATTTAGCAGTGTGTCGTTTTTATTAATTCTTAATTATAAGTAAGTGGAAATAAATTGCTTATCACAGCAGATTTTTACGAACTCGCAAAATACAAAGTTATGGAAGGTATTTTAGAAAACAGTCAAAATTATGGCCCAAGTATGCGTATTCAATTAATTATTGAGAATTTCAGTCATATAAAATAGTGTTTTTGTGCTATGAATATCATAATATCTACTCAATACTTGAGATAACTACTGAAAGGAGAGAGCACTTACATGTGTTCTCTATTACGACTTGGAAAAATTCTTGCTTGAACCACGATAACCTGAGGCATTAAAATCTCCGACACGGGATTCCAATTCCATAAGAAATTCTATTGCTGAAGCACTGTAAAACGTGGTGAGTTTGATCCTGGTGTGATAGTTTGGAATTTATCTGAATTTTAGGCTCATCTTAGTACTTTCCAGTAAAGATACCAACATGACGGCTTACCTGGAACTATAATGAAAGTTATATTTGATTGGTTTCCAAACAGCCTCATTTTTATCAGACTCACCCTAACTGACCAAAGCCCACCCCATTTTAGGGTTGTGTACATAGTGACGAGTTTAGAGTGAAAAACTCGAAATATTAGGAAAAAAAGCGAAACGGATACTCAAATGAAATATAAGAAATAAAAAATTATTCTCTGAGACATCCAATACAAATTATTTTGAACCCATATCCGGAGTGCAAGTAATTTATTAAAAAAAACACGTTACAGAATTAAAAGGTTTTCCCATGGTAGTATAAGTTGAAGGGTACTTGAGTATTGTAGCTCTTCTTCTCTATTCCTTCTCCATTAACCTCCTTTTGTCGTAAAAACATGTGTGCCATTGTTTTTTCGAATCGAGCAAAGTTAGTCAAATCTGTTTGCGTTCGAAATAACGGAAAACTAGACCTACAGGTATAGTTTATCAACATAGTTCTAATTTATCTCACTAATTTCGTTATTTTTGGGTCATTTTGGTGATGTATTTACTTAAAAAAGGTGATGAATACTCTTCAGGAAGAACCAGATATTGAAAAATACTATGTCTACACCTAAAACATGTCATGGTGGCTTATGGTCTTTTAACACATATAAGTCTTAATGGTTCAAAATTTTTTCCGGATTTCAAGAGCATCGAATTTTCGATTTTGGGTTGACACCGTAATATCATTGAACATCCTGTAAATTTTATTTCAATTTTTTCTGTAACATGAGGCCCATCATATATGAATAGGTATAATTAACAGCTCAATTCCGAAGCAGACTATTTGTTGCCGGACGTTTAATATATTTTGTTAAGGTCATTCTATTATGATAGAACAATCACCAAAATAAGATAAAGAAAATATACAGTAGGTTTAAGTGCCATTTTTTTCTTCATACGATAAGGAACCATAACAGAGTCGATAGAGAAATTCTGTAAAAATCCAACCCTCTCTAGGTAGGGTAGATTTTTTACTTGCGTTTAATAACCGACCATCATCATGAACAGCTCATCCACTTGAAATGCCCGGCATAAATTTGTTTTCTTCATGGTGTATTACCTTGTAGTATTATTTATGAATATAATTTGTAATAACAACAAGTAGTTATATCTTAACGAGCATACCTACTGTATGTTTGTATGTTCGTATACGTAGTATTTTTTAAATTTCTGATTTCACTGCGCGTTTTTCTCCTGGGTGGTTTGCGTCCAGCGGCAGGGGGAATGCACCAGTTTCTCATTTAAACTGGGGCAAACACTGTATACCTGGTGTAGAATCACCCCGTGCCGCACACCTTAGCGGTGGGTTTGACGGCCTTTCGTAGATATACATATATACATACCAATCACGCCGTTCCCTTCCGGGGTAGGCAGAGTCACTAAGTTTCACTCATAAGTACAGTGGCGGAAGAAATTAACGCAAAATTTTTCGCGCGCCAGAATGCGGCATTTTTGGGAACTTCTAGGAGCAGTACACACTGGAAAGACTGGCAACACTGAGGAAGACATCGTCTGCCGCAAATATTTGCAATCCGCAATGGAACTCACATTTGTCGGAGCCTAGAACTTAGTCATCAATCGCCTCATTTTCGAGCTTTCTTCTTATATTATTCGCACATTCAGTCGCGGTGTATCACTGTGTTTATTTCAGCATGGATCCTACGTCGAATGATATCATTTATACAGAAAGACATCATAAAAAAACATTCACTATCCCACTCAATTCGGTATACTATATGCTGAAATCTTCATCTTCTACCACCAAGGGATATTTATTGTGGTCGACTTTCCGAGGATCTTTTTGAATTACGTGTACTGTGTCTTTTTCACCGAAATGATATAAATCGAGATTTATCCGCACCAAATGTCGATGCAAAAAAGATTTAATTAAAATAAGTATAGTCTACGTGATGAAATTTTTCACGATTTTCCATTTGTAGATTGACGAAGTTCCTTAGACGGATATTTATTAACTTCAAAACGGATATTTATTAATGAATCGTTCTTGACCCAATATAAATCCGTTTTTAGTTCGTCAGAATGGGATTAAACTATTAAAACATACGTAAATATATATAATTTCAAGAAATAAAAATAAATGTGTTCGCATCGATACCGAATAATCTAGGCATATTTTCCCGATATTTCTTTCATTTTATCACAGGAAGCTTGGTGACGAGCTGTCCTCTGTTAAGCTTTATCTCGTAACTGCAGGATATACGAATAAACATTCCGAAAAGTTTACTGAAATTAGGTGCAGTTATGGATAAACAACTCTATTACGTCTGACTGCATAATATCTTACACGCTTAGCTATAATTTCGCCGCACATTTAAAATTAACAGAAAAGCCTTTTAAAAGACTTCAGTTTGGAGTAAAATGTCATTAATGAAATAAATTAATAGGTAACGGTTAATGTTGTAGCTGTCAGATGTATTTGGCTAGCTAAAGAGTGGTCCGTGTTAGATTTTTAATGAACACAAATGAGTTTGTATATACATTTTCTCATATTGGCGATATGACTGAATGTAATGTGTAGCTGCAATGACTGGCAGATAATATGGATTTTTTTAAATACAAAAGAGATAAAATTTGCCCAATAAAAATCAATTTACTTGACCAGAAATTGAATGAAAAACTCAACAATGTCTCGACCAGGGGTGAGGTCACAGTTCTTTTCTTTTTATGGTCGTTATCGTCATCCAAAAGGCAAGCCGCATTGGTAGGGCAATGCTCAAGATCCTTGGAGCGCACTCCACTGCTATGTAACACCCGATCTTTCTTGATGACGATAACGTTTTCGAAATCATAAGCGTACTCGAACAATATTATCATGAGGAACCATGATTGTGATTCAGGTTTGCAACCCAGTAACAACTACTGAACTTTCTTATGTCAAGGTGAATTTAAGATGATATTCCGTATCCTTGCGGTGAATTTATTTGCGTCAGTATGCGTTACTGTGAACTAAGTTACTTTTGAACTGAGTGGTGGTATTGTATACGAACGTTTAATATAACTATAAGGATAGGAAAAAGCATACTACTCTCCTGGGAATACAAACAGAAAGAAGTAGTTCTCGGATTACACCTCATCAGCCCAGACCATTCCAATCAAACGCCATCAGTTCCCCTCATGCATTGGTTTGGAGGCCAACTACCATAAGTCTGAGTTAAAGCAAAGAGCAATCTTGAAGGACTTTTGAGGATCCCTAGAGGTTCCCTTGTGTCGATACAAAGCTCCACCAATACTTATGCATTCAAAATTGGAATGTATGAAGGCCGCATTATATTGATTTGGGAAATAGTATGCCTTTAATAAGAGTTTACTTTCCCCTTGTGTTGCGGGCGATACCTTTTCTGCCATAGATAATGTTTCGGATGCCAGTCGTTGAACTCACAGGAAAGAGGTGGTATTTGACTTCTCTTACGCCCTTTCAAATATTTTACGGGTGCTTCCGATTTTTTCGAAGCGCGACGAGCCTTTTCTTTCTGGGGCAGCGAGAATTTGAAACCTGTGCCTTATTCACAACAACAAACCACCCCGACCATCACCACCCGGAACTTGGTTAAGGTTTACTGATAACTGCTTCATGGAGACGAGCGTCGATAGACGAACAAGCAGAGCGGACAGCGCAAGCAGAGATATTGTTCAAAGTTTTAGCGGCCTCTCCCTAAATTCTTGGGGGAAAAAAGATCTTATTAGCCTTTAAGTATGCCTCATTTTTCTCCCAGGTGGAGAAATCGGATAGTAGGTTTGTAAAAGGCAAAAACATCCGTCGAAAAATTACCCGAAGAGGTGTTGCGCCTTCGACTTTCACCCACTGAACTTTTATATGGTGTTTAAAAGTAAAAAAACCTATTTCTCACTACTATCAAACGAAAATCATTAAATTTATGTCCGCTATAATAAGAACTATGTTTATTCAAATGTTTATCAATATTCATTTTTCGTCCGCAACTAGGAATACTTACGAGCTCACAAATGTCAAAATTTTAGGAGATGGTTCAAAACAAATCATGTAACAGCGGGCTGCACGGAGCGCTGCGTTTATTATGAGGGTAATGCGAGAAAAAAACGTTTTTCGGCCCCCTCAAACGGAACAACCCAAAATTAAGATGCAATGAGGAAAATCGTGGAGGAAGAATGGGAAATGAAGCCAGTATAAGGATACCAAAATGTGGACAACTCCATGTCACAAAGACTTGGCCAGGAAATCGAGAATGGAGGGGGATGGATTGATTATAAGGCTAATAAACATCCATATTCTTTATGTAAATACCAGCATATTTCTTGATGATCAATTGCTGTGATTATGTGCACACGTAACTCAAATTTAGAGAATTACGCATACATTTTACCCTTTTCCACTCGTTGCATTATAGTGTCCCTTTTCAACATCCGTTAAAATACAGTACCACTAAGAGATGAAATTTATGACCCTGTAAAAAGTCTTTTAATATCTTCATGTGGCGGCACTCACAACTTTAACTTCCATTGAAGCAGTAATATTACGACACATTTGAAGAGGAATAGATTCATTAGGAACGTAGCAATCGTATAATATTTGATGGTGCACATTCCTAATTTGTACTCCATTGACTACTCTGCGGATTTATGAGAAGTATACAAATGACCATAGGGAAAATATCTAATTACTGCTTAGTCGCTACATGGAAAAAGATTATTTTTAGTATTTTATCACTTTCATAAGGGGAAATACGCGATGCATTTTTGTCGGAGTATTACTTACGCGTGGGTATAAAAATGCTCCTCATAAAATTTAACTGCGTAATTTTAGCCAAACATTTTTCACTCCGAATATGTCAAAAGGTATATAAGTGATATTTTAACTTATCCTCTAAATATTATCCTCCATCCTATAATTTGAACTGTTGAACTACACGGCTAATATATTGTTCATAGCAAACCTAGAAAAAAATGCTGGGAAAGCTTCAAAAACCGTTTTAAAGATATTTTGAAGAGAATTCCACACTTGTTTGGTCTCTCACTCAAATAAGTAATCGGTATTTACAAGTTCGGCAGATAGAAACAAACTCTCATTCCTAATAAAAATAATTGCCCTCTTTACTAAATCATTTCAAAGTAATTTTAAGGTGAATGTAGCATCACGTAAGATCACTAAATCGAGTAACTGACACAATCAGAGATCCGGTCTGTTCCCTCCTTCATGAATAGCTTTTCATTGAGTGGTAAATTGGCAAATGTGTGGATATGAGCACCATACGACAGGCAGGACGTAGAAATCAAGTGGGGCCGAGTACCCGAGAATGGGAAGTAAACTTCTCATTCGACGACCAAGGAGACCGCTCTGATTCTTTTACAAAGCCCGAATATGCGTAAAATCACACACTCATGGTTGAGGTCAATATCCATTTCCTGAGCCTTCCGCGGATTCCTGCGAAGTTTCGGCTGCAATAAAGTCACATCGCGTAGATTAATTATAAAGGCACTAAAAGAGGCCACGCCAGGATTTGAACCCCAGGCATTCTTAACCGCAGACGAACGCTCTCCCTCTAGGCTACTTCATCGATCAAGAGAAAACCGCGTCCAGTGGTTCTTACTATACAACGAAAAATGGGAATTCTAATGTTTCCTTAAAAAACTGGACCAAATAAAATGCTCTGGATTTTTAAAAGTAGTTTTCAGAAAGTAAATAATATTACATTTGTAGGAATTAAGAAATTTAAGTGTTTGGGATGACCTGAATGCACAAGGGCGGAAACTTACGTAGGGTTTTAAGGTATTGGAAATGCTTGTAAAGAAAAATTTTCTCCTCATGGAAACCATTCTATTCTACCAGATTTCCCATACTTTAACTTGAAATTCACAGGATATTACGCCAAAATGTTAATTGTAATGCATCATATTTCTCGGAAGTAGTTTGAGGCCTATTAAAACGATGTTCATCCACAGCTATTCCCTGCACGCGGAAATACATTTTATTGTTAGAGAATTTGAACTGGAGGATAAAAAATGTTTATGTCCCAACAAATAATGCTTTCATCGTATTGTTTCTTAAGTTTCAACCAAGAAATTTGTTTAAACGGTCCTAAGCCCTAAAAAAATATGGTAAGCATTTCTATATAATCAACTACGAATTCGGAACCTCGACTGGGTGCGGGTCGAAGCAAGCTCATCACGTTTATAACTCCCAGACGATCTCGCGAACGTAAATCTTATTAGTAGGACTATTTACATGACGAGTAAAATCGATATCAATTCATAGAGAGTTTGAATATTCCCGGTTTCCATATGCTGTCTCAATGTTGTCAAGTTGTCGAAGGAAAAGCGATTTCAATTAGTTCCCGTGTACGCCGCATTCAGACGCCAATGAGTTTTGCGTTAATTTTTTCCGCCACTGTACATATTTGTACACCTGACTCTGCTTCAATAATTTCCTCCATACTGATCTATCCTTGCAAACCTCTTTTGCTTCATTCAACCCCATACACTGCTTCATACACGCCCTCCCGTTTATAAGACTCCTGATATTCCTCCTAAGAATTTCCTCAACCACTCAAGATATATATCTTTAAATATATATTTTTCGAGGATATCTACTTCTACATACTACCCTGCGAGACCCCGAATGGGTGTGAGGCAAGGGGTGTTATTAAACCAACCGTATAAGGATGTAATGGATGAGGGATGGGAAGTGAAATGGTGACGTGTATTATGGGGAATACTCAGTGCGTATTCAGTTGTTATTATGGTAACTCATAGTGCATGGAAAGAACGAATTTTTGTAACTATCTGTTCGGAAATGTCTTTTTTTATCGTTTCTATCATGCGTACAAGAGTAGTGTGGCGTCAAAATAATATTCTCTCTGTCGCTCTGAAACGCACCACTTCTGAATTTCATACGGTCAGCCGTGAGTTTCGTGGTAACATGCGATCACGGAGATGACCGAGAATCATACTGCGCATGCGCTTAGGCCGATCCCGCCATAAGCTGTTGACCCTGAGTGACCTTTTTCTCCGCCTTCCCAAGCCTCGCCGATGAGAGCCACTTTGTACCGAGCGTTGCAGTCGTTCGCGGGTGTATCGCGTTGGAATGGAGAACTCACCGGTTTTCTTATTTATCGCCCTTCTCGCCTTTCTTCGCCCCGGCTTCGTCTCGGCTGAGGAATGCAGCAGGGATGTCATCCGCTTTTCTTTCCGAGGCTTTCCTCCTTCGTCGACCCCCGATTACTTCCGGACCAACGTGTCCTGCGATGGCAGCGACGACCAAGGCCTGATCTGCTCCGACGCCCATTACCCGAACGACATCTTTTGCGACTTGGGTCAGCTTGCGAGACACTCGGCTTGGGGGGAGAGATCGATGACGAGCGGGATCGAAGTAATCTACGACCACAGGACAGTGGACCACAGTCGCTGCAATCTCAGGTTCAACACGCGAACTTCGGCTGCAGTGGATTTCGAGTTCGCCGGTGCTCTGTGCTCACCTGCCGTCAATGATGAGACCCTCCCGCCCTTCAAGACGGCCAAAGCGGTCGTTTTCAAGATTTTCCAGAATACTGAAAATAATTCGTTCCAGAATAGGGCCTGCTTGAAAAAGATTTTCAAATTCGAGCGGGAGGTCGCAGAGGGCGAGGGAAGCGGAGGAGATAATGGATCGTTTGTGGCTGTGAATTTCGGTCACCCCAACTTCTATTGTGAAAGCGTTGCCACCACTGTGGTTGGCGGAAGAGAACATGATGCTTCATTTTTCACGAATGATGGTAGAAGAGTAAGACCGAAGTGATAGATCAAACTTTTAGCAACAGTGGGAGCGAGGTGTTCTTTAATTTTACTTCTGAGAAGTGTTTTTTTTTTTTTACTTTTCTTTTTAAAAGTTTTTGTGCGTTATTCTGAGACATTCTTTTAATTGATTGCATAGCAATTGTACTCCTGAACAGCGAAAAATACATGCATGAGTTTAAAAAGTGAGTGTACCTGTTCCTTAGATACCTATCCTTTGCATGCTACGACATTTTAACTTTGCTCTATTTTTGGAATTTTTGGCGTGCTTCCGTTTAAGTTTGATCCATAATTTTGTTATTATCCATAAAATATTATTTTTGTTGCATTTGAACAGCTTCCAACCTTTGGTGAGTATTATCTATTATAATGCGGTTATAGACTTCCATTTCGTTACCTGAGTTTATGGCACGAATCCCGACAAAATTCGTGGTAGAAGCAACACTTTTTGTCTTCAATGCTGTCCAGGTGTTATATACTGAAGGTGACGCATTGTCGCTGGAACGCCCTGCACCTAAACATTACTATTCATTGGTTGCAACCAAGTTTTGTTAAATGACTTTATTTTTTTCTACCACATCTCGCCGTATATAGTTGAAAATATTGATAAGTTTTGCGAATCCACGACACGGGTTTAATGAATTTCATTCCCATTACCGGATAGCGGAGAGTTATCTTTGTAATTTAAGTAATATCAATTATATTTCTAGGCGATATTGAAGTTTAAATTTGACTGACTCTTGATTGGATGGAGTTTTTCAAAGGAAAAGAGCGTGCACTTATCGAGAAGCCTGTATAATTTCCCAAGAAAGTGATGTCCTTCATACATGGGTGCGAATTTTAGAGGGCCAACCACCTCTCCATTTTTAAACAGGTTTCTGCTCGATCTTATCTCAGCATGCTATGCATGCAGTACGGAGACAGTCTTAGCGTACGTAAGACTCAGGTTAGTATACTCGTGGACTATTTGGCATAATATTTTATTAACATGCACAGGGTGCTCCGTGTGCTACCATAAAGGTTAGTTGTGTGTGTGTCTCCACGATTCTCTCACTTGAACGCAATTTCAACCGCTTATAGTTTTTTATCATCGTTACGGCAAACTTCGAAAAATTAGCGAGTTAACTCATAATTCTCCTAAATAACGTATTCGGTAGGAGTAATATCTGCAGAATGAAGAACGTTATACTTTTTCGTTAATATTGGAGATGATATTCATCGCAGGCATACCTATTTGCAGATGACTGTAGTCTCATCGAGACTTTGGGAATTTGGATGGATAGGAACATGAAACGAATCAATAAACGCTCTGACGTTTACAATTTTATTTTCAGTGGTTATGGGTATTCTCCTTTATTAAGAAGTTTTAGATAGGATAGTGACTTAAGTTCTTAATTAAACTAAATCCCTACAACCACATATTATTTCGGCCTAAAGGTAAAAAGTTGTGAATAACACCATAGCTTGAACAGGATATCGTCTACCAGAAAATTAAGCCTTGAGAATTTTTAAAATAGGATAAATTTGTCGTAATTACTATTATACTTTGTGATTTTATAAAATGGAACTTACATTTTAGATTATAGTTTATATATCTAATTCAGTAGAATTTCAGAATGTAATTGCTGAGGATTAGTCAAACCTACACACGAGGTCAGGAGTGAATGGACTACTTTTGAGGAACCAATAATTCTCCCAGTCATAAAGTTCCTAATATGTTCGTGTAATTTTGGAGTCTTTACATTAACTTAAGAGTTTGCCTATTTATCAGTTCTTCCGCGTATGGCATGTGGCTAAATGTTATAAATCAACAAATGTTTTCAGCCCCCACCTTTTTTATAAATATTATAATTTTCAAGTGGATTGATGTTTCTTCGATGTATATTGGGCCAAGAGGACGCATTAATAACGCTCTAATGACTTATTTAATTAGTTAAGTACATAATGTCACAGTGAGATCATTGAATGTAATGTACTTAAAACTACAGCAAAAAATATTGTATCCACATCTAAGTCATTCCTACTCAATTTAACATCTCTTAAGGTAGTTTGAGCGAAGTATCATGTTTCCTAGAAATCAATGAATTTCGTCTTATTTTAAAGAAAAATATCTCACCCTTCTAGTGAAAGCAAATTTCAACTCCTTACCACATTACTTTCGGAGTTATTTTCCAAAAAATAGCAGACCTTTTACATGGGAATTGGTACGTGTATGCACTCCAGAGAGACATAATTTACAAAATTAGGAATTTATAACGCTTAGATATCGTAGAAAAACTAACAGCGTGTAGTTTGTACATTTTCTCAACTACATTTAAAAATTAATCATATTGTCACCGCATTAGGTTCTTGGGTATTACAAAAAACCTTCCGTTTTGAAGGAGTTTCAGACGCACCAAGCGAAAAATATAAGTCAAGTTAAAGACTTATTTAGATGTTTTCATTTAATTACTTACCATTTCTGCCATATGAAACTATATTATTACACCATTATTAATGCAATATTTAATTGATGTGTCCTACAGCTGGTGAAATTTAAACGCATAATTTGAATTTGGTCTCTATTATGACTAGGGAACTATCTCGCTCGGACTACCTTAAGGTCTACGGTTTTATAAAAATAAATAAATGCGATTAATCCCCAAGATTAGCTGTAATCGGTTTACGACCCTTGGAAGGAGAGTTATCTACATATACATCTTCGATATACCATGCCAGCCACCCCTAGCGTGTGTGGCGCCGGGTGATTGCCCATAGGATTGTAGCACTCATACCAGTTGAAGTCAGAACCGCGGTCCTTCCCCCGGGCGCTCCGTGCTATAGTGCTCGCAGAGTTTCTGTGCACTGGAGAGTTCCTCCAATCCTTGCTGCCCATGGTAGATGAGCAGCGATTGGCTGCCGGTGTCCAATCCCGTAAACCGGTTCTTAGCTCAGTGCGCGCCGCGTACGAATACGTTAAGTGGCGACCCAAAAGAATCGGCGAAAACGAACGCTATGCCTCGCCGACGTGAGGGCCTTTAGAATAGAAATATTCTGCATGAGAAACTACTATAGATATTGAGTGGTACATATTGGTTGTTATGATAATTAGTCGCAATTTTCGTATTTATATTTTTCAAAATGTTGGTGAAGAGGATTTAAGTTTTGTTTATATATCATGTAACCACGGTGACCTGCGCCGATGAGGATTAATTTCTAACCACACTGCGATGACTATTGTATTCACTGCAAGTTTTGATTCGATATATATAGTAGTTTCTCGTGCAGAGTATTTCTATTCTAAAGACTCTAGTTAAATCAATAGTCATTGCCTCACGAATATAAAAATCGAAAAAATTAAATAACTTGGGAATCATTTCTAATATACGTGTTTTAAAACCTGTATTCTTGAAAACAGGGCGGAAAGGCTCTATTCTATTCTCGTGAAATGATACTGGATACTGCTTCCTATACGTGATACAAAGAAGAAAGACATGGCATGATTTTCTGTTCGTAGATGACTCTGTTGTCATTCTATTATACAGTATGAAGGAATAGACGACAGAACTTCGACGCGTGCGATATTCGCCGTCAACTGATTATGAGGTTCGCATCAAAATTAGCGTGGGAGAGCATAAAGAGACATGTTTACTTTATTTTCTTCGATCCACCCCATTTTCTGTCCCTTGTTTTCGTTTCGCAAACCATCCCTCATGTCGACGGAGGGATGATCGGCAGGGGGTGACCAGTTATGGGGGAAAGTTTCGAGGGGTAGGGTCAGGGTGTGTGGCAGGGGCTGAAAGGGAAGTGGGGTTAAAGGAAGATGAGGAGGGAGGCATGGGTCGGGTGTGTTTGGGGATTGTGTGGGATGGGTGGGGTGGTGAAATCCATTTATTCCGGGCCACAGGCGTTCTCGGTTGGGTAATTAGGGGATGGCAGACTTCCGCATCTGCAAACACTGCCACAGTGTTCTTTCCCTCTCCTACCTCCCCCCCCCACCTTTGTGATCAATGGTCAGCGATCACCCGCCCCTCTGATGCGGACAGAAAGGGATTGACGCGGGATGCCTGCGCACCTTTAGGCGTTCTCCCAGATTTACATCTGCGAAATACCGCGTGAGCCGCCACAAGGGTGGGTTGCAAGGGTGCTAGATTCCTCTCCAGCTCCGCTATTCTGTAATTAGTTCCGCCTAACGACATCCGTGGGCTCGTTTTATTCCTTGACGAATTTTGGTAAAAATCGGTATTTTGCAGCTCTTTATCAATGAAATTGGCGAGGAAAGACCATATAAACAAGACAGAGCCTCCGAGACAGCTATCAATTACGATAAAATATTCTTTCCTGCTTCAGGGGATAGGGGATTGGAACGGTCTACCAGAGGTAGTTCTCGAGCCCTTCGCGCAAAACTTAAAGACGTTCATGAGAAGGTTGAATAAAATTGAATTGTAAGGGTTTTTTCCCTCTATGTTACTTTTCTTTTATTTATAGGTATTTGGCACGTATTTGTGTTTTTCTATTGTAATTTTTATGTATTAACTTGGGTGAAACCAATTTATGTTACCACACGACCAAATGGTCGACTTGTAACGTTATTTTATTAATAATAATAATAAAATTCGTCAGTAAATTCTTCGGAAGGTAGTCAGCAGTAAATTATCGATAACCTTTCATTTCGAAGATAAGGGTGAAGATGCCCCGATAAGGCTAGGAAATATTTGTTAAGGGTACGCCTAACCTCCGAACACTTTTTGTTATCAAATATTGCAGAGACGAAATGAAGTATGTAGTCCTGAATATTTTTATGCGTTCCTTACACGTGTGTGCTATAATAAAAATATAATATTCTTCTTTGAATACATAACAAATGGGTTTCGTTTTGTGATCAACAGTTTGCATTTATTTTATAAATCGTTTCACTTTGTCGTATCACCACATTGATCGGCTTGCGGGACACAATTATAGCATCAAAAATTGAAGACCACTAATAATGAATTATCAAGTCTTCATTTGAACTTTCTATCGGATGGTAGTTAAGGCATTTGAAAAATTTTTGTGGGATCTTATCTTCGGGATAAAACGTGTCAATATTTAGCCAATATATTACAATTCACAGACGTTTAAATAGATGGTTTCTAAAAGATATTTTACAACATAGTCAACACTATGAAAGGAACTATTCCCAAGTTATTATCCTAGTATTGAGAATTAGTATTTTTATGTCTTTATTGTCGTATTGCTGAATACACATAAGCACCCGAAACACGCTTATAAACGCGTCTCGCCAAAGAGTGTATCCTCGGAAAGTTCGTGGGCATTCTGGCTAAATAAAAATGGTTGTGATATCAATGCTCAACAAATTTAACCTGTTCATTTAAATGACAAAGTTAGGTGGAAATAGCGTAGATATAATATTTTGGAAACGTAATTTACCATATAGAATAGATTTTGAGGCAATTCCCATTCATGATGACACTGTTATTTCCTACCCATGGTACCAAAGAGTTCTTTAGATAGAATTTTAAAGGACTATATTGGCATCATGAAAGCATTAAGAAATACTTGCCAGTTCAGGAAATGATTAAGACAAGTAGTAAGTGATTAAATTAAAATTGTTTTATAATGTGCAACGTAGTACTAACATCGCTTTTAACATTCCTCCTGCATGACTCTAATATTTCAATGCTCTTCAATTATATTCTCTCGACTGCTGTGTCGTCGTGAAGTTCACCCGAAAACCATGTTACCAAGTTCATCAAATTCGCAAGTTGACTTTCATTTGAATAAAAAATGAAAAATGACCTGCGACGTCCAAGAGTCATGTATAATTTATCATTGTTGAATGAAGCAAGTGACATGGTCATGATGGAGGGAATAATTAAATATCCTAATGTTACACTCTTTAATTTATTTGTAACAAACAACTACTTATCCATTCGTTTCTATTAAGGAATATGATAAGCAATAACCGAAAATGAGAACTGTAAGTTCCGATAAATATTCTTTGCGTCAACATTCAGTGTATTACCATGAAGTATCATGATAATTTTAAGTTTTAAAGCCGTTAACTGTGGTTCAATAAATATAAGACCAACTCAACATGATATCTTGGCATGTAAGATTTATAAATGACTACCATTTAGAGATCTTTCTTCAAGAAATGCGGCGAAATCAACGATTTTATCTTATGATCTCAGGTTTACACGAAAACTCGCATTCGCTTGGGATCTTTTAAGGTAAGTTACGATATTAAAATATTTTTCAGCACATATTCAATCATTTATATTGACCCAAAAACGTTGCACCTACTTCTTAATTTGAAATATTGCACGGTACACACCCATAATATATCGTAATCATCAAAATACGCGGTATATTTGGTCTTGATTAGGTCCGCCATTTCTTTTGATAGTACAAGTCTTCGGTTGGATATATATGAGAGCACATACTCCTTGTGAAATAGTCTCGTGACTTGTAGCTCTGAGGAACAGACCCCAGGTGGATGATCGCTGTGCGATTGCCTTGAGTTGTTCCGCCGCAAATGCAGGCGTTTTCTTCCGATTGCTTCAGGTAAACAACTTACAACTTTCAGCTAGTACTTATTCACCGAATAGCCTGGTGGTAGGACTCATTATGCACCATGCCATTGTAATTGAAGAAAACAGTCAGCGAAATTCCACGTATATTTATATGATCTATTATCTTGTATCTCATTTTGTAATATTGTTCGAATCAACCGATGATTCGAGGGACTTTCCTTTAGCTCGTCCTCGTTTCAAGGAGGTCTACCCTCTGTGCCATAGTTGTTTAAACTCTTATCTTAATGAGACTCACTTTTGTTTTATTATTTATCCATTTTTCAAGCCCTCTAGTGTTCAGTGCATTGATCATTATTATCTTAAATTATTTATTGCTTGTTGAAACCCAAGATAAGTTGACTTCAGTCCTCAATCCTGCCCGATCTAATGCTTGTTCCCTGATTGTTCTTATGTGCTTTCACCAGGCATTTATTTGGATTTCTCTCTATTTATCCTTCAGTGATTTTCTTCAAAAACCTGAAGATGTGCCCAATCCATCTCGTTTCCCTTTTCTACGTAGTGTTTCATATGGTCTTCTCCTCTTCTACTCCACGGTAAAATTCTTTATTTTCAAACAATTTTCTGTTCATCGATCTTCAGCATCCTCTTTTAACGCAATTTTTCGAATTCTAATAGAAATTATCATCTTAAAAATTTCAATGTGATGCAAAATTGGTGTCATATCATGCTGTTACGGCTGCGCGCGAATTTTTTTTACCGAAAACAGTGAAAATTTCTTCTG
The DNA here is from genome assembly GCA_963169105.1 of Ceriagrion tenellum. Classification (NCBI taxonomy): domain Eukaryota; kingdom Metazoa; phylum Arthropoda; class Insecta; order Odonata; family Coenagrionidae; genus Ceriagrion; species Ceriagrion tenellum. The sequence goes on along the minus strand of OY720643.1, from coordinate 15,805,199 downwards.
ATTGTATATTCATAATTTAATTGGCTGACCTGACGAAAAGATTTGATGAAAAGAACACGGAAGACTGGTTTCACGATTCAGACATTGCCTATCGCAACCGCGAAGAGATTCCAGTCGTGCCTTGTTTTTACAGCGTTAAACTTTTGTAGCGATCATTAAGGCTTTGGTTACAGGACTTTTGGGGGTTTGAGGACGGGAGGAAATCCTGAATGGGTCATGAAAGGGATGGGTGAGCAGGATAATGGGAGGTGGTGTCGGGAGGAATTCGCGAATGCAAGGGCGTAAACGATGTCTGGTTTACTTGACGCACGTCGGAAGCGGACAGGACCATTTCGCAACGCTCAGCGGGTAACAAAACCCTTAGCCCATCAACGTGAACGCGAGGCCATTACGCTCCCAACAATGAGGACCAGTACAATGCAATTGCTTCGCCAGAGACAACAAACTCGCCGCTCTCTGGGCTGGCCGCAAAGAACTCGACGCCGAAACCCTGCGAACATCGTGTTGATTCCTTTGATTATTGCACGAGCGTTGTTTTCGCGGTAACGGTGACGGTTTGAAATCCGCAATTATTAAACATGTTTCCTCAAGCACTGACCCCAAGCTCCACTCTATTGGAAAGCGTTCCAATGCGCCTCTGGAGATGCGGTGAGCAAGTGAGATGATGCTTAAGAGAAGAGGGGAATAATGAACGCTGGAATGGAACACACGTATTTAAATCGTGCTCCTAGCCGTACTGCAACTTTGGCTAGAAGTTGTTTCATTGCTGTTATCATCCATTGGAGGCATCATAAGAGAAAAAAGAAATTACTGAATTGAAAAGAGAATATTTATGCTCAGAGAGCACTTGTGACCCCTGAAGTTTTAATTTTGCGATGGTTGTCAAAAATGTGAATAGTTGATGAGGTACTATAAGAACTAATTCTTCCCCGCACAATGCTGTGGTTAAATTCTTCTCGGGTTCAAGCCGCGTCAATTTATCCATATTTTCCAACGTCTCACCTACCGTCCTGATGACGGTACAATGTCCTGCCTTGTACATCCCTGGATGAACAGCCCTGGTGACGGTAGGTGAGACGCTTGCCGAATTCGTTCTAGGTAAATGAGGTAATTTATAATTCTCTGTACCTGATTAACAATTGTAAGCTAATCCTCATCATCTATTACAGTTCCCTGCCACTTGTCGGGTCCACTTCGTAAACAAGCCCTTCCCACTTTTTTCTATCCTCCCACTATTTTTCTTCTCTCACTGCTTTTCAATCATCTTTCCGTTTCTCTACGTTCTCTTGGGTTGGATTGGATATTTGGGGAGGTGACCGACAGCTAAGTTATTTGCGCCATAGGGGATAGGTAACGGAGGAAGGGTGGATGGAAACCCGGCGTCGGCATTAGCCTGCTCTTAACGAAAGGCGCCAAGGGGACCACGGTTAAACGTCTCATCCGACAGACGAAGTATTGCACTTGAAGTGCTCTCCACAAGACGCTCAAGTAGAGATCGGGTTTCCTCTGAAAAACATCCTCCTCTGCAGGGATATGAACCCTGGCCGTCCGTATAGTTAGCCAGTACTCTAACCACCACCACACCAACCCGATCCCCTCTCTTCTCTCTCATCTTTCCTCGCTCTTCCACGCTTTTCCACCCATCCATCCCGTGGTCTTCCTTTGGGGCCGTTTCCCATGAATTTCCATTTCATGCATCTTCCTCGGCATTCTATCCGTTTCCAACCTATTTGTGCGCCCAAATCATTTCAGCCGAGATGTCTCTATCCTTTCCTGAAGCAGTTCCACCTGGTGTCCCCACCCCCCCAGATTCGTTTATTCCTTATCCTATTCATATTGGTTTTTCCTACTTTTGTTTTGTGGAATTTCAACTCGCATGCCTGCTCACATCCTTTTTCTTCATTTTTCATGTTTCCGAAGCATTCATTTCAAGATGGGGACATGGTACATCCTGTAGATAATCCCTTCGCTCTCTTACTCATGTCTTTCTCATCATCATCATTGGTCGTTCAATCCTAAGATTGGTTGACTGCAGCCCTCCAACCTTCCCTATCTAATTCCAGTTCTATTACCTCCTGGTATATTCCCCAATGTACTATATTCTTTATTTTGTCCATGAACTTATTCCTGGGTCTTCCTCTGGGGACTTGTCCTTCCATTTTACCTTCAATTATACTCTTCACAAACCCATTGTGTTTCAGGGTTTGTCCAATCCACCTGGTTCTTCTTCTCTGCATGGTGTTCCATACGGTCCTTTCCTCTCCTACTCTTCTGTGCACTTCGTTATTTTTTATTTTGTCCGTCCATTTTATCTTCAGCATCCTCCTCCAGCACCACGTTTCGAAGGCTTCTAGTCTCTTCGAGTCAGCTTTTCCTATGTTCCATGCTTCCGGTCCGTTGTGTAACGTTCCACACGAAGGTTTTCACATACTGTTTCCTAGTTTTTAGTCCTATCTTCTTGGAGCACAGCAGTTGTCTTTTTACCATGAGCACCTTCTTAGCTTGGACTATTCTCCGCTTGATATCCGTTGAACTTCTTCCGACCCACGTGATGGTACTTCCGAGATAGGTGAAGAAATCCACGTGCTCTAATTTATCTCCTCTCCGGGTGACTTCTGCATTCAGCTTTCCTCTTCTGCATTCTAGGATTTTAGTCTTCGTCTTATTTATATTCATTTTTTATTCTTGGAGAACTTGTTCTATTACGTTTAGTGACCTTTGAAGGTCGTCGCGATTTCCAGCTGCAACTGCGATATCACCTGTGAAGCTCAGCATATTTATTTCTTCTCCGTTTTTATTTATTCCGCTCAGTCCAATTTGTCATGTTTCCTTTATGGCCTCCTCCAAGTACTTGTTGAACAGTGCTGGAGAGACTCTATCTCATATGTGGAATTCTTTCTGCAATGGAAAATCTATATTGCTCAGATTATTGAAGTTACCTTTGTCTTGTTTTTCGCTGGTGCCCCTAATCGTCTCATCATAACCAATATCGTCATAATTTAGTGCCCTGTAGATAATCCCTTTAGTCTTTAGTGGTCCGTCTTAGATCTGTACCAGGTTCCTGACAATTCTCATAAATTCTTCTGCTTGCGTACCCATTTCATTTATTTCTCTATTATTCATAAACTAAATAAAGTTTGAATGATTGAAAGCAAAAACCTTTGGTAGCTCGAATATTCCAGTTAGTTACAATCCACATTCACAGTTAAAAGGTTTGCGTCATCAGTGCGACATTTTTTGTGATATTATTTTCGGCATTGAATGGCATATAGGTCCCATAGGTAATAGTTTTATGAACTCTTACATTCGATTCTAATGTAATATATTTTTAACCGATACCTAGTGTCGTTCAGTCAATCGACTATCATTCTTGCTTAATTGACATGTTCAGAACTCATGTTTGACTTGAACAATGACTAGACTCACAAATGCCGAAATATTTACTCGTTATGACGTGTTCAGTGATGTTGGCGAACGCTTCCTCGAGCTGTTGTTGATAATTTAGTTTATTTTGGTCAATACTATTCTCTTTGTCGCTCGTATTGAACCGAAGTAGTGGGGGTTAATCCTGGAAAGTTATGTTATTCATGAACGGATTTATTCAAAGTTGAAATTGGTCGGTCGGATATTTTGAGTTAGGGTAGAGGTGAGGTTTTATGATAAAAGTACCAGCGGTTGCCGTTTTGAGCTTCACGGACATTTGAACACTTAATTAGTGTCAGTAAAACGAGCAATGATGACTTTTGTGGTTGTTTCCTGAAAATTTGTGGCTTTTCAATTTTGTTTAAACGTCAATCTGTCTCGCTTTGATATGGCCTTGGCCAAAATGAATTTTAAAAATCCAAACTTACACTTTTTTATTTATTTAGTGCAGATAAAAGCCTGTTTTCTCTGATGAAGTCGGCTACCTATTGAAGACCTAAATTAAAGTACAAAATATGTAGATTTATTTTTATGTTATTTTTTTTATATATATAGAGCTACAAAGCTGACTGACTGACTGACTGACTCATCCAAACTCCTAGGGCATTTCTAAACGAGCTAGGTGGGTGAAACTTTCAGGATAGAGTTGGAATCATGTGTGGAGTTGGTAAAAAATCGAAAAAGTTAAAAAAGTCGATTAGGCATCGATTCATTGCAATCGATAGCTTTACATGGGATTATATGGGAAAAACGAAAAATTTTAGTTTTTTCTTTCGTTCATTAAAATATGAAATAATTGAGCTACAAGACTGATTCTTTCACTTAAATGAGGATGAATGTTTGAAGAATCTTATTATTGCAATCGATTTTTTCCTACCTACCGTAAAACTGATATTTTAAAACTTTTATTTGGGATTTTAGAAATTTTTTACTTTCGTTGCTATGGATATATTTCTCCATTGTCGCCGGGCCGAGTGTCGATTCGAGGTTTGGAACTCAGCGAGGCGGGCCAGTTTCAGGGGAGGGTTAGATTTATGTGTCGATATTGTATAAAAGTTAAAAAAAATCGTTTAGGCTTCGAGTTATTGCAATCGATAGCTTTACATGTATGAGTTAGGTAAACTAAGTGCATGTTATTTAGTCTTCTTTATACCTTTTTTGCGCTGGTAACTACTGCGTATAATATCTTCCACTTTTTCCTAACCTCTACCCTAGCTTTGATGGCCAATTTCAAACAACCAAGCTTCATGATATTGTAGTTTCCTTAAAAAAAAACATGCAGTCCATATAGAAGATTGGATGAGAAAAATTGAATATGAAAATTATTATATTAAAAATCTCGATTCCGATCAAATTTATATGGTAAAATTCTTCATGTGTGCTCTAATTAAGTATGCTGTACTGAAATGAAATATCTAACGTATAAGAGCGTCTTATATGCCGTCAAATGAGGTTATGATGATCATCCAGTGGTTCCACGTTCGTTTCGGAATACTTATTATAGTAATTTGAAAAGTCGTTAATAACCGGTTGACATACAATATAAGTGTGTACTAGAACTGTCTGGTATCCATACCTCATGGGGCGCGTATTTCATTTCCGAGAATTATACTATTCTTTGCTTACATTTAGCACGCAGACTTAAGAGCTTTCATTGCTTTTTGTCCTTATTTAAAGAGTATCATCATATAACACTTCCCCCCCTGCTTGCAAATTGCAAGCACCCATTTACTCGTTTTTATATAATACGCCATTCACTCTACAGAATAACACAGTAATAAATAACTAAATAATAAAGACACGAGACGCACAAAAAGGCTCAGTACACGAACTAAACATATTAGAAATTTTTACATATATTTCAATGCGCGAATATATTTTCAACGACCATATTTGTCCAGCGATCGTAGCCGACTAAAGCGCCATTTCAATGGAACTACTGCAGTTTGACTTAAATTACGGTAGTAATTCACTAATGACTTCAAGAAATAAGCTGGTGAGATTCAATTTCCCGGACTTATCGCATCTTACAAACAGTTTTAATTCAATCTGAGCGATTTCCATAAGAACCCGCATTAAAAAAAATCCACTTCCAAGGTCTAGTCATAGTGAAGCTACCCTAGAAACCCTATTTTTTCCATGTCAGTTTACACGACGCATTTCCAGTGCTATATTTATGCTTTCAGAATTACTGGAATGAGTGACCCCGAGGCCAGCTCGGTCTAAGTTGTGTTTTCCCTTAAAATTTAAAGCTCATTTACTGCCTTACTTTTCGAATATCTCTATCAGTTCATCATTCTAAAATGCAACTACTTGCGGGGTGAGTTGGCGCGCATTGAAAGCCATGCCTCCCGATTCCATTGGTGAGAGAAAGGAGAAGCTGGCGGCATCGATTGGACCAACTCCGTATCTAGTGTTTCGGGCGCTCAATGAGAGATGGCGCGGGCTTAGCTTCGCCCTCTCGCTTCAACTGGTCGGCGATGTAACGCGATGATTCGCTTTTGAACCTGTACAGGTTGGCGATCATCAGGGAAAACCTGGAATTGTCAGGGAATTTTGAATTTTTGGAAATGTCTGGGAAAAATCAGGGAACTCTTGTGGCAGTCAGGGAAAAAATGGGATATGAATCATTATTATTTGTGTACCATTACGTTTATCGGCCAGTCTTTCCCGTCCTTTATTGCACCAACTGAAACTGAAGTCCGTCGCTGACGTGTATTGAATAAGCCCAAAAAAATCGTGCAATATTCAGTTGTGAATCTTATTAGTTGTGAATCAGACGTACAATGTACCCTTTTGTGTATCCTAATTACGATATTTGCCTAGTATTGTTAAAATTGATTATTAAAACGCTCAATACAAGGAATCCGGGTCTATCTTATTCGGAAAATTTTACCTCGAGTTTTTTTTAACTTCCGACACTCAGGTTGAGAGGTAGCTGGAGCACACTAGCTTACAGTGAATACGATTTGCAGTTCTAAAAATACGAGACGATGATTAGAAAATTCAAAGCTGCTGTAGAAGATTTAGAAAATAATATTCCAATAATAGGTGACCTTTGGTTTGGTGAGGATTGGTCAGGGAAATTAGTAAATCCATCAGGGAAAAGTCAGAAAAAAATCAGGGAATTTCAAAATTGGATATCAGTAGCCACCCTGCAGCAGAAAAATTCTTCCGCAATTTATTCCGATTTTGAGGAGAGTTGAACAAAAATTTGGAAGCTTTTCTAAAACACAAAAATTCCCCTTCCATTCTAATAAAAATTAGCCAAACAAGAGAATCGGTTTGATTGTATCTCACGTTAACGTAAATTCCTTTGGGCTAATATAGGATTCTTTCCTTTTTTGCCGAAAAATTCCCAAGAGATGAGGAAGTCATGATAAACTTTTCCCAATAATCTAACAATCAGCGGGCAGCATACCTAAAGGTAATAAATTATGAGCGACGAGAAGAAATATTTATGCCGGTAAATTCCGCAGTTTATGTCTCATTCTGTCGCTTTTGTCAGTTATTTAGTCTTTCCAAGATAGCAGCTGTTGACATATACTGATTTGGCTTGAAAATAACGGTAAAGTAGACATTTTTTCACGAGTTAAACTTAGACCGCCATTGTAGATTCTTCTGTCGAGCGATCCCCTTTTCCGAACGGCATTGCACGTATATACTGATCGGCTGCCCTTCTAACGGTTCACTGCGCTATTATCTCGGACGCACTCTACAGATCTCTACACCTAAATACATGAATAAATTATGGATTCTCGACTCTTCGCCAAAAACTGTTGCCTAGAATTCCGTAAACAAAAAACTTTTTCGATTGAGTCGCTGTCTGGCGATCAAATACGGCTGTTCAAATGTAAATACAGTCTACAGATCGTAAATAGTCACGACTTACCGGTTTTACTTACCAGTAATCATATTGCAGTGAATAAAAAATGTAGCACTACACGCGGGACGAAATTACACCCTTTTTTCAATACTGTCCGGTCTACAGATATATTTAATTCCTCTCCAAATTTAATTACACAAATGCGCAATTAACTTCTTAGCACTTCGTGAATATCGTTCTACGGCAATCTAATATTAATACGAGGTGAAAAAAGTGGAATGAATTAGAAGACGGATACAAGAACTACAAGGATTTCAAACCTAAGATCCGACAACATCATCTATGGATGAGAAATTGCACCAATAACCATCACTTAAATAACAACTAAAGGAGAGATTGTTAAACCTACTCCGAGGCCACACATGAATAGTAGGTTACACATCAACATCCACATCAATCTATCTAGATCATACCTTCTGATTCCTAAGACTCTCAACAGGTAACAAACCAAAAAATGTAGCTCTAAATTAACAGTAAAAGATCCACACAGCAGAGAAAAGACTCACGATGGAAGTTTCATGTGCCTCTTACACAATTTCGGTAGTGGATATTTCCTCTCTAGCATTTACAAAGTAACTGTTAAGTATAAAAAATAGTCGGCTATTATTCACAGCATCAAGAAGTTTATATCTCTTCAATCGTTATTGAATATTTACCAGTCTCACGTTAACAACAATAAACAACGGCTGAGAAGACTTTCTTCTAAGTGGCGCCAAGGATTAGGTGAACTAAATATGGAAATTGAGGCAGCACATTACCTAGGCAACGATTTCAAACATTCAAATCCATAATATATATTAATGTTTACATACTACCCTGCGAGCCGCCGCATGGACGTGTGGCAAGTGGTGTTAGGACACCAGCCGTGTAAAAATGTAAGGAATAAGGTTTTGGGAGGTGAAATGGGTTAAAATGGTTGAAGGTATAGCTTCTATATCGAGGAGCTTGTTGATGTTTGTGAGGAAGTCCACTCATATAATTTGTATTTTGTTCAGTTTGCATCATAAGTCTTTTTTCTGCGCCTCGTGTCTTTATTATTTAGCTTTTATTACAATGTTATTTCGTAGAGCGAATGGCGTGACGGGAAGGGGCAGATGATTATCTAAAGAGGAAGGATATTGGGAGTTGCAAGAGGAGGAGAGTGGAGAGTGTGTTCATAGCAATATATGTCTATTAGAGAAGCAAAAGAGGTGTTTAAATATAGGACATTATGGGGGAAAATGGTAAAATAGAGCCATTTTAACCTCAGAAGTACGGGAATTTGGCGCTGACAAGAACGAGGGACTTGACCGTTTTGGCTATTTTGAGATTTTCGGATCTCGCTACTTATTACAGTTAACGATGTTCTGTTCACCAATTTGAAATGATTTTTATTTTAGTCACTGAAACGTAGAAAATGTTTTTTTTTCAAACGGAACTGTTTCAGGCGTTGCTTTGTAGAAGTTTCGAATATTCATTAATGTGGAATTAACCAAGTTGTATGTTTTCATCATGAATGTTTGTTTTATCTATTTCTGAGTATATTTTCTCATAATTGCCGAAGAAATCAGTCAGCTCAGTCTCCTACTCATAATATGTCGCCGTAAAGGAGTCAATACTTTTAATTTCCGACAAGGTAACAGATTTATGGACCAGTGATGGAATTGGCTGCGCTCAACATAGATCGCGGTATGAGCTGCAACAGGCCTAAACGCAATAACTAATCTCTTCAACTTTGCTCTCTCCCAAAGGGAATGACGTGATGAGTGTGCATGTCCTGATGTACCCACTTACTTGTGCGTTCATTACTGGGTATGACAAACATGCAATTGAGCTCATGTCCATGTGCATAGCCCTTTACTGAAGAGGAGCGGTTACAGAATATTTCACGATTCACGAAATATTTACCTATCATAAACTCTCTGCCTCCCTGTCTAATAATCTCTGTCGCATGCCGATTGAATTATAAATTAACCTGGGTGCCGTTCCTTTGGTCTTCGTCTCGTTGTCAGTCGAATGTTAATTTTCTTTTCTCCTGGCAAATGTATCCACTCTCGACTTTCTTTAGCTAACCCATGCCAGTTCCCTCTTTTCATTTTCGATTTTGCCAGCATTTCTGTTGCCGTATGGTGGTTTTATTGAGATGAGAGCATATTTAAGACTGAATAGCTTACAGGGCAGAAATGAAAAAACACACTCCATTCATTTGTGCCAGCTCCTTCGGACAGACTATCTGAAATTTTTTAAATTAACCCTTAAGTGGTCGCGCCCTCTTCTGTCACTGAAGTGGTCGCGTGGCGCACTTTGTGCGCCATCGGTTACAAAGGTAAAAACTGAATTTTATTTCTATAAATAAATAAATATTATTTGTTTTTCATTTAAAGGCCTTTATTTCTTAGTGTATATTTAACTTGAACAGTAAAATGAATAAATATTATTATTATTCACATGATTTTGAAAGATATTAGAATTATTCTGTATAGCAAGCAAACCTATTCACTGATGTCGTCATTGCTCTCAATGCAGTCCATGAAAGTATAAGTAATAGTTGCCATGTGATTTTTTCAACTAAATCTTGTACATGTGCTACATTTCAATGTAGTGTTATCGTTCTTACTCCGACCAAACTTTGCACAACGCTCTCTCTTTTTCCTTCCTTCATGGTACACGCGTTTTCTTTTCCCCGCTTCGCCTATTCCCTCCACTTCTTCCATTTGGGAATCTTGAACATACCTTGAAATTATAGTTTTTGTGCTGAGCGTAAGATTCTGTTTCATTCATTCTTTTAAATGATCGTTTACCAAGCTCAATGCAAGGTTCTTCAAAAATACTCTTCTGTATTTGAATCTTCTGTATGTCTCTATGCGCCACATTGTACGGCACAAGGACATAAATGTTAGTCATGTTCAGCAACCCAAAAACAGCGTCATTGGCCTCCGTCTGCTTCTTCTAGAAACGCAGAAGTTTCCACACATTTGATCGACTGTATCAACACCTTTTGTTCGGTTGAAGTCAATAATGATATCAGGTTTCTTTGTTTCAGAGTGAATGTTATTGTCATAATGCATCGTTGATAATACGATGACAGATTTACTCATTTTTGGCACGTAAGACACTAACGTAGCACTTTTCTAAAAGACAAAAATCGATTATTCGATTTCTCTCTTCTTGCTTGGGAGAAACTCAGCTGATATTTCCCATTTATTCTTCCTGACAGTACCAATAAAAGTGATTTTTTTCTTTCAATAAAGATAATGCCAGGGCATAGCTGGTGCACCAATTATCACATGTAAGGCTTCTATTGGAACATTTTAAGTATTCAACCAGTCTGTAAACAATAGATGAAGGGCTGTTGTCTCCGTTATACGGTCCTGAGGGCTGCTTTCCGAAATAAACTTCCAAGTTACATGTATAAAATGTTTTTCCATCAGCAATTACGAATATCTTCAACCCATACCTGGCCGGTTTACTTGGTATGTACTGTATAAAACTGCAACTACCTTTGAAAGGCTCCAATTTTTCGTCAATTGTCAAAAAGTCACCCGGTTAATATGAATTTTTGCAAATTTTAATAAATCTTTCAAGAGCAGATCTTATTGGTACCATCTTGTCCAATTGTTATTATGTCTCCTTTCGTGTCGTGTCCTTGTATCGTCCAATCTCATACAGGACAATAAAAACAAAAATCTCTTGTAAGACATAACAGCGCGACATATTTCTGTACTTGTACTATCATCTGTTCACAGTTCGTGAAAGTTGGTATGATTGGATTTTTTTAATCCCAGTTAGATATAAAAGACCAATGGCTGCTTTAATTTCACTTTTGTTTGTATCTTTGATATTTCTTTCTCTAGAATACGCGTGACGGGAGAGTTTCTCTTGAATCTCCTGATTAGTATGATATACTATCATTTCAATGATGTCATCGTCAATAATTTTAGAAAAAGCTGTAAACTCGTCTTTCACATCTTGCTCCCTCTTTTTAGCATTGGGAAATACTTTTACTATGTTGCATGCAGTAGCTCTACTAAACTTACTTTTACAAGGTTGTTTATTCCATATAGTCGTTTTATTCCTCCCTACTTAAAATTCGCCATCGCTGCCGTCAGGATAATCCTCTTCTTCCGATGAAGCTTGCAGTTCAGATTCTGAACCATGTTCTTCTGCAAAATGTTGTTCGAATTCTGAATCCGAATCACTACTGTCGATGTCCGTCGTTGGAAAATATTCAAGTAGCTGTGCTATCTGATGTTCTGCCAAACTTCTTTTTGACCTAAATAAAAATTACAAACGCATTATGAAAAGATTTTTTTGCTTGACATGCATTCAAATTTTTTCACTTCAAATCGATGTCTTCACAATTTACGATATTTTCTAAAAACAAATATGCGACATCTTTCTTCTATACAATACGTAAAAAAACATCCAAAATTTTTTGTTTTTGAGGTCGTAATCGTTAAAACGGTGGACCCTTGCTCGCTAAAAATCCAACTATTTTCCGTCACTATGGGGGCGAACCGTGCCGTGACGAATTTGTTTCCCCCCTGAACGACTTTCCGCTGCCTCTCAAGCAACGTTGAGTCGCCCTTCTTTCTCAATTCTAGTACAATGTTTCAACCTGCCCCCCTCTTCTTAACCGAATGTAAGATGATCCCAACCCCCTCCTCCAAAAACGTCTTACGTAATACTTGATTGGCCCCTTAGAAGTCCAACTAGAGTGATCTAGGGAGTAGATTACAAAAGTTTCCGTGTGCATAAGACGAATGCCCTCACACCCTCCACCTCCTATGACTTTGTCGCAAAGGTGGAGGAGAGCGGAAGGGGGAAGCAAATTCGTAACGCCACGGTTCGCCCCCATAGTGTCCGAAAATAGTTAGAGCATTGAGGAGTTAGTCTAATGCTTCAACCACCATCCTCTAGGACGAAAGGGTTTTTTTTTCGAAGTTCCTCCTGCTAGACGGGCCGCTTTCTCCACGGACAGAAGAGCCCCATCTACTTTGCCTGTCGGTCCTCGGAAGGTACTTCATTTCCCACCTACCGCCCATATTTGGGAGGCGTTACCCTGTCCACCTCCTGAGGACGCACCCTCTAGGGGTTACTAGCTCCCTCGAGAGATCAAGGCATCATACTGAGTAAAAAATTTATTTACGTGTGCTTTTCGCTTATGTTTCAAAATCTGCACCGAAAACTCGTCATAAAATTGCTGCAACTAAGGCGATATCATAAAAATTACATACATACATACCAATCACGCCGTTCCCTTCCGGGATAGGCACAGTCACAGAGTTTCACTCTCAAACACACATTTGTACACCTAACTCTGCTTCAATAATTTCCTCCATACTGACCTATCCTTGCAAACCTCTTTTGCCTCATTTACCCGCATACACTGCTTCATACACGCCCTCCTGTTTTTAAGACTTCTAAAATTCCTCCTCCTAAGAATTTCTTCAATCACATTCAACCTCAACTTTCTCGGTCTACCTCTCCCTCTCGCACCATTCATTTCACTCTTATATATCTGTTGCGTTATTCCACTCTCATCCATTCTCTCAACATGGCCAAACCAACGAAGCACACTCCTTTCATATATGTCCATTACTGGAGCATCTAACCCACATTCATTTATTACCCACTCATTCCTGACTCTATCCATCCTACTTTTGTCGCAAACACTCCTCAGATAATCCATACCTATGTCGTTTAGCCTACTCTTATTCTATCCTGATATACCCATGTTTCACTACCATGCAACAAAGTGAGGTAGTGAACAAGACTATGTCAGTTATATTTTAATCATTTATACTTCAACATACATGATTATTTCCACTTAATAAAGAGATGAAATTCTGTAAGATGTGGGCCAAGAATATTTTTCGGCTTACTTGAGAAGCTACTAAATTATGCACTCAATGATACACGACTAGCGCTCCAACCACCTTAGAATGTTCGGAATTAAGACTTCTGAAATTCCCTTTGTTGCGATGCTCTCAAGTTTTCTGTAGAGAAATACCATTAGGATTCCTGTATTTACCATTGTTGCTATGCAAATAACCTTGAGGATATGAATCGAAAATGTCTTTTACGGAGGCATTCTTTTTTAAACTATGCTGGTATTGCTTGATTTAGCCGATGCAAATTTTGAAATATATTTCAAAATTGCTGCTAGCTCTTGATTTAGCCAATGCAATTAAAATAAATATTATATCCAAATGACAATAATCTATCGTGAATTACGTCAGACCTTTATTTTTCTACAAAATTCCACAAAGAAAAAAATCATCCGCCTTGACCGAGATTCGAACCCGGATCCATCGATTTCCGGCCAAGTGCTTTAGCCAGGTAACCAGTTTAAGAACTCGGCTGGAAATCGAGGGAACCGGGTTCGAATCCCGGTCAAGGCCGATGATTTTTTCTCTGTGGAATTTCGCACACTTGTGCATTGCAGGTGACTCCGTAAAAGTGGAACTCCGACTCTAGTCCCGTATAGCTTGAAATCTTTGTGTTTCTAGTTCCTCTAAATCAGCTAAATGTTGCGTTATCAGGATGCCATGCAGCCGCAACATCGATACTGTTCAAATGTGTCGGCTGAGATGATCTCAGTGGGTTCGAGGGAGGAATACGCTTTCCGAACGTACGACTCCCTTCCGAAGGTTCGGGCGAACAAACTTACTGTCCAAGAGTATATGTAATGAGTAGACGAGTAGAGTAACACAGTAAAAAAACGAGTAAATGAGTAGAGTAATGGGTAGACGGGGAGTATTGAGATGACGGTACTCACATTTGACCATAATTGGTCCAATCGACCATCATTGGTCCGGTTGGATTGGTTGGGCCCCGATCCGATGACGAACTCCCGCAGATCACACGACGTTTACCGGAAAAGGGAGCAAGCGGATACCCTATCCCCAGAATCTGGGCAATGGGCTTCGTTGGCTCTTAACATATGTGTGGGAAGTCTTCGCACTAGCGAGACTGGCGGTGACTCGTCTAACGTTGTTGAGGTTACCCAACAGTTACGAGGACTAGGGGGAGGCGGGGCCCGTTGTCGTCCTTTTGGCGGCAATCCGCCTCATAGTGTCGGCCTCCTACTGGCTGTAATTCGCTAACCCTTCCCATTCCTTTACCCTTCTACCACTATGTACCCGTCCCGGTGAGAAGCGAGAGCTTTAGACCGGGGGGTAGGTTTTTTAACCCACGGGGTGACCCGAAACACCTGTCCGAGAGTGTCACGTGACTCGCCGGAACCCGCTCCCACGCGTGCGAGTAGAATCTCGGGCATGGGCCTTTCAGGTCGATATGACCCTGGAGACGGCCTGAAGGACCTTTGAAGTCCGTTGGATCACTTTCCCACCTCAGGTCAAAGTGATCCTGACCTAGGTTTGACTTTGCTTCACAACAGAGTCGGGTCAATGTTCTGTGATTGTAATAACCTCATTTGCTCCGCCATATTGTTCACCTATCCGTTAACGACTGCGTCGAATTATCAAAATTTCCTATATAAACGACGAGAGTATCGTACTTAGCCTCAGATTTATTGCAAATGCGACGCAATTTTAACTAACTTTCATTGGCATCATTGGGCTTGAAAACCACGCGATGTTTCACCAGGCTGAAGTTCGACGAATGGTGTCGTGTCAAAAGTGAATCTTTAGAAACGCTGGATTATATTCTCCTCTTCAATATGATTGGAAAAAATTCATGATATTTCTGTGTTTCATCTCCTCCCTGCGGGAAAGCTTTCCTCAATCAGATATCGAGTGTTCAATTAACGATTGTATAGCAGGTAGGGGGGCGGAGACATCCCTCGACAACCAATCGATTTTTTCCGCGTGACTGATGATTTGATATCAATCGACGAAGCTTTTTTTTATCATCTCCTTTTCAATTGCTCTTTCCCGCTTCCCTCTCCCTTTGTCGTCATCCGCTTTGAGCGCGTTTTCCTCATTTCATGACGAAGCGGACATCAAATGGCGTAAAAATATTAATACTAAATATTGCGTCATTTTATCTTCGCAATGCTAAGGAAGAGGGGGATTCTTCATTTCAATTCCCTCTGTTTATGAGGAAATTCGAGCCATATAGGTATTGCTAAAGAGGTCTTCAAATGCTCTTATGATGTTAACGAACCGAATCTCACCCACTCTTATGATTGAGGAACTGGAGGTAGGACTCGGCGAATCATATTGGAATGATAATTGGAATGGAAATTGACGTGTACGCGACGTCTCTAGTTTTTGTATTGGTCCCGGTGATGACGGGACAGGGTCATGGTAATCAGAGAGTCGCGGATTCGAGACATGAATGGGCGGATTTTACACCTCGTTTTTGAGTTAATTAGAAGTTCTTGAAGGTGGTTAATATTGGTGGAAAATCCACCCAGCGTGTTTGTGCTCTTCTGTTTTTGTTGGTCAATTCACACGGTGTAAAGGCAAATTGTGCTTTTTACGGAGTTCCGGATTTACATACATAAACAAAATATATGATGGTTCATAATAATTGATGCAATACCCTCCGTTAGAATATGAAGCTTTTGCCTCCAACTCGCCAACGCCGCTGCTGTTAAATACAGAAACGTTCCGATACTTGAATTCTATTGACCGCTCACGAGAAAATGTTTCTGCCGTGTTTAGGATTTTTAGTTTAACTTAAACTACCAACTATGGCTCTGAAATCTACTAGAAAAGGTATAACTGTTAATATTCCGTAACTTAGGCTTATCCGGTTCATAGTTCTGTGTTAAAAATGTGTTCTTTATTTACAGTGATTTTTGGTCTACATAGTCCATTTTTGCAATTAATTAGGTAATACAGCCCGCAGTAACAACCATGCCCTGAGTGGAGAAAGCCGTTCCAGGAACTCCATTCTAAAACCTTAAGAGTAGCAGCTTTGAATGTTACCCCTCTGCCGCACTACGCGAAGATTAGATTCCCACTGAGGAGTTATGCGGTAAGCTTTTCGTGTGGCAAATCTTCAGATGCGTTCGGAGTCATAGTCAACTCAAGTGTCCTATATTTTTTTATAGAATCTAAACAATGTTCATTCGTGGTGCCAGGAATGGGTGCTAGAACTATATTTTAGAAAATGCTCAGCATTACCTCAACAGCACACTTTTTACCAAAGTCATTGCACCAACGCCATGTCTGCACTGTGGGTGGAGTCAGCATAAAGTCCTCAGAACATGCCAAATATCTTGGAATTACTGTATCTTCAGTAAGCGTAATTAAGCGTATTAAAGGGAGGTCCTCGGATGAGAAAGTAAAAGGAAGGTGTTACTTTGCTCTGGTTAGGCCACAACTCGAATACCCCGGGAGCATGTTGGACCCTGGTCATAAAGATTTAACAAAAAAAATTAATAAAATACTAAGGAAAGCTGTGCGCTTAGTTACAAACTGCTGCGAGCGATCATATAGTGTTTATCAGCTTTTAGTGAGATTAGGTTGGGAGCCGCTAGAAACTTAGAGCCTTCTCCCTAGGCTTAGTTTGCTTGAGACCTTTGGAACAGGTGTGTTTCAAAGCGACACAGGGAATATCATTTTGACGCCACAATACATTTCTAGGTGCGGCAAACGCGATCAAATAAGAGAGATACATTGCCAAATGGATAGGTACAAAAATATGTTTCTTCCTCGCAAAATAAGTGACGATAGTAAAAACTGACCCCCAATAAACAAAATCCCATTATACAATTCTTTATTTCACCTCCCAAAACCATTACACATTTACACGGCTGCTTTCCTAATACGCCTCACGCCAAATCGGAGGCTCGCAGGATATTATATAGATGTTTCATTGCATCTAAGTCTCGAAATATTATGTGCGAATTGATTAGACAGTTATATTTTCCAAGCACCCATTTTTTCATCATTCAACTAAGCTAACAATTCTTTTCGTTCAAACGTGGGGCCCCTCAGAAGTGGAGAAATACGTTACGTGGGTATTCTGCATTTTTTCTCCATTCCATAATCAATTTTTCCCATTCATCTTAAATGGTGTGTTATACCTCTAGTTTTAGCCGCCTACCCAAATTGCCCAACGCGTTCCTTGAATTTATTAAAAACCTATGATACTTGGATGTGCGTGATACTTTGCTTTTATCATTTGATGCGGCTATTTTGCTGGAAGAAACACTTGTGTAATCCTTTACTGCCTAATCACGAGCCGATAACTCTCAGTCCTTGTTAATGAGATAACAAATGACGCTTATGTCACGCGTATCTTTTCCTTACCTTGTGTGAATCTTTTATGCGATGGCATCATCCATTATTTAAAAGAGAGTCTACAGAGTTAAATTGATTTAACAAGAAAAAAAATGACTGTATAAGAGAGATTATTTAGTTTATCGACCGATTCTCATTAGTACTTATTGGAGAATCTTGTTGGAAAAATTTATCATTTGTTAGAGGTGCTCTATTGAAAAAAAATAAGATTTAAGTTTATTCTAGCAATTACAAGGAAAGAATGATTACTTTTGTAGTAGTTATGATAGCTTTGTGTGCGATTTAGAGATACAGGTATCATGAACACTGAAACTTTGTTTTTAGGATGCATTTAGTGTGGTATTATTATTTTTGCCGAACTTAAATGTTTGCTAAACCTTTCCCATTCCATTAGGAACATTTACTGGGAAAGTACGTTGTGAAGCTAATGTTAGCTAAGTTCGTAATGACGCTCTTGAGTGTTTGCTTCCTGGTCCACTGCAACGCAATGAGCAACGCAAGCGAGAACGGAGCCTCAACATTTGCGGAAAGTTAAGATTATCATTGTTATAATTACAGTGACACTCGTTTAATTTATTGAAGCATGATCATTAAGTAATCTTTTAAAGGACACACGAAGAGTAAATGTTGTGAGCTTAATATGAAGATAAAGATCTGGGAATGGTTATTTTCGATGCAAAGCGAACGGAGATTTAGAAACTTAGAGCGGCGTTGCTCATCGGTTATTTCGGGAAGTGACCGATAACTGAGATTAATTGAACCTTTTGTACTGTTGGGTCGGTGGGTGATGGAGGGATTTTATGGGTAATTTTTATTTATTTTATTTATCAGCTCGTTACGTGCAAGTACACAGGGTCTGCTTGTACAACTTTGAATATTCTCTCAGAATTTAACCGTGAATCTTTCATTACATTAATATTAACATTAATTTTATTAAGGATGAAATAATATTACTGAAAGATAGGATCAGTACCAAACAGGATTATGAAGAAAATGCAGCATGATATTTTGTCTTCATTTTATGAAATCACACTTGTTAGGAAAGGACCAAAATGCTCAATACATACTTGATTTCATTCTAAAATGTTTCTATTCGTCTCTCAGTATTAGTGGAAGAAATGTGGAGAAAAATCTGGCGTTGACGTTAGCCCACTCTTGAATATATACTCTAAGGCAGGGGTGGCCAACCAAAATGATCTTGCGGGCCACTTTGGAAATGCATCATAACTCCGCTGGCCGCATATAAAATTATATATCCCCGTATTAGATTAAGACCCACTATAGAAATTATTTTGAAGAGAAAAATTGAAACATAATGAGTTATTATTATTGTGTTGAAGTTATTGCATTAAAGTGTGATGAATCTCGCGGGCCGGAAAAATGTTCAAGGCAGGCCGCATGCGGCCCGTGGGTTGGCCACCCCTGCTCTAAGGGGTCAACGGTCTAATGGTCCTTCTGACGGACGGAGGGTTATATTTTGAAGCGCTCTCCGCAAAACAGCCACAAAGCAATTCGATTAAGTGAGGTCAGAGGTTATGGAGCGTGATGGGCGATGAAGAGGAGGAAATGAGATGAGAAAGCGTGAGTTTCCTTATGGAAACTCTTGATCGGTGGCGACGGTGTGAGTTGGGGTTGATGTGGAGTGGGCAAGAATCGAAGGGAGGAAAGTGAGGTTGTCATGGCTGCAGACTGCAACCCTTTTCTCTGCGTGCAACCACCATCCAACGAAATATTGGTTTTCTCATAAAAATATTTTTATACACAAATTGAGTCGGTTGACGACGTTCTACCACAGTGTAATGGTTTACGCTAGTGACACCCATTATTAGTCTTCCTAATCTAAGTTGCAGCTGACGCTTGTGGCGCCTCCACATCTACATCTACATAATACCCAGCGAGCCACGGCATGGGCGTGTGGCAGGGGGTGTTAGATCATCAGCCGTGTAATGGTTAAGTTTTTATGAGATGAAATGGTGACATGTATTATTGGAGCTCAAATTTTATTGTGATCGCTCATTGTTCGCGGAAAGAATGAGCTTTTGTAACTATCTGTTCGGTAGTGTATCTCTCTTATTTTATCACATCTGTCAGACGTAGATATGTAGGGTGGCGTCATGATAATATTCTCTATGTCGCTCTGAAAAATATCAGTTCTGAATTTATCAAGCAAACTAAGCCTAGCGTGTAGCCTCCGGGTCTCTAGGGGCTCCCACCTTAATCCCTCTAGAAGTTGAGACACTATATGTACGCTATTAGCAGTTTTTAACTAAGCGCGCTGCTTTCATTTGTATTTTATTAATTTTTTGGGTTAAATGTATTTTACCAGGGTCCCAAATTCTCGTGTCGTATTCGAGGTGTGGCCTAACCAGAGCGAAGTAGCATCTCTCTTTGACTTTTTCATCCAAGGGCCTTAGTTTTATACGTTTAACAAAACCTAGTTTAAAAAAATGCTGTGCCACATATGCTTTGTATGTGTAATTCCCTCGATATATCTATCTGCCAGCAAGTAAAACTAACCCGCCCAAAAGGGTATGCTCAGAAAATGGATTAAATTGCATAAGATATCTGTCTGCGATAATTAATTTTAGTTGGGCAAGTACTAGACTGCTTCAATAGAGTATTATTAGGTTATTTTGAGTTATTTTGGTATTTTAGGTATTTTGAACTATTCCTCTGTATGTGATTGTTATATATCCAAGATGTTAGTATTTTTCTTCAGACGCAATCAGAATAGGATATGATTTTACATAACACTGCAATTTCATCTCTAGCATGATGGAGATAAAATGATGCCTCTTAATATTCTCGGAAAGACTTTTTACTGGTAATTTTTTTAGTAAGTATTTGATATGAACTTTTTCTTCCTCGCCACCGCAAGGTGCCTCTGAGCTCCGGAGCTGCAAGTGTACCGCAATTGTTGTCGCGTCTGTATATTACTGGATTGTGGTTCCACTACGCCTCAAGGCTGTTTTACACGAGGCTTCTAATTGCGCAATTTGTTGTGCAGAAATTGTTAGAATGCGGGCCTGGAATTAAAGCAGAGGCTATTTTCTCATATCTCGTTTATGCATTTAGGCCTTCATTCTAACAAAATACCGCTATACACTACACAACTTACAGTACACATTCATGCTTACATCAGATTGAGCATTTTATTTCCATGCATAAAATGCCCTTTACAATTATGTCTCCAAGCTTCTCAGTAATTCCTGAGTCCTTCATCTTATCCTATTTCTCTTACTTCCCCTCTGTACGTATTCCTTCCATCCAACTATTCCTGGGTCTACCTCTCCTTCGTGTTCCCATTTACTCACTATGGACGAGCGAGTCCAATTAGTTACGTTTCAAAAGCATTGAAATATCTGCTTTCTAAGAGGCTTTTCCAGTTAGTTGCTGCGCTTGTTGGAATTGTAACGCTTCGGATTAGGCTTGTGGAAAGTTGTGTCTTTTTCGGCAGTTTACCAAACAATTTGAAAAGATAAATGTGACGCTATTCACTGACAATGTCGTGCCTGGTGGAGCTCTGAAATGAATAGTTTCAGCTGTCATATGAATAAAATATTGGGAAATTTTAAAAAAGGCGCGTTATGAAGGTAATTTTGAAGTATACCTTGTGTAAACATTATTATGCAAAGTATTTTTTTAAATTAAATTTATACAATACCAATACGTCACATTCTAAGGTAAATGGGGATCGGGTTGGTGTGGTGGCTAGAGTACTCGCATACCACGCGGGCGGCCAGGGTTCAAATCCCTGCAGAGGCGGATGTTTTTCAGAGGAAACCCGATCCCTACTTGAGTGTCTTATGGAGGGCACTTCAAGCACAGTACTCCGTCTGTGGGATGAGACGTAAAACCCAGGTCCCCTTGGTGCCTGTCGTCGAAGAGAAGGCTAATGCCGACGCCGGGTTTCTCTCCACCCTTACCTATCCCTTATGGCGCAAATGACCTTAGCCTTCGGCCGCCTCCCAAAATATCCAATCTAATATTAAGAATAAATGTTACTATCAAATTAATTGCAAATTTTTAAATGCTAAAATAGCACTTTTAACACACTAATATAATAGCAGTATTTTTCCATGCTAATGTACCATAATTCCGTCCATAGAGGGTTTAACTGCACCCTGATATTTGTTTCCGGAATCCCATTCATTGAATGTTTCCACTGATACTCACCAGCCAATTTACCCTGCGAGTCGCCGCTGACGCATGTGGTATTTGTTGTGGCAACAGCAACCTTAACTGCTGTTTGTACATAATTAACTGGGCTTTGTTATCTTTCATAATTTCCCTAATCCTTATGTTTCTTATTCATTTTCATCATGTTTTTCTTCCTGCCGTTCTTCTATAGTCGATTCAGGTGGACAATAAAAGTCTCTCGAATTTTGATTTTAGGGGACATGCTCCACAGTTCTAGGTTACTTGGCTCTTTATGATGGCATTACAGATTCTGTGTCAAAAACAATTCTGTGATTGGAGTATTAAGTATGGGGTGTTTGATTTTTACTTACTTCTACAAAACCACCAGGGTTGAAATTCGCCGTGAAATAATCTTTTGACTTGATTCGAACCCGGATCTCCCAATTGCCGGTCAGGTAACTGGGAGTGTAATGCAGTGTAACTGGCTAACACACCTGACGGGTATTTGGGTGATCCGGGTTCGAATCCCGGTCAAGTCAAATGATTTTTTCATGGCAAATTTCAACCCTGGTGTATATGCACCCGTGCGAGTGACTTCGTACCGCATCATTTGTTAAATGCAATGATAGGAAATTCTCAAGATCGATATACCAATGGTCTCTCGCAACCTGGGAGTGAATTAAAAACAAAATACACGATGAAAAATCGTCGCGAGAGAGAGAACGGTAAAAGTGTTTTGGCGACTCAGCATGTGGAATTTGACTTCTATATAAGTGCCGAGCGTACGGGCGTCTCGTTATGATATGCTACTTCCAGGTAGTCGCTCTGGTAACAAATTTCTTCCATTTTTCCAGAAGTATGAACGATGAAAGTAAAACAATGAATGTCGCAGTTTTAAAAAGTTCCTTACTTCTATGTCATAGCAGTTGTCATGCGGAACTATCGCACTATTTAAAATGCTACTTGCAAGCAAAATAGAAGTCAGTGTATTTACCGCACTAACTTTTCTCTACTGCGTACCAATTACTGCCGCTATCAGCTCTAGTTGCAATGGAAGTCGTGCAAATACATAACGAAAACCTAATAGCATTTTGCTTATAATGCTACTGATGCAGATATGCTTTCTCTGTGTAAAGGCGTCTGTACGTAATTCCGTCATACAATCGTATTGGTGAGTTTTCCATTTTATCAATTAGTTACACATGCCAGAAAAATAATTGTAGGGAGATAAAAAATTTTTTCTGCATTTTGTGTTTGTTAGAGACATGTTCACTGCTATGTAGTAATATCTTAATTAACAATGTTGTCTTTTACGGCGTCGGCTGCTATAATAAAATCATAGCAATGCCCGTCAGATACAATTGTCTTGCATTTTTCTATTAAGTGCCGGATAGTCTTGTCTTTATGTTCCACTGTAACTTTTCGAGAATGGCGTTTTCCCCATGTGTGAAGCGAGTCGGCTCACTTACCATGGTTTGTGTGTATTCATTTTATGAATGACCAAATTTCTCGTGGCTGTTCGAAGGCAAGCTGGTTGCCAGTAATGAACAGGACGCCCTGGCAGTGCTGAAGGTATTTATCTTACCGGAACTCTTTCGACGTGTATAAAAGATGGACGACTGCTCTATGAAGTTTCTTGGCAGTTTTTATTGTTGAATTATTGAGTCGTGTAATCTGGCTGTTTCTAATTTGACATGTGATAATATTAGGGACGCCGGGGATTTTCAACCACCTTACTGCATTCTTGAAGAGGCGAGAATTAACCCCCCCGAATCAAGCAAGCTATTTATAAAACTAATCGCGACCAATCTGCCATCTATGGGATGTTTTGCAAACATGTGAAGTGGTCAGTGTGCCCAGTACGGTATAACTGGTTAACACTGACTGTGGATACTACAGGGTTTACAGTGTTCATGACATTGACAATAACAAGGAAACTTCCGCGAGCTTGATGATCCTCCAACAAGTTTGTTTACGTTTTCCTGGTTGTTGATTTTCATATCTAGGGTTAGAAATTGTCACAGCGGTGAGCGACGCCTCTCATAGACTGTTGCATAAAACAATTTTATGGAAATCGCTCCAGTTCTATTCCGTAAAACGTTTTGTAAAACCAATTTTTATAGGTTACGTTGTTTCTCATGCTATTTTCACGTCCTTTTTTCGTACCATTGCTAATAGTGCCTGAATAGAAGAAATTTTTGTTCTGATCAGTAGGACAATGTGTGTCTCTTATTTTGACGCCTCTATCAGTACTAGATAAATAGCACGGGGTCAAAAAAATATCCCCTGCGTTGTACAGTTTTGCTTGATCTGAATTTTTAATGAAGTCTAGCCTATCGACTAGCTTTTGAGCCTTCAACTGTTCCCATCCCAGTCCATCCATTCATGTAATATTTCTGTTCGCTCGTAGAAATTTTTAACTCGAAGTGCGACTTTCCGTTGGATTTGTTTTACTCCGCGAATGAAATCTTTCATTGCAGGGTCCCAAATAATTGCGGCATATGCGAGATGTGATGTAACCAGAGGAAAGTAGCACCTTTCAAATTTTTATCAGAGAACATTTACTATTCCTTTCATGAATCCTAGTTTCATTAATGAACGCCACAAATGTATCGTAAGAGATACTCTCTCGTCGGAAGTCGGAAGTAACGGTTATTCTCAACGGTTTGACTTCATCTAACTCCTCTTATGTTTTCCTCGTCATCTTCCTTCATTGGGTTACGTATGAACCTAGGGGTCTTGTATTTTTTGGGTTTATTAATAATTGCTAGGCGCTAAATTTGAAAACTTTTTTTGCTGCTGAGATAGAGTCATTAGCACCGTTTGAAAATGAAATTAGGGGAAATTTCGAGTTAGATGGTCATGACAACAGACTTTGTAGCCTATTCATGGTTGAAATAACCTCGTAGTAATGCAATACTTCAGACTGTCTTTCTAGGATGGGTGTTTGAGTGTTATTCTGTGGCCCGTGCTACACTTTGTAATGGATTTTTAAGGGTTTAAAGGAGATATATATTAGAGTTAGAAATAATCTCCACCAAAATGCCATCATCTTTGCTGCGGTTTCAAGATAATTTATACTTCAGATTCGCGTCAGAATATATGTATTTGAATATTAACGTTAGGCACATAATTATCCATCTCTCTTAGGCCGCATACTTCTTCCCCTCAAAATGTTCTGGCATGCTCCCCTCTTCGTCGCCTACGAGACCCGAATTAGATTCACGCTTCGCTCGTCATGGGCCGTTGGCGGCAACACCGTCATCTGTCTCTGCAACCTCGTGCCGGCCCGTAATTCCCTAGGGATTTAAAAATAATAATTGCCTCTCGGACGGCGCCAGTGCAAAATGGTGAACAAATCTAGGTCACGGCTTGAAAGTGTTGGCCCGAGAATTGTGCGACCCCGAATTGAGTGCAACCCATATTTTTTTAAAGTGAAATTTAACTAAAAGAAAAGAGCATTACATTTTCTGTCTCCTAATGAATATTCTCCTCGTGAAACCTTTCGGGTGTATTTATGCTGTGTTATGTCGTATCGTGAACTACTGAATTTATTATGTAATGGGACTTTGAAGCTCTAGAATACGTTACGAGACGAGGTGCACTCACGTTTTTTCAATTCATAGGCTCACGAAAATAGTTCGAATATGATTTTATACAATTTTTTACATTAAAAAATTTCAATACAGTCGGGTTGTTGAAGTACTTCTCTCTGAGTTGTCACTAAACTTGTGAATTGATTTAATTTTTACATTAAATCGGAGAACAAAATGCAAAAATATGAGGTATGGGTTAGTGATTGAATTTTTAGTCTCATTCGAAATGACTTTCATTAAGACTAGCCTCCACGATGTTGACATATTGTGCACGGTGACGTATCTAGTGCTGCTTTTTTAAGTGGAGATGGCAAATCTAGATAGTGTAAACACCCGCTGAATTTGCCTTGAATTACGATTACTTGCTTGTATAAATGATTAATTCAGTGCACTAGCAATTGGGAGATAAGGGTTCAAATCAAGGTCGGGTCGGGTGGTTATGTTCCCTGCGAATTCCATCCATTTGGGGCGTGGATTACAGTTTGACACGAGAGATTCTGCTCCCTAAAATCAATGTATTAGCCCCCTTAAAAAATGTTGTCTCAATCATGAATGATAAGCGTAAGAGTTCTTTTAAACCCTTGCTGATCCAAAGCATTCGTGCCTACCATACCTACCTTGACGCCACTCTTCATATAGAGGTCCAACATAAGTGATAAAAACGGAGTGATACATTGCCGAACAGGTGCAAAAATTCGTTCTTTCCACGCAAAATAAGTGACCATAATAAAAACTGAGGTCCACTCAAAACACTACCATAATACACTCAACCATTTAAACTCCAAAAGCTTGATCATTTACTCGGCTGGTGCCTTGACACCCCCTGTCACACGCCCATGCGGCGGCTCTCAGGGTAGTATGTAGATGTGCCTATCAGACCCTTTATCCCCTTCGGTGAAGGCTGAGTCAAAGGACTTAAATATGGCTGATAGGTGTTCAAAATTGCTTATCTTTAAATTAGTTCCCCTGCGATGCCCTCTCCTTACAAACCGCGCCTATGCCTCTTAGACACCATCTCATTTCTTCATACACGTTCTCCTATTGCTAAGACTCCTAATATTACCCCTCATTAGTCCCTCTTCTAATATTTTGATCCATAACTTTTGTGGTCTCCCTCTTCCTCGCGCACCATTCACTCTACTCTCATATGCCTCTCTCGTTATTTTTCTCTCCCTCCCATTTTCTCGATTTGGATAAACCACCTTTTTCTTCGGAAGATAGTACTTCAAAATTCGGACTCTCTATATCTGTAGCAGAGGCGTCATTTGTACCTTCAAACTATTTTGAAAAAAATATTCGAAAATAATAGCCGTTGGCATCTACCACTACCACATGTGAACAGAAACCTTTTCCAGAAATATATCGATGAAAATTTTCAATCGTGTTTAAAATTGTGGTCGCGACTATATGAATTGAAATATATAATGACTTTATATTTCAAGCATGTTAATGTCATGATGATAAAATGTACGTTGTAGTGACTAATGAAAAGGGTTAATACTAGATGATAATGATAGTTTTCCTTTATCTGTACTTCACATCGTATTCAAGGGAACAGCTATATTTTCTTTCGTCTTCTCTGCATTGTTTTCTCAATAATTAAAGGTTAGAATTTGGCCGAAATGATCTCGTTTCGCCTTTACCTCTAACTTAAAGCATGATATCCGCCTCCTATAATTGGATGTGGTATCTAGTTTTCATTTGATACGTCACAATATGTATTAATTATCACCATAAAAATCCACTTGTATCGAGACTCGAACTACAAATCTTAGAAAGCCCTGAATTGGTATGTAAATTGCCCCGGCAAGCCAGGGGCTTATAGTTCCACTTCCAAGTATAGTGAAATATCGTAGCGATTTCTAAATAATTTGATGTATTTGATATATACCGGGTTGCCAAATCTACGCATAGGGAGTGGAGGCAATGTCAAATCCAAATTAAACCCAATAATGAAGACGGGTTCATCGCATGCGTGACGGAACAGTTAATTATTGAGGAGCGAAACAAAATGAACAAGAGAGAGAGCATTCGTTTCCCATTTTATTATTAGAAACAGAGATGGTTAAAAACTCGGCAGAGTATATTTAAATATTAAACCTATTAATTATTCCCCGAAATGTTTACCAAAATATTCGTGGGTCTCTTAATCACCGTGTTAGCAAGCTTAAAATAAATATGCATTATGATCGCCGCCGCAATTTTCGACGTCCATCGCTAATTTGTACGTCGTTATATTTTTTATGCTTGGGTTTCAGTATTTAACGAACACAGAAATAAAAATCAATCCGTAAATGTAGATATATCCACATTTGTAGTGGGTAATAATACTTCTGGAAATATTTTCAAGCCATGAATGGAATAATATCAGCTGGATATAATAATCAACAGTTAGTGCTTGCTCGTCAATGGAATGGCCTCTTATTTAATTAAATCTGAATTTAATTATGTTTCATTTGCTCAAAAAGTTATCTGTACACAAAGCCTTTCATCCTGTCCCTAATCTCGAAAATCACTGGCCTTATTGGTATTGACTGGCGTATTACCAACTGATTACTGGCCGGGGAAAGAGTAGTATGTTGAACGTCATGTATAGGATTCTTCACTGCGAACTCTGGATACAGCTTTTAATACCTAATAATAATCTATTAAATTCAAATTAAATCCGAAAACTTAAATACTGTGAAAAATCGTTAAGGAAAAATGATGATGAATGATGACTCTGTCCCGCTGAAGTCAACTGTTTCTCTTCCGTGGAGAGATGAGGTGGAAAAGCATTTTCGGAAATGAAAATCAATGGATATGGTACTGGTCACATTCTTTAAATGAACGCGACGTATTCCGCATATTAACTAGCCATCCTCAGGTACAGTGTTCAAATTCCGGTTGATGGTGGATATTTAAACGCTATTTAGAACGGGGCAAACGGTCAAAGGAACGGTGTGTGATAAATGGAAATACTTATATGCGTCAATTATAATTTTCAGTAAAAATACTAAACAGTAAAAAATTAAAAATGTTCTAAAAATGAAACACTATTAAAATTTTTTTCATCTGTTTTCCCTTGCTAGGTCGGAACGGTGATTCCCAGGTAATTGACTTGATCTGTCGCCTTTTTATTTACCCTTTCCGCGTATAATATTAAAATTCTTTGCATTTATTACGATCAAGTTTTAGCTTCTACTCTCAATGCTACATTCATCTACATCTGCATACTACTCCGCAAGCCGCCGCATGGGTGTGTGGCAGGGGGTGGTAGGTCACCAACCGTGTAAAGATGTCAAATTTTTGGAGGTGAAATGGTGACATGTACTATGGGAGTGTATTTAGAGGAGATCAGTTTTTATTGTGGTCGCTTATTGTGCGCGGAAAGAATGGGTTTTTATACCTATCTGTTCGGCAGAGTATCTCTCTTATTTTATCGCATCCGTCAGACCTAGAAATGTAATGAGGTGTCATGATAATATTCTCTGTGTCGCTCTGAAACACAACAGTTCATAATATCTCAAGCAGCCTAAGCCTAGCGTGCAGCCTCCGAGTCTCTATGGGCTCCAACCGTAATCCCTCTAACAGTTGTGTACCACTATATGTTCGTTCGTAGCAGTTTTTAATGAAGCATGCTGCTTTTCTTTGTGTTTTGTTAATTTTATTGGTTAAATCTTTATGACCAGGGTCCCAAATGATCGCGGCGTATTTTAATTTTAATTACGGCGACATTAATTCAGTGATTAAAAGTTAAGCCAAAAAATAACTCTTTGCCAGATGGAAAGTGGTAAATTATTACTCTTGCACTGAAAATAATTCCTATCTCCTGAAGACTTTATGTTTTGACCGAGTCTTAAAGTTGGTGAAAGGTATCCGAACCGTTAAATTGTCTGTACGTTTTGATTTCTGGTTATTCCTTGTTTTTTCATTTGGTTTCGCCAACTCTTCCATTTTGTGGCTTTGCTGATTTATGGCAAATCCGAATTAGGAATGGCGTGACACTGTCTCTCTGTTTGCGGTCAATCTCTCGTTTTTCGATTTCATTTTAACACCTCTTTTTTTTCTGGATTCTGTTTATATTTTCCCACGGTGTCAAAAATCAAATGAAAAATAATGCCGTTCAAGTTTCCAATTCTATTAAGCACACAAGGCAGAGGGGCGTTGTTATTTGCGTCGAGTGTTTCGTTCGAAAATTCTTTGGGTAACCATTTAATTATCGCTTATGATAACTGTTTATCCAACGCGAGAGCTGTACTAGCTACGCCCCACCAAATCCGTATTCGATATAGGGTCAGCGGCTGACTCTTGAATCACAGCGAAGGGGATAAATACACCTACGCGTATCTGGGAAACCGCTTTAGGCAATGCATCACGGAATGAGCTTGACATGAAATTTAGGGCCGCACGTTGTGTTAGGGGGTATTCTATTCTGAGCTGTTGGTTCGCTGCGGAGATTACGGTGTTAAGGTTTGGATTGAATCTATGAGGATGGAATCCCTAAATTTGAGGGCTTAGTAATGGAATCCGCTGAGTCAGCGTCGGTGGCTGCATCACTAGATCTATGGCTATGGATTACTGTATCTGGGGGAATATGTTTTTAATTTTGCTCCCCAATACTTTCGGTTGGTTTAGTCTAGAGAAGACTTGCTTAAACAAGCCTAATTAAAATACGTCTCAACAAGCCAGAGACTTGGTCAGGCACCATCCGGCGATTACTCAGAGAGCACTGTTACTTATTCCTGAAATTCTGTCTCGTCCTAGGTGTGATTTTGAATTTGTATTGGTGTAATTTGGAATGCATTGCCCCCTTCTTTGCCACATTTTTTCCTATTTTGAACGTATCTCCTCTGTGGACTCATTCTCAGGACTTAATTCAAAGGATGTGCCCAACGTCATCGCACCAACGATGAGAACATTGCCAGTAATACAAAATTACGGGGACTACTTCTTCCGAGCGAGTTTATTTTGTAATATTCTCAGGCATCACTTGGTGGAACACTTTCACGTCAAACATTCTTTTACGAAAACAACATTAAAACAATGGTCGGTGGTGAGTTTAATTTTAAAATTGTGGAATATAGCGTGGTTTTCATTAAAGAACGTTTGACGAGTCACTTTTTCCTAACAAATTCTGCCAGTGACTTCGTCCGTGACCTTTGGCTGCGACCTATCTCTCGCTGTTGTTTAAATTGTAGTTGGCACAGGAGAAATTCGAGCATCCCTGGGACTACTGACAAGGGCAAAAAGCATTAGGGTCGATGGAACGAGCGCTTGAGGGATGGGCGGGGAAAGAGGCTGGTGAAGAGCTTGATATGGAGCGTATGTATGAGGTAGAAACGTGGACCCTCAGGAAAGAGAGCGTGAATAGGCTGCAGGCGTTTCAGATGTGGGAGTGGAGAAGGAGCGGATGGATGGAAAAGAAATAAAACGAGGAAGTGCTTAGTATGGTGGGCGAGCAAGGGAAACTTGTGAATGAAATCCGGAATAGGCATAGTAGGTGGCTGAAGAAAGAATTAAAGGGCAATAGATTACTCATGACTGTGATAGGGGGAAGGATGTTGGGAAAGCGGGGAAGGGGAAGAAAGTGATTAGGTTTTAATTATGGGGTAAAGAAGAGTAGATCGTATGCAGTGGCGAAAAAAGAAATATCTGCTGACGCTCGTTTCAATGCATTCAACAAAAAAACAATGTGTCTACGCAAATTGCTGAGAGAAACTGTCAGAAATTATATCCGAGCCATAAAATAATAGTGACGTGTTGAAAATCAGACCTCTTGTCTCCATAGAAGCGTCCTTTCTAGATTTCCTCCTCCTGAGGATCTACGTCAGGACAAATATGTTCTTACTTTACTTTACTTTACGCGATCAGGCCCAGTTGACCGCGCGATGTCAGGACCAAGGCGCTCCACTCTTCTCTTCTTTTGGCTATATCCCTCCAATCTTCCCAGGCTTCTATTTGCTGTAGATCCTCTCTTATATCCATCCATCTATACTTTAGTCTTCCCCTTGGTCTTCTCCCCTTCCGGGCACATGTAATTTGCAAGTTTAGGATATCGTTCATCGTTCATCCATTCCACATGTCCAATTGGGACAAATGTGTCAGGTTTAATAAGTATGAATTAAGAAGAGGATCGGGTTGGCATGGTGGCTAGAGTACTGGCAAACCATACGGACTGCCAGGGTTTAAATCCCTGGAGAGGAGGATTTTTTTTCAGAGGAAACCCGATCCCTACTTGAGTGTCTTGTGGAGGTCACTTCAAGTACAATACTCCGTCTGTCGAATGAGACGTCAAACCGTGGTCCCTTTGACGCCTTTGCGCTAATGCCGACGTGGAGGTCGTGTGGAGGTCACTTCAAGTACAATACTCCGTCTGTCGGATGAGACGTAAAACCGTGGTCCCTTTGACGCCTTTGCGCTAATGCCGACGCCGGCTTTCTATCCACCCTTCCTCCCTTACCTGTCCCCTATGGCGCAAATGACCTTAGCTGTCGGTCGCCTCCCCAAATATTTAATCCATGAATTGAGTATGGCAAAATATGCTTATTGATAACTGAGTTAAATGCGCTTTCAAATTAATCCACAAAATTCTTCAAAGTCACTTGGCTGCTGTCGTAGAAAATGTTATTGTGGATAAAATTTCAGTTTACTGTAAAGTTTTACTGGTAAAAACAAAATGTTTAATAAAACTGATGACAGGCTTGGCAGCCTATCGGAATTCCAGGAACATACGGGCCAACAGAATCGTCCGGCTAGCAAAAAAAAAAAAAAAAAGCATTTAGTGGGTACACTAGAGGTTATTTTCAATGAGTACTGTGGAGAACAAAATGAAAGCCACGTGCTCACACAAGAGGTCCTGCGTTTTCATAAAATGTCAGATTGTCCATCCCTCACACTGTACGGCTTGGAGGGATTGGGCGAGGGCTTTGAAATGGTTTCACCACCAGACATCCAGTCGATACCTTAGGGAAAAAGTGTGCAGTTTTATTGCTCAAGTCACTCGTCGATAGTGAATTTTGATGTAATTTGCTCATGAGCAAATTACATCAAAATTCACTATCGACGAGTGACTTGCGCAAGAAAACTGCCAGTGTGCATCTCTTTTTAGGATGAAGAAACTGATGTGAGCATAAGTGTACTCGTTCTCACCTTATTGTGTGTCAGCGACACCTATTTATTTCAGAATGAGCATTAGGAGTAAGTAAGGGACGGTTGGAGTCTAGTGCTCGCGGTAAAAGCGAAGAGGTAAGGAATGCGGGAAAAGGGTGACTCAAGAATGTGGAATATATGCTCCGGTAAAGAACCTTAGTGGCAGAAACGGGATTAGTTTGTTTTGTCATGTCAAGGGAGTGGGTGAAAATTGGATGATAAAGTAGATATATGAATGTGAAGTGAATATTGGAAGAAGGAATTTTTTAAATTTTATCTTCACCATCCCGAGTACGGCACATTTTGCCAATTTACATCGGGTGAATAACAATAATAACAGATGAACACAAACGCCCATGCCCTGAATGGTGATAATTCCACCCAGGCGGGATTCGAACCCGCGACCCTAGAGTTAGCATGTGAGGACTTTACCCCGTCGCCACCAGGGCCGGTGATAGCCTCCCTGGCTCGCTTTCTAAAATTTATGGTACACTGTATTGAAAATAATGAAAAAAATTCTACTATTACAGGCCATTTCTATATTAGGAATATTCAGACTCTATAAGAACTGGTGACTGTGTATAAAGTAATGCACAAGTGAGGTATCATGAAAAGGCGAAGGCAAGGGTAGAGCGGTATGCCAGATATGGATTACTATTAAGCCTTCGGTGCCAATGGCATAGTATTCATATTTTTAACCGTGCCAATCCCGAAAGAGATAGAGGTCCCCCAGTGAATTGCTAAGAACCATTGACCGTTATCGGTGAAACCAAGGATGATAGATTCTTTTTATATTCTCTTTTAAAATTGTTTGTTGATTCCTAATTTATTCTCTGATTTGTTTTTATCGTGCATTCGTATTTGCATGAATTCGTGTTCCTCTGGTGATCGCACATTATTTATACGAATTGAATGATGTGACATGGTGCAGGGCATACTGGTTGATATTATCGGAAACTGCGGTTTATATAACTTAATGTTTGTAATTGAGTCATAAATTAACGAATAAACCTATTAAAATGTCCTTGAGGTTTGTAATTACCGTATATTTTACACGGTGTGAACCTATGAGTGGCGAAATTTTGTGATCGCGTCGGACATGCATCCCGGTTTGAAAAAAAGCAACAATGTATTCATCTTTTTGTTAAGTCTCGGTATAGTAACGTATTCTTTAACGTCGATAATAAAATAAAACGAAGTTAGGGAAAAAATTCCATACGGTTCGTTACAAGCGTTTACACTCCATGGGATCTAAGACTGTAAAGGAAACCAACAAAAATGAAAATAAATGAATAACACGGAATTTTAACCGCAATTTTTCGAAAATATTCGCCGAGGCCAAAGGTCAAAAGAGGAGAGGATGGCGTGGTTCGATGCAAATTTTTCCGAAAACTCGAACGATCGCATCGTAACACTCCGCTAATTGACCCAGAAAATTAGAATGGCCAAACGTTTTCTCTTTTTCTCTTCCCATCATTCCCTCGCCCCCTTGCTCCCGATTGCTCCCATACTCCAGTCTCGTTTCCCCCACTGATTAAAAAAACAAATGATTTTGCAGCGCAGTTGTTGCATGTTCGCTGATTATTATTTTTTTGTATCTATTTTGTTTTTATAAAAAACCTAAACGCTAAGTGTACATGAATATTATGTTGGTGATCACTGCAGAATTAATCCCTATGTATCTCTCCCTTAAAATACACATTATATTCGTTGCGGGTTCCCGCGTCCCAGTTGACTTGAACGCCTGAGAGACAGTGGCACCGAGGTCGCCAGACAGCGGTGAAGCGGCAGAAAGGCTGCGATTAATGGCGGGGGCCAGGACGTTAATGGGGAGTTATACTGTGCTAGCTGACCTGTGTAGTCGTTTGGGCTCGTCCCTGAATAAAACCTCCTTTAGCGGAAAGTTACGGAGTATTGGATCGGTGTTTATCGGGTGTTGCACCGGGTAAGAGGGTCCAAAGGTCCCGACGTTTCGGAGATCGGCTTGATCTCCATCCTCAGGAAAGGGAAACCTTAGATCTTTCATTACGGAGTGTTATTTCCGAACCACGATACAATATTGTATGAGAAGTCCTTTTGCTATTTTTTTGGGCCTGTGGGTGATTTAGCTGCAAAAATATGATTTAGACCTTTCTAGAAATATTTCCTTGGCGCAAAAAATTGCAAGAAAAGTCTACTTGGAATGGGTATCAAACCAGGGGTTGATTTCCGAAATTCGATGCTAATTTTCTCTCGTAAAAACAGCAAACTATCGTATGATTTCGTAAAAGTGCTGAATGCTACACAGCCTTTCGCCACTTTTCAATCAATAATAATAAAAAAGGGGGAAGATTTAATTACTGGATAATGCTAAATTAACGAAATCACGCAATGAATTTAGTATTTTCACAAATTATTGCGGCTCATCGAAGAAATGTATATTCCGGGACATTTTATTTTAGTTGACTACGACGCTACACCTCTACTTCTCTTGGCTGGAATTCTCGTGGAAATATTTTAAGAGCCTAGCGCATTCATGTATCCTTTCTTAATTCTAACTGTTAAATTAAGAATCACTATTTTTCACTCATCTCATTTCTACTTATCGCAATATCTACTGAACCGATTGATCTGTATTTTTTTTACGTTTATAGCGTATATAGTGAGTGCTATTAATACACTGGCGTTCCAAAATTTTTACCAATTGGCGGACTTACCCCACAAAGCACTAAAATATTTATATATTTTTTGCAATATTTCTGATTTCGAACATAAAATTCCGTTTTTAAATACGACTGATTTATTTGAAACTAATACTTTCATCATTACTAATTGTAAAATGTATTTTCAGAATAAAATTCGTTTTGATAGCGCGTTGCCTTCGCCTCATGTGGCTAAATCAAGTACTATGATAGACCAGGGTAGCGTTTGGTTTGGAAAATATTTATTCCAGCTTGTATGCTTTGAAGTGCAGAGTGCAAGTAGGTTATACTTATCCTGTATATTATGATATGTATTTTCTCCCCCAACCATTGAGTTTCAACGGGTGCCTCCTGAGAGCACTGAAAAAACTTTGGCCGTACCCGAAGATCACCTAATGTGTTTGATTGGTTTTTTTGGAAACGGACAGCCGAGGTCATTTGTGTCAAGGAGGAAAGGTGGTTAGAAGTAATAGAAATATAAAAACGCCGCCCGCTTCGTTCGAAAGCACAGAAAGTGTCACTGGAACTGAACAAAACTAGTGCAGAAAGTGTCACACAACTGATGAAAGGATTACGTTTCTCCTAGTAAAAGGTGAAAGAGAGATGCTTCTTCGCTGCGGTCAGGCTTTTATTTGAATTTTCAACGGGAAACTTGAACCCAGGGCACAGAATGGTTTTATTCTCGCAGTAAATTCAATGCATGGGAAATCCGCACGCATCATTATCAACTGCTCCGAGCGAACAAAAAGTGTCGCGCAGCTGATGAAATGATAAGGTTGGGAAACTAGGCTTCATCTCCAGAACTGAAAGACGCGACAATATTAGAGGGATACGCTTCCGACTGGCCGGTACAATTATCCGCGCACTCTTAGTGATTAGAAAAAAAGTAGTGTGACACTAACATAGCGCACATCGTTTTCTCCTTTCGTCTTTCGCCGCCCTTTCAATATCAGGTGTCCTTGCACTCTCTGCCACACACACAACTCTACATATACATAACACCCCGCGACCCGCCGAATGGGCGAGTGGCAGGGGGTGTTAGGTCACCAGCTGTATAAACGCGTAAGTTTTTTGGAGATGAAATGGTGACATGTATTATAGGAGTGTATTTAGTGGAGCTCAGTTTTTATTGTGGTCGCTTACTGTTTGCGGAAAGAACGAGTTTTTATACCTATATGTTCGGCATAGTATCTCTCTTATTTTATCGCATCTGTCAGACCTAGAGATGTAGTGAGGAGTCATGATAATATTCTCCATGTCGCTCTGAAAAATATCAGTTCTGAATTTCTCAGGCAATCTAAGCCTAGCGTATAGCCCCCGAGTCTCTAGGGACTCTCACCTTAATCCCTCTAAAAGTTGTGAGACACTACATGTACGCTCGTAGCAGTTTTTAACGAAGCGCGCTGCTTTCCTTTGTATTTTATTAATTTTTTTGGTTAAATCTATTTGGCCAGGGTCCCAAATGGTCGCGGCGTATTCGAGGTGTGGACTAACCAGAGCGAAGTATCATCTCTCTTTGACTTATTCATCCGAGGACCTTCCAATTATACGTTTAAAAAAACCTAGTTTCTTTAACGCTGCGCCACATATGTTTTGTATGTGTAATCCCCACGATATATCAGATGTTAAGGTAATTCCAAGATAACTCTGCGGCCGCTCGCGGGGTAGTATGTAGACGTGAACTGTTTTGACGGTATGTAATGTAGGCTTCTACGAAATTGGCTTATTACTGAAAAAATAACTAGAGTTATTGTAACTTTTGCTTCTACTGTATGCTCTATCGGAAAAAACTCTGTAAATGTGTAATATTGCGCAAGAGTTTCATCCCCGATGAAATAAGAACAATGTTTTGATAACAGTTTCAGATCGCGATATCGTAAACATTTATTTGTGACAGAAACTGCTCTTGTTAGAAACGAAAATATCGTTCTTTCATGACATTGCCACGTTATCCTACTAGCTTTGAACTAAGTATGATCATAATCGGCTATTTTACTGAAATTAATTTTGACCATTGTCTATTCATTCTTGTTGCCAAAATTATGATGTGGAACTTTTCATATCCTTGCTATTGTTATTTACGTGATCGAACGGTGGAGCTGCTTAATTGTAAATGCCGTTTCAACCTCGTATTTTAATATTCCTATGGCTGGTGGTTTTACACTCCCTGCCACACTCACATGCGCTGGCTCGCATGGTAGTATTAAAGCTCGGAAAAAGTCCTTTAATTCACGAAAAAAATGTCCCAGAAAAGTTCTACAAATACAAGTCCAAGGTATTTTTGTGAATATGGTCCAAAATTTAAGAAAAAATTATTAATACTGTTCAAATATAGTTTAATGAATTCTTTTTGAATATTTATGGGTATATTTTTATTAAAGTAACGACTCTTAGAAAGAATCTGGAAAAGGACTTAACGTGGAATTCAGGGTTTTTTGTTAGAAAATCTTTGTAGCATTTTTACAATAATCTTATCACATTTTAAATTTCACTACGGAACATGAATGAATAGTTTTTGGGTCTCCTTGCGTATGGCTTTAGTCATTTTTTCCGATGTTCCGAGGTCTAACACGGCTGTCATCATCAGGGAAGCTGATGCCGATGCCTGGACAGGTGCGGAATATAAAGCGATGGTGCCATTGCGGAAAGTCCAATGGTTGATCAGGAATTTGGGGGCCAATTTTAGCCAATTTGTTCCATTTCCCAACCGGCCGGATCTCTATGCTTCCTATATA
This sequence comes from Ceriagrion tenellum, assembly GCA_963169105.1. Taxonomy (NCBI): domain Eukaryota; kingdom Metazoa; phylum Arthropoda; class Insecta; order Odonata; family Coenagrionidae; genus Ceriagrion; species Ceriagrion tenellum. The sequence continues at coordinate 15,767,408 of OY720643.1, read as the reverse complement.
AAAATATACAGTCGAATATACCAGTTAATTAATAGTATTGAGTGGGTACTACCAATCTGGGACAAGTAGTGCTTGAAAATTCTCTTCGGTTAAGGTAAATTTCTAGGAAGTATTCATGCCTACGTGACAGGTCTTCCTTAATTCATGATTTATCCTCCTAAATTTCAAGTAACAAGGACATATTCCTTGTGGTGGACATAATTAGCCTTGGGACGAAGTATCTGTGGAGCTCGCATAAACCACGTGTAAAGCGAACAAACACGTGTAGAAGGGTTACTCTGGGGCAGTTATTGATATTTCTTTTCAAAATTTTTAGGCGCGTACATATATAATATTTGTTGACACATAAATCATATTTGTTGATGGCTTGAACTTCGTGGTGTATCGGTTCAGAAACACCTGAAGTTGTCAATATCCAGTGGAACCTAAGTGTTAATGACAAAATATGCATTTAGAACCATGTCTGGTGGTGATTTACAGCTTCAGAACTTAGTGTGAATGGAAAGTACCAGATGGGTCTATATTTTTTCAAATAAGTATCAGAGGGTCGGAAAAGTCCGATAAAAGTCTCAAAAAAAGTAATGAAAAATACCTTCAATAAACAAAAATCGTCAAGATGTATCGTTACAACAACAAAATCTCAATTTTACTGTAAGTCAAGACTTTTTTGTCAGCGCTGTACTAATTATTCGCATGGCAGAACTACAGTAAAGGATGAGGGATAAACTGCGTTTATGCTAGCTAAGAGTAAACAGATATAAAATCGAATGGTTCCCATTGCGCCTGGGATTGGGGATTTCCGTGTTCACATTATGCCTCCGCCAGCCTGTAGCCAGCGGCAGTTTTGTTCGTCGTGATTGAGGTGGAATCGGCGTAAATCGAAGCAGCCGAGTTGACCGCAATTCTCCGTCTCCCCGCCGATGCAGGAAGGGAAAACTGGACCTGAATCATCCGCGCTAATGTAAAAACTTCAAAGCTCCAAGCGGTGGAATTACTTACCAGATTGCCTCCTTAAATGCGAGCGAAATTGAGGGAAAGCTTGGAGTTGGAGATAATTATCTCGAAAATTGAATGCGCTTAGTGTGAATGCTTGCTGATTCTCGCACTTTAAAAAAATATAATTTATGTAATAGACCCTGTGTTTTTTAAACAAAAGATACTTATTTTCTTAGGTAAATCACAAAAGGCATATATAAATGTTAAAAGTTTGGAAGATGTTGATAGTTGTTTAATATTACAAAGGTATCATTATTGATCGTGCAACCCTAGGATTGATTGACTGCCCTCCACCCTTCCCTATCTAATGCTAGTTCCCTTACTTCCTGGTATCTTTTCGTATATCCTTTCCATTTCAATTGGTCTCTGAGCTTATTCCAGTCTTCCGCTGGAGACTTTTCCCTCTGTTTCACCTTCAATTGTGTTCTTCACAAACCCATTGTGCCTCAGTGTGTGTGCAATCCATCTGGTTTTTCTTTTCTGTAAGATCTACATCTACATACTACCCCGCGAGCCGCCGCATGGGCTTATGGCAGGGGGTGGTAGGTCACTAGCCGTGTAAAGATATAAAAGTTTTGGAGGTGAAATGGTGATATGGTGGTACTATGGGAGTGTATTTAGAGGAGCTCAGTTTTTGTGATGTTCCATATGGTCCTTTCCTTTCCTACTCTTTTTTAAACTTCTTCATTTCTTATTTGTCCGTCCAATTATCTTCCGTATCCTCTTCCAGCATCAGGTTTCGAAGGCTGCTAGTCTCTTCTGGTCAGCTTTTCTAATGGTCCATGCTTCCGATCCATAGATTACCACGCTCCACACGATTTTTTTCACATACTGTTGCCTAGTTCTTAGACCTATCCTCTCTGACCCTAGCAGTTGTCGTTTAACCATGAATACCTTCTTAGCGTGGGATATTCTTCGCTTGATGTCGGTTGTATTTCTTTCGTCCCACGTGATGATACTTCCGAGATAGGTGAAGGAAACCACTTGCTCTACTTTCTCTCCTCTCAGAGCGACTTCTACATTCAGATTTCTCATCCGCATACTAGGATTTTTGTCTTTATCATATTAATTTTCATATTGTACTCTTGAAGTACTTAGTCCATTGCGTTTAGTGACCTTTGCAGATCATCACTATTTCCTGCTCTTACTGCGATATCTTCTGCGAAGAGGATCATCAATTTTTCTGCTCCATTTATCGGTTTGCATATAAACGAAGGTGCGAATGCACGGAAAATAATGTAGCTTAGAATAATACTTTCATAAGTTGCCGCTCACTTCTTTTGAGCTATAAAATAATAAGGTGTTGTTGGTTTCTGTGTTTTAGTTCAGTAAAATTTTTCAAGTGTTGATGTTTTATTATTCCACGTTCAGTATAATTAACGACAGGAACGCGGTCTTAAATCAATTTTTAAGTATGAGAATTTGATGAACGAACAGAAACAAATAGAAGAACAATTAGGCAATAAGCACATACTGTGTAAATGTGACTAGATGGAGGATTATTTTCCATAAAACATACTGGATGAGATATTTTATCAGAAATCAGTTTTTTTAGCCAAGGGTATTCGTTTTCAATAGTTTGCATATAGCATCCCATTCGCTGAATACGACCGTGATGTTGTTCAAATATAGGCAAATTATTTTCACCTGATTGAAGCCGCAATAATGGATCCATAAAATTTACACGAGGTTTTTCTTGACCTCTCGATACCATTACATTTTGTGGAGTTTATATCGAATAATAAATATTTATTCTCTTTTCAACTAGCGTTTTGCAATTTTATTTATTCATCCTCAGGGTTCCTAGGGAGTTATTGGTTTTTTCTCTCATAAGGAACTCTCCACGAACCCTGAGGATACATTAGTAAAAATGCGGAACGTGGGCTGAAGAGAAAATGAATGATTTTTCTTCGACCTAAACTCCAGAAAAAATAATTAATAATACTTATTTAATTTCATTCCCTGTGTTTAAATATCCCTCATATAAATTTATTCGGGCCGAAGTTATCTTATATTTTCTGGAAAGTACCCTTGAGGCTGTTGAGGATTTCTTTGAACATTTTATTGGGGTGAGTTTCATCCGGGTCCAACATTATGCACGTCGACCTTGCTAAGAAATTTTAGTGGATCCGATTGGAGACGTATCCTCTTGATGTAATACATTTTTAATCAGTACCATGTAAATTTAATGTTATTTATGAACTGAAATGGAGTTGTATTGTCAAGTTTTTAGGCTGATGTATAAAGTTTGGATAAAAAATGTAAATATCACTCATAATTGAAATTGCCCATCTACCGTATTACAGTGTGGTTGAAATTCGCTCCGAATATTCCGAATTGTTCAATATCAGCTATATACGCTTTGAATAGTGAAATCTGTTTTGTACCCTTTGCATCACATTAAAATTTCTCTACCCTCATCTCATTAATCTACATTGATTTTCTTCGCTAGTTATATATGTTCGAGTAATTGGGAAAAAATTGAATTTGTCCTGCGCTGTGATCTTTCGGTTTGTTTTTAGCCTGACCCTTACTTCACTCACCAAGCAACCAGAGCTCTCCTTGAAGCTGCAAACGCCCTTTATTTGACTTTAAATGTCAATAAAATATTGGTATACTGGCTCGTGTTATGACTATCTGCTGGAATTGTGAATGACTTACTCATTGCTGATTATGAAAAATGTGACTTTAAAAAAAAATTGGTAATTGGTTATGTTGAGGATCAATTTCATCTTACTTCAACTCGACCTCCATTTATTGCTCAAATTTTACAACTTGTCGCTGAAATTTTCGTTTTCCTATCGTTGATGTATATTCTAAGAATTAACTTGCTTGACTCGCTGGGTATTAGATGTGACCACGCATGTCTATTCAACCCTTTACTTTATGTTTAAATATATTGACAAGTAATAATATTTAAATTAAGTTAAGATTTTTACTTTAAGTTTGAAACAATCGCCGTATTCACTTCGTATCTCTTTCGATGAATAGTTGTATTTGCAGATTTCTATACCCTTATCAAAGAACTGAAGACTCTGAAAGTTTCGCCCGACGTGAGGTTGATGCGACAAAAATCAAAAAGGGCCATTTACTTGTTAAACTGTATAACTACAGACAAAGACGCTGTGTGCAGGTTTGCTATCGAGGTAAATAAATAGGAGTGAGGGCAATTTTAAAGATTCAGTGTGGTAGGCATAAATATAAATATTATGGATTTAAATGTTTGGAATCGTTGCCTAGGTAATGTGTTGCCTCAATTTCCACATTTAGTTCACTCAGTCCTTGGCGCCACTTAGAAAAAAGTCTTCTCAGTCTAATCGTAAATAGCCGTTGTTTATTGTTGTTAACGTGAGACTGTGGTGAATATTCAATAACAATTGAAGAGATATGGACTACTTGATGCTGTAAATGGTAGCCGACTATTTTTGAGACCTAACAGCTACTTTGTAAATGCTAGAGAGGAAATATCTACTACCGAAATTGTGTAAGAGGCACATGAAACTTCCATCGTGAGTCTTTCCTCTGCTGTGTGGATCTTTTACTGTTAATTTACATCTACATTTTTTTGGTTTATTACCTGTTGAGAGCCGTAGGAATCAGAAGGTACTTAGATGAAATTATCTAGATAGATTGATGTGGATGTTGATGTGTAACCTACTATTCATGTGTGGCCTCGGAGTAGGTTCAAAAATCTCTCCCTTATTTGTTATTAAAATGATAGTTATTGGCGAAATTTCTCATCCATAGATGATATTGTCGGATCTTGGTTTTGAAATCCTTATAGTACTTTTGTCCGCCTTCTAATTCATTCCATTTTTTTCACCTCGTATTAATATTAGATTGCCGTAGAACGATATTCACGAAGTGCTAAGAAGTTAATTGTGTTTTTGTGCAATAAAATTTGGAGAGGAATTAAATATATCTGTAGACCGGACAATATTTAAAAAAGTGTAATTACGTCCCGCGTGTAGTGCTACATTTTTAATCCACTGCATTATGACTACTGGTAAGTAAAACCGGTAAGACTTGATTATTTACGATCTGTGGACTGTATTTACATTTGAACTGCCGTCTTTCATCACTAGACGGCGACTCAATCGAAAAAGCTGTTTGTTTACGGAATTCTACGCAACAGTTTTTGGCGACGAGTCGAGAACCCATAATGTACATACGTTCATGGTGGTAGGAATTGAAATGCAACCGTTGAAATCTCCGTGACCCAGTTCAAGGAACGAGCGACCTTAGCCTCCATCACTGGAGACGAACTCGTCACCACAAAACTCTGGCAATGTAAATTACATTACCGTTCCCGCCAACCTCTATGCTTGAACTATACACATTTCTTTAAATTAAAAAAAAATTTAATTTAAACATTTCTTTTAATTCTTCAGTTAAATTGGCTGACAGATTTTGTTGCGGATGAAATTGAAATTTTTATATAACAGGGTGTTGACTTCTGGTTGTAGATATTTTTTATCATCTTTTCAGCGTTATACTAACATTTTTTAACCCAAATTTTTTTTCTTTTTCGGCGTGGTGGTATTTCATTATGTAAAGTATTTGGTTGTGGTATTTTATAATGCCACAGATTAATCTCCCCTACTCTCCTTTCAGCCGTGTCGCTTAGATCTACCCCCTCCACCGAACATTCTTCCTCCTATCGCCCCCCCCCCCCCGCGCACCTTCAACTCCTGTCCACACCACCATCCTAGTCGCTCATTCTCACCCCTTTCCGCCGTCCCCTCCTTCCCACCAGCCTTGTACATAAGATAATGTTTTATTTGCTCTAGGATTACATTCCTTTGGAGCAGGAGTGACAATAACAATACATAGTAAAAATATGTAGTACATATAGTATAATAACAATATATAGTACGAAAACAATAACGTAGAAAGTTAACATTTCACCAGTCAATAAGATATTGTTGTGTCCACCTTCAAAAGAATTTCTCACAACTTGCAACAAATAGGTTCTCATATTTCTTTGAACTGAAAAGTCTTTATTGTTCTGGAACTTTAAGTTCCATGGGATATTGAAACATAATTCCAATTCTGCATAAATAATTACAATTACCTGGAACATTGAAAAAAATAACATGTCATGCAGAGCACCACATCTAAACCATCAATAACCAATGGATAAGATGATTCATAACGTGAAAATCAGGATAAAAGGACAATAAGAACAATAACACAGAAAGGGGAAAAAATAAGGAAAAAAATATAAGTATCAGAGACCGTAACATTTCTGAAATAAGTAAACCAACATTTTTATTTTGAATTCGCTTATATTTTTTGCATTTTACGTAAGGGATTGAAAACAGGCAAATCATTCCTGAAGAAGACTCAAATGCGTTGAAACCCGGGTGGTGCTTATTTATTCATATTTTGGTATTTTAAAAGTTACATTTTAAGTATTTCATCTTATCCCAGACGAATACTAGTAATTTCATGATAATTATCGGCTAAATAAAAAAAGGATATTATTAACGCCATTGCAATAAGTAATTCATGAGCGAAAGTTTGGTGTTCAGTTCAAAGTTAATCTTATCTTTGGAGATGGATTTGTTGGCAGTAAGATATATACTGCAGGACAGAGTTGCTTATAATAAGGTATTTATTGTGTATAGAAAACTTCAATAAAAATACAATGGGGAGTATAAATTTTATATAGCTTGGGGAAGGAAGAATATGCTGAGTAAGGTTGGTGAAATGAATTTTCTATAGATGTGAACTAATAATACTGGGTTAGATTGGTAAAGAAGCTGTTCGTCTCTGATGAGATTCTTAGCTGGCGGAGTAGTTAAGGTGGAGTTATATTATTCCTCCTTGTACGTCTTGGAAGAAAGTAAAAATTTGTACAGTATATATCTCGATGAAGTGTGGGTGCAGTCACTCTGCTCTTCCAATAACTTTATGCTTAATTAGTTTAGATACTATTTTCTATTTATAATGAGATCTTCACGATGCAGAGACCGTTGTTCTCATTTAGTCATGTAATTAATTTAATGTTAATATCTCAGCATCTTGAGGTAGTACTAATTGTAAAACAAATTCTATGTAAAAAGCATTTATTCATTAAATGAATTTGTAAATGGCAAAAGTGCTTTCACATTATAGGCATTTTTGTTAGCCTCAGTATTCCAATCCACCTATATGTATGTGCATGTCAATTTTTATGTGTAACACCTGCAATCTATTCATGTACTGACTTGTCTTGTAAAATTGAAGGTTAATAAAATTATTTTTATTATTATTATTATCGTTTTCATTCGAGAATTACTTAGGAGTGAAATTCTGTATCCGAACACACGGTCATTCAAGTCTCCATCGCCAAGCAACGTTAGTTATCATCTCCCACCAGTCTGTAATAGACAGTACCATTGAATAATTTTAAACATATAATGATATCGCCCCTTAGAACGCTCAAAACTTAGTATAGATGAGAAATAGTGTAATTAAATGCGGATTATACATTAATCAATGACTTACAGCTAGTCGTATTTTATTTCTTCAGTATTCTTCTGATGTTCCGAAAACCTCCACTATTTCAATGAACGATATTTTCTTTCTGTTATTAGCCTTTGGTACCGAATGTGTAAGGCACCACATGGCAACTTAACATTAAATACGTGTCCTGAATGCAAGGTGCTCGGTCATGTGTCAATTGCCATTTTACTATGTCGCCATGGTTCCTCTTCCGTGTCGTCGCGCGACTCATTCAAGCCGTGTCTGAAGCGACACCTAAGGAAGGCCTCTGAAGGGCACACCAGTGGTAGCGGCCATCTTGCGAAGGGTCACCGAAAACTTATGGTCTTTGCCAAGGGTCCTTCGGAAGGTGCGGTAGAGAAAGTCGCAAGCGAAGTAAGTTTTCGACCCCGTATTGTGGCGCTCCATGTCAAATTGAAGCAGAGAATTACGGAACTTGTTTTGTCTTTGGTACAATCGTGCTTGGCTTCAAAGTGCATCGAGAGAGCTTTGATGGCTTTGGTCGTGTTTATTGCAGTGGTAATACCTTCTTCTCGACATTCGGCAAAATTTTAAAATATCATAATCACACAGTACCTAGCATCTAATAAATATTCGTTTCCAGTGCTACTTTATTAGAAATTTATCAGACGGTTTGAATTATGAATAAGATGTTTTCATCAATGTTTTATATGAAAAGAATTTTAATCATAATTACTATATATTTATTTCAGAATTTCTGTTCCGGAATTGTAACGTATGGTGCTTTAGTGGCTGGTTTACGTAAAACGTAAATCGTGTTGATTTCCCTCTTAAGTTAACTGAGGTGTTTTCATTATGTACAGTACATAAGCATGTCGGCTTTTTGACGTGAGGTTTATCGATTGGAAATCATATTTGAAGTTAAATTTAATACTGAGATAATATAATCGGGTATGAATATTTTATCAAAACAAAGTAAATAACATTTTTACTTCATAAAGTAAAATAGACTACTTTGAATGCAATATGCATATTTCAACTAATAAAAATCCAAAAAATTACCAGTTACGTCATCACTATACGAATGCTAGTTCTAGCTATGTACTATGTAACACTCGCTTAATTTCTTTATAATGCTAGACTCGTTTATCTCCCGCTTTCTTTTAATATTTAGTAATACAGCCTTTAACACCGTCTCACACTTCTTTCTCCTTCCACACGATTTCACTACCACTCACTTTTACCTCCTGGATCGACACTGTCCCCACGCGTTCTCGCCCTTTTTAAACAAACTCCTTGTTGCCATGGCATGGTTAATATTGCAAGTGCTGCCAACCCAAAGGTGATGGATGTGATACCCATGACATCAATATGAGAGTTATAACAGCCCTTAGAAATATTGTAATACTTAAAGTACACACCGTGTTTAATTTAGTTCTATAAATCGTATACATATTTGTTTGCCATAAAAAACCTGACAAAATGATAAAAGAAGTAGAAGTTGATGTCCCTATGTGAAATTGACTCTTATTGTTAAAGGTATCCAATGAATGATCATAACATATACTTACACTGAATCAAGCAAGTCCAGAACTACTTATAACAACCAATACGAACGGCATGAAAACGGTTATTTAGAGCAATTTTGCCAAAGTATAGGAAATTCGGACAACGCTAGAAAAGTATTTACCGATAAACTTAAAGAATTAAGTAAAAAATTGAAGTTTGAGCAGGAATAATGACTAAGTATAAAAACAAAAATATATTCCCTAAAGTTACACATAATTAATTGGGGTTATATTTACATTATAAAATGTTGAAAAAACAAATAACTAAATGAAAACGAGTAATGCATAAGTTGACTACTCGGCAAATTCTTTATCCGCCCTTCATTTGTTCTCAGTACATTTGTTCGCCCAAAGCGCCATTAGCGTTATTTTGGGGCTGGAGTAGACCCATTCAAAAAAGGGGGGCAACAAGGAGCACTTGTCCCCTATGCACTCCCTTCATTTCGGTAACAGCTATAGCCTAGGTACGCGTTTTGAGTTATCGCTCTGTATCGCGATGAAGAAACCATGAGTGGTGTTAGTTTATATGCGTGAGCGCCTTTCGATTTTTAGTGAACGGTTGTAACAAAACGACTATCCAGAGGCCCGGGAAATCAGTTAAATCAGAAATACTATTAAATTAAAATTCAAAACCATTGACCAACAAGAAGAAACTACAGACACGCAAGGATAATAAATATTTACACCCCGAAACTAAGGACGCCAAACAATATGATCGAACAAAGAGGGATAAAAAAAACGGTTAGGAAAGGAAGCGGACGTGCCGGGCGATAGAGAGGCGAAACCGGGAAAAAAATGGCTCACGGTGGTACATAGAATTACAAGACGAAGTTATAAGACCACGGAAAGAGCGACAACAGTTTGGTGGTAGCAGAACTTCAGATGAAGGAGAGAAAAGGGAAGGAATATAGTTGACCGACATCGGAGGGACAAAGGTGGTCCACACGCACGGAGGCAGGAAGACCGGAAGGATATGTGAAACCTCGACAAGTCATACAAAATTAATTTAAAATAAAAGAATTCTCACTCCCAAATAACCATCTAAGCTCACAAGGAAAGACTCTTAAGTTCAATTTCAGTAAAATATCGCACGAAGTGCACTGTGTCTCTTAAAAAAGGTTCTACAGTAAATAATTGATCTCTTTTGAATAATCAAAGGCTAAAACTTGCTTGTCAATTAGAATAAATATATAACTGCATCGTAAATTGGGTCCAATATCATTTCAACTCTTGATTGATTGCTTTTGTTGATTTGAAGAAGCATGTTTTTACAAGAAATGTACTATTTTTGAGCTGAATATATGTTAAGTGTGTCATTTGCATGTGTTTGATATGCTAAATGTATTATTCGCATGTGTTGTGGTATAATTAAGATGTTCCCTTCTTGAAGGAAGTAAGTTGGGCTACATCATCGGTATTAACGTCAGGCTAGCGATGCCGTCAGGAAGGGGTAAGAAGTTAGTTGAAGAGGAGGTTAGGTTACACGGTAAAGACAAAGAGGATAGATTACTCAAGTCCGGTATTTTCAAAAGTAACTGTAGTAGGAGTAATATATCTTACGTTGATCAAACTGGTCGAAATTTCATGACACGCATCAGAGAAAACTCCAGAAGTTTCATTAATTTAGACTCTTTCTTCATTCCACAAGAATCAGCTTGAGAATGACCAAGCGAGTGATTTTATTCTAGAAATTTTGCACGCTTTCCCGAAAGGTTTTAAGATGGGTTATTTGGGACGGATTGTGATTATTAGACAGCCATGCAACCTTTGCAATGAATTATCTTTTCCGCACCCCTTCCCACTCTTTCTAGATAAAATTTCCCTCCTCACTTCCCCTTAATATACCTCCCCCTGCTTTCCTGAAAGTTTGTGTGTTTTTCAAAATCCCCATTACTTAGCTTGATGTTTCTATCACAACAATCAGTACATAAATTCTGTGGAAACAAGTGTACCTGACGATGCAGCAAGTTGCGAAACGCGTTGTACCCAATAAATAATTGTGTAAAAGTACGAACATTCTCTAATATGGATTATGATGTAAGATTCTTTCACGAAGTGATGCCTGAAGTTATAAGGTTTACTGGGGACCTTGTTTGTCGAACGCATAGACCTCCTTAGTCCCGCTGGCGGGTTCAGTTCATTGGTAATAAGTTCTTCCCTCGAAAAGGGTGTTCTGCAATCATATTTTTCTACCTCTTTAAATTAGCACTATTGAAACTATTGTCAGTAAGCACTACGTTTGTAATTTTATCTCTGATCTTTGGCTTGTATTTTTCCTTTTCTTGCAGAACGTTCAACATGTACCGACTCTTAGACAGTGGCTCATCTCGGCTGGCAGCTGATGGAACATCAACTTGTCTTCGGTCTGCATCGTGTTCTGCCGAAAGTTTCTGCTGCATAGGAAAGTGTCTTGGATTCCTGGAGTTGAATAAGTTTTCCTGAAAAGAACGAGTTTTGTCTTCATCAAACTCAGCGCCACGAGACTGCAATTCCTCTGACACATGAGTATTCGGGTGACGGTGAAGAAGCCGTCATTCGCAAACTTGTTCAGCCCAATATGATTTTTTTTAACGCCGGTGTTCAATGGAGCGAGGCACTCAGGAGACCAAGGCGTTCGGTTCGCCTCATACTTACGCGAACTGGATTTGCTTCGTGAAAGCAGTTCGATGCACCCCACTCTCTCTTTCTTCGGCTCTCTCGTGCACACGAAACCGTGAATGCCGTTCCTTTACCCGTCCGGCAGGGCGCAGGCCGGTCGCCGAGTTTCGCCGTGGGGTTGAAGGGAGAGTTAATCTTTCCTTTTTTTTTCGAAGTTGAGACGGGGGAGAAGTTTTGTGTGTGTGCGTTGTGCTTCGCGATTTTTCACCAACCCCCGGCCGCCAACCTCCCACTCTCCCTCCCTCCCCCGCCTACTTCCTCTCACTTCGATAGATCTCCCTTCGCGGAACCGACCTTCTTCTGTTTCTCCTCTGCAGTCCTCGTAGAGAGAGGGAAAAGTTGAAGCTAACTCCCGCCCGGACGGCAGCTGTTCACTCGTGTCCCTCTACTCTGAACGCAACGACCGCTTTGTCGATTCCCCGCGCCACCGGTTCCGTGATTGCGTGGGCTGTCGTATTCTGCTCAAAGTGGAAAGTGTATCTCCTTTATTCCTCAGTTCAAGACCTCAAATTCGTCTCTCTTGTGCACCGTGCGCTTAGAAATGTGACTCGCGCTTCCTGGATGATAATCGAAGATGTGAAGTTTCTCGTTCAACGACGACTTGTTCAACCCCTCCTGTTCGACCACCCCCCCCAAATACCGTCGTGAGGAGTGTTGAATTAAAAAAAAATCGCCCGGAAGCTTCCCGTTATATAGCCTCTGGTTCATCTCACGCCGGCTCCGTGGGATAGGTCAAGGGGGGAGTGTTTGAGCCCCATGTGACGAATCCTTAGCGGTGGTGGTTGAAAAGGGCGTTGTTATTCCCATTCTGTGATGGTTTTTGCTCTCTGAGGTGTCTTCAATATCCTCGTCACCGACTCGGGGGGGTTGGAAGATTAGTGTTTCGTGAAGTTTTTCGCCGGTTTGTTTGTGGTTCTGTGCGGTGAGCTGCGGTTGTGCCACTTGACACGTACCAAGAGGCTGATGATTGTGCCCATTGGATTCAAAGGTTCTCAACTGACGTCTCCGCTTTTTCCTGTCATCTGGTTTTTCCTGGTTTAAAAATCGCCTCGCCCAACGGATCTGCCCCGCACCTCTTCACTATGGGTGAGTGAACATTTTTCTGTCAATTATAATTATGACACTTTTTTCTTACTGTCCAGTAACATTTTTTTATTGTTGCGAGAGCCTAATAGGATGAATTATTTAAAATGAAGTGGCAAGTTGTATTCAAGCTATGTTTAACGCTCCCGAGGAATCTTTACACCGTGTCGACTCTAGTCAATTCATCACAATTTTCATTTGAAGCAATAAAATGAAAACTCGAAGCTTTCACGTGGTGGAAGAACGTCATGATAATCAAGACAAAATTTGTGACTCCCACAATTTATTGATAACTTTCGACCGGTTTCGGCTGTCACGCCATCATCACGCCACCTGATGATGGCGTGACAGCCGAAACCGGTCGAAAGTTATCAATAAATTGTGGAAGTCACAAATTTTATCTTGATTATCATTTGAAGCAATGACAATGAGATGAATAATTATTGTTGATTAAGGGTTGTAAATATAGAAATGGAACGATTATTTTATGTATGGGTTAATAATGCGCGTTATCGAGTGGATGGATTCATGTTGTGCCGTCGTTAATTCTGTGAAAACATTTTTCGGTTTGAAATGCATTCGAGACCGAGATGGGTAATCTTGTCAAGTGTGTATATCAATGATGAATATTATATCATTTACATTGTCATATGTATTCGTGGAAGCTCCTCCCTTTCCTGCCTGTTGCTGGAAATGAAAGTACCGTTAGTTTTTCTTTCATTTTTATTCAATTGACTTATGACCTTTGGGCCATGAATGATTCAGGCTTGGATCCGTGGAGCTCGTTGACGTTCCTGATGAAAGGAAAAAGATTGTTTTCCATGTCGTCATTTTCTCCCGCGGACACTGTGTGCACAACCTTTTCAGTAGCCATTAATTACACCGTATGTAAGGTATTTGCTCATTTTTCATGTTCCTACGAAGTCAGATACAAAAATAGTAAACTCGGAAATAGAGTTGTATATTCTTGCTGCCTAGTTAATTTTGCTAACTTCATCGGGAAACGAGTTTATTATTTTAATATTTTCCTCTACTCCAACTTCTATATGCAAAATAATGATTCATGAGTAGTTTTTTACTTTTATTGACATAAAGTCATCTACAAGTTGTTTAGACAGCATATGACTAGCTTAATAGTCATGAGACAGATATTTTGCAGGTATCCACGATTTAGTTCTAGGTATCCCGAAGCAATGGCATCGTTTTGGTAAATACTTCGATGAAATATACAACATTTATTTTCTGTACCGGATATAATCTCATATTTGTTTTATTCTTTATTTTTAATCCCATTTATAGCTTTGAGAATAGAGCTAATTTTATCACTGATTGCGTGCGTGTTTGAAATATTCATGAAATAAGTTGTTTTTTATGTAGTTGTTTACTTTATGCTGCATCAAAAGAGAATCGGATGCTTCATCAGTATGAAGCAAGGGACATTGCGTTTATGTTCATTTATTTGCGGTGGCTAGATTTTTATTGAGATGCTTTTCTTACGCCGAAAAAGTATTTTACAGTTCTTGTATTGCTGTATATGGAATTGAATTTTTTCATTCAAAGTTGAATGAATAGAGCCTATTCTCGGAACCGATGTCTGGCGAGTATAAATTGTAATAATGTTAACCGTTTTCCATCAACTCGCTATGCCTCTCCCTCACTAGTGCTTTCCTCTCATCTTTGTCCGTAATATTTGACACGATCCCTCATATTGAAAATGTTTATGCTTTAATTTTCTTGTTTGATAAAGGTAAGTAATTTCCTTCCATGCGTTTCCATACAAGTAAGAGAGGAAAGGATATTCTAATATGTATTGTGTACTTGCAGAAAGCTATGACTTCGTCACTTCTGTTCCTTTAGTTTTTGAACTCTGACTATAGTCCAGTCATTTGTGACGGATATTTATTTTATATAATCCGTCCTTAATAAATTGTTTTTCGTCGAAATATAATTTACAAATAATAGTTAGGGCACGGATAGGGAGGTGAAACCAGTCTGTCTTTCAAATTTCCCCATGTGTCACTTTCCCAAAAATTCATATGATTTACGTAGGCACTCGCTCTTTGGTCTTCAACTGTAAGTATTCTTTGAATATCCAACTTGCGGATTGCTTGATGTCAAATGCTAAGTTTGCTCTGGACTTCGCTTGGGAGAAAAATTAAACCTCTGATTCTAAGGTGGACTAATTGTAAACTTATAAGGTTTCAATATGTTTAGTTCACCCGATCAAAAACTAGCGGTTAAATTTCATATGAATGATGAGTTCAAAAAAATCATCGGTTCTTTTTTTAGAGCCAAAGCGAATAATAATGTATTATTAATTTTGTGAAAAATCATCGATCAATCTGCGACTGTCCACTTCTTGAAGCAACGAGGCCGCGGAATAAATAAAACATTTGTTCTTAAGTTCCTGATGATATGAGCTTAGGTTTAAGCAGTGTGGACACAATCATGTATTTTGTGTAAAAAGATAGTGCTGGTATTAAATAAAACGAATTAATTTAATGTAAAATATTTTAATGAATTCATATTTATCATATTTGGTCTGAAAGTTAAAAATGACATCTTTTAATAAATAGTTAATCTCAACCAGATTATCCCAGAATTAACTATAACAAGAGAAAAAGAAAGAAAGGAATTTATGCTTATCAGAGAATCCCATTAGTTTATTGGAAATTGTAAGTGGTTGGTGAAAAAGCGTTCGATTAGTGCTGATCCGACCCATCATCCAGAAAGCTTGGAATAAAAATTAAGCTGATTCCCGGAATAGATCCAAATAGGTAATTCTAAAGCACATTCCAGGGGAAAAATATGACATCCATTAAATTGCTGCCTTTAACTTTTCTGAATGGTTAAAAATATAGTGAAAAGAGCGAATTAGAACTCTCGTCCTGAGAAGCATGAAGGTTGATTTGGGGCACGTGCAGGGGAGATATTTTTTGCCTTCGAAATAAGTAGGCGATATTGAGTCGTAATGAATACGACCTCGTGCCACTTCATGCCGCTGTCAATCTCGATTATTTTCATCAATTCACCCTCGTCGGATGGAATTTGCTTCGTGGAGATCAAAATCGACGGTAAAATTATGTCATATAGTCTGAAAAATTCAAACGACATCGATGGGCGATGAGTTCAGAATCCAATCTTTCAAACGGACACATTAATTTGATTTTATTTTTGTCCGTGACGTGAACGGTTAGTGGGACTGATTTAGATAGATTATGATCCAGTGGAAGCCAAGGAAATTGAAATCGTATGTTGGCGTCAGTAATCCTCCAATCTTTTGCATTGACTTTATTTTGAGAGTTTTTCAACACGTTGATCAGGTAGACCAGGGAGAAATGTGAATTTTAAGGCAATACCTCTGCAGTATCCTATCTTTAGACTTTGATAAGAGAGCTCTGAAACAGCATTAGAATGGGAAGGAGTACAAGCTACTGTGTCAGTGTAAAGACTTGAAAAATTTCTATTTTGGAATGTATCTTTTGTTTTAAATTTCAATCTACCTATTACTAAAATGCATCCAGATGGTATAAAAATGGTATTGGTTTTTCTTGGATAACTCTCTCGAATCAATTTTTAAAAACTTGCTAATAGAGGAATGAATAAGATGATGGCTAATATGCCAGGTTTTTCCAGTTTGTTAATTATTCCCTTGTATACTACCATGATCTTAATTACTTTTTCCCGAGTCTATCGATGCAAAATTGATTTAAGATAAAATATTCTTAAGATTCCAATTCTAGCGTCAAGTATTGTTGAGTGATGTTTACCTAATATTCTTACTTTCTTGTATTAGTAACCATAACCAGTGCAATCACTAAGCCACAACAAAATTATCAGCATTGTCGGCCCCGGTGGCGGTGGGGTAAAGTCCTCGCCTGCTAACCCGAGGGTCGCGGGTTCGAGTCCCGCCTGGGTAGAGTATTATCTGCCCAGGACATGGGTGTGTGTGTTCGTCAATTGTTAATGTTAAAACACCCGATGTAAAAGGCCTTTGTTGTGCTGTTTACGGGGTTGTGAGTATAAATAAATGAAATTATGGGTAACTATGGCTGCCGAACCGGAGTAACTTAGGCATTGTACCTTCCTCCGATATCAAGGAAACTTATTGCCACCATCTGATCTCTTCGATAAAATGCTACTACAAAAACATAATTGAAAAATAGCAAGAGAAAATATTTAGGTGCTAATGCATTCAAGAGTGTGTTTCAATTTTACATTATACGGACCTTAAATATTTTCTGTGAAAAATAAGGAAAGGACTCTCGATTTTCTGACAGACAAGGAATGTGAGTACACTTGAAGCAATTCTACATCATTTCGGTTCTTCAGAAAATATGTCTTCTTTGTTTATAGTCTATTTTATACATACATCCATAACAATCACGCCGTTCCCTTCCGGATTAGGCAGAGTCACTAAGTTTCACTCATAAATGTATATTAGTACACCTAACTCTGCTTCAATAGTTCCCTCCAAACTGACCTATCCTTGCAAACCTCTTTTGCCTCATTTACCCCCATAAACAGCTTCATACACGCCCTCCTGTTTTTACGACTCCTAACATTCCTCCTAAGAATTTCCTCAACCACATTCAACCACAACTTTCTCGGCCTACCTCTACCTCTCGCACCATTCATTTCACTCTTATATATCTGTTTCGTTATTCGACTCTCATCCATTTTCTCAACATGGCCAAACAAACGAAGCACACTCATGTCCATTACTGGAGCATCTAACCCACATTCATTTATTTCCCACTCATTCCTGACCCTATCCAACCTACTTTTTTCAATTCTCCCTGTTGATTCACAAAACTTATCAAGGAGCTTCTGTAATCCCTGTTGGCTCTCTGAGATCAAAACAGCATCATTCGCATATAGTAGAACTCGCACGTTTACATTTCCAATCAAAACACTATCGTTTTCACTACATGCGTCTCTAAAACATTAATCCATAAATACATTAAACAGCCATGGTGACATTACGTATCATTGCTTTACGCCCTTTTTCTATTTCATTCTTCGTGAAAGTTGACATTTCATTATATGTATTTGCTGGTATTCAGGTTTTTTTTCTCAGGAACGAACTTATATTTTCAAAATTTTATTGAGACGTATAAATTCTAATTCCTATTTTCATGTCTTTCATGTCTTCTTCTTCACTTATAGTCTATTTCATACAGCGTTACTTTGTCGACTTCGCAAAATTAAACATTGCCATACTCTTGTTTAATATCTGTTACTTCTTTGGGCAATGGAATCTTTCTTCGAAAACATCGAGAGCAATGTACATGATAGCTACTTAGTATTTGTTATTATTTATACCTTATTCATTCGTCGATCGGAAGGATTTTGAAGCTCGCCTTGCATAAATCTGCGGAGACTAACTAAACCCTAGTTAGCGTTCATTTACATCTACGTGGAAATTTTCTACCTATATTCATAGAATCAATATAATGAGGGTTATTCTTTTAGAGGTGCAGTTTGTTTAAGCATCCACAAGTGACTTAAATTGATGAATATCGGATTTTTACAGAGTAAAGCTAGGTTCTTAATTATCTTTGGTTTTATTAACACTATTTTATCTTATAGCGAGGCTCACGCGCGAATACTATTTTCCTATTCTTCTCATTGCTCGTTACCGAGCGGAATCTGCGTCCAAGTTAACGCTGGGTGTGTGGGATAACGGTTCTCCTGCATCGAAAAACTTTCTAGCAGATTACCTCCACGTTCGAGTTTTCCAGTAACCTTGGACTGAGATGACGAAGTTTTCTTCCCGATAAAAGCGACGAATAAAAGGAAAAATGAAATGCCTCCTTTTATCGCGAGGCTTTGGGGGGGGGGGGGGTTGAAGGGGGGGGAAAGGGGAGGACTTAAAAGTTTTATGTAAAAATTAACGACGCGGTATCCAAAAGCCACAATTATTACAGATGTGGTATTAAAATTGTGTAGAACAATGAAATGTCGCTCCGGTATTAACCGCTAACTGGCTGTAACTTGGTGAGTGGGGGCTCTCAGATTCCGTGAATTGGCAAAGAATTGTTCTAGGAGGGAGCTTTGACAGGATATGCGAATCAAAAGAGGAAGACGGCATAGCCACCCGGAAGTCGATAGTAATTGGTAATGCACTCCAGCAGGTTTCCAGAAGGTTAAAGATTCTAATAACTTACCCGAGAAGTGCGGTGTCTATCTTTTTTAATTACATAGCAGGTGAGGCATTCAGAAAATTATATTAAGCGTAACATTTTGATGGGGGGTCAGGTATGACAGAGGTAACATAATTTATATAAAGATAGTGATTTGGCGTAGTTCACTCTTATATTTCCCTGAATTACTCTAAAAATAAGAATGGTGGTTGGCATGGAAATGACGTACGGGGAAAATATAATTGCATTCATTCTGATCTATAGGCATTATATAAGACGAAAAACAATAATTACAGTATGAAAATTTACAGCGAGATTATATATCTGTATGTATATTACTACCACATGTACTTTATGGCTATAATTTCGAAAATATCGGCTAAATACATCGAGCACTAATAATATGGTAAAGATGACCATTTACTGATGGATTGAGTATCCATCAGTAAAGTTATGCTTACTGGGGTGGCGTTTGTTGCGATGGAGGTAGGTGACGAGGGCTGTTATTTTTGGTACCCCGGCCAACCGTCCACCTCAAGCGAGTTCCAAAGTGTAATGGCATACTTGCATACTGGCTATATATATAATGCCCGATATTATTAGTATTATTTCTGTTTCTCTGTAATGTAGCACCTGAGAGAGTGAAACTATTATTTTTTTTCTTTTTTTGCCATTCTGTTGTGTTTTTATTCGGTAGATTATCCACAGTGTTAATGTTCTAAAATTATGTATTTTTTTATGTAATTTATACAAAAGTAACTAAGAGAGTGTATTTAGTTCTTAAAACGTAACGTATAGAGTCCGAAGGACTAGGTTCTTGAAATAAATTCTATTCTATTAAGGCAATGCAGGTCTTCGATAACTCGCCTGCCGTGAATAGAGAAACGAATCTATTGCTCCCGCTCTAAAGATTAAATCTTTTAAGTAAAATGATCAACACCAAATAAGGCTGAGAAAGCTAAGTATCCCTTTAAATAAAAATTCCGCAAATTATCAGAGGCTTAAATAGCAATGTTGGGAACTTGAATTTACTTGGTTAAAGTGGAGTCAAAGTAAACTCTAAGAACTCTTGTATCTGAATGTAAGATTGGGAACGATAGGATATTATTTTTTTTTTAATTTATTGAAATTTCTCTCACAACGTATAGGTCCATCCTTGCGGAGAGAGTGCTGATAATTTCCATTTAAAGGTAAATTTTGAGGCATGTTCCAACGCGTAGAAAATGTTGGAATTTTTTCAAACATGTTCAGTGTAAACAGAAATATTCATTAACATGTTTATTTTAATTGCAAAAAAACAATCCTATCCATTTCGATACAATTGATCATAGCCCGTATCGAATTCATATATTTAATATTCCTTCACCATAGACGATACAGTGGTCATGCGATATCCTTATAGAAAAAATTTCTTTATTATATAGCCCAGTATTGGGTTTGGGTGAACCATCACCCGGAAATATAATGCGGCGAAAAATAATCTATGATAAAACCTAAAATTCACATCCCTATGTAGTTATATTTGTTCTCATTCAACCCTTCTTACTCTGATAATTATTAATTAACAAAAATGATTCGGTGATGGAATTTGATTCCGTATTTTTATTGCATACTGGATGTATGTTTAAATACCTTTAAAATTTTTTTTACCGGTTTTGATTCGGTAATGGAGTTTAATTCCGTATTTTTATTGGATGCTGGATGTATGATTAAGTACATTAAAAATATTTTTGTACCGATTTCTCTTAAATTTTTATGCTAGGAAAAATAAACATGCTGAAAAGACTACAGGAATATATTAGTTATCTCCATCTGTTATAACATTAAAATTGTTTCCATGATGATTAGCAGAAAAACTTTGTCGGCAAGATCTATGGTGACAAAAAAATTTTCTGGTCTAAATTTTTAGCTCAGTTCAACATTTGGAAATTTTTATTCGCCTAATTAGATTCAGTATCTAATTATAAATTAAAAATTTTCGTTTTCTTTTAAATTAAACGAACCGCGGTTTCTGGTTTAAGTGCAAAGTGTTCATTGAATATTTCACGAAACAAACGAAAGGCCAGGAGCGCTGTAATGCTATCGACGTGGAGAACACGGAAAGATGGATAGCCGGTGGCATCAAATCTCCGGGAAATATTTAATGGGCAGAGTTTCGAGTGAACAGACGACCGAAGTAAGTTTCTCTTCCCGAGTGGTGTAGTTGCCTTTCCAGTCGGTAAGGGGCGGGGGAGGGGACAGTGGTATTGTTGGTGCGTGGGGGGGCGAGGTAGGGGGGGGGGAGGGTGATGGGGCGGATGGGATAATTGCCCCGGAGGGCCAGCCGTTGGAAGAAGGGAAGGGAGGCCCCGTTGCAAGGATGTCTTATTTTTCGACGATTCCTGGAAATACGGATCGGAGATAACACGCCATTAAATGCGAATTGGGACAACTACAAGCCTTGTTGTCTTGGAGAAGGGAAGGTAAATACAGCGCAATGTTTCGCAAATGGCAAATAGGATTATTTAGAAAATACATACTCCGAAGAGGGGAAATCCGTATTGGGGAATAGAGATTTTTCCTTGGTTCTCTCTTCCTCTCTTTGTTGTTCCCACGAAATGAGTCAATATTCCTCGGGAAATGGCGTACGAGTAGATGAGTGAAATATCTTCGCCATAAATTATTCTTCCTAAATCTAATGGAAACAAAATTAGTCTCGCTTTCATCGAATTCAGTTCTTGCATTTATTTTCCACTCTCCACACTTTTTCGTGCCGGAAATCAAAATATTCAAGTATTGGTCCACTAATAAATTTATTCTTACGGGTTTCGTCACATAAGGACATCTTCAGGTGTCTATCTTTGAAGATGATGTGCCTGAAGATGTCATTATGTCACGAGACCCGGGTCGTAAATAATGAATTTATTAGTGGACCGATACTTGAGTATTTTGATCCCCGATATGGAGAGGTTCCACAAAGTTAAGCCTGAATTTATTAGTTACTTTTCGTGCTCCCACGGAATTGAAATCGCAAATATAGAAATACGCGTCATACCCACACGATGTTAAAACGAGACTATAACAATGACAACCAGAACATCCTTCATGTTAGAAGACCAACAAAAAGGTAGACAGGCAGCCGGCAATCCACCACCCGAAGTCAGTAATAGTTTCCTGCCAAAACTGGTGACTCGCCTATTTAAAAAAGAAGCAGCACTTTTCCCAATGTTGGGGAATTACATTAGTATCCGATTGTCTGCTATTGAACACCGTTATGATTGTCGTATGCAAATAATAACAGTGCCATTGCATGCTTTCATAAATACAGTATTGTGATCACCTTCGACCCGCCTGTGAAAATTATTACATAACAAATATCAATAAACGATGTAGCATTCGTTACTTAATCGAACAGTGCGATAATGTTTTTTTTCGCGCACGGCAATCGTTACAAGCGTTTCGAGAGTCGACCCTCTGCTCTCTGGGTCGATTCTCGTAATTTTGTGATATGCTGTACTCGAAAGTAGCGAAATATTGTAATGTTCTGTAAAATATTGGGCACTTCACGACCTCTCGATTCTTTCTTATCAAAATTATCTGATGCGGATAAGATGCGACGAATCTGGAATGTGGAATCGACGGCATGGTACGATAAAATTAGTATTAACACATGAAATTTTGATGCGCCGCTTCTTTGATAAAATATACCCCTTGCATAAAGTCAGCGAAACCATCACGATATGAAGCATGCTCTTAGGTATTTACCGTGCAATTAGTTGCATCAAGTAATTTACAGATTAAACTAATTAAATATTATTATTAATAAATTAAATAAATTAAAATAAATAAATAAATAATAAAAAAATTAAAAAAAATTATTACATATTAAAAAAACAGGAACATTATTGTATTATTGTATTATTGAATTATTGTATTGTACTTATTATACCTAACGGTACTGTGTACTCATGTGACATGTGTAACTGTATGGGTTGAATGACTAAATATTAATAAAACTTCATATTTTCTGCTTCTTTATCCTCAACCAGATTCCAGTTGAATTCTCTCTGCATAACGCGCTTCGCATACAGGAGAGTGTTTTGTAAAATCATTGATTTAACGAGGCATTTAAACTATTTTCATGCCTATTTTTTAAAATATAGGTACACATCAATGAGAGTCTACTTGGACGTACAGTTGCAGTTCTGGAATAGTTAAAATATCTTCAAAGCTTGTTTATATCATTTTATTTTTTACATTTATATCAAATGTCCTTATATTAATGAAGTTGCTAATAATATCTGTTAAACTTTCCCTCTTAGGAAACATCAATTATTACCGATGAGTGCGGTGTAAGTTAGGTTTAAGTGAATGTGGATGTCCAGAGTCAGCACGAATTAAGAACTTTTTCTTCTAACGATTCGGCCTGTTAATATCAACCTTATCTGCCAAAGGCAAGTAATTCGGATTGACCCACAAAAATCCCGCATCAAATGAAATTCCTTCACTATTAGGTTAAATTTGCACAAATATGGATGATTTAAACCGCTTTGCGTCTTGTTGTTCTACCATTTTTCACTTCCCAAGGATTTCTGGTCCCAACTTCTTACAACGGTGAGTATATTTTAACACTGGCAGTTGGCAATTAAAATAATTTATTCGAAAAGCATTTTTAACTGATTATTAGGAATTGAAGACGATAATGATTCAAAATATTTTTCGCTTTTGCGGAATGCCAAGTGAAAATTTTTAACATTCTCTGTTTCATCATCATTTCTGTAGCGTTAAGGAGCGATCACAACATAGCGTGTGTGGTACTTGTTTGCGCGTTATAAATACTGGAAAATGGAGCCGTACCAGATAAGATCCTCGAGAGGAACGATCAGTCATCACTTTGCTCCTCAGCACGCCAGAGCCACCTTTTTCAAACCCTTCGCTTTCCATTTGCTGCTCTCTGAACCGCAGATGCAACTGATATGCAGAAACAAATAACTCACCTGCACCTTGCTCTTAGATTTCCTCGAAGGTATCCAGTTATTTTAACTCAGGAGAGGTAATTGGAAGGACTGAGAAACTGCTTATGTAAGTCCGAATGATTTAAGATGGCTAAGTTTTTAAAGACGCTCGCGGGTGTGGTTGTTACGTATATTAGTTACACTCGGGGAAGTTGAGGTATAGTGATAGTCTCCCCAGTGATAGTCTCACAATAATTCTTTATTTGCCACAAAATTGTTGCTGAGATGTAGAAAGAACGCTACGATACCCATATGAGATAATTCTGTTTGCATTTTCTTGCTTGGACACCTTCTTCGATTGCTTTTTGCATGGATTTTAAAAATGCCTAATTCCTCTCGAAGTAAGATGAACTTGGTTTGTGTGTGGGGAATCAGGGCCATTGAAATATAATTTGCATTATTTTATTAGTGTTACTCTCCTATATGACTCCCATTCACTTGGAAACCAGATTTAAACGCGCTCTATAAGCGAATGTCAAGGCAATTGAAAGAGGCATTAATATTCGTGCGACGAAAACCAACGACGTCACTTACTAATTCACTTAGTCATGACTAAAATGTGGGTGATGAAACGATAAATGTAACGGCTGATCTTTTATGGGATTTTGTCGCAGTTAAATCACTACTCGCACGATGTAATCACAGCTGATGCGTATAATTTAATCAATCATGCGATAAACCGTAATTGGCACATACTATTAGTTCCTCAGGTTGAAAATTACCATAAAATATATTTATATATTTATTTTAATTGATGTCATCAGCAAAAAGAGAAGTATCAGGCGTGATATGATGGAAGTTCAGCATTAAATTATTTATATGTCATCATATTTATAGAAATTGAATCACAGATGCTTCTTGGAAATTGGAGTGCATTAAAATCGCCATATTTTACAAGGTTTTTAAATCATTACCGAGCATATAACTAATCCAGATTATTCCATCTCATGGCCTATATTTTATGCTTGTAGTTTTTTATATTTGTAGTGGTTTTTGAAATTGATGTAATGACGTGAAATCGGCATGAGAACTTACTTATTTTAAGTGAAAGTGGAATACTTTGATGAAAATTTCTTGGTACTTATCAGGATCACGATCACGGTTCTCGACAACACGTTCGCTCGCCTAAGCGTTTACGTTTCAATTGTACTCATGAGAGTTAGAGCGCTAGTGTTCTTCTTTATATTTTGTGGGGTGTCTTAAATCTTTTGATTTAATTGATGGAATTCGTTCTTGGAACAGTGTATCAAAGCGTTCCCCCTTCAGAGAGGTTTGCGTGTTAGGGACCGGCAGCGCGTCGAATGGATCCGTGACTCCACCGCAGTGCTAGGCGTTGGTCGTACCCCAGGAAATTTCAATGCCACTTCAGAACTTACAGTGTAAGGGGCCATTCAAGTGTTACGTGATTCGTTATTGGGGGTAAGGGAGTTGGGATCATTGGATTTGATATTTGGAGAGGCGACCGACAGCCAAGGTCATTTGCGCCAAATGGGAGAGGTAAGGGTGGACGGAAACCCGGCGTCGGCATTAGCCTGCTCTTAACGAAAGGCGCCAAGGGGACCACGGCTTAATGTCGCATCCGACAGACGGAGTACTGTACTCGAGCGCTCTCCACATGACGCTCAAGTAGGGATCTGGTTTCCTCTGAAAAGCATCCTCCTCTGCCGGGATTTGGGAGCACTTCGATGATATATCGAGGAGATTACACATACAGAACATATGTAACACAGCATTAAAGAAACTAGGTTTTGTTAAACGTATAATTGGAAGGACCTCGGATGAAAAAGTCAAAGAGTTGCTACTTCGCTCTGGTTAGGCCTCACCTCGAATACGCCGCGAGCATTTGGGACCTTGGTCAAATAGATTTAACCCAAAAAATTAATAAAATACAAAGGAAAAAAGCGCGCTTCGTTACAAACTGCTACGAGCGTGCATAAATTGTCTCACAACTTTTAGAGGGATTAAGGCAGGAGCCCCTAGAGACTCGGAAGCTGCACGCTAGGTTTAGGCTGCTTGAGATATTCAGGACTGGTGTGTTTCAGAGCGACACAGTGAATATTATCATGAGGCCTCTCTACATCTCAAGGTCTGACAGTTGCGATAAAATAAGAGAGATACACTCCCGAACAGATAGTTACAAAAACTCGTTCTTTCCGCGAACAATAAGCGACCACAATAAAAATCGAGCTCCACTAAATACACTCCAAAAATACATATCACCATTTCATCTCCAAAAAACGTACACCTTTACACGGCTGGTGACCTAACACCCCCAGCCACACGCCCATGTTGCGGCTCTCGGGGTATTATGTAGATGTACATGTGCAGTGCTCAGTGCATAGCCTTGGTGTGACTATCTCCATCAAAAAAGGTGAGCAAGAAACGGTGAGACAGTAGTGTCGCCGCGAGGGGAGGGATGATCCACGTGGGTAGGCGAGCGGCGTTGCTGCTGGCAACCGTGCCAAGCGAAGACGTGCAGGGGTGGTGAAGGGGATCTGCATGTCGAATGTTCGCGCGTGGGGAGTGGGACTGTGAGTAGCCGGACGATGGGCAGAGAGGTGGAGCAGCGCTTGCGACGATGGTGTTGATGATGCCTTCAGTGCTGATGATGCCGTTGGGCATGGAAGGAGGAGTGCAAGGGACAAGGACGAGAGGCTAGAAAAAAAGGGAAAGGGAGGAAAGCGAAGGAGAGTGAGTGTCGCCTCAGGGCATCGACGCTTCCAGCGGGCATTTCCACTCGGGGAGGCGTCTCCGAGCCGCCGACGTTACAGTTATGATTGCTAAAGAGATTTATCCTCCTCCCTCGCCCACGGCACTAGGCTATCTCGAGTTTAACCTCGCATTTTCCTGCACCGATCATGCTAATGTCGAGCACGCTGAGATGATTAATTTTAATAGGTTTCGTAGGGGGATAAATTAAGTGCAGGGGGAGAGAGGAGGCAAGTTTTTCCGCTGATACCGCGTGAGCGGACGATGTGCTATTGAAGAAAAATACTTAAATTTTCGTTTGTATAACTAAAAGAACAATGCTTTCATTGATCTTAATCAAATATAACACTGTATTTTCCACACTTTTTATTGCACCTCGACCGGTTTCAACGCTTACACGTCATTTTCAAGACTCCTCTTGTGGAAAAAGTGTGGAAAATACAAAGTGTTATATTTGATTAAGTTATATGAACTTCCACAAAGTAAGCCCGTCAACGATTGATCTAAATTTCATTGATCTTTCTTGTCCACGCACTTGTTGCTATAATTGGAGACTTTGACATTGCCATGCATAGTTTATAATCTAGATTTTTGATTGGCATGTGGACTTCCTAAAAAAGTACCAGTATTTGACCGACTAGTAACTTTAAGCACAACTTGTACCGGATCTGAATTACCGACGCAATTTTATCGATATCTCGATATTTTTGACCATTTGTTTTTGATAAATAGATTCAAATTTATCTAAATTCTTCTTCATTAGTCCGGTTTCCAAACTAATGTCTCATGCCTTAGCTATTATAATGCCAGCAGGTTACAAAACATGCGGATAAATGAGCAAATATAGACACTTTTCCCTTGTGAAAGCTAACTTCAACCTCATTTTCATTGAAAAAAGACGTATTTTGAATTCAACTTTTTGCAGTAAATTACCAGAAGCCCTAAATAAGACGGGGAGGTAACTTATTTATATTGCTACTCAAGTTTCTGTTAGTATTTGCTTAATTCAAGCATTTTTTGCGATATTATCCTCTATATTTGATATGAGAGTGCCATTTTCTCTTGTTTCACCATTTATTTCATTTTAAAATACGTAATTTCCAGTTCAGTGTGCAAAAATATAGCCTGAGAAGTCCTAATT
Organism: Ceriagrion tenellum; assembly: GCA_963169105.1. NCBI lineage: Eukaryota > Metazoa > Arthropoda > Insecta > Odonata > Coenagrionidae > Ceriagrion > Ceriagrion tenellum. The sequence continues at coordinate 15,739,663 of OY720643.1, read as the reverse complement.
TTGTTTTAAATTTGTCAAAGGATACATTTTTCTACACGAAGCCAAAGTATGAATCGAGTGACACGTTAGTCATTTGACGCAGGAGTCATCGTAATATGTAGGATGTCTAAAAATATCGCGAATAGTGAGTGAAGGTTGTTAATTTGTGATAGATTTTTAATTGAGACAGCCGCAATAGAAAGGACATAGCTATAGAAGGGGGATTGGGTTGGTGTGGTGGCTAGAATACTTGCTAACCACACGGACCGCCATGGTTCAAATCCCTGCAGTGGAGGATGGTTTTCAGAGGGAACCCGATCCCTACTTGAGTGTCTTGTGGAGGGCGCCTAAGTGCAGTACTCCGTCTGTCGGATGAGACGTAAAACCGTGGTCCCCTCGGTGCCTTTCTTTAAGAGCAGGCTAATGCCGACGCCGGGTTTCCATCCACCCTTACCTCTCCTCTATGGCGCAAATGATCTTAGCCGTCGGTCGCCTACCCAAATATCCAATCCAATCTTGCTATAGAAGATTACCTGTATTATATGTTAGTTAACAGTATGGAAATTGGAGTAAATTTTAATCACGGTAGAAAATAAGGCATTGGTGATGATATTTCTTCACTGAATATAACTTATTAATACAAGTAGGTTCCCGAGGATTGGAAAATGGTGTAATATAGACCAGAAGAAATATGAAGGAATGCGGCTGGGAGAAAACAAATGAGTGATAAATTGTAAATAAGGTTGCAAAAGGAATTGAAAGAAGTAGAAGAGCGAGCGAAGAACGTATATGGGATAATGAGTTACCGAAGGTTGTATTAGAAGGGAGTTTGTGTGGTGAGAATGGAAGAGAAAGGATGGGAAAAAGCATTTCGAGCGTCTTGAATGAGATTAAATTTTATAACAGGACAGAGATGGAAAGAGCGCTATGAATATGGAGTTAAATTTGGGATAACGCGCTGTAGTTGCCCCAAAAATATGATGGTCTTTCGGCGGAGGCTTTAGATATATGTCAGCAGGTTATTTATGTCAGCTGAAGATTTTTGCATTTCCATTAGTTTAATGAAGAGCAGCTTTGTCTTCCCAGCTTCCAGTCCTTGGTCTCAACTTCCTAATTCCACTCGCTATAGGATAAGTGATGTGGAGGTGCTAAGTCCGAAATTTTCTTCGTTAGTAACCCTAGAATGGAGTGTTAAGTACTCGATTTTTAATTAAATTCTTGCGCATTAATCATTACAAGAGCTACTGACCTAATTCTGAGGACACCGAAAACAAGCTGCGGCATTACTTTGACGGCGACACCCGCAAGTGCACTTACAATTAGCTGCGAAAATTCCACAGAGGAAAAATCCACACCTTGAGCCGGATCTCGAAAAACTAATTCTCTTGGAAGGAAGACCACTTGGAAGGAAGACTCGGTTTGGCCACTCAACTGGGTTCTGCACTTGATGTGATATCTAGGTATCCGATGTTCGAGTCACTGTCAGGGCGAATTTTGCGTCATAATTTTTCCCCTCAGGAACTACCGATTTTACTCATTTTGTGGCTTGAGCGGTTCATTGAACTGTTGATTCAAGTCTCTGAAGCGGAGGCTCGAAAGTAATGGGACGTGAAAAAATTGTATTTAGATAATTATTAGTGACTAATAACAATTTAAGTATAATAAGTTTCAAATACGGAGAAAGGGAATGGAAAACTGTGTAAATAATTTTTGCAGTATCATGACATCACAAATACAACTTTAAAATACCGCGTTTGGTGATCTATATTATATATTAACACAATTTCCTAATCAAAATATAAATTCTTTTTCAAGGTTAAAAAAGTACAAGAATGTAGGGGGCTCCATACAGACTGCAATGTCCTTATATTTTAGGTAACTACAGTCGTGACGTAGAATATAGCTCATTTCACATTGGCCAATCAACGTTGTCCCGTCGAGTACCTAAAATAAGGTCATCACCGGAAAAAGTATTTGACACAATGCATTAAGTAGATTAATAAATTTAGATTTGTAATGTAGTTTAAGTACATTGGTCTATGGTCTTGTGGAAAATATAATAATTATTAAATTTTATTTTATTATTTAGGTATATTATGTACGAATAGTTTGTCGGGACATGAATCTACTTCTAAATCTACATAATGCCCCGCTAGCCGCCGCATGGGCGCGTGGCAGGGGGTGTTTGGTCACTAGCCGTGTAAAGGTGTAAGTTTTTTGGAGGTGAAATTGTGACATGAATTATAGATGTGTATTTAGAGGAGATCAGTTTTTATTATGGTCGCTTATTGTTCGCGGAAAGAACGAGTTTTTGTACCTATCTGCTCGGCAGTGTATCTCTCTTATTTTATCGCATCTGTCAGACCTAGAAATGTAGTGAGGAGTCATGATAATATTCTCTATGTCGCTCTGAAAAATATTAGTTCTGAATTTATCAAGCAACCTAAGTCTATATTATTAGAGGTGTGGCCTAACCAGAGCGAAGTAGTATCTCTCTTTGACTTAGTCATCCGAGGACCTTCCTATTATACGTTTAACATAACCTAGTTTCTTTAATGCTGTGCCACATATGTTCTGTATATGCAATCCCCACGATATATCTGAAGTTAAGGTAATTCCATGAATAATGTGTGAGCCTATGTAGGCGCCTCTGATTTTGTTTGAACAGGCTGTCTATTAGTCTACTATTCTATAATAGGGCTTAAGTTGAGCACATTTGCCATGTGAATGCTGGCACCAATTTTTACGAGTGGATATCTCTGAAAATAATTTTGCAATATCCGGTAATGAAACCTACGCATTTGTTGATGAGGAAACAAATATGCTTAAATCGCGTCCAAGCGACTCCTTCAGAGTTATCCCTCTCTTTGCATTTCTATCTCGGGCGCGCCAGACTGTTTTCCGCCCGGAATCTGGAGACGACTGTGGTCACGTAATGCGTGGGGGGTGGGTTGAGTGAGGATTTTTTAAAGGTGGCTATCCTGGATTCTGCAGGCTACGTGAAAGACAATGAAATGGGAAGATGGGGGGGGGGAGACGGAGAAGAGGGAATGGGGGGCAGATGCCCTTGGGGGCAAGGGGATTGAGTGGGGTCGTGTAGGGTGACGGGTCAACCGTGCGGAGACGGAAAGGAGATAAAGAAGGCAGGGAGGAAAGAGGTTAAAACGTCGCGAAAGCAAAGCAGCACAGGGAATGAGTTCGGGACTGAGTGAGAAAAGGTCTTAGGAAGGGAAGCATGAGAACAAGGAACGATATTTTATTTTAATACGAGACGTGTTATCCAGCTTCACTCAGGTTCATTTCATTAAGTATTCTACATCTACATACTACCCCGCGAGCCACCTCATGGCCGTATGGCAGGGGGTGGTAGGTCACCAGCCGTGTAAGGATGAAAAATTTTTGGAGGGGAAATTGTGACATGTACTATGGGTGTGTATTTGGAGGAGCTCATTTTTTATTGTGGTCGCTTATTGTAACGTATTGTCGGAAAGAACGAGTTTTTGTACCTATCTGTTCGGCAGTGTATCTCTCTTATTTTATCGCATCCGTCAGACCTAGATATGTAGTGAGGAATCAAGATAATATTTTCTATGTCGCTCTGAAAAATATCAGTTCTGAATTTATCAAGCAAACTAAGCCTAGCGTCTCTAGCCTCCGAGTCTCTAGGGGCTCCCTCCTTAATCCCTCTAACAGTTGTGTAACGCTATATGTTCGTTCGTAGCAGTTTTTTACGAAGCGCACTGCTTTTATTTGTATTTTATTAATTTTTTTGCTTAAATCTTTGTGACCAGGGTCCTAAATGCTCGCGGCGTTTCGAGGTGTGGCCTAACCAGGGCGAAGTAGCATCTCTTTTTACTATTTCATCCGAGGACCTTCCTGTTATATGCTTAAAAATACCTAGTTTCTATAATGCTGTACCACATATGTTTTGTATGTGTGTTCCCCACGATATATCTGAAGGTAATTCCAAGATATATAAGTATTACATTGACTTATATGGTTTAGTCGTATTTTTCGTTTTCGGTTCCCATGGGAAACCTATAGAACGGGTGAAAGAAGCCGCTCATGCCCAGAAAGAGTAAAACAATTCCATCATGTAGGGTCGGGTTGAGTTTTTAAATTTGATTTTATATTACTCGGAGCCTAACTGCGGTAATGGGTCTGCTTGGAGTATATTTTGTTGGAAATATCTTTCAGAATAATATCACAACTTAGGACAATTTTCACACCATTTTTGAGATATTTGAAGAAAACAGCAAAGCTTCACGCTAAATATTTACAATATCTTCCACGTCTTCGCTTATTTCACGGTAGATAACTGTATCGTTTGAAATTTATCTTAATTTAATGCTAACTAGAGAACTTAGGTCATTAATATAAATAATGAATAAAAGGGGGCCGATCACGCTTTCTTGAGGAACAACGGGTATGAATTCTACCACATCAGAGCTAAAACCATTAATGACTACTTTCTGTTATCGATCACTGAGAAAGTCACTTATCCGATTCACTTTTTTGTATTAACTCCGTATGAATGAAATTTATATATGAGTTTTTTTGTAAGGAACCTTGTCGAAAGCCTTCTTGAAATCAACGAGTATCTCGTCAACTTGCTTAATAAATTCATCTGATTTTAGGATATTATTAAGGAAGAGCGCAAGCTGTGTTTGCCAGGACCTGCCCTTACGGAAGCCATGCTGACTGCTGTGTAAGAGTTTACAATTATCCAGGAATGTCATAATATTGCTAACGACAATGTGTTTGAGGATCTTGCATAGAAGTGATGTTAACGATATAGGCCTACAATTTCCTGGGTCACTTTTATTTCCTTTTTTGAATATCGGAGTGACGTTGGCTATTTTCCGGTCGTGGGGCACCTTGTCTTCGGATATTTGCTAAATATAATTTCTAAGAATGGTGCAATCTATAGCGCTAACTTCTTGAGCACGTTTGCAGGTATCCTTCTGGACCTGGGGACTTGTTACTTTTAATCGAACGCAGTTGTTTAATTATTCCATCACGCTGTATTGTGATGTCCACCTTCGGCTAGTTAAAGTCAGGAATGTCTAAATTGTGAATAGTGTCTTCATTAGTGAAAACACTTTTGAAGTAGTAGTTTATCATCGTTATGACTTAGGTTTACGGCATGGAATTCGAAATATAAGTGATAATGGTATGTAAATACGTGTTTGTTATTCAGTATGCTACACTGATATTTATTTGGAACCGTTGTAATAATATGAATCGTATATATATCATCGAGTTATTTCGAAGTATAAGTCAAGTGCCTTATGACTAAGTGTTTTAATGGCATTATATTTCCAAGAAACCAAATTGATAAAAATGACACGCAAATAATATCGCACTGTCTACTTTATTTACAAACTCGTAATACGACTGAATACCAGTCATCATCTGGAATGACTAATGATTAATCGTACCTGATATCAGTATTATTGATATAATGATGACTGATATTCACTCGAAACACGTGTAGTACGAGTTTGTAAATAAGGTAGACAGTACGATATCCTTTGTGTATCATTTGAAAATGCTGTTCCATAACATCGCATCTGAGAAATTGGAATTTATCCAAATCGATAAAATTTACTTTTTTCTATTTTATCAGCAGATATTACGAATAAGTGCGCCAATGCAAAGTTTCACTCCAATCTGTTCATGCATGAATATCTCTTCAACGACCTTAAGAGAAGGAACCAAAAACTGTTCTTGGAAGGAACAGTCGGAAAGTTAATGGCAGAAAAAATGAAGAGCACTAGATGTTGTACTGTCCACTATTTTTAATACATAAAAATTTTACAACACGTGTTTCGGCACTTCATTGGCCAACTTCAGGTACAGGCGAAGGCCAATAAAGTGCCGAAACTCGTGTTGTAAAATTTTTATGTATTAAAAATAGTGGACAGTACAAAATCTAGTGCTCTTCATTTTAAAAATGCAGTTCCACAATATCTCGCCAGAAACTGTTGACTTAATAGCTGAAGGACGTGTATGAAGCTATGCATGGTTGTAACTCAAGTCAAAATTGTATTTAAACTGGCGGTAGAATGAAGGATATTATGAAAGCATATCAAATCTGAAATTCCACAGAGGAGAAATTATTTGCCTTGATGGGACTCGAATCCGGATCTCTCGATTTCGCGCCAGTAGAGCTACCTCCTCCTTTAAGATAATTTGAGCAAAATATCATTTTACCTAGAAATCAATGCATTTGGTCTCATTTTAAAGAAACATATCTCACCCTTCTAATGACACCAATAGTTCAACCCCTCACCACATTACTTTCAGAGATATTTGCCATAAAATACCAGCCCTATTACATGGGAAACGATACACGTATGCACTCCAGAGAGAGCATCTTTAAAAAATGAGGAATTTCTAACACGTAAATCTCGTCAAAAAATTAACAGTGTGTAGTTTGAACAATTTCTCAACCATTTTTGAAAATTAATCATATACGTCACAGCAGTAGGTTCTTGGGTATCAGAAAAAAACCTTCCGTTTTGAAGGAGTTTCAAACGCACCGCGTGAAAAAAAGAGTCAAGTTAAAGAATTATTTAGCTGTTTTCATTTGATTACTCACAATCTCTCTCATATAAAAATATATCAATGCACCATTAATAATGCAATATATTTAATTGAGTTGCCCTTCTGCTGGTGAAATTAAAATGTATAATTCGAATAGGGTCTCTGTTATGACTAGGGAACTATCTCGCTCGGATTACCTTAAGTTGTGAGTATAAAAGGAGTAAGATTTTCCAGACTTTCCAGAAGAACAGGACGTATCATTTAACTGGCAGTCCGAGGTGTGCGCTATGTTCCGCTGTGAAAGTTTAGTCCGCTTTCGCGAGGTTAAAGCCAACCATTATGCACAGGAGTGTTTTCCCTCTTTTTGAAAAATTTTGATTTCGCGCCGAGGGATCCGAGTTCGAGTTCCGGTCAAGGTCCATGATTTTTCCTCTCCTGAATTTCGCTCTCACGTGCATTGGCGAGCGACTCTGTGAAGGTAATACCATTGCTGGACTCGGTATCCTCAAGATTTGTATTAAAGCAGAGTCAGTTTAAACAGGTCCATCACTGAGAGTAAAAACTCCTTGTCCGTCCACCCCGTAATGACCTTTTTATCTTTTAACCAGGATAACTCTTAACCCTGGTAAAAGTTCGCCGTGTAAACGCAGGTTGGCGCTGATCCTAGTCAACTTTTTAACCGCGCTGGAGTTACTAGGGTTGGCGATGGTTACCATTATTTTTAACGCGTGTAAACGCAGGTTTGTTGGGATAGTAGTTGAGTGATCCAGTCCACTTGCAGCTTTTACTTGAAGCGCACAATGTATTAAGAGAGTTTCTATTGTCATATTCTGTATCCATGCATCCGTGCCACGTTGCTTGATGAATTTTAATGCATGAGTGAATGATGAACCGAATATTAAGTTCTAAATTTACCTTAAAAGCGCAATCGAGGACGATTCATGGGCAGAACTTGTCAGAAATTAATGTGTTAATCAATGCGTTAATTCCGCTGCATATATTGAGGCAAGAACTCTAAATGGAAGTTATTTACAAATATTGAATGTCAAGTTAACATCTTGAATTGTTTTATCTATCATTATAGAGTACAAACGACATAATAATGTTTAATTCTCAGGGTATCTAAATGGTCAAGTTTTGCGTAGTGACTCGTCATTCTATGAACGAAATTTGTTCTCTCAATTTTCATCTTTCGATGCATTAAGTAATTATTAGATATGAAATGATAAGTGTATAGTTAAATGCTGATGAATGAGAAGTTTAACCTCGCGAAACATTTTCATATTCAATCCTTTTTCTCGCCCATACAAGTTCCGTGAATATAGCTGAATTTAGCCCTGGAAACAAATGAAACGCGACTTTCTATGTTTGTAGGGCTGTGGGCTAGGTGGGCTACATCACCTTCTTCACTATCCACCAGAGGCCACCAGCATGTTAACAAGGGTTAAATAATGCCGTGTAAATGCAAGTTAGTTAGCCGCCATATTAACTAACATTCTAACCCTAGTAATGTAAACGGGGCATAAGGGAAATGTGTGATGCGTATGTATTATGTGCTGTTTATAACTACGTCAAGTAGTGTTGCCACCCTTGGAGAATGGATAATGGAAAGGGAGGTGCTGGAAGAGGGGGGTGGGGAAGAGAGGTGTGGGGGTGTACTTGAGATTTGAGCGCGAGGGGAGAGGGGTAGATGCGACATGTCAGATGAAGGCAGTTCCCGGGGTGGAAAGATACATTACGGTTGAGATGCTGTGAGAATCGTGACGGAATGGAATGGTTCCAAGAAATAAAGCGCTTCATTTTCTCCTCTCTATGCTTCCCGCTCAACGACCTCCCGCCCTCCCTTCATCGCTCTAAACATCATCCCACATCGCCACTGCCTCTATCCCCTTTCCTCAAGCATTCTCCACCCCCCCCCCCCCACCCTCCATCGACCATTACGGGTACTCCACGGTTCTGCTATATCTTCCCCCGTGGTTCTCTCCTCCCCCTCGCAGAGTCCTCCATCAAACCTGTTTTGCCCAAATTCACTCTCTAGCAATCTCTGTCAAACTGTCTCCTCGGCAAAATATTCGGCAACTCTCCCTCTCCTTTGTACACATCTTTCTCACCCTTCGCGTTCTCGTTCCGAACGTTTTCTCTCCTCTCGCGTCGTCAACCTTCCACGTGTGCTGAAGTGTATGTACAATGCTCTTCGCCTTCGCTGAGAGTCTCGGCATTGTTTTTTCTTTTAAGGTAGTCCGAGCGAGATAGTCTCCTAGTCGTAATAGAGACCATATTCGAATTATACGTTTTAATTTCACCAGCTGTAGGACACATCAATAAAATATTGCATTATTAATGGTGCAATGATATAGTTTTATGTGACAGAAATTGTAAGTAATTAAATGAAAATATCTAAATAAGTCTTTAAATTGACTCATTGTTTTAGTGCGGTGCGTTTGAAACTCCTTCAAAACGGAAGGTTTTACGTGATGCTCAAGAATTTATTGCGGTGACAATATGATCAATTTTCAAAAATAGGGGAGAAAACATACAAACTACACGCTGTTAGTTTTTCTACGATATCTAAGTGTTATAAATACCTAATTTTGTAAATAATGTCTCTCTGGAGTGCATACAAGTACCATTTCCCATGTAAAAGGGCTGGTATTTTTTGGCAGATATCTCCGAAAGTAATGTGGTAAGGAGAAGAGAATTTTTGATGCCATTGGATAGAAGAGATCTTTTTCTTTAAGATGAGACCAAATTCTTTGATTTCCAAGTAAAATGATACTTCGCTCAAACTACCTTAAGTGTTAATCTTTTTTTATTTCATGTATGCGGATCGTCATTTACGTTTTCTGTCAACGGGGGTACATCAGTCGTCATTGCTCCCACGTTCCTATCCTTGGTGAGTTCATGAAGTGAGGTCGAGAAAACGGAGGACTCTTTTTACTCACTCTCTATCTCATATGTTGGTAATGGATCTTGTGGATGATTTTTTTCTGCCCGCAATGAAACGGACTCTTCACACATCACACCGATGGCATATGTGTGTTACTAGTGTACAAAAGTATCTCTTGCTTCAATTTTTACTGCGCAGTCACGATATGTAGGCTGCATTACCGTTTCCTTGTTCAGAATGCGCGGAACGCAATGGATTATTCGGGAAGGAGAGGGGGTTTCTATTAAGAAATGAAAAAGTCTGGGCATTGGTTTTCATCTAAAAAGCATGTTTTGTTTATCTGGAAAATGCTAAACTAAGTTTCTGGAGGTGGTAGAACAACACGGTTGGCGTCATAGCTTGGACCGTAAAGTGCACTTTTTTATCCATAGGTCATGATTGGAGCTAAAGAAAAATGGCTGAAATTGTTACTGCAAAGTTTTTGGAAACTAGGATACGTATTTTAACACTAGTTATGGAAAGTTCTGGATAGACAATATGTGACTTTTATTACAATTCCAAAGCAATGCTTGTGGTTAATGTTCACTTAAAGTGGAGCTCTCATGTTTCGCTGTCGTCTGGCCATTCATTCGGAAGTCATACTGTCCGTAATATGTGATCATCTGAATGAAAGGTTACTTTCAATTTCATTCACTTTATGAGCCATAAGAACTAATCATTCTTGTCTTATTATTGAGTCTTTAGTATCAGCTTATCAATGTACTTAGGTAAGTTCGATGTCTTATTCAGTCCTAAATTTATTGTTTGCGACAAAAAACGTTTTTTCCGATAAATGCCTCGATATTTCGTAGTCAGTAACCGAACAAACTCATCTTTGGTAAGCCAAACCTTCAAAATACTCTTAACACAATTAGATGAAATTTAAATTGCGCAGCGTGTTTTTAAAAGCGTTTTCCATTATATACATCGCTTTAGAAAGATAAACTATTTCTTCCTCAAATATACTCTTTAGGCTTTCTGAATTTATTGATTTAAGTAACATGTCGCCACAGATTAATTTAAAGTATTGTATTCTCTTACACTAATGCTTATCAGATATTGCTTTGCATTCATTTTTGACGACTTAAACTGGAGACATAACTGTATTTTAATTGAAGCTTTAAGCGTTGCACATTGTCACCTTCATACTATTGCTGCCTAACATTTTGAACCCTTAGGGAGTTCAATAAAATTACTGAAAAATGACAGATAACGTGTCTAGTATTTGTGTTGCTCGTGAAGCAGGTGTGACATAGGTAGTATATGACGTGCAGGGACTAGTAGCTAATTATTTTGAATAATGACTCTAAGTACTTTTGCCCACATTTATTTAACAATGCGACCGATTTTACCTTGATATTGCATCTTCAGGCGAGAAGGATAAGTTGGCCAGAATATGCCGTATCGTGGTGAAACTGCTCGTAGTCTTCAATAAAAGTGTGGAAAGTTTCTAGTTATCATTATTTGAATTTGATATCTTTTACTGCCTCGAAGTGAAGCCTAATTAGATCGAATTTAGACTAGCAGCTGGTTTTAAAAGAGATTTTACAATAAGTCTTGTGTACCGAGCCTGTTAAAAGATTTAGGATAAGAATCACCCTCACAGGTGACTAACGAAACTTTGAAGTGGAATATTGAACAGATCCTGTAGCTGCTTAGTTGATTTGCTCTCTAATGCCTGTTTCTTAATCTACCACGGAATACTATCACCACATTCCGCATGATCCCTACGGTGACTCTTGTTATTCGTTTATTTAATGTCAATATACAGTAATACAAATTGTTTCTTCACTCTCAAGAAAAGAGTGAATTCATGGTGTTTGGAAGAAATAGGCAAATAAACATTAACATTACTATTGATGGTGAAGTTCTCAAAACTGTGGAAAAATTTATATATCTTGGAAGTGAAGTATATTCAGATAGAAATATAACAAGTGAAATAAAAAGAAGATTGTAGAAAGGAGGAAATTTTATCAAATGATAAAACATATAGTATGGGACAATAAAATACCAACAATAGCAAAGCAAAACATGTATAGAAATTATTATGTACCAATAATTACATACGGGGCAGAAACATGGACTAAAAAAGAAAAAGAATGGAGCAGAATCCAAGCAAGTGAAATAAAATTCCTAAGGGCAAGAAAAGGGAAGACAAGGAGAGACCGAGTAAGAAATACAGATATATGGACAGATTTGAACCAAGAAAGTATGAGAGATAAAGTGGAAAAGGCAATAATTAAATGGCATGGACATGTTAAAAGGATGGAAGTAAGCCGATTGCCAAGAATAATGGAAGAACTACAGCTAAACGGAAAAAGACCTAGAGGAAGACCTAGAAAAAGATGGAAAGAAGGCGTGCTGGAGAGCGTGCAGAAGAGAGGGTTGCAATGGCAACTAGTGCAGGAAGAAAAATGGTGGGAAGATGGAAGTAGATGGAGAGGTATCGTTAACACCCAGACCCGGCAGTAGCTGGAACGGGATCCGGATATGTATGTATGTACAAATTGTTTCCGTAGCATACCTATAGTGTGGTGCATTTTGGTTAAAGTTACCGGTAAATTATTATTCCTGTTGGTGATAACTCGCCCTCTACCACTCCTAACTTTGAGGTGACCTGCAGGATAATGTGCATGTTGAAGAAAATGGTTTACCTTATGAGTAAATTTGAGGCGGGTTCCTTCACTGGAGATGTGAAGAGTAATCGAAAAAGACTCCGGGTTTCTCAAATGACTCTCTGATGCATGATGTGATCGGGGAGGTATGTTGCAGGACCGACAGCTTTTATAATTTCGCTTTCCGCGAAACCGTCAAGGGCCACAATAGTTATCTTCCAAGCCTTCATTAGTGTCTCTGATAAGGATAGCTTGCTTAAGCTTAAGGATATTTTGTATTATTGTCTGTTTTATTTAAGTTTTATCTCAATTTTCAATAAATACCAGCATGGGATGCTAATTGATTATTCGCATCTGTAATTGTGTAATAACTTCAACATATCAGCATGGCTGTCTTTGTTTGACGACGAGACTGAATATCGCTGGAATCGGGTTGGTGTAGTAGAGTAATGGCTTACTACTCAGATGATAGGGGTTCAAATCCCGGCGGAGGTGGATGTTTTTCAGAGAAAACCCGATCCCTACTTGGGTGTCTTGAGAAAGAGCCCTTCAAATCGAGTGCTCCGTCTGTCGGATGCGACGTTAAACCGTGGTCTCAATGACATGTTTCGTTAAGAGCTGGCTAATGCCGACGCCGGGTTTCCATCCACCCTTCCTCCACTTCCAGAAGATTCTTACCTACCTTCCCACCTGACCTCAATGGCGCATATTGCCTCAGTTGTCGGTATACTCCCCGAATAACTAACCAAGCCAATCTGAATATCGCGTCGCAGGCTGGACTTCCCTTGTTTACTAACGCATCCATCATCTCCCATCGCCTCTTCCCGACTTAAGAGCAGTATGAGCGAGATAATTCCCTCTTGTCATAATGGACTCTAAAAACTACATTCGAAGTATACTTTTTTATTTCAGCAGCTGTAGAAAACATGAATGAAATGTTGGATTATTAATACATACATACATACCAATCACGCTGTTCCCTTTCGGGGTAGGCACAGTCACAAAGTTTCACTCATAAATACATGTTTGTGCACCTAACTCTGCATCAATAATTTCCTCCATACTGGCCTATCCTTGCAAACCTCTTTTGCTTCATTTACTCCCATACACTGCTTCATACACGCCCTCCTGTTTATAAGATTCCTAATATTCTTCCTAAGAATTTCCTCAACCACATTCAACCACAACTTTCTCGGCCTACCTCTACCTCTCGCACCATTCATTTCATTCTCATATATGTTTCGTTATTCGACTCACATCCATTCTCTCAACATGGCCAAACCAACGGAGCACACTCCTATCATACACGTCCATTACTGGAGCATTTAACCCACCTTCATTTATTACCCACTCATTCCTGACCCTATCCATCCTACTCTTGTCGCAAACACTCCTCAGATAAGTCATACCCACGACGTTTAGTCCATTCTTACGTCTATCCTGACATACACATGTTTCACTACCATACAACAAAGTGGGGAGAAGTATGCTTTTGTACACGGCAATTTTCGCTTCCTTAGACAAGCACTCATTCCTTGATATGCTCCAAATGCTACCTATCACTTTCCTTCTAGCATTCGCACGTTTCTTTATCTCCTCATCTAGCCGTCCATCTTTCGTAAACATCTTACCTAGGTACACAAAATCATCCATTTGGCGCAATTAAATACTTTAATATGACTGAAATTCTACATAATTAAAAGAACATGTCTGTAGAGGTTTTCAAATTGCCTACTTTTTCACGCGGTTAAAACTCCTTCTCAACGGGCGGTGTTTTGTGATCTTAAATAAATATCTGATGTTCTAGTAGGATTTCTTTTCAAAAGCAATTGTGAAAACATGTTAATTTTATGACGAGATCTAGATGTTATGTATTCCTCATTTTTTAAATAAGATCTCCTTGGAGTTTACACATAGTATATATCATTTTCCACGTAAAATGGCCGGAATTTCTCGTTAAAAATCTCGGAATGTATTTGGGTTAGGGGCTCATATTATTGTGTCTTTGTAAGGGTAAGATGTTTATCTTTAAAATGTGACCAAATTCATCGATTTTTAGGTGAAATGATGTTTCGCTCAAACTATCTTAAATGCCCTGAAGGATTTAATTGTATGCATGGAATTATATCTTCAGTAATCAGAAATATCCATTTAGATACAATTCGTAATAATAACCAGCGGTAGCACGGTAGCTCTTTTATTGCGTGTTTGCATGTTTTTGAGCTTAGCACTCCCTTGGTTCCTGATCTCCTGGCTACTTTTGCTCATCCCCAATCAGCCTGGGGAGAGTCCGAGGCTCACATTTGAACTGGGATGAGTGAGGCATGCCTGGTTCGGAATCACCCCGAGCCGCACACCTTTGAAGTGACTCTGTAAGTATTTCATTGATAAAGATGGTACAGAGGCTTCGGCGGTGATTTATTGAGGTCAGTTTATGCGGGTTTTTCCCGCGTTGATTTATGTTGATTTCAGTCAGGTCAGGACCTGACAACGCTAGCTGTAACGTTACTGAAACTGTTGTCCGTTAACATGAATCAACGCGGGAAAAACCCGAATAAATTGACCTCATCGATAAAGATGTTAAGTATCCCTATAAACTTTTGTCTTGTCATGACTTCGCTTCGAGATTGCGAGGGCGGCATATTTGGCTTTGGTCCACAACATTGTTTTGAATCTCTGCTTTCTATCTTTGGAACATGTCCATCTGAAATTTGGTCCATTCATTGACACTAGCTCTTCAGACACACCGTTTCGCCATTCTTCCCCCTCCCACTCTCCATCACCTGCTGGTTTCACTCTAAAATTTTTGATTTGCTGCGCTCGCTTCCTCTGTCGTTCGTTCCTTATAGATTCAAGGCGTTTGTTCTGGTCCAATAAACTGTGTTTATTGCTTGCGCGATAGAAATCATGGGGTCTTAATATTTTAGGCCTCTCTCATGCGTGATTGGTGTTGTAATTATGGGATTTCTGTGGAAGATAAATATTCGTTGCCCATTGCTTTGGAATCTAACTTTTTAAAAAACTAAAAATCGCTCAAAATTCTGTAAAAACAATAAATCAAAATATCTGAGAGACATAATTTTTATCTCAATGTGAAGAACCATTTTATGCTCTTCCATAGTATATTTCCAACTTATCAACCAAACTCCGAGTAGTTTTGGTAATATTATATCATCAACAGGAATCTATTCCTCTATATTTTTATATTACATACAACTTAGACAAAATTACATCGATTGCCATGATGGAAATCCGGGGAATTTTTCCATTCGGATTTGAGGTATGGTTTGGGCAGTAGTGACTGTAGTTTCCGCAAATAGACTTTCTTGTCATATACCTTTTGAAACCCTACACATCGTACGAACATGTCGCAGAGATTTCGATAAAAATGACATTATCCCTGCCCTGGGCTCTTTGGGAGTATGAAACGTATTTTATAAATGGCTTCTTCCAATTTTCATATACAAAAGCTGAAATATCGACGTGCCGTTGTAGTAGTACATAAAAAATGCATTCCTAAGTATTTTGGAAAAGAATGTTTAAACGTTCTTATGCAACCATGTGTATTGGCCACTGGCGTACGAAAGTTCGGAAAATTTTACCAATGATGTAATAGCACGCAAGTTCACTCATGGTTCTGAAAAGGTGTTTAAAAATTTTTGACAACGCGAGGCGATGTTTCTTTGTTGTTATAAGGCTTTAATTGCAAAATGGTCTCAATTTTGAATAGGATTTTCGCTCTAAAAGAACGCAGTTGATAATATTGATGTAACTTTGCATCTAGGTTCTGGGTTAGCTTTTAATTATTATCTTAGAAAAGTATTGCATTTATCGCAGTGATTCTGGTGGTGAAATAAATGTTGTAACCGTATGAGTCAGTTAGTATTTTTTCAGATCTATGAACTCTCCTTCGTGGCTGTATATCATTAGCTAAGCATAGGCAAACACCAAGATATAGAACTCCGTTAACTCCCTGGGGCCACAAAAGAAAATATCATAATAATTAAGCAAAAATATTCTTTCCTTCCACTTTCTGTACAAAATGGAGTCTCTTTTGAATTTTTGGTGCAGTTCTCTCAAGATTTTTTGAGATACACTGTTGTCCATAATTGTTAGATAATAATTTGTTGTGTATTCAACGCTTTATTTTACTCAGCACTGACCATGGTTTCAAAACTTCGTTCCATTAGCAAGCCGGGCACCTTGATAATGGTGCAAAGTACCGAACTAATCGCTGGTGTTGAGTGAAATGAAGTGGGAAATGAAGTGGGTAAGTGGTGTATTATTTAAAAATATTTGAAGTTATATTTACATGCATACCCATCACGCCGTTCCCTTTCGGAGTAGGCACAGTCAAAATGTTTCACTCATTAATACATAATTGTACATCTAACTCCGCTTCAATTATTTCCTCCCTACTGACCTATCCTTGCAAACCTCATTTGCCTCATTAACCCCCATACACTTCAAACACTCCCTCCTGTTTTTAAGACTCCTAATATTCCTCCTCCTAAGAATTTTCTCAACCACATTCAACCACAACTTTCTCGGCCTACCTCTACCTCTCACAGAATTCATTCTACTCTCATATATCTGTTTCGGTATTCGACTATCATCCATTCTCTCAACATGGCCAAACCAACGAAGCACACTCTTTTCATATATGTCCATTACTGGAGCATTTAACCCACATTTACTCATGACCCACTCATTCCTGACCCTATTCATCCTACTTTTGCCGCAAATACTCCTCAAATAACTCATACCCACGGTATTTAATCTACTCCTATGTCTATCCTGACATACCCATGTTTCACTACCATATAGCAAAGTGGGAAGAAGTACACTTTTGTACACGGCAATTTTCGCTTCCTTAGACAAGCACTCATTCCTTGATATGCTCCACATGCTACCTACCACTTTCCTTCCAGCATTCGCACGTCTCTTTATTTCCTCATCTATTCTTTCATATTTCGCATACATCTTACCTAAGTACACAAAATCATCCACCTGTTCAATTACTTCGCCATTCGCCCTCATCATACAGTTATTCTCCCCATTCTCCTAATCAAAAACTACTATACTTTTCCACAAAATTTGGCCCTAGACTTTTGCCAATGTTCTGTTGTAATTACCTTTCAATAGGGCGTATCGATGAACTTTACTCGCTTATAATTGGTGATTGAATTTCGACTTGTCTTTTAATGCCCAAGGTATTGGTCATAATATTAATAGACTTATATTCTTGAGCATAATTTATTTTTACTTGTATATTATTTAACCTGGGTTGGATGGGACAGAACCGTCCCCTCCTCCCCCAACCCAGTTTACATACACAGACACCCATGTCCTGGGTAGATAATATTCTGCCCAGGAGGGGCCCGAACCCGCGACTTTCGGATTAGCTCGTTAGTTAGACCTCGGGCGAGGACTTTACCCCTCCGCTGCCGGGGCCGACTCGCTGAGATAATGCAAAAATTTAAGAATATGAATCGTTTTATACCATCGCGCTCTTTAAAATGATTGTATGGCGTTGTTGGTGAAGATCTCTTTTAGCAGGCGCTCTTTCCCTAATGTTCAACTGCATCATTTTGAGTAGTAAGCCAAGAAGATTGAAGGAGGACGCTTAAAATTTTTGCCGTATCTCTTTGTCTCGAATAATTTTCCTCGAGATAATTTTGTAAGTAAGAAAACACAATTCCTGCCTCCGGATAACGTTTAAGTGCTCCATAATTGCCTGCGGAGATTAAACAAACGAATTTGTTCATCACATGTTGACAGTTTAAGTATTAATTTTAACTTTCCCAGTGCGATTTTCTATTGATTTGATGTGCCGTATAGTTTTTTTCGTAAGGAATCAGTTTAATTTGAATGCCACCCATAATATGGTTTTGTCCGGTAGTAGGAATATTGCTAAATTTAGGATTGTACAACTTTATTGCTAATGCCTTTCGTTATTCCGGATTTCATCATTTCGAACAAAAAAAGCTTTCATAAAAGAGTATATGTATTGGTGAATTTTTTTAACGTTTTAGCGGAATGAAAAGAGCAGTGCCACGAAAGAACTCCCAACTTTGACCTAGATTACAGCGCTGATGAAAATGCGATTTCCTCGTTACCAACCCAAACATTTCCAATAGAATATGATTTAGTGGAAATGTTGTTGGAGTTGAGGATTTACAGAGTGAGAAATATTGAAATATATAGCCAACCTCACCACTTGAAAAAAAATCCCAGTGGTCGAACTCTCTGCTCAACTATGTATTTATGCAATTGTTATGTTGTGTTGAATATTTAGTCTTTTCATGGTTTCAGTCAATGTTGTATTTTGCAACACCCTTTTTTCGATTAAATAGGAAAAACAGTGCGCAGATATAATTCATGAAAATCATTTCGCTTTAACCAATGGGCATAAATGAAGCTTTCTTCCTTTTATCGTATGTGAATAACTTTATCTTCAATTTAGTATTCTGTCCCATTTTAGGTAAGCAATACAAAATGTTGGAAGAAAAATTTAAAGCCTTGGCTATATGAGTTTCAAAAATATGGCGTTAAGTGTTTTAACGGTAATCTCCTCTTTGCCTATTATTTCGCAGTATATCTTTCTAAGTGGTGTCCTTTTTCCCGAAAAAGTCTCCATGAGAGAACATTTTTCACCGCCGCTAATGGGCTGTTCTAAGGGTCCATCTTCATTAATGTCGGTGGAATTACGTTTTATTTTCGCGGGGCTATTATCCTGGGCTTCACTAATTACTGGCGTCATTCATGTGTGCCTGCGTTTCCCGGGAGAAAAATTAAAATGCCATCCCCATTACTTTTTAATTGTAACTTAGGCGTAAAATGCATACGTGTATGTAAAACAACGGACGTCGAGAACGCTGGTGATTGGATTATAATATGCTCACACTACGTCCAACTGGATAAATTTACGATGCGCCTCTGTAAAGCCACGTTTCCTGACGAACCAGAAATTATGGCGAAGTTCCACATGTAACCTACATAGCGCTGCGGCTTTACATCGCAATGCTGCTTTACTGCAGTTTTATTTGAAAGTCAATTTGCTATGACTGCGAGTAAACTTTCCCTTGAGTGATAAACATGGAGGTGATATCATTTCTTCAATCAAATTGGCACCAGCTGTCGCTCACGAACGTGAAGTATGATCAGTTTGAATCCTTATAAGTTTTTTCGCGGGACTATAAGGAAAAGTTTTGAGGGGTGCATTTTATTTAAAATTTTCCTTGAAATGTCATTGAAGTTATGCCTGGCTGGATATTTATTCCACGTTCCGTGCGCAATCCCATGTGCCACAATATTGGCAATGTTAGCACTCTCTTTGTTCAATATTTTTCCTTCTAAAACGTAAAGACAATTTTTTTTAAAACCGCTCAGTTATTTCCTGTGCAGCATTTACGCTCTGTATACCGATTATCCATTCCGACTAAAGTGACATAAGAGTGGTTCATAATAACAAATGTTTGTTTATTACTCCAATAGAGAATGCGTACAAAATAATATATTTAATTTAATGGGGAGTAACTTTAGGTAGCCGTGAAGGTAAACCTGAATTATGGCTACTATCGTTTACAAAAGAGGTTATGCAAATATATATACATAAACGAATTACATCATTTTGAAATTACAGTACATATATCAGATAATATTGCAGTTACAAGAAAACATTCTCTAGACTTTCTTTAGTGAATAACCAAGATCGTATGTTCTTCATTGTTGTGCTTGCAATTTTTGAATTAAAACAATAAACAGGTAATAAATTATACACTTTAGGTCTTATGTACAAGATACATCGTTTGAATAACGTCATGTTTGGCTTAGGCAAGGAAATACGTAGGGTGTAGGGAGAAGGATTGTACAATAATAAACCAGTATTACCACTTCGTAGGTAAAAACGACGTAAAAATTTATAAACAAATAAATGTCTCAAGGGGAGCAACTCAAGACAACAAAATAGAGGAAAGGAACGGTCAAAGCGAGTCTTTTTTAAGATCACTCTAACTGTTCTTTTTTATAGAAAAGCGGTGGATCTTATAGACTTTTGGTGAGCTCCACCCCAGCAGAATATATTGTAGCTTAGTCTAGAGTTAACAAGGGCGTTATGTATAAATTTCCGAAAATATATTGGACGTTAGTTCTGAATGAAATAAAAATTGGCTATGGTTCGCCGCATACTATTTACAATATTTCCAATATGTTGCTGCCATTTTAAGCACTCATCCAACATTGCCGAAGATCTCGGTACAAAAACTCCCTCTTTCGCCGCACAATGAGGGATGATAATGAAAACTGAGGTCTGCTAAAAACACTCCCAATATACGCTTAATCATTTCACCTCCCAGTAACCTTCTCCTTTACTTGGTTGCATTCCTAATACCCTCTGCCACACGCCCATACGGCGGCTCGCAGGGTTGTATGTAGATGTAGAGTATGTTTATGGTAGTTTACTGAGGCAGTTGTCTGCATGTGGATTCGAGTCCATCTATCAAGTATGGACGATAGGGCAGGCAGATAGTAGCGTCATGAAAGCCTTGTATCATGTCAAATTTGCTCGTGGGATGTACAATATATTGTCTACCTCTGTGAATGAATCGCAGCTTTTAACTACCGAAGCAATAAGCTATTGTTTCAAGTTTTGGTCTGATAAAAATCAAGCTGAGAAATACTGTCAGCATGTTGGAGTTCATGAGAAATTTTGCCTCTTGATTCTTTAAGCTTACCACTGCCACACTGAATGTTAATAGCCTGGAGAAATGTAACTTTGAATGACCTCCTGACCTTCCTTAGCTTGATTCAGTTTGCATATGGTATTTAATGGCTCCAATACCCTTCACCAATCTACACTCTAATATCCTTCACCAATCTTCATTCCCTCATTAAAAAAAAGAGTTATATTTATATACACACGTACTCGGGTGTCTTAAAATTTTTATCTCGATGTGTGCTTGGTCACTGGATAAACTACATTAGCGATGTGTGTAGGTCGGCGCTCAAAGTTCGAAATATGCAGGCTACCCTCAAATATCTCTTACTATTTAAGGTACTTTGAGCTAAATATCATTTTAATTAGAAATCAATGAATTTGGTCTCATTTTAAAGAAAAATATCTCACCCTTCTAATGACACCAAAAATTCAACCCCTTACCACATTACTTTCGGGGATATTTGCCAAAAAATACCAGCCCTTTTACACGGGAAATGGTACGTGTATGCACTCCAGAGAGACAGTTTACAAAATGAGGTATTTCTAACACTTGGATGTCGTAAAAAAACTAAGAGCGTGTAGTTTGTATGTTTGTTGTTTTCGGGAAATGGTACCTGTATTCACTCCAGAGAGACCTAATATTAAAAATAAGGCATTTCTAACACTTAGATGTTTAAAAAAAACTAACAGTGTGTGGTTTGTATGTTTTCTCAACTATTTTTGAAAATTAATCATATTGTCTCCGCAATAGGTTCTCGGGTATCACAAAAAACCTTCCGTTTTGAAGGAGTTTCAAACGCACAGCGCGAAAAAAATGAGTCAAGATAAAGAATTATTTAAATATTTTCATTACATTGCTTACAATTACTCTCATATAAAACTATTTTATTTCATCATTAATAATGCAATACTTAATCGATGTGTCTTACAGCTGGCGAAATTAAAACGTATAATTCGAATATGGTCTCTATTATGACTAGGAAACTATCTCGCTCGGACTGCCATAATCCGCCCACGTGTCCTTATTTGCTGCTAAGTGAAATCTGTATTTTGAATCCAGATATCTTCAGTGCGTTCCTTGATTTTCTTGTTGGATTCGAGGTGCTGTTGTGATACCGACTCTCTTTACCTTTTTTTACTTCCTTACCGTGTCTTCTTGTCGCCAAAGTTAATATTTTCTGCATGAATCGTGTAAAATCTAATATTATCGGTGGAAATGAACTGGGTTTCAGGTCACCTCTCGTAAAAATAAAAAAGCAAAGCTCTCAAACTTCTTTCACTTCTGAATCGCGTGGTCACTAACTGGGCCATCAAACAAGGATTTATCACTTATGGTCTCCTTGCGTCGTTTAATGCGGTAGGGTCTGATTAAATGCGACTTGTCTTTCCCTCACTCTTCGCCACCTTAGTTTGGGTTCGAACGATAATGAACTGAAGAGTAAGGCCACTCGGTTACGAGAGAACGCATTGAAGTTTAGATGATGATTCTTATAGTTACCGCAAATGTCCCAGGAGGATAGCCAACGGATTTCGAGTTTACAGCGCCGACTTGTGTGAACGCCGTGCACATAGAGATAAAAATGCCTTGCTATAATCTGACAATCGTTTGCATGAGGCAGCTTGGTAGAGCCACAACGCACTATGTCTTTCAAGTTAGGGAACCTCGCAAAATTGGAACGCGAATGATTGAGGGCCGTATTACAGAACGTTTCTCAATCCGAGTGGGCACTCACCCTCGGTGGAGTAAGCACTCACACTCATATTGGGAGTGAATGTTGATTCGTATCATAGCAACGCACTCGCACTCGGCTCATTTGAGTGATAGTAACGAATCTATAAACTAGTATTTATTAACGTTACTCCAGTTCCATTGAGGTATTTACGTGAAACAAATGACGAACGATTTCATTTAGCCGCGCAAGTAAATAATTTTTTGTAGTGAAACGTGATTACGAAGTGAATTCATTAGGAAAAATTTCCAGATTTTATAACTTATTCAATGAAAAATATAGTTATACATATAACCATACATTAAACACTAAATTGTACAAAAGAGAAACTAGAATCGCAAGTGAAGAGATATAAATAGCGGCGAATTGCAATGTTTTTTTGACGTGGGCACCGTAAAACTTATTGACAATCATTGTTATATTTACAAATCCGAATTCTTCCTCTTTAAAACGAGGTAAAAAGTAACCGTGTACATCGTCAGAATCGCCGGTAATAAGTCTAAAGTGGGACCCCTCATCGAAATATCTTCCAAAATATCTGTTGAAACTTATGAAGCACTCTCAAGAATGCTAACTTATCTTGTAAAAACGTGTTCACAATTCGGTAAAATAACAGCAATTGAAGAGGCCGAATTTAATATGGAAGATTTAACTGAGCATTTCCTTTATTTTACTAAATATTCAAGAGAAATATTGGCATCCACCTCCTATAAGTAAAATGTAACAATTTATTCATAGGCAGGTTGCAGTATTGTGGCATTATTTTTAATAATATACCTACGTTAGTAAAAATTTTTTCTTTAATACCCTATTCATTTATTAATAGCATCGCCTCTGGTCACAATCCCGACTATTGCATACAAATATGAGGTATTCTTATCAGGATAATTCTACACATAATGGCTAGGCATGTGACCCTCGCTGTATAGTCTTTTCTTTAGGAATTTAGTTTTGAGGGATGTCAACCAGCAAAACAAACTTCAGAGGACAAGCTGCTATTAGCCACTGATGAGATAAAGTTGGTAACATATGTTAAATCCAGCCAGTTTCATTTTTATAGTAAGGTTGGCAGTGTTTTAAGAATTATGTTTTGCTTTTTGTTCTGTCGTCACATAGTAATAAAGTGAGTTCCGTTGTGTGTTATTGCAATGAATGGTGTCATCATTTACTCGACTAAACCTTTGTAGTTAATGACTAATGCCAGAGATCTCCCATAATTTCTAACAGCCTCAAACGTATTATCACACAACTGTTCTCATTTATTCTTTTCCATAATAAATCCTCAGAGGCTTTTATAGCTTTCTCATTATCCTTAAGTTCATAATTTTTCTCAGCTTAAGTTCATATCCAATGCAACTGATAAAAGACAAGTCTATGGTCAGAGGCTAGGTCAGCAGCTAGCTGCCTGTGTTAGATTTAAGATTAGAAATGTTGCTTAGGTTCTGTAGAAAATAATGAGTGGTATATTGATTACCGAGAGATATTGATCACTGAGTGGTATATTGAGATATTATGAAAACATAATGATACATTTCTAGACTAGTGAAATTTTGCACAAATAAAGGTTTCCTGTTCTCTTTATCAGTAAATTTTGCTCAGACCAGAGTGAGTTTTGACTATCGATACACGGAAATTTCGTTATAAGACACTTCGTTATAATGAGATGCTGCTGTAATATGAAGTTTGACCTTCTGATGATATGATTGTATTCATCTATCTGATGGATATATTGATATAGATTCCCTTTCCATTTGATATGATAATGACAGGAGTTCTAATTGCGTCCATGGGACATAAATTATTCATCCTACTGATTGATACCATCAGCCTTAAGTTCTCTTATTCAATATACCCCTTGCAGTATCCCTCAATCTACAATTGTAGATGGGTATTGTAACAAAATTAGCAAGAAGGGTAAATTAAGGGCAAAAAAGGACTGCATAGATGCTTTTTGAAAATATAAATTCAGTTGCATATTTGTACTGATAAAACAACTCTGGCAAGTTAATCCGTCACACAAGGATATCCATCTATCGTAGATAATTAACTAATGAAAATCGCACAAAAATCCTTATAAATCCCTTTTATTCAACACATATGACCATAAATACACTAAGCAGGCTGATTTTATATGAAAAGGTATCAATTTAAGTAGAGGGGTAATGGTCTCGATTTGTACTTTAATTATGCCAAACATGGTAGCCATGTTTGCAATTAAATTAATAAATGTAGTAATGCGGTAAAAGCAGAATTTAGAATCCAATGTCATCACAGGTAGACATAATATCTTCAATATATCCTGAAATATTGTAGCACAAATTATCATAGGAGTGATAGAGGATGACTGTTTGTTGAAGTATTTTTTAACAAATACCTCTGCTGTTCAAATAAATTTAGATGAATGTATGTACGAACCAGAATGAGGTCATAAATCATAAGAAATTAGAATATCAAGGGATATTTTTCAGGCACATCTTCTATTGTACTTGAATATACATTGTCTTTAAAGGGGATGGTGGAAGAGAAGAGAAAGGAGTGAGTAAAAACATTAGTATGAAATGGAAATTGAAAGGACATTTATTAAATAAACCTTCAAATGAATACAAACAAAATATGGGGGAGTGTATACTGACAGAGAAAATTTTTCATTAGAAATTCAATGAGTTATTACAAAAAATAAGGCTTCAAGAAATAATCAGCCAATGGTTTATGGACATCTTACCTAGAATATGATATCATACATTACAAAAAATAAAGATTTATCATGGTATGAAATATGGGAGGGATATATCAGTCAAAGAAGACTCCAGGGAGGGGAAGTTATAATACAATAACATTCAAGAAGAGCTCCATAAATGGGATACATTCTATATATTGGCAGTCCTCTCCACTGGTTACAACGGTCTCACGGAATTAATATGGCATCATGAAGGTCTGTGTGATTAGTTGAAGAGGTCTATCAGAGACAGGTCCGTGTGATTAGTTGAAGTGGTCTAGGCAAATTAATTAACAGTTGAGGACAACATTTTAATAAAAACACACCAAGTATGGTATTTTATCTTTTATGTTGATGTTATGATTTTCAATTCTCACCATCTTTGAAATATGGTAAAAATGTCCTTAATATTGACAATATTGAGTAATATCACCAAAGTGAAATGCATATTTGGAACTTCATTCAGTCATGTGTAGAACCTATCATTCATCTAAGGCCTTGCTAGAGTTGTGGCTTTAAATGTTTGAACTTCACTGGAGCATATCATGCGATAACTTTATCCCATATAATTAGAAAGTGAAATGGACCCCATGGAGTCATCAATATAAGCATTTGCTATGTAAATTTTTTCAGTAATTAAGGTCATAAATGAAGTTTGATCACTATTCCTACCATTAACATTCACCACTAATAATCATAAAACGATAACGTAAGTTGTCAACTTAATTCTAGTCTCATTCCTTAAATACATACTGTATTTTCTAATGAAAAATAATCAGGCAAGATCTGTAAAAGTCATACAACACTCACTTATCACAACATCAGTTTCAATTGTTCCTTATTCAATACCATATATTGTGAGAGGTATACAATATTCTAGTACATATACATATTTCCAGTCATTCCTTGTATCAATGAATTAACCTAGGTAGCCAACAACATTAATTTTACACAGGACTACTATATAAGTAATAGAACCATAGGAAATGGACTCCAAATATATGGAAATTATAATTTGAATTGGCATGTACACTGATAATAGTTTCATCATCTCGTCATTAAACAGCTGATCTGAACAAAGAATCATTCTTAAAGGGAAATACCGCGATCGCAGAATTAAACTATTCCAATGTATCACTAAAACCTCAACACTGACTAATGCACTAATATAACATAATATTTACCAATACGTACATTACCTGTCGGGGTTAGTTCGACAGTAACTAACTTCGAAATGTCCTGTTCTTTGCATCCTCTACTTAACATCTATGCTAACCTACTCTAAAGGATGGGTCTTTGAAAACTGTTATCATAGAACGTTAGTAAATACAATGCTAAGAAGCTTGTATAACATCATCACGAAGGTATTGGGAAGAACAAGTTTGCTTACATGTAGTGATGGAGAGGTAAAATCATATAAGTATAGAGAAGATACAGTGATATAGAACAGACACGGTTACTTAAAAGAGTACTTCCTGCATTCAAAGTGTCGTTCGTTTAACGTTATTGGACACATCAGCGAGACTTCACAACCTAAGACAACTAACTAACAACTTTTCACAACTTGAGACAACTTTCATAACGTCCAGAAACTAAATATCTTGTCAACTTATGGCATTGATAATAATGCGTAATCCGAGATCTGATTAACTCAGCTAGAACATCGATAGTAACAAATGTTATACACACGGATCGTACACCTTTCGAATTGGGAATGATACGTAGGTTTACAACCCGGTCTCGAGAAACTTGAACAATCCCATAGAACTTGGGTCACACGAGACAGCTGCAACATTGTATATACACGTTCATGTTGTTCTTAGCGGCCTCGCAGTCCGAAATGGTCTGAATATCGATTAATTTGTCGCACAATCTTCCCGCATCGTCCTGTTTGTTGACAGATATGACTGCTGAGCAATTATGAGCGAAATTCGCAGTTGTTGAGCGATTGTTTCATTTGAATCATGACGCGGGAAAGTTTTATCCCTTCACGTAACGATTTCAATGCACTACACGGATTAATTTAAGCTCTTTGTTACTAAACAAACAAAAATAAAGCTCTAGGAGACTATAACATAAATGTTTTCATACCATAAGTCTGTGGTAATCAAATAATTACATTAAATACCGCGACCATCACACGTTCCCAAATAGTATCAGAGGCTTCGAGAGCATTTTGGCCGATTAGATCGTTTTAAATCTACGTAAAATTGTACTTTGATTCACCAAGATCATTTAAACGCAAAGAATCATAATAATTTCTGTCATTAAATATTCTAATACCTTTGAATTGGAAGTGTTGTAATACAGAAGTATAAGGAATTTGCACGGCCATGTAATTTCAAAAATGACGGCGATTGATGCCACGAATTTCGCTCAAAGCAGTCACATCACCAATAACTAGTATTACTGAAAAATAAGTATTCTAGTAAAATTAGTTCATTCACCAAAATTTCAATCTAAATATGCCAGGTGATTGTGGCAGACATCTTGAAAATTGCTCACTCGAAATGAGTGGGCACTCGAGTATCCAAAAGGGGTCATTCGTTTCTGAGGGGAGTCCGAGAGAGCATCGTCACTCGAATGACGTCTTGTGATACCAAAGTAGCAACCGAGTGGAGTTTGAGTGACGTTTGGGAAAAATCCGCACTCGAGTATCGTTCTGTAATACGGCCCTGAGACTGCGCTGTACGTTTCTAACCAACCTGAAGAGTGCTTACTGAATCATTAAATGGTTCTAGATTTCCCAATAGATTTGCTTGCTATGCGCGGATATCTACGCAAAGGGTCCATATGATATGTCGTTGCCTTTGCAATAAAACCGATCGATAACAGTGAGTATAATCTGAAAATGAAAAAGTTAATGTATTTTACTGATTCAACCGTCGCATTTTTTTCCTAATTTAAGCCAGAAAATGCATTGAGATTAGGAGAATTGTTCCTCTCTGTTGGAACGTTCCCGATGAAATTTCCTCATAGATTTTTCGTAGGAAAAGTTGAAGTTGAAAGTTGAAGTTTTCGTAGGAAAAGTTGAAGAGATTCTCGTAGAAAATAGTACCCCCATTGTCCCTAGAAAGTACATCTGTACAGAATAGCGACTATAAATTCATATGAAACTAAAAGTGGGTTTCATTGGCTGAAAATGTATTTGTTTTATACCAAACGTAGTTATCCAAACATGGTGATTTTAATTTATGTTTGCATGCCTTTTGTTTCTGAGAAATATTTGTCAGTCTTTACATAATTATTAGTTGCTATAAATCTATGACTGTATAAATGAAAATATGCTGAACATATTTGTGCTTTATGAAAATGCATTTGTTATGCAAAGTTTTACTCATCAAATTCTATGATAAGTTGAATTGTTTCCCATAAAATTGTAATTCCTTACCTGAAGTACCGTTTTGTTCTGAGGAAATGACTAACCAAAGTCGTTAATTTTTAAAGGAGAAAAGTTCCATTAAAAATATTCCCTTGAGTCTAAGGGAATATACTTAGAAATGAGATTTCTTTCTTGAAGGCTTTCAATTTTCTAAAGCTTTCCCCTATGCTCTAGGAAATTCATTTGGAGACATTTTTATCAGAGCTTGAGAGAGTGAGAAGG
This sequence comes from Ceriagrion tenellum, assembly GCA_963169105.1. Taxonomy (NCBI): domain Eukaryota; kingdom Metazoa; phylum Arthropoda; class Insecta; order Odonata; family Coenagrionidae; genus Ceriagrion; species Ceriagrion tenellum. The sequence continues at coordinate 15,710,825 of OY720643.1, read as the reverse complement.
TCGAAAGAAAAATATCTGCTGGATTTGATGACGAATCCTCATCCACTTCTGCCTTTCGGGACGTACTCGCTCTGCCCCTTCTTTCTGTTCTTAATTCTCGCCTCAACCCTCTCCGATCCCATCCCCATCTCTGCTTCAACCCTTCCCCGTATCCATCGCAGTCTAAATCCCGGAACCGCTTCCCTAACCCCCCGCCGAGCGTCTCCCATCTCAATCCCTCTTTCAAGTCGAAACACACACACACCGTTTCTCCATCACACTTGTCACGTGCAAACGTTTCCCCAAACTAGAAGCTCTTCTTGGGAACGAGAAGGAGGGTGGGGGAATGAGGGGTGCGTTTAGGAAAAGGAGAGGTAGGGGTGTGGTGGTGGTTGGGCTTTATCCTTCCCCGCAACCCCGCCAAACAAACCCTCCCGATTAACCCCCGCTGTGTCGCCAAAAAATCCCGTTCTCCGCCTTCGCCGTCCAAATTCTCTTCCTTGACTTGCCGTGGTCTTGCAACACACCCCCCCACTTCTACCCGCGAACCCTTAAACCCTGTTCTAACCCCTTCTTTCTGCCATCCTTCCTCCTTCGAACCCCCACCCCACCCCTTCCACCCCCGCAGTGGCAGTCGCGACCCCCTTACCCTTCTCCTCCTTCCCGCACCCCCTGGAGTGTTTATGTCTCACCTCCACCCCCCCTTCACCCCTTTCTGCTCTTGTCTCCAGACTTTAACCTCGGTTGTCGGAAGTGTGGGCGTGAAAGGAGAGTTTCTCCTCTGAAATTGAAACGTCACGTACCTTACCTGCCTCCTCGCCCAAATCCACCAGTCGCGAGTCGCAGTTATAACCCCCCCCCCCCTGCTGTTGAGAATTCTTATTCCCCCATCCCCCCCCCCCCCCGAGAGTGAAATAGTGAGAATTTACGATTATGACGCCGGAATTATCGCGCCGCACCCCTCTTACCCCCACGTCGGGTGACGAAATGGGAATATCACTCGGGAGCATTTTTGTGGAAGAGTCGAGCTCCTGTTATGTGTCTACCAACAATAAGTTAATGGGGTGCGTTTTACTTTTAAACCTACTTTCAAAATATATTTGAAACTATATATATATATAGCCACTAGAAACTTATTAAAATACTGAACTCCAAATCACCTTTATAAAGTTCTATGAATAAGATTTTGATACTTCATAATTGAATACCTGAGCTGCATTTTCTTAATACATATATTGTATTTATTCATAATTACGTTAGAATATTTTATTGGTCCTAACGTCATACATTATATACGTAGTATGAATGGAATTTGATCATACTCTATTACAGTATTGGTTAAGTACATTACTATAGTAATCCTCTGTGTAATTTTCAAAATGGCGTAATCAGTCCATATATTGTGGAACTTGTGTTTTTCGATTAATTTTGTTGCAGTGTGGTCTAAATATAAGTCGAAATTGTGTAGATTTAAGGTTTTCCTTCATTTAAGTTTTTTAAATTAATAACTGGTATTTTTTATATCATTTCTGGAAAACTTTTGAAGTTCGAATTTTTGGATAATTCGAACTTTGTCACTGGTCCCTTAGGGTTCGCATTCCACTGTATATTTGTAATTTTACTCTACTATTTCATGAACTTATCTTTTCAGCGCTCAAATTATGTTAGTAAGAAGTAATTATGGCTCTTTTTTGTTTTAACTCTCGTCATAATATTCCTGGCATAGAATTTTTAATATGCGATAGATTTCCTTTAGATATAAAAAGATGTATTTTCTGTTGGGCCACGGCAATGAATATGAACCATGGTTTAATGAATTATTTAATTACTCCTTTAAATGTATTTTGAAACATTTTCTTCCCTGATTGGTCCTTGATTTGAACCAAACTGTGTATTGAGATAAATTATTCGGCTGGATTAGTTGATATTTCCTGGATTCATTGAACCGACTACGGCAGCGGGTTTGGTAACGTGCTGGTCAAGTGACTCGCCCATCGTCGGTTCTAATCACGCCTTCAGGTTACGTGTTTTGATTTTCTTGAGACTAGGAGCTAAGGTTAGACATCAAAAGTGAAGCCGTATAACCATAGCAGCTTTGCTATTGGGTTAATGAAAAACAAGCCTGAATTTTCCTGCTACGTTGAATGGAGGGTCAAGTTTTTAGAGGAATGATCTCCTGAAATGTCGTAGGCGTCATGGCAGAAGCAACATTCTCTGCGAATAAACTTTATGCCGGGGGCATTATTCTCCACGCGCGCTGAACAATGAGTAATTCGTGCTTAATTCACACTGCGGCACCTATCTTTGGAATGATAAAGTTTATAGAGTTCATTTCAGCGCGAGCAGACGGGTTCCACGCATACACACTCTCGCTCTGGGTATTCATGCATTCAGCTGTGTCACAGAAAGTCCCTCGATTCAAGCGAACAACACGGGGAGCTTCCGAGGGTGAAGTAGTTTATGTCTGCTGAGTAATCAACTGTGCCAACGACTCAATTCAAACCCTAAATGCAAGTAATTATCCCGGAATAATTGCTCGCGATCGATTTTGCGGCTTTTCCTGCTTTCGTTCGCGTCGGGTGCGACGACGCATGCGCGGCATAAGAGCAACCTTCGCGGCTTTGTTGAAGGGCACAATGCTTTTCGCGACTCGGGAGAGTCCTCATTCTACTTGAGTCATCCATAGCATCTGCTTTCATATTATCTTTCCTTTATATGACACAACTTTAAACACTTACGGTTTCTTGGCTAGTTTCACTGTAACTCAGCCTTGAAAGTGAAGAGTTTCGCTTGAGCTCTTGTGGAGATGGTTCCAATGACAGCACGAAAATGTCAATTTGAACGAACAAAAATATTCATGCTCTTCATTGAAACTGCTTATGAGAAACGGAAGTCCTTGGAGATAGAAGAGAAATAACTATAGCCATCTTACCTATTGTTTTTTAAAGTTATTAACGAATTACGTAATTGAAGTCATAATGCGATAGTTACATGTAAATGGCGCCGGAGTCGGCTCCTGTGGCTGGACAAATGCGCTCGTTAAAAATATATCGTGGAATAATCTACATATTTTGTATAATTTCAATAGATTCAGGCGAGATATCGTGGAAGTTCGTCATATTAAAGCAGAAGCAATAATTGCACTATTCTACAAGGTACATTAATTCGTACGACGCGTTTCAACTTACAGAGCCATTATCAGGTACAAGGCATATTTGGTAGACATCACATCACATTTATACATTTTACAAGTTGGAGAAAAAAGGGGGAAAGTGAGGAAGAGAAGTGAAGTGGGGAAGTGGCGGGTAAACGGAAAAAAACCTCACTTATTCACAATACTCACCTTATTTCTGTTCCTCACCGCCACCCCTTTCTTTCTCAAACTTGTAAAATGAATAAATGTGATGTGCTCTCTACGAAATATGTCTTGTACCTGAATATGGCTCCGTGAGTTGAAACGCGTCGTACGATTTAAAATACCTTGTGAAATAGTGCAATTGTTGTTTCTGTTTTAATATGTTGTATCTTAATTTTGGTTTTAATCAGGCAACCTATGTTATCAGAGAAAGCATTGTTTTTTTTTAGCTGAACAAATGAAATTGTGTAACTTAGTACATGTCTTGATTCATGTAGCCACCCTTAAGGTTGTCCGAGCGAGATAGTTCCCTAGTCATAATAGAGACCATATTCGAACTCTATGTTTTAATTTCACCAGCTGTGGGACACATGGATTAAATATTGCATTATTAATAGTGCAATAATATAGTTTTACTTGACAGAAATGGTCAGTAATTAAATGAAAATATCTAAATAAGTCTTTAACTTGTCTCATTGTTTTCGCATGGTGCGATTGAAACTCCTTCAAAGCGGAAGGTTTTTTGTGATACCCAAGAACCTATTGCGGTGACAATATGATTAATTTTCAAAAATAGTGGAGAAAACATACAAACCACACGATTTTAGTTTAGTTTACGACGTCCAAGTGTTAGAAATTCACATTTTTTTATATAAGATCTCTGTGGAGTGCATTCACGTACCATTTCCCATGTAAAAGGGCTGGTATTTTTCGTCAACTATCTCGGAAACTAATGTCGTAAGGGGTTGAATATAGTAGGGTATTATCATTTCGCCAGTTTTTGTCCGATGGTCACCAAATTTAGGATTTATCACTTATTATACATTCTAAACAATACTAGATGTGGACGAAAGCGTTGCGACGACAATTAAAATATAACAAATACGGTACTCACCTTGACTACGGATGGGCTGACCTCGTTCGCTTCGGAAGCCATAACAGACGACAATAGACGATCGATCTATAGGAATTCTCCCTTCTAAATTAAATTATTTTACTTCATTTAGAAGGGAAAACTTTTATTTAATATTGTTGAGCGGAAAATAAACTGAATGATTGAAATAAACATCATTTGTGAACAGCAAACACTCATAATTGATTTATATTTATTTATACTCACAACTCAGAAAACAGCACAACAAAGGCCTTTTACATCGGGTGTTTTAACATTAACAAGATACGTACACACGCACCCATTTCCTGGGCAGATAATATTCTACCCAGGCGGGACTCGAACCCGCGAACTTCGGGTTAGCAGGTGAGGACTTTATCCCACCGCCACCGTTGTTTTCCAACTGAAAATTAAACTTCCCGCTTGTTTATAGTTAGATTTGCGACTAAATGATAGATGTCGCCAAGCCGCTTGTTGATTCGATCGTCTTCTGTCGTCTGTTATGGCTTCCGAAGCGAACGAGGTACCCATCCCTAATCAAGATAAGTACCGTATTTATCATATTTTAATTGTTGTCGCAGCCCTCTCGTCCATATCTAGTATTGGTTAGAAGGTTAAATGAGTGATCAATCCTAAATTTTGGTGACCATCCGACAGAAACTGGGGAAATGATAATACCCTACTGTAACCGTTGAATGTTTGGTGTCATTAGAAGGGTGAGATATTTTTCTTTAAAATGAGAACAAATTCATCGATTTCTAGGTAAAATGATATTTCGCTCAAACCACCTGAAGTTGAGATGTTTGCGTTTTCCGTTTCGTTTGCGGGTTTAAAGTCGCGGGGGATGGAAAAAGTGGTCTTTTTCCGAAAGGGGAAAGGGTGTGTTTTGCTCTCTCCAGCCCGCATCAGCGGAGAGCGTCCTCTCCCGAGCTCCGTGGTCGTAATTTAAGCGATGCGGAGCAACGGCTCTCGGCATTAACATTGTCGCAGTCCCGGTCCTCGGCAACCCCATTGTTGTCCGCGTTCCTGCAGCACGGGAGGGGGTGAGTGGTGGGTGGTGTTGGGGCGATTCCTTCCTTCAAACCGCCCCTCCCCCCTCCCTGCCCCTCCACCCTTCCATTTAAACTCCTCCTCGCCCTCATCCCTTAAACGCCACCACTATGCCCTCCTCTTCTTGTTAGCAACGGGACACACACAATGGAATTAAATTCTCCCTCTCCGACCGCCCTCCGCTCTCCCCTCCCCTCTCAGTATACCTTAGCTCGCATCTCAAAACGCCTAAAACACCCACACACGCGAAAGAGCACCGTTAGTCGGCGAGTTGGAGGGCGGCGTAAGCACTCCCACCAACCTACCTACCTGCCTTCCCACTCGCCGAGTGTATAGGGCAACGGCTGTGTTCAGATTCCTTCCTCCCCCACCCTCTGCCTTTTAGTCACCGTAAATATGGCGCGCCGAGTCCGCTGTATCATGCCGCCCGATCTTGATTTTCCACGCGGGGGAAGCTTTATATGCACGTCTGCGTGTGTTGCTGGCTGGAGTTGGGATGCTGCAAGGCAGCGGAGGGGGTTCAGAAACTTAGACTAAAGGCGAGCAAAGAGTAGCGTCGTGGCATTCAAATGTGAATCCCATTTTTTGGAATTGAAAGCGTTTTACCCGACTTATATATCGCGTTCAATTTGGTCAGTCGTGTCTAAGTCGATGCTATGATGTTTTGTAGGTAAAGAAACGATCAATATATTGCGAGGTATCCGCCAAATAAAGTAAAATAAAATGCTTATGTGTTGTGTGCGTTAGGATAAGATTATAATTGGCTCTTATATTTGGGTGAAATTTAAAAACTACACAGTTTAGGTGGACGTCCTCTCACGATCTTGCCCATTATGTCCACATACACCATAATTTTATGCTCGAATGATGTTGCCGAACGATTTTCAATCCATGAATGCCGAAAATCATGTCTAAAACCTTAGAAATAGCTCGAAAAACTTTGAAAAAAATATTTTAATTTTTCATGAGTCTCGCTCTCTGTGCATTGATAGAAGACCATTGGTGTGTATCTCAATCGCGCTGGATCCTTACTTTAAAAAAATAGGACGTTTATTCGTGTTATGCCGCCAAATATGGCCAAAATTGCAATTTTTCCGACATTCAAACGCTCGTATCATATTAAATCTTTCCTTGGAATATTTTGCCAAAGAAACTTGGAGGTAAATTATGAGGGAAATGAAATTAAAGATCTACCAAGAAATAGTCCAGCGTGCTCTCAGTAGATTGGAGTGGAGAGCTGCAGCAAAAATGTCTTCACTGATTGATTATGGTTGATGACGATATGGAGTGTCTTTCTACTTGGCTCCGAAACTCCAACCTTAAGAAAAGTGTGTAAAAGTAGTTGGTGGTAATGGGACCATGTACAGAAATATGTAGTTAAAGAAATAAATATGATACAATGGAAAGCTTCGTTTAAAAACTGCCACGAGCGAACAAGTAGTGTTTATCAGCATACAGAGGGATGAAGTTGGGAGCCGCTGGAGATCGAAGCTGCCCGCTAGGCTTGTTTTGCTTGAGAAGTTCAGAACTGGTGAGTTTCAGGATGACACAGAGTATATAATTTTGACACCACAGTACACTCTAGGTCCGATAGATGCGATAAAATAAGAGAGATACATTGCCGAACAGATTGATGCGGAAATTCGTTCTTTCTAACAGGGTGGCGATCGACAGGGAAAACCGGGAATTTTGAATTTCTGGAAAAGTCAGAGAAAAGTCAGGGAATTCTCGTGACACTCAGGGAGAAAATGGAATAGGAATCCTCGTTATTTTTCTTCAATTACGTTTATCGGCCAGTCTTTCCCGCCCTTTATTTCACCAACTAAAACTGATGTCCGTCGCTGACGTGCATGGAATAAGCCCCATCAATTCGTGGAATATTCAGTTTTAAATCTTATTAGTTGTGAATCTTAGTTATTTAGTTGTGAATCAAGCGTAAAATGTATCCCTTTTGTATATCCTTATTGCGATATTTGCCTAGATGTGTTAAAAATGATGATCACAATGTATTACGTCACAGGGAATCCGAGGCTACGTTGTTCGGAAAATTTACCTTGCGTTTTTTTTTTTTAACTTCCGAAACTCAGATCGAGAAGTAGTCGGAGCACACTAGCTTATAGTAAAGACATGCGTGCAGTTCTAAAAATACGAGACGATGATTAGAAAATTTAAAGCTGCCGTAGAAATTTTTATTCAGCATAAAAAAATATTCCAATAATAGGAAAGTTTTTGACGATTGGTCAGGGAAAATGGTAAATCCATCAGGGAAAAGTCAGGGAATTTAAAAATTGGATATCAGTAGCCACCCTGTTCTACACACAATAAGTGACCATAATGTTACCGGTGCTCCCCTTTAAACACTCACAATACAATTCACCTTTTCACCTCCCAAAACCCCATCCTTTACACGGCTGTTGTTTGTAGTTTCACTCATGTGATAAGGTTGAGGAGGCCAAATAGGAGTCGAGTGGAAGACGTTACGTTGAACGAATGAATTGGCATTGAGTTTGCAAGAATGGAAAGTTGTGCTGGAGATTCGGAGCGGGGACTGGTAGTGTGGTTGCGACGCATATTATAAGGTTGCGGATTGTTCAAGAGAGTCATTTTGGCCCGATGTTTGGAGAGAACTGAGTAAGTAAATGAGGTCGGGTATTGGACAGCGTGTGAGAGGATCATGGAAAGGGTCGAGTAGGGGTAGACACATGGGTAGAGTTTAAGTTAAGGGGTTATATTGGACATATTTTGTCACTCATAGCGGACATATCTTAGAATGCACTGATGATTTGTGGGTCACGGAGGCATTATCGTAGAACCTGCTAGTACTGTTTTGGCGATGGTTCATGGTAGATATGTGCTTAAAGTAATGATCATAGTACATCTACCAATCTTCTCATAGGCGTATCTAATTTCAGCTTTCATTGGTCATTCAATCCTAAGATTGGTTGACTGACCTCTCTATTCTACCCTATTCCCTGTTCATTACTTTATGGCATTATCTTTCATACCCAGTTTTGGTTTGCTCTATTATTAGTCGATGATTTTCCTATTTGGACTTTACTTAGTATTATGTCCCTCACCCTCGTGTCTCATACTGTGGCCTTTTCATTTGGACCTTGCTTCTTAATTTTATTCTCCCTTTTTCCATTACTCCGTTCAACTCATGTCTCTGACCATATCCGTCCAATTGATCTTCAGCATCCGCCTCCTGCTCATAGTATTGAAAGCCTCTATTCTCTTCAGCAACAGCTTTCGTATGATCCATGTCCCTCAGTCAAATATCGCAAAACTCCCCCCTAATTTTTTAGGTTCTGCTCTCTTAATGGTAATTGAAAATACTTTAGAACTTATAAACTGCTATTAGTAATACTTTCAATACGCACGGTGGTGTACTTTAATGCCTTCCTTATTCGCATCTTCTGTCTCATCTGATGATTCTACCCTTAGTCTTTAAGAGAGTTTTGGTGCGGTAGCGTAGTAGTGGTGGAGTCGTGGTGTGGGTGGCTTAAGGAGGTCTGTAACGAAGAGTTTAGTAAGTGTGTGTGTGTGTGAGGTCGGAATGCAAGTGAGACACCGGCGCATACTTCACGCGGAACTAAAAAGGATAACCACCACTGTAGTGGGAGAGATGGATGAGTGTGTCTCAGTTCTTTGCTCATTTCGGATTCAAGGTGAGAAGTGGGATATGCTGAGAGTGGGAGGGGGGAGGGAGATAAAGAAGGGGGGAGCAAAGTTCTTGGCAAGATCTCCTGGGCGACGTGGCGTGGAGCATTCTTTGCTAATTCGCGGTTTCATCATCCCAACATTCCCTTTCTATCCCTCTCGCCCTTCCCACTCGCTACAGAGCCTTCTTCTGTCCTTTCCCGACATGCTCCGCGCATCAGAGTCATCCCGGCCGCCAAAGTGAATGCATCTGGTCTCGCTTTATGTGACTATGGCTTCAAATGGAGTCTCATAAAATATCTGAGAATATCATTTCATTGTCTTTGGAGTATATTTTATCTGGTGAGTTAATGGAAATAAGAGTTACATCTCCCTTTTTAGCGTAACTTTTCCCTGCGAGTACTGATATGAACAGGCTTTTGTTGACCTTGTCTGGCTTACCTTAAAAACAAAATTTGAGTAGAACGGTATTCTTACGGTCTTTGCTTTTTCCAGTCCAAATTCGAAACCTATTCGGCACTGTTTTTCTTTGCTATGCCGATCGATATGTTTAGTTGGTAGTGTTGCTTTTAATATTATTTTAGTTTGTTTTAATAAGCGTAAACTATGCTATAAAATATATTATGCACCATGTAATGAAATATTTTATGTACTGAAGTCACTAATCAGTGCCTTTAATTCTTGAAATTTATTGCCAAAAAGGAAACTGCAGAATCCTTAGAAAATTGTAAAATACTTTTGACCAGACTATCAAAAACCAGTAAGAACGAATGCTGACTGGAGAGGGAGGAGGAACTCTTAAATTAAAAGAGCCGATAGTTGTTGGTGATATAAATTTAAAAAATATTTAAATTGGATGCAAATATAGAAAAATTTTCATTTGCAAATAGGAGCTTCTCAAGTCAATCCTCTCTCGGCCATTATAGAGTCTTTTCCCATATTTGTTTTGCAATGTCCCACAATCGGTCTTTTTGGAATGTTTTAAAGATTCGGTCTCTATTTTGACTCTTTATACCTTTCTTTCCGCGTTGTTTATGCCTTGAAATATTGTGAATACTGAATTAATATGATGTCAAGCGTTTAGCCAGCTCGTGACTATTTTGCCAGCCAGTTCAATATGCCGCGTTATGTTACTGTTTATGACCCTTACAATATTCCCTTCCCAACTCCACTACAATTTTTCTAACTTATTAACTGAGGTGATCGAGACTAAACAAGCATTTTATCAAATTATATTCTTAATTAAAGGAGGTTATCAGCCAAAAACTCAAAACGATTATCAGAAATAAATTGTTTGGAAGCAAGTTTGTTATTACGATTTAAAAAAGTGTTTTTGGTTATTAGTTTACTCTGATTTGAACCTATTACTGGTGCTGGGGCTTAATAGATAAATAAATAGGAATTGAAAGCTGGAGTCATGAAGTCATCCATTGTTCTATTCCACTCAGTGTCTCTAGACTGAAGCTCAAGAGCAGTCGGTTCGTGTGCGACCAATGTTAGCTGAAGGTTCAGGCCGCATGTTCCCTTTACATAGTGTGTTTCCGTGACCCTTGGGCTGTTATTTCATTAGCGTCTTCAAAACTTGGGCTCTCCACCTCCCCCTATGGATCCTCTTGAACTCCAACCTCTTATGGTACGTCTTGGGTGACAATATGGTGCTTGGCCGATGTTATTCCATGCGGCAAGCCAATCAAGGAGAACTCGAGATGAATCGGAGCAATGGTACAGCTCTTAACAGCTCGCATCAGGCCTTAAATTCGCAAGTTGGTGCTCTTCAATTTTTTTACAACGTTAAATGTAAAATTTATCACGCTGTAACATAACGCTGGCCTCGCCATTTTTTCTTTTACCACCTCATGGTTTATAATAACAATAAGGGACCCACCATATTGTGAATTTTGAGAATAAACAATAGACCTAAGGAGTGGAAGCGTCGGCAACAAAAGAGGATTGTAGAGGAAACCGTCGGAGTGTACGGTCGTGCAAAGACAGCACGCAAATAGCTTTGTAGATCAAACCCTCGCAGGGAACGGACGTGCAAAGAGAGAGCACGCAAGTTTTTGGTAGAGGGAAGTTCCAGAGTGTGGCATCGTGCGAGACATAGCCCACGTAGAAAAGGAGAATTGACAAAGGAGCTGGAATTAAGGAGAGGAACGGGAGATTTTACAACAGGACGAGACCCAAAAAGCTGAGGGCCCGCCAAGGACGAACACCACGCAGGCTGAGAGGATTTTCCAGACCACAGAGAGACAAACCAACCTGTGTCGTCGAATAATTGGGTTGTACCTATAAACTTTAATTTCATATAAGATACAAGAAGCCATAAGAAGATATAAGAAAAATAAGTCAAGAGGTTTTAATTGGCCAAGAATTAAGTTTGTGACTGGTATCCCTTTGTATCAAGTAATTGGATTTTGTGAAAAGTTTAAGTGATGAAGTGTGGCAAATAATTAGACAATATACTTAAAAGAAGGAATAATTATTCATATACCAAATTTGTGTCTAAATTAGAATATACAGTTGGTCATGACCTAAGGGTATAAGGAATTATTTTGATTATTTAAATTGTCTGTAAATTGAATATTTCATTTTGTCAAGTAAATTGCAACCGTATCTCTAAACCTGCAATGTTTCATGTATTTTCTTTTCCGACGAGCAAGCTGGGGCAAAGTAATTAAAATATAAGGTACGAGAAGATATCGCAATCGTGGTTTCTTTCCAGGTAAAAGAATCAATAGTTTTTCGTGTTACATGTTTATCCACATCGTGTGGCATTTCGCGTATTAATTTGTAATAATACCTTTTACATTTTTGGCTCCCATAACGTGGGGCATAATACAAAGTAGAAAACAACAAACAGATTACTTGTTACAACGCCGAGGACGAGGCGGAATAGGGGAAGCAAAGTGAATTGCGTATGAAGAGAACATAGTTTGATTGGTATTGCATGATAAGATCCGAATTAATTATCGGAAAGGATGGAAAGCTGCAGTCAACCGACTTGATTGAACGAACAATGATGACGAATGAAATATGTTTTGGTCCAATTTTATTCTCTTATCCCTCTATCTGCTACTCCTACCTCTGTACTTGCAACAGTGCATTCAATACATCACGGTAGTTTATTATATTCAATTTTCTATGGTCAAGATACAGTCGGTAAACAAAAGACGCGGGATCGTACGTCGTTGGTGGAAACGGAACATTACGAGCATCCACTTGTAGGACAGTGACATGAGGGATGTATCCGCGGGTTTGCTTTCGCGAACGTTGACTTCAATTTTTTTGCACCAGTCTTGCGCCCGGTAACTGTTTCATCTCGTCACGTGCGCTCTCGGAGCGATGGAGTCGGTTTTCTTCTCTGCGTAGCTGTGGAGTCGCCTCTGGCTCAGAGTTAAAGCGAGCCGATTTATCGAAGATTCATAACTGATATTAATCTCCGCCCATGGGGGCGTGATGCTTTCTAGCAGTTGTTTTTGTGGCCCTTAGGATGCAAGTTTGTATCTTTCGTCTCCTCGTCGCTATTTTCAGGTTCGCTATGTTGAGTGAAGGGATCTATGCCATGAATCCAAAGCTGTATAATACCCAGCAAGCCATCTCAAGGATGTCGAGCTGCGGGCCAGTTTCTTAGACATGCTTTACCCTGTGCGTTATTAAAACCGTTGATTAAACTGTTATTGGAATGCGTCATTGGATCAGACGTTGTTGAAACTACTGGCGTTGGTGCCTTTTATCAGTTTTTCTTGACCATTTTTATGTATCTGCATTATTTTTCTGAAGGATTGGTCTTGGGAAATGAATATAATCGCACAATTTTGTGAAATTCACGGTGGGAAGAACATTCGCCTGGACTGGGATTCGAACCTATTTCCCTCGATTTCGAGCCGAGTGATTTAGCCAACTAATCTACCCAGGTGTCCTTTTCCACTGTTAATCTCATGGGAGCGTGGGGGAAAGGGGCTTTTTTATAGCACTCCACGCGAAATTGAGGGATATGGGTTTGATTCCCAGTCCAGGTGAATGATTTTTCCACTGTGAATTTCACGCGATTGTGCGATTATATTCATTTCCCCCGACCAATGTAACACAATTGTGTGAACACTAGCTTCTCACAACATGAATTAGCCCTGGAGACCAAGTCAAATAATTTGCCACAGAAACTGTTTTATAAACGGCTATCGGAAAACCTAATTAAAAAATCTCAGTGACATCTCTTACGGCCTGTTTTTATTTGCGGAAATCATGACACCTTACAACTTTCCGTTCTGTAGTAAAAGACTTGAGCATTGCGTCTTAACGGTATTGCTTTTTGAATCGCAACTTATAAATAACTAAATTCATTTTACTATTGTATTCATTTATCTGATAAAACGACAATTAGTGTAAAGTTTTGTGGCCATTGGCGCATAATTATGGAGTGAATTATTCAAAATAATTTTGAAAATTGTCCGGAATATGGGGAGAAAAATCATATTGTGCTCGTTAAAAACTATAAAAATAAAAAATACTGTGGATTGTATGGAATTGGTAAGGTTGTAATAAAATTTCCAAAATCCAGGGCTGTCAATAGGTCAATCAATTTATCAGTTTTCTAAATTATATTTTTCTCAGTCGGAAAGCCAGCTCAGAAAGTCTGTAATCGAGAGTGGATGTCTTCAATCTTTGAAATTGTATTTGCATGTATCATTTGGTTTAAAAAATTAATGGTAGCTCTATAGCCAAACTTGGGTTAGGAAAATAGATATAGCAGGCAATTTCAACTGTTGCAAAAGGGCACCAACGTCCTTACTTATGGAAAATTGTGATATAACGTTCAAATGGTAACTTTTGATTGTTTATATTGTTGAATATTTTTGTAGACATATGTTCCAGCCAGATGAAAGAAACCATATAGCTTGCTAAAGCCAGTAGATGAGTCGGCGAAGGCTTGTGCTTTCAAGAAAACATAATTAGTGGTAGCCGAAAGCAGGAATACTATTATGAATTTATAAAAGTCAGGGAAAGTCAGGAAAACAGACAGACAGTCGGACAGATAAAGTCAGGGAAACTTTATCTATCTAATTTTAAATTGGCAATCCTTAGAAATATGTGATTTAGTATTTACACATTCATAATCACAAACCCATCACGCCATTTATTTTTGGGGTCAGCGATGTCGAAGATCTTCATTATTTTCGTTACCCTAAAAAAAACTATGTACCTCCCTTTTTATAATTTCCTCCATGACGCCTTATAATTACGAACCACCAAAATGTCTACTCTTAATTTTCCACAGTCTTAACCTATTTGTTGTTTTCATCGCATTGGGAAAACAGAGCATTGGCCACTGGGGTTTGCATTGCGCGTTTTCTGCCTTTATTTTTCATTTGTAATTCTATGGAAGAAGTGATTAAAGAGCGGTAAATTCATTTGTAAATTTATCCTGCTCCTAAATTGGCCAATCTTCTTCTCTTACACTCATGCATTGCTTCATTCTCGCATTGAGTCTGCGCCCCTTCTTTCTTAAGTTATCAAACTTTTAGTTATTACCGAAGTAGTCTCGTTATTCTACGGAGAGTTATCTCAATTCGTTACTATATTCCAAACTAAAAACGTTTTCCTCGCTGAGGGTTACTTCTATCGCGCAATATTCGCTTGCGGTCTATTCCACGAGTCGAGAGGCATTTCTATTCCTCTCTCGGTTGGCGGGCGCAGTGAGAAGCAACGAGTGCCACGTTCACGGTGTGGGAAGTAAAGTAAAGGTCGCGTCCCTGAACCACTCACTCATTTGCCTTTTCATTTTTACTACAGAGAAGCGTGGAGTTATACGAGTTCTTTCTTTTGCGATAGCGCGCTGTAGCATTCTTACTTCAACTGCTGCAGGGTAACTATGATGGTATCGTCGTCCGAATTCCCGAGTTTCTCAGGAGAAAAAAATGTCTAACCCGTGTTTGTGCTCCATCGCTCTCGCACAAAAAGAACGTAATCCCGGACAACTTTCCGCGAGCGAGGAGACGACGAAGTTTTTGACAGCACCACTTAAAATAAAATGAAGCAATCAAAGTTTTCTCCCGACACGTCTAGGTAGCTTATCTCGCCCCGCGGTTTTCAGTGCCACGTTCCAATTATAAACAGAGGTAGCAGAGCATGATTTTGATGCCTAGGGAAATAAATTACTCTTATGCTTGGTGATGCATGGTGTACTTACGTAGCTCCTTCATATTTTATCCGGGTCAAAATTATTTCGCCTTTTTCCTCCCCTCTTCAGTCTATTTGCTTTCCCATATATCCTCGTCGTATTGCAGAGATAACGAATGCGGTTAATAGTTCAATAATTATTCAGTGCTCTTGCTTTTACGTAAAATTTACATACGCTCCTTATTCCTTAAGTAATCAAAGCCAAATCTTCATTATTAATTTATAAACGTGTTTGAGGACGTTAAATTTGTAATAGAAAACGAGATATGGGATAAAAGATAAAAAAATTTTCTTTGCTGGCATAAACACAATATTTCAATATTTTGAAATATGCGAAATACGATTGCCTGCCCAGTCAAATGGACTACACTACAAGGATTGCGGAAAAAATTATTATAAATATTACTAATTGAATTGTAATTAAGGTATTCAATATTTCAATGATCCGCCGCATGTTGCTGTTTTTAGAATGCTTTATAAAATACGTGAAAATTCACTCAACGTTTACCAAAACGAGTTAAAATATTTAGATTTTAGAGCCTTGGAAACAACTTGGAGTCTTTCCAAACTGGTGGTTGAGCTAGAATTCGTTTTTATGACTGAAAAGTAATGTATTTGATGTATACTGAAGGCTTTATTTAAAACAAAGCTCGTATTTGCATTTTTGGTAGTTATTGTTCAAGTAGATAAAATATGTTTCAGTCCAAGCTGTTAATTATTTTTTCTCTTATCTAAAGATACGCAATTTTTGGTTTTTAATCGCTGTAGAAGGATTTATACCAGTGGTTCCCTATGTGGGCGCCACTTAGGTAGCTTTAATCTAGAGGGGCCTAAAGAACGAAGTGGCGGTAAGGAAGTGCTGGAGAGGCATGTTCTCGAATGAAAGATGGCCATACATTTATGTCCTAGAAGGAATAAACTACTCATCTTTTGGATTTCAAATAAACAGTATTATTACAAATGTATTTTACTTTTATTATGCCAATGATTTGTTCATGTTGTCTATGATTTTTAAGCTTAAGATTGGTGAACATTGGGTAGAGGATTGTGGAACCACGGGAGCGATTGCTCGAAAAGGTTTGGGAAACACTGATACCGTACACGCTAATACACAATAATAACACAGTACAACTGGCCGTATGTAAATAGACCTATAGTAAGAGATTCAGTGGTATTGGGCGGAACATGAAGGAACTTCTTCATAATCGATCAAAAAGGAAGTAAACTTGTATTATTCCGCTGGTATTTATTTGGCACGAATAAATATCAAGTGACAAATAAATAAAGCTTTGCATGTGCATTTCCTTTCGATTAATATTAAATGAAGAGGGAAAATGCCGAGAGTTTGGAGATTTTGAAATTTGACGACATGTGACATTTTATCTCTGAGACTCCTCTTGAAGATGTTAGGCAGAGAGATCTTATATACATTGTCATAGTGCTCAAGGATTTATCTGGATGTGGTCGTACAACTTCACGCCCAGGAATACAGAAGGTTCGATTGGCAACAAATACGCATCCATGGTAAAGGTCGAAGTCTCGTCGTTGACGATAGCCTTGTAAAATTCTACCTTTATGGATTGTCACATTTGCTTGAGGTACATTTTGCATGAAATACACCGGTCGTACATGTATTGCTGGAAACCAAACATCCTTGCTTCGTGTGCCTCTGGGATAGCAGAGAAAAAATACATCACTGGGTTAAAAAAGAGTGGTCTACGAGAGAAAACATGGACGTTGGGGAATAGATTGTCATTAAGACCCCTTAGTTGGACGAGAAAAAATTGTCTTTCCTCCACTGAATATCAAGCGGGACTTTATTAAGTAGTTACCTTAATTAAAATTCAATTAGTAACATATATAATAATTTTTTCCGCAATCCTTGTAGTGTAGTCCATTTGACTGGGCAGGCAATCGTATTTCGCATATTTCAAAATATGGAAATGCCATGAACTGTTTTTAAAAGGAGAGGCAAGGTAAAATAAGTACTTTGAATAACGTAGGTATTAATTCACTGGTAACAGTTTCGGTATTTCTTGTTAAACCAACGCATTAAGAATATCCAATTCATCTTCGTCGAATAAATTTTTTTTGTAGAAAAAAATCTCGTTTTCGCCGTTTTTATTCCGTGAAAGAGATGGAAATGATATTGAAGAGAGTTTACACTTCACAAGTTCCGTGAGAAAGTATACTCTAAATAAAATGAAGACAAATTGTCCATCCCTATCGTTATGTTTATTTCGCAGTGGACATTTCGCAGCTCTAGCGTTAAATTTTTTGTTACCGAAAATAATTCAATCACGAAGTGGTAGTAGGTATTTCCTTATGGAGAAGATGTCGGAATGGCTGAGCTTCGTGGAGTTGGAGATGTAGCCTTAGATCTGGGACACTTGGGTCGTGAAGGCGGATGAAGACGAGGCAAAACTCGAGGCGGACTCGCTAAGGCGAGGGCGGTCGTTACCTCGGGACACGCGAGTGAGAGAGAACGCAGTGCCCTAACCCTAGTGACTTAATGAGAGGCGCACATAGCATCGAGCTACGTAGGCCGCTCTTCAAACTATTTGCCTGTGTGCAGAGTGGGAAAAGGGTTGAGGATAAAGTTAGATGAGGTCAGGTGATTCTCCTTACTTGAGGGATGGCGCACTGCTTTACTCGGGAAAGTATTCCAAGGCGTGAGAATGTAATTCAAGGATGTCATTAGCGTTTCTCGTGTCAGTACACACCGCATCTTCTCGCTGCTTTCAAGTAAGGGAATATACGTCCACTGATCGCATTTGGTTTATTCCATCAGTGCTCTGCAAAGTGGGACCGGAATGAATATCTGCCTCTTCAACCCAACAAAAAACTCTTTAACCATCTGTTGGCTGTTACATCTTACAAAAAAGGTTTGGATACAATTCAGTGGAATTCAAACCTTGAACTTTCCGTGTTCTGCATGAAACTAAAAATCAGATAAAAATGAGAGTTTCAATTTTTATGTGGTAGAATAGCATTCATACATATGGCTTGGATCCAACATGCAAGGAGAAACGGTCCAATGCATTATTATCGGTAGTTACGCACGTTTGACTTTTTTCATCCACGAAGTAGAATTATTCTCAATCAAAAAGCTACTTCTCGTTTCTGCTCTCATCCGGCCATTTGACTTCCTGTACCAGTGTCAACCGCTTCACATTCTAGTACAGTTTTGTACATTTTTATATCGTAAATGTTTTATAACAGTGGTATGAACTAACGCTTCCAAAGGAAAGGGGTAAACTGAATTAGAATATGGAAATTCACATTCGGTTGTAAAATGATTAAGATCATAGCGATTTCGAGACATCATTTATTATGAATACAGGAATGACGTGTCCCTTTTTTATCCGCGATACTGATGGAGAAATCCGTCGCCAGCAAACTAATCTACGGTTGATCACCTGGTTGGGTTTCATAATCTAGTGATTTTTTGTTTATGCCCGTTTTCCGTATTAATTGTATGATAATTTACAATTTTAGCTAACCATTGAGAACTATGATCCAATCCAATACAGTATTCCATGACTTATAATTCGTATGAATTTGGTTATTATTTCAACTCTGATTTTTAGTGTGGACGTGTTTACGTGAATGTCACATGCCTTCCTGGTGCAAAAATCGCCGTCGGGTTTTGCAATGCTCGAAGTCCAGTATTTTAAGAATGTTACCTTTCTTTGGAAGATATCCTCATGTACAGAGAATATTAAGATTCTAGGGGCAATCAGAGTATGGCGAATGAGGATGGGTTTCGTAATGGGATGGGTTTCGGAATGGGGATGGCTTGGGAAAATTTACAGACCTTTTGTATGTATCAACTTGTCACGATCACAGTTTAAAATGGAAATGGCTGTCTTCTTGTTCACTTCCACATTGATTAAGTATGTTTAATTTGATGTCATATCTTCTCCTATAACAGCTATAGAACAGATGATCGAAAGGTCTGGTAATTACAAGAGCACTGAAATAAGTAATGGAATTTGTAATTTTTTTGTCAAATAGAAATGCTTAGAGAGGGAGTTGATTTAGGCCGTTAGTTACTTCTGAGCCGTCCTGTCTCCTTTTCTCTTTCCTAAGAACGAATAAAAAAAAAGTTCGACGGGAAATGGAAGCATAATATGCCACACATCTTCACACACGAAAATTCAAGAGGCACACTATATTTTGCTCAACGCTGTGTTGAGTTTCAAAGTCCGTTTTTTTCCGAGGAAACAAGGAAAGAGTTGCGGAGAGCTTGGAGTCGGCGGAATCCTAGGGAGTTACTGAGCTCTTTAACGCGGGAGGAAGACTTAAAAAGATTCAAACCCGAGGATGTTGCGCACGACTCCTGCCGTCCTGCGAGGGAGGGCAGTAGACCCTGAGGGTATGTAAGTCTCCTCCCGTGTTTTGTTATCCTCGCCCTAAGGGTTTTAGCTTATGGGGTTGCGGAGGAGGAGAGAGGGTGCGGACGTGTTGGTGAAGGCACGAGGGGGGAAGGGGTGGAATCAGACAATTAAAAGGGGTGGAGTGGGGGAAGAAAAGCTTCTGGGATAATCCCAGGCAACTCCCGCGCAAAAATCTCTCCCGTTTTCTCCTCCGGATTAACCTGATGAACAAGAAACTCTTAGAGAAGTGGAGGTGAGAAGGAGGTGCTGCGTAGGAATGGAATTTCTTTTCTCGTCATCGTTCCCTCCGGCCTTTCTGCAACTTGTTTGAGGAGAATTGGGCGCCGCCAGGGATTCAGAGCAAAGCTTCCTTGCCGCCCGTTTTTGAATCTTTACTCGGGGAAATGAGCGTCTTGCCTTGCATTCTTCTTTTATTTCCCCATCCCTCTCTTCCTCTTTCTCTCTTCTCTACGAGATAATAATTTCTCTCTCTCCCCCCCCCCCCACCATCTCTCCAGACTTGATTAGTCTTTTTAAAAGGCTACTTATGCCTTAGAGTGCTCTGCGGGGTTGACATTAATTCTGCCCATAAATCTACGCGAGTGCCATGCGCGCGCGGATGGTGAATTCATGCCGGAGGGGCGAGCTGTGCGCACTGAGTGAGAGATGGTTCTGGAAACGGCAGACAAGAGAATGGGTGGAGGCTGGAATTAATCAAGGTTGGAAGACGCAAGGGCGGGGAAGTGCCGGTTGTATTTATGCGTTTGCGAATGCGTTCCGTCGCGAGCTAGTTTATATATTTTTTCTGCTAACACGTCAATCTCGCCCGTGTAGTTTTTCCTGTAATCGGTTAGAAAGTGCAGGAAAGGAGTTGGATTAACGTCCCGACCAATTACGGAATTGGCCGTCCTTGAAATGGATGCATTTGTGAACGTGGAAACTAGATTCAGTGACATACACGTCATATAACAGCTTTACCAGTGTAATGATAAGAGCATACTTATAACTTATTATTGAACGATATAAAAATATGTTATACCATGTTATACCTAATAAGAAAGGGTTTTGGACGTTAATTTCACAGGAGTTCTTCGAAACCTTACTTCATACCCTGGCAGTGATTTAATTATTATGTTCTCGTGAATATTGGGGTCGAGTGGAAACTGTTGATTTTCCGATTTTTTTCAATTAACCTCGGTTAATCTGTATACTTGGGAAATACTTGTAAATAAAATATCCCAAGTCATTGAAACTAAATCACCTTTTATGCTGGAAATCATACCAATGCCTATCTAAAATCAAATGAAATTCTAATGAGATAAATGTTTTCCAATATTAAATGAAAATATTCCTTGAAATGAATGGTTTTCAATTGCCACACTCCACTTAGAATGTGTTGCCTGTGAGTATAAATGCTTTGCACTAATTTGTGTTATTTTTCTGACTGGTACGTGCTCCTGTTAAACTCTTTGGATTCTCTGGAAGTTAAATGTTGATGATAACTTTTTATCATGACAGTAAAATCAGAAGCTAGTAATAGTTGACCCACTCGTACCCAGTTGGTGATTTCGAGATTGCACCGTAGAATTAATTGCGTTCTAAAAACTCTAGAAAAAATCTAACTCCTTTAATGTTTTCCATTTTTCTAAAACTCTTCCACAGTTTTTCGATTGATTAAAACCACCCTGGTTAGTAATTCAGCGTGAACTTCCGTTCATAATTCCCAGCGCATGACACCTAATCTCTCTAAAGGTATTACAGATGCATTTTAATCAATTCACTTTCGTTCGGGACGGAGATGTGCCAATTTGCGCCAGTGACGATTCCACCGGGCACACAGCATTCGAAAGCGGGATTAACAGGTCCGTGTGTGCGAATTACATGAATAGTAATGCCTCTGTTTTTATGCAAAACCAGTGACGCGTCGATTTGCCCACTAATGATTCGACCGATATAGTTATAGGGTGAGTGCAAGAGAGAGAGTCTGTTGGATTAGCGACGGCATGGGATTGAATTTGCGATCTGCGCACGGGGTGGCTCTGTCGACTTCGCTCCCTTACTGCGACAGTGCAGAGTGGACTCTCATCACGTAGAAGAGCGCTTACCATACATTTTAGACGAGAATAGTTTTCTTATCGGTTGTACAACGTGAACTCCGTGGAGCACATGCGTTCAAACCACGCAAATGAATAAGAGAATTAATGGGCATCTTGGGTAAACAGAATTACCCAAGAATTTGTATTTATGTAGCCACCCTTAGGTTTTCTTCGAACCTTAACAACGTTAATTCGTGGTGGCCGGAATGGGATTTATATTTAATATCAGCAAATGCACCACAGTCCACCTCCTGCGAAAGTCCTCACCAAAATACACCTATACTGTGTGTGGAGTAAATAAAAATCTTCAGATACAGTGAAATATCTTGGTATTACCGTAACTTCTGATATATCGTGGGGATCACACAGCCAAAACATATGTGGCGCAGCATTAAAGTAACTAGGACGTTACTACTACTACGTTAAACATAAAATAGGAAGGTCCTCGGATGAAAAAGTGAAAGAGAGATGCTACTTCGCTCTGGTTAGGCCACATCTCGAATACGCCGCGAGCATTTGGGACCCTGGTCAAATAGATTTTACCAAAAAAATTAATAAAATACAGAGGAAAGCAGCACGCTTCGTTATAAATTGCTACGGGCGTAAATATAGTGTCTCACAACTTCTAGAGGGATTTAGGTGGGAGCCCCTAGAGACTCGGAGGCTAGAGACTTAGTTTGCTTGATAAATTCAGAACTGATATTTTTCAGAGCGACATAGAGAATATTATCATGACTCCTCACTATATCTCTAGGTCTGACAGATGCGATAAAATAAGAGACATACTCTGCGGAACAGATTGGTACAAAAAACTAATTCTTTCCGTGAACAATAAGCGACCACATTACAAATTGAGCTCCACTAAATACATTCCTATAATACATGTCACCATTTCATCTCCAAAAATCGTACACCTTTACACGGCTGGTGACCTAACACCCCCGCCACACACCCATGCGGCGGATCGCGGGGTATTATGTAGATGTAGATTCTTATGCCTTTGGATTACGAATGTTTATTATTGGATTACGAATGTTTATTACGAATGGAATATTGCTTTTTTTTAAATGTATTAACCTTCATATTAATCAAGTATTATTTTTTAGCGTTATGATTGGCTCCAGCAGTTTGCAGCCCATATCCTTCGTAAAAAAATTTTATGTTAAAATTATTTCTCTTAATTTGTTATAGTCAGGCATATAAAATTTGGCTGCAGTATATATACCAGCTTTCGGGTTATATATTGCACCCAAATCCCTCTCGGAAAAAATAGAAAATATGACAAAATCCCTGCCTTGTTCCTCAACAATATAAAAAAATAAAATAAAACATCGTTCAATTGCCGACCGGTGCCAGCAGCCACCTAACAATATTGCGAAAGGTGTTATGGAAATAATTTCAAGAGCCAGCATTATTTTGTTGGTCAATAGATTTTGTGAATACTTAATTTGTTATTATGACGTTCATTCGTGTGGACGCATTCAGGCGCCTGAATAGCATTTAGTTTAAGGTCTTCAATTGCTAGTATACTAGTTTATTAGCACCGTATCGTACTCTGTCACTAGCAGACACTCTTTCTCTTCTTTGCTAACACAGGATAGTCAGCACTGATCCCTTTAGACAGGGCTGCGACTTGAGCTAGGTGGAATAGAAGAGGCAAAGCGGCGGGCAGATGGTGAAACGCCCATTTGAACCCACCGATTATCTCACTCAATCGCAATATCATCCTATCTTTGCTGCAATATCACAAGTATGGCTGAACAAGCAAGGATAACGTTCAATTTCTTGAACCGGGTGGCGATCGTCAGGAAAAACTTGGAAAACCTGGAAATGTCAGGGAATTTTGAATTTCGGGAAAAGTCAGGGAATTCTCGTAACAGTCAGGGAGAAACTGGAATGGAAATCTTCGTTATTTTTCTACCATTACGTTTATCGGCCTGTCTTTCCCGCCCTATATTTCACCAACTTAAACTAACGTCCGTCGCTGACGTGCATGGAATAAGCACCATCGATTCGTGGAGTATTCAGTGGTGAATCTTATTAGTTGTGAATCAGACGTACAATGTTTCCCTTTTGTACATCCTTATAGCTTTATTTGCCTAGTAGTGTTGAAATTCATGATGAAAATGTATTACGCTCATCACACGAAATCCGAGGCTATGTTGTTCGGAAAATTTTACCACGCGTTTTATTTTAACTTTTGAAACTCAGGTCGAGAAATAACCGGAGCTCACTACTTCTTAGTAAATACATGCTTGCAGATATAAAAATACGAGACGATGATTAGAAAATTTAAAGCTTTCGTCGAAAATTTAATTCAGCAGAAATATATTCCAATAATAGGTGGCCTTTTGGCGATCGGTCAGGGAAATTGGTAAATCCATCCGGGAAAAGTCCGGGAAAGGTCAGGGAATCTGAAAATTAGATATCAGTAGCCACCCTGTTGAACGTACTTCAGATAAAATCCTGGCTCGTCACACATTTTTATTGGCGGTACAAGGAACAAAATGTTCGAGTGCACTGATCTATGTAAAAATTGCGCAGAAGAAAGATCTAGCAGGCCAGAATTTTGGAGGCGCACCGCAGACCTTTGCGAGCGTCGCTAAATTTGAACACAGTGCAAATTTTCCGAAGACGCCATCAGCCCGCATCGATGGCGTCAAATCTTTAGTGCAGCGCCGCCGCACGATTCCTCAGTTGGCCAGTGTTCGCAGTTTCCCTTAAGGTAGGTAGTCCGAGCGAGATAGTTCTCTAGTCATAATAGAGACCATATTCGAATTAAACGTTTTAATTTCACCAGCTGTAGGACACATCAATTAAATATTGCATTATTAATGGTGCAATAATATAGATTTATATGACAGAAATTGTAAGTAACTAAATGAAAATATCTAAATAAGTATTTAACTTGATTCATTTTGTTCACGCGGTACGTTTAAACTCCTTCAAAACGGAAGGTTTTTTGTTATGCCTAAGAACCTACTGCGGTAACAATATGATTAATTTTCAAATATAGTTGAGAAAACATACAAAATACTCACTGTTAGTTTTTTTACGGCATCTAAGTGTTAGAAATATCTCATTTAATAAATAATGTCTCTCTGGAGTGCATACACGCACCATTTCCACGCATGTAAAAGGGCCGGTATTTTTTGGCAAATAAATCCGAAAGCAATGCGGTAAGGGGTTGAATTTTTTGTGTCATTAGAAGGATGAGATATTTTCCTTTCAAATGAGACCAAATTCAGTGATTCCTAAATAAAATGATATTTCGCTCAAACTGACTTAAGTCCAATTGCATATCCATCTGCGCAGAAGAGATTGAGCTGAGTAGCTCCGTAACAGCGGTATTGTTTTTTTTTTGGCCGCAAAGGCCTGCCCTATCCAAGCCAGCCAGCCAGCCGTGGGGCCCGAAAGTGTATCCTGGTTTAGGTGTTAGGATTTAAAGGAGATCTATCTATTCATCAATCAATGTAATTCAAATATATCCCGGATGAAGCAGTGCATCCAACCGGGTGGAAAAGTGTATGAATACACGTAAGAGAGGTAGAGTGGAAGGGAGGGTGGAAACCCGGCTGTACCTGCTCTTATTAAAGGACACCTATGAGTACACGTTAAATTTTATTCCTCTAGGCGTCTTTCGCCAACAGCAGGCTAATGTAGACGCCAGGTTTCTCTCCAACTTTCAACTACACTTACATCTACATAATACCCCGCGAGCCGCCGCTTGGGCGTGTGGCAGGGCCAGCCGTGTAAAGGTGTACGTTTTTTGGAAATGAAATGGTGACATGTATTATAGGAGTGAATTTAGTGTAGCTCAATTTTTGTTGTGGTTTGCTTATTGTTCACGGAAAGAACGAGTTTTTGTACCTATCTGTTCCGCAGAGTATCTCTCTTATTTTATCGCATCCGTTAGACCTAGAGATGTAGTGAGGAGTCAAGATAATATTCTCTATGTCGCTCTGAAAAATATCAGTTCTGAATTTATCAAGCAAACTAAGCCTAGCGTCTCTAGCCTCCGAGTCTCTAGGGGCTCCCACCTTAATCCCTCAATAAGTTTTGAGACAGTATATGTATGCTAGTAGAAGTTTTTTACGAAGCGCGCTGCTTTCCTTTGTATTTTATTAATTTTTTTGGTAAAATCTATTTGACCAGGGTCCCAAATGCTCGCGGCGTGTTCGAGGTGTGGCCTAACCAGAGCGAAGTAGCATCTCTCTTTTACTTTTTCATCCGAGGACCTTCCTATTATACGCTTAACAAAACCTAGTTTCTTTTATGCTGCGACACGTATGTTCTGTATGTGTAATCCTCACGATATATCAGATGTTAAGGTAATTCCAAGGTATTTTACTGTATCTGAAGATTTTATGTTTACTGCGTATGATTTTATGTTAACTTTCCTTCATTCCCCGATGGCAATCCTCTCATCATTCAACCCGTCTGTCCATAGTAGCGCAAATGACCTCAGATGTCGATCACCTCCCAAAACCTACAAAAAATTGACCAAAAAAAAATCAGAATTGATCAAAAAGCCTTAAAAGCTTTTTATTTGAAGATTGAGCAATGCGGGTAACCGACGGTGACAACTGACCCGCATCTCTTTACTACGGAAGGGCTTTCATCCCATCTTTGGAATAAAATTCGCGGATATCAGAGATTGAGTGTACTGGAAAATTTTTGTTATGCCTGCCATAAATATTATCTTAAAGGTTCTGGAAAACAATCCATGAATTTCAGTTTTATTTAAACTACCTCTTTATACCACTCTTAGTTACATAAAAATATATCGGAAACAGATTAAAGAACGGTTTTACATAGCTCTTAACTTTATAATGTCACGTTGACCAAGTGGTGCCATTGTTTCACAATTCTGATCTACCCATATCCAAGCGTAATAGAAATAGGCATTAAATAATTGATCAAGAGATATGGCGAAATTCAAATTCTTATGTTACTTCAAATAAATTATTGACGCTTTCATTCCCAGCGAAAACAGCTATCACACTTTTTCACACATTTTTGTGACAGTACGGTATATTTCAACTCACAGAATCATCATCAGGAACTAAAGCTTGAAGCAGACAAGTTGGTTGCTCTTTGAGTTGAAACGCGTCGTATTGTTATTTAACCTGTGGAAAAGTGCGATTGTTGTTTTTATTATGACGAACTTCCTATACATTGCTCCTAAATCTGGTGAACCTATTAGTCCTTCATTTCTCTATTAATTAACATTAGTTGTAAAAACGAAAGGGTACATTTTCTTACTGTTCATAATTTGTTATTATTGAAAGTAAAAAAAACTTAGCGAAAATTAATGAAAAATAAATTATGAGGAACAAAAAAGTTTATACGGGGCACATTGGACCACTATGACAGTTAGAATAGCTTTTCTCTGACTATTCACGCTATCCACCGGTTAATTTCGCAAAAAAATACCAGTGGGGCAACGTGCCCTTGTCATCCCTAGTAACAAGGCGATGTGATGACGAAGTGAGGTAGGAATTAACTCGTTATTTATGATAAATAAACTGTGTAAAAGTATTTACTTACCCTGTTTTATCTCACTCAATTCGTTAGCGTAAAATACATGCATAAATTAACACTCAGTAAGGAGTCAAGGTAATGAAAAGATTTTTAAAAAATTTCAAGCCTTCGCAGCAAATAGTTCTGATGAGTTCTTCTTCAGCTTTCCACCCGGCTTACATCTGCATGATGAAGGATGTTTCGATTGAAGACTCTCCGACCACCCTCAGTGCCATTTGCTTTTACTGAGGAGCCCGAATTGCATTTACCAAACAGTGAAAAGAATGCTATAAACAATGCCAAATGAAAATGGAATTAAATTGCTTATTCATTTTACGAAGCATCAAAGTACTATAGTGGTTACAAAATGAATCAGTCATCTCGAAGGCGAAGGACCCGGACCCATCGGGTGCTACTCTTGATAGGATTTGAAGTTCAGTGGTCCATATATTGGATCAGAATTTAAGCTGCACAACCTAAGGGTTCTCCTTCCGAATAGGCTGATGCATATTTCGGTTGTCCCTCTATCCATTCCGCACCAAATCCCTCCCTGGCAAATCTACTTCTTTTTTGCCGTAAATGACTTTAAGGTAGTTTGAGCGAACATTTATTTTACTTAGAAATCAATGAATTTGGTCTCATTTTAAAGAAAAATATCTCACCTATCCAATGACACCAAAAATTCTACCCCTTACTGCATTATTTTTGGAG
Source organism: Ceriagrion tenellum (assembly GCA_963169105.1). Taxonomy (NCBI): domain Eukaryota; kingdom Metazoa; phylum Arthropoda; class Insecta; order Odonata; family Coenagrionidae; genus Ceriagrion; species Ceriagrion tenellum. The sequence goes on along the minus strand of OY720643.1, from coordinate 15,683,003 downwards.
ATATTTGCCAAAAAATACCAGCCCTTTTACATGGGAACGGTACATGTATGCACTCCAGAGAGACATTTACATTTACAAAATGAGGTATTTTTAACACTTAGATGTCGTAAAAAACTAACAGAGTGTAGTTTGTATGTTTTCTTAACTATTTTTGATAATTAATCTTATTGTCACCGCAGTAGGATCTTGGGTATCACAAAAAACCTTGAGATACCAAAAACCAATGAGTAGGTACCAATGAGAAAAACCAAATGAGTCAAGTTTAAGACTAATTTAGATATTTTCATTTAATTACTTAAAATTTCTGTCATATAAAACTATATTATTGCACCATTAATAATGGAATATTTAATTCATGTGTCCTACAGCTAGTGAAATTTTAACTTATAATTCGAATATGGTTCCTATTACGACTTGGGAACTATCTCGCTCGGACTACCATAAGTGTCTATCGTCTTATCGCCTAAAGAACCAGTACTTAGTCAATAAAATATTTGCAATCCCAATTGTCATTTGAAGGACAAATTTATAAAAAAATACGCAATATGTGTTGAAATTTAGCAAATAAAATATTTGACACTTCTAATGGGCATCTTTTTAGATGGAATGGTTTATTGTAGGATTGAGTAAGCAGGAGGCTGGCTATTGTAGCCCAACCCGTTGCCCTATTCTGCTTGCATTGCCTAGAATATCCCTCGGCAGGGCAGATAGGATGCTTTTGGGCGAAGGGAACGAGGGATGGAGACCTGTGGAATGGAACTGTCGCCACCTTTCCGACTAAGTGTCTATTGTCTTATCGCATAAAGAACCAGTACTTAGTCATTAAAATATTTGAAATCCCAATTGTCATTTAAAGGACACATTTATCAAAAAATACACTCTATGTATTGAAATTTAGCGAATAAAATCTAAAGAGCACAATTTTAGATGAGATGGTTTATTTTAGGATTGAGTAAGCAGGAGGCTGGCTAGTGTAGCCCATCCCCTTGCTCCATTCTACTTGCATTGCCTACAATATCCCTCGGCAGGGCAGATAGGATGCTTTTGGGTGAAGGGAGCAGGGGATGGCTGACGTACGGCAGGGGGTGGAGGAAGGGCCTGTGGAAGGGAACTGTCGCCTCCTTTCCGGCGGCGGCGACAGAACGCGATTCCTGCTAACAAACTCAATTACACAGACACGCAACGCGCGCGCCCATCGGGGGTTAAGGGAAGCAGGGGGTGGGCAAATCTCTTTCCCCATGCACCCCCTGCCGTTCGTATTCCAACCCTTCCCCAATTCCATCCCCTTCTCTCTAGTTCTCTACTCCCTCTCTCCTCTTCTTTCCTTCTTTTCCAATCTCTCTCAACCCTCCCCCTCCCACCCAGTCTTGTCTCGCCTCACCCCAACTCGCTCCATCCTCTCCCTTCCAATATTTCTCTCAAGTCACAACCTGCTGGAGCAGACGGCAGGGTTGATTTATTTTACAATAATGCCACATTGAGGCGTTGGAATTGCTGCTACCTACTCAGAAGGTACTGAAGCTCCTGCTTAATCGGCCGTGCTCCAACTTACGCCAAACAATATGCCGTAGCGCAAAAGCATTTTAGGATTATAGGAGTAATTTTTTAGGAGGTGAAAGAGTTGTGCTACCTGGGTAGCCGTGTGACCAGCAATGGTCGAAGCAAGAAAGAAATCGTCAGTAGAATAACACAAGCAAAGAGGGTATTCCTCAAAAAGAGAAGTATCTTAACAGCTGTGAACATAAACGTTGAGTAAGGAAGCATTTCCTTAGGACTTACATTTGGAGCATGCTTCTTTATGGTGGTGAGGCATGGACGATGACAGCAGCAGAGAAATCAAGGTTGGAAGCTTTTGAAATGTGGTGTTACAGAAGAATGATGAAGATAAAATGGATGGATCGTGTGAGTAACGTGGAAGTTTTAAGAAGAATTGGAGAGAAGTCTTTTGAAAACCGTGGGAAGAAGACGAGACAACTTAATCGGCCACATCATGAGACACGATGGTCTGATGAGAATAATCGTTGAAGGACTGGTGGAGGGGAAGAACGGAAGTGGTAGGCCTCGGATGAGATACATTGAGCAGGTGATGAAGAATGTAAAACAGAAGAACTATGTAAGTGTTAAAAAAGTAGCTGATAGGAGAATTGAGTGGAGAGCTGCGTCAAACCAAGTCAGAAGTCAACGGTGCGTTGTGAGAAAATAAAGTCAAATACGACTCTTTTGAAAGACAAAGAACGGACTTAGTCACTTTTCAGATTTACCATTAGTATCAATGTGATAAAGACATCCAAACCGATTTTTATTTGATTTAGAAATCGAAAGCGGCCCTTCGTAACATTTTAAGCCATTCACCTAAATGATTCACTCATGAGTAAGCATTGAAGATGGGTGTAATAAAATGCCAATGGGTTGTGCTCACCAGGATGCATTTGTCTAAAAACATTTTGAGTGTCTCTTACTTAATCCCGTTGAAGGTTCTCCTTTTAAAGGAAATCAAATTGCATCTCGCTAAATTATACTATCACCAGTCTAGCAAAAATGACATTTGTATTTTTGACCTATTACTTTCATGCACCTTGATTTTATTTACTTCCCATGGATTTTCTTAGTGATTAGATAAAATGCAACTTCAAAAATTTCCAATTATGAACACATCTACATGCCATTATAACATCCATATCTGGTGCACTGAAATACTGCGGAGCGCAGCCCAAACAAAAAACATATCTTGAAAACTGCAAAAGGTTTTCTGGCGCACATGTTTTTCTGAACTTTTTTCTTTTATTAATGAATTCGTGCGTATCCTCACCGTGCGAAGTTTGAGATAATTGAAAACCATTTCAAGGATGTTCATTAATGCTTTAATTACCGAGAGGTTAATTTAGATGCCCTCATCCAACATCACAGAGGATTGCAATCGCCTGGAAAAGCAATTCCCTCTCTTCAGGAAAACCTGGAATGCCAATTAACTGCAGTATTATTCATCTAGCATCCCTGCACGTGGATTAAGTCGTAGAAGAAAAATCTCTTATTATTGGTTTATAGCGCACCCAGAGAGTTTTGCTGAGGCCTGAAATGTTTACGCGAGGAGGAAATTCAGGTTATGAATCTGATCAAAGAACTCCATCCTGTCAATTAGTTTTTTCGGGATTGTTTTTTGATCCATTTTATTACTCTTTGATTACTTACATCTTTTGTTCTTAGCAAATATTTTTAAAAATCATGACAAATACCGTCACCAATGGACATAAAATGTGACATCAGTTAGGCATATCATTTACTTATATGATATATGAAGTGTTTTCTGTCCTTCTTATGTTAATGCCAAGTTTATCTCGAACTGTGTTCCGAGATCGTCCTTGAATAATCTTACGCTATAAAATAGCTTTATAAGTGGTAAATTCTTGTGCTTCATCAGTTGATGATAACTGTTAGGGTAATGGTTAGTAGGAAAAACACGTTAGGTGAATACTGCTGAACTAGCTTCGGTCGTGACTGGTATAAATTATCATGAAGCCTTGGCTATTCATATTATAAGCTAAGTTACCAAGCCAATGATCTCGGTGTTAAATAACGAAGACCAAATTTCCTTCTTTTGCATTTTGATAAATTTCCTGTGACTGTTTAATGCGCAAAGAAAACGGCGATTTTATTACTGTCGGTTGCTACGCTTAGAACACATGTTTACGTTGAAGTTAAGAACTTTTTTTATATTTCTACTTTTCTCATTATACAGTTTAAAATTTTTGAAATTGGGGTGAAGAATTTTTATAATATTTTTTGTGCTTATACATTTCAATGTTTGTGTTATCCCCGGTATGGTAAAGCAAATATCAAGAAAATTATATGATTTTTAATCGTTGTATGTTTTAACTGTGTTTCTTAGGTTTCTGTTCTAATGTACTTTGAAGAAATAGTAAAATGTGCAAAGTATTTTTTTTAGTGTTTAGAACCACGTATTGCATTGCAGTCAAACAGAGTTTCCATTACGTTTTAGACCCAGGTATGAGATACTCTAGTTATTTTTTTAATACGAAACCATTTTCTTTTAAAAGATTTACGTTGACAGCTATTTTCAGGAATTTAGTGATATGGGACCAAATTGTTTTGCCACTTAAGCTTAAAAGGTCCGAATCGATGTTTTCTAAAATATGGCCTAACAAATATTTTTACAGCGTGTTCTTTGTAAACCAACGTATGCAGTTTTCTGCGTAATCAAAAACCAGTCGCAACGTTATGCATAACATTTTGGCTACCGATGAATGGCTTAAGATATACGTTAATGCGGAAGAGGTGGATGGAAAATAATAGAGGACTCATGGACACCTTGAGAGGATAAGAGCTGAGAAGAGAAACAATTATAAGTGAAACATAATGGGTACAGTTTGAAAGGAAATTCCACGAAAGTCTAAAAAAAATTAGAATTGAATTAATTGAACATTATAATCATGCCTTTCATTCAAATGAACGAACAGGAAAACAATAACTATTAAATAAAATGTTATCATTGTCTTTGGATTGAACCGAAGACGTAGGCACCTCTATGTCGCAGTGGCACCATATCACCTAGCGCACAAGTCATATGAAGCTCTTTTTCATCGCCATTTTCGTATTAGGTGTAGGCTGTCTACGATCTAAAGGAGATAGTTTTGCAACCGGAGAGTTCAGAAAAATTTTAATTTTAAGTTACAGTGAAATTGGCCATTCATGTAATTGGCCCTCTCCTTGTTTAAAGATATAATGGTTGGTAAAAGATATATGAAAATGTCGCAAAAGCCGTCCACAATATTCATTATTGATCTGGTAATTACTGCTCTGAGAATTCAATGTTTTTAGCCTGTGTAGTGCTCAGTATTTACTGAGCAATATACACAATAAAGAAGAAAGCTCCAGTAAGTAGAGAAGTAAATAAATAATAGCTTCCGGTCCTAGAGCAGAATTGATTCTCGAATCATAAAAAATGGAAAACTGTATGATATTCTATTCAAGTAAGTTCTGGCCAATTAGTTTTAATAGGTAAATTGTGTCATTTCCAATAAGATAACTGATATTTCTGAAAGTTATTAATTATTATATCATATTATTGAATGTTACTGTTATAAGTTAAAATACTATGGCTTTCCAACATTTCTTACTTTAATTACATTCTACATTTTATTACTTCGTTCCACTATCAGCAGTGGATCCATAACTAAATTTATGTATTTAGTTTATTTATTAATTCCAAAATCTCGATAACAGCTATGAAAACCTTTTGTATTTAGTGCTATAGCAAGAGGCGATGGGCAAACTCAAGGACCTATTTCCTGAATAGTGAAAAATCCATTCATGAGGGAGTCGCACCCGCGACCCTCGGACTAACACGCGAGGACTTCACACTGTCGTCATCGGGGCCGACATTCTTTTTTCGTCGTCCATTTGTCGATATGATTGATCTATCTATTGGATTTCAGTCGCACACGAGGATTTCTCCGCCGCCTGAAATCATCTGGAGGGAGCAATCGTCCCTGATGAATCCCGAATGCGGCTCCAAGCCGAGAGCCATTA